>OX465590.1:41065717-41740011 GCA_950022655.1 Alentia gelatinosa | reverse complement strand
TGTTGGCTTGCTTGTGCAGTAGATTAGTTGGAAAGTCAATGCCTGATCTTTTGCAGATTCTTAAGCCCCGATTTTGTGCTCGTTGGAATTTAGTTAGTAGCTGGTCATTGGTATTATGATAATGGGTGTCTGCATACTCTATGTAGGCCAAGACCTTCGTTTTGTAGATTACAGTTGCCTGTTCTCTGCTTATGTATTTGCGGATATATGTTAGCATATGTTGTTTATGTGCAACTCTTTGCAAGGTTTTTTCTAAATGCATTTTCAGGTTTAAGTTCTCGTCGAGTGTTACCCCGAGGTAGTCAAAAAAGGTTACTTGTTCAAGATAGTTTTCAGCTAGTCGGATTTGGAGTGGTCTCGATTTACTTATTCGTTGTTTCGTACCAAAGTGGATGATTTTGGTTTTGGAGGCGTTTACTGATAGTCTGTTGTTACGGCACCATGTGTGGATGCTTGACACATCAGTCTGCATGTCTCTCTCCATCTGGTCGATGTCTGAGCCAGAGATATACAGAACAATATCATCAGCATAAAGCTGTATCCTACAGTTGGTAATGGCTCTGTCTATACTGTTAACGTAGACCAGGAAGTACAAGGGTCCAAGAATGGAGCCTTGTGGAACCCCGTGAGTTATGCGTTGGGTACTGGATTTTTCGTTATTTGCTAATGTAAACTGGTGTCTATTAGAAAGATAATTTGCTGACCATTTTAGTAGTTTGGGACATATTCCAATTTTCTTTAGTTTGTAAATCAGTATAGCATGGTTGACAGTGTCAAAAGCTTTTGACATGTCCAGGAAAGTAGCTATTGTGGTCTTACCATTATCAATGTTAGTGAGGAAGTGGTCGGTTATTTCTGAGATAGATGATACTGTAGAGAAGTTCGCCCTGAATCCATTTTGGTTTTCATTTAATAGTTCAAAAGTTTCAAGGAGGTTTATAATCTTAGAGTGGACTAGCTTTTCAAGGAGCTTACCAGGTAGTGGTAGGAGTGACACCGGTCTTAATTTATTGACTTCATGTTTGAAATTGGCTTTTTTTAGGGGGATAACACAAGCTATTTTCCATAGTTCAGGGAAAACACCTGTATTGATTGACAGTTGCATTAGATGCAGAACTTGCAGATTCAACACTTGAAAGGTATCTTTTAGTATAGCTGAGGATAAATGCTCAACTGCTGAAGATTTGTTCGGATCAATATTGTTTATTACTTTTGCCAATTCGTCAAATGTAATTACCACGTCGTTCATAATGGCTCCAGTTGGTGGGCAGTCGTCTATCCATGGGTCGGTAAAAGTCTCTGCTAGTTTAGTTCCTACTGAGGAAAAGTAGTTGTTTATGTAGCTAGAAGTTGTTGCTGTGTCTACCTTTTCTTGAGTTTGTGTATCTTTGATAGTGATCGATTGGAGCTTACCCTTGGCAGGCAGTAGATCTTTCATACAGTGCCAGAATTTCTTACTCTCCTTTGGGGTCTGTTGTTTAATATAGTCGCGTTTTGCCGTTAATATTACCTTCTTTGATCTATTTCGTAATTTTCTGGCAATAGCCCAGTCTTCCCTTTTCCCAGACTTTCTAGCTACTTTAAGAGCTTTATCCTTATCCAGAATATTTTCTAGCACATGTTCATTTATCCAGAGTTCTTCTTTATAACGTATTTGGTGAGACTTTAATGGGCACTGTACTTCAATATAAGATGATAGTGTTTTATATAGTTCTTTCCAGGCATCATTAGGGTTGCTGGTCTTCATATATTGTTCCCAGTCATGAGCTCTCAAATCATTTTGAAATTTCTGTTTGTTATACCTCCGATACGACCGACCATAGAACTGTTTAGTCTGATATGTGGCTTTTAGTTTCTTCTTCGTGAGAAAAATTGCACAGTGATCACTTACATTAGTATTGAGTATCCCTGCCTCTAATAGGTGGTCCCATTCACAAAAAGCAAGGTCAATTGTGTTCTCTATCCTTGTTGGTTCTTTGATTTGCTGTTTGAGACCAGTCGCTAGTTCTAGATTACAGATAGCTTTGTAGTCAGGGCTCTGTTTCATGTTATATTTCAAGTTAAAGTCCCCTATAATTGTGATTTCTGAGTTTGTTGCATCTCTGATCTTTCTAACATGGTCTGTCAGCGTGTCTACCATAATCGCCGGGTCTCCGTCGTTAGGTCTATAGACACTTCCTATAGTTTGTGTTTTCTGTTTTGGTAGGTTGACTTCAATCCATATTATTTCTAAGTTCTCGTCACTTGTGTTCAGATTATCTAGCACTGTCACCTCAAGGTCATCTCTAACATACACTCCGACACCTCCTCCCGTTTTAACTTCACCTTTCTCGTTTTTCCATTGTCTATCATTCCTGTACAGGTTATAACCATCTATGCTATCCGAGTGTACTAGGCTTAGTTTAAATAGATCTAGTTTGTTTTTAAGACTTTGGAGGTTTTGGTGAGTGATATGGAAACCTTTGCCTAGTTTATAACCTTTATGTATAATTAAATGGGTAGACTGAGATGTATTTGTACTTTAAGTGTAGTTTATATGAGGCGCACACAAATGCGTTGGTATTGTTCACCGGGTTTAATTCCCTCAAGTAATTAGTCCACATAGTTTTGAAAAAATGAAAGTTTTTTAGGCCCTTAGAGTGGGGGGGGCCCCCCCCCCCTCCTTTCGTATTTCCTTAATGTAATAACAAGAGTAATTTAACTTACAATTTCGCTTGATCACATTCAATTTGCACTCATCACACTTCGTGTTGAGCTTCATTATTCAGTCAATATCCATGAGCTTCACCTCGGACGATAGCCTTATAGCGACCGGGTTCACCACAGTTCCTGCTAGGTGAATCCTGGTTGTAAAGGAAAATACAGGTGAGCTGTCGGTATTAATCATAATACTTCTGTACTGTTAATCATATAGTGAGTGCTACAGAGTTAATTACAGTTATATAATAATCAGAAAATATCTTCAATAGCTGTGGCACTTTAGTAATATATTATTACCAAGTATAGACTGTTACATTAGTAGCTAGTTACTAGTCAATATATAGTCTTTGGAACGTGACCTGACCACATTCATTACGTAGTTTAGATAACCCTTGGATATGTCTGAGTAATATATGGAGCATGACATGACCACGATCCATCAAGTCCAGTGCATAGTAGGGTGCTTTTGCTGTAGAGAAACATAAATAACCACGCTCCCGTCTTACAAAAGCGCACCTAATTGCAGGTTGCACGAATGTTGTGCTCGAATATGTACACAACATTCCTTGCGAGTTTGTCTTTCATCTGCTGGTTGAAGTGTATCCCGTCTGTTGTGATGCCGGCGTAGCGATGTGCCAGCTTACCGTGTCTAGTTTTATGCACATGTTGCATGATGTGGGGGGTGGTAGCTCCCGATAGTCGGTTTAGTTCGAAAATGGCTTTGTTTATTTCTCCCACCGCACGGTTGAGTTCAGATTGTTCATCCTCAAATGGTTCCCCATGAGTATTGTATAGCCGCATTGACATACCCACAAACTCGCAGAGTACCACTAACCTTGCGTGTTTTGACAGTTCTAATCTTGCTTTGCTCAGTTTGCTGACTATACTGTCAGTCATAGTTATATGATCATCAAACGTTGGTACAAGATTTCTATATGATAATTTGGTTGTACATTCATTGATTCCTGTCATAAGGTATATTATATCAAGTGGTTTAAGTCGTTGAATGTCACTTAGTGAACGTATCACTGTGTCCTCAATATTGGCACCTGCGTGGCAGCTTAGAAAAACAGAAACATTGTTTACACCCTGTTGATTCATTTCTGCCCCTATCCGGTTTTTCATCCCAAACCCCCTTGAGTCTGTGGCAATCAGTATGCGAAACATTGTAGCAACTAAAAGTCTTTACTCACAGTTGGTCGAGTCACTTTAAACTGGCTTTGTACCTGGTGAGGATTTGGCCCATAACGTTGTTGTGGTTGGCTTTTGGTAGGTTGGCGGGAGTTATGTGACGAAGTTCATAGAGCGAGTA
Source organism: Alentia gelatinosa (assembly GCA_950022655.1). NCBI lineage: Eukaryota > Metazoa > Annelida > Polychaeta > Phyllodocida > Polynoidae > Alentia > Alentia gelatinosa. The sequence continues at coordinate 41,735,999 of OX465590.1, read as the reverse complement.
CCCACACCCGTACGTTGGGTCCTTAGTCGCTTCGTAGTAGTGCGTGGTGTGAGATTTCCCGATTTTGTCGGCTATTGCCGGGTGTTGCTCCAGCTTCAGGTTGACAATGTCTTCAAGAACTTGCTCTTCCTTCACCTTCCAAGATGCCTCTCTCTTTATTTTCCTAGTAATGTTTTTCAGCGTGTATGGGTTGTCAGTGGCTTGTATCACGCGCTCTGCTGCTGTGTCATTGTGGTGACGCGCCAGTCTCTGCGCATAAACATGCTCCGCTGTAGGGCCCCTTACGTTATTGACAGTGTCAACAACTTCACATGGGAATAGGTTAGAGAGGGGACTGAGGGGACTTTGAAAAAAGACCCCATTCACCGTTCTCACTGTCGACGCACTTTCTGGAGTTATGTTGTGTGGCAGGTCATCGTAGTTTTTTTCATCATAGATTTTACCATCAATTACAACTCCTTCACCCCTCAGTTTGGCTTCCTGCGCTCCTTGGCGTTTTGCGGCTTCGACTATGAGTTGTGCTCCACGTCTTTTTACCATTTCGCTCTCCGTCAGGTCAGCCGCAAATGTTACTTTGTCGTATTTCGTTCCTTCTAAGTTTGACTTAAGGCCGAACATTTCCGATCTCTGTTGCTTTGTAGCTAGTTTCAGTTTGATAGGCCTAATCCAGTTTGTTTTGGTTTTCGTAGTGTCTCGCGGCTTGCCGATTCTATAGGCCCCTTGTGTCGTCGAAAATGGAAAGCTTGTGTTCAGTTCCGCAAACAACCCTTTTATAACTTCGTGCATACGTTCTTTGTCAACTTCTATCCCCCTAATGATTAGATTTAGTCCCCTTAGCTGTTTTTGTTTGTTTTCGTTGATCTCTTGTAATGCCTCTATGTTGGCCTCATTGTCTTCGCTCCGTGTTTCGATCGCGTCAACTCGCGTCACCAAGTTTGACACTGTTTCTTTTGTTGATTTCGCTTCCTCAACATGCTCGTTCAGTTTAGTAGCTAGTGCATCGACAGATTCCTTATGACTATTAAACTCATCACTAAGCTTATCTAGTCTCTCCGAGAAAGATGTATTTTCCTTTCTGATTTCTGTTACTTGTGATTTAAGCCAGTTCATAGATTTGGTTAGATCAGTTAGCATAGATTTGGACTCAGCTTGCATTTCGTCGGGCGTTGTCATGCTGCTCTGCGTTTGTGTACTAACTCCCTTTCCTTGGTGACCGCGTGTGTTATCGCTCACAGCGTTTGACGATGAGTTTGATCGGGTTGATCTAGCCACACTGTTAGTATGATCCATGAATTTCTTGTTTACAATGAATCTAACTCATATCATAGTGTGCTTCTCCAAGTTTCACAGTAGTCGTATTCCTATTTCCATACGAAAAGTTGGGTAGGGCCGCACCGCGCTCCGTCGGACCTGCTAGCTAGCTGCCGCCAGTTTCACTAGTTTTGTGACATGTCTGTGACATCATACAGACCTTGGGGTTGTCTAGTTCCGTGACAACACAAGTAGCTGCCCTTAGGAAAAGACAGACCCCAAACATAAGAATTAAGACAAATCTACACATCATGGACCTGTTTCACCAGTTTCGTGACAAAAGTGTTAGACAGACATGAAAGCGGCACCAACAGTGCAAGCAAGAACAGACAAAACAAAGTCTAATGTCTAGTTCTTATGAAACCAGACACACCATCTAGACGCCATCTAGACATGTCACGAAACTAATGAAACAGGTTCCAGATACAGAGGAGTAAGGGCTGGCACTGCTGTATTACTAGTCACCTACCAGCAGCCAACACTGCAACATGCATCCTTACTCACTCTTCTCTTGCCAGTTTTACTGGGATTTTTTCTGGTTTTATTTTCTACCATGGCCATGGGTTGGGAGCAGATCCAACCTGTGTAAACCCTCCAGAAAAAGTGTAAATGATGCGGAGGAAGGTAAAAGCCACCTTATGGAAAGTACTGGCCGCACAGACATTGGGGTTGTCTAGTTCCGAGGTCGTCGAGACCCAGGTTCATAGCATTCTAGACTCAGCCTTCACTAGGCTCGACCCTGGTAAGAATGGATTTTCCCCACACTTATATGTATTTAGGGGCCCAGGGAGCTGTTTCAAAAGTCAGGAGGGTGCTAAACAAGAGTACTCACCACCAAAACGAGAGCTAACAATGGCACTTGAAGTGTCGCTGTTGAGGTGGAGGTGCCGCTCGCTATTATGTTTTGGTACCGGTTTTGGTGTTGCTTTGATTCAAAGTGCTGCTCGTGTTGCGGTATCTCGCTTTGAAATGCAATGTGCCGCTGGTGAGACTTCAATGAAATACTGGAGGATGCTAGGGACTTTGATTTTGCCCAAGTCCGCTGCTGGTCTGAACATGTCTTTACTTTGGTTGTGTAGGGCAGGCTGAAGTCAGGCCCCCTTTGGGAATGATAAAAGTAAGAGCAGGATCAGTCATGCCCACTCTGGGAACGATAAAAGTAAGAGTATTCACAACTGTGATTCTGCCCTTGAGAGAAAGATTTTTGGAGGACCAAAGCTTTGCAATTGCCTGACATTTATCCAATTTTTTTTTTTTTTTTTTTTTTTCAATTTCTTTATTGATCTCTTTGTATGTTCACATAGGTACAGAATATTTGTATGTCAGGTTTCTTAGGAGAACAATAAGAGGTTCAAAACCTCAATCGTGTACGATTGATTTTCTTGGTTTTGACCTTACCCTTCAGAAAAGGCCACATAAAAATCTGAGTTTCGGTGTATAACAAAACAATATAACATATATACAGTGTATGAACATGGAAGATCCCTCATCCTAGCAGATTGTATACAAAAGGTTCAAAGTAACATTCAAGATATATGGTGCCTGGTTACATACATCCATTGACCATTGTCAGTAATTATATATCTTTAATACTCTCAATAAGTTTTGTTCTGGTTAGTGATTTAAAATATTTCAAATCAGGGGTATTCCTTAAAATCGGTGGCTGGTTATTCCACAAGGTTCCACCAACATAATGCACCGATGAAGCATAGGCTTTACAGTTCGGTTTATGTACCAGAAGGACAGGAGCATCAAAAAGTCTCGTAAGTCCAGGTCTATTATCTGTGTAATCCTGGTTTCTAGATCTTTTAAACATAAAGTTTAACAGATGTGTTTCCCGTCTTTTGTATAAATAAGGTACATTAGCTTGTAGGTGAATTTCTCTGGTGGAGGTATATCTTAGGGCTTTTAAACATATTCTGAGGCAGCGATTTTGTAACAATTGAAGTGAAGAAATAAGTTTCTGGTGTGTTTGAAAGAAAAGTACATCGCCATAATCGAAATGGGGTAATATTGCGGTTGTAAAAATTTTTAATGCAGCTTTTTTAGACAAATACGGACGCATTTTAGATAATTGGTACATTCTATAACAGACCGACCTCTTAATATGTGCAATATGATGACGGTAATCCAAGATAGGGTCCAGAAAGACTCCTAAGTATTTATACGATTGTACTTTAGATATAGGTGTATCATTAATAGATAATCTGAGATCGACATTTGTTTTTCTTTGGTTTGATGAAAAGTACATGTATTTGGTCTTACTCAAATTAATTGACAATTTGTTTTGGTCACACCATGTATTTAGTACATCAAGATCATTTTGAAGCAGGTCATATAAAGACTTCATATCATTGCCGTGGGCATAAAGAACTGTATTGTCCGCATACATCATAACTGAAGATTTTTGTAAGATAGACGATAAATCGTTGATGTATACTAGAAAAAGGAGGGGACCCAGAATGGATCCCTGTGGGACTCCATGCTTTATAGGTCTCAGTGTTGAGGTGATATCATTAACTCGTACACATTGCTGTCTTCCTTCTAAGTAATTTGCAAATAAATCTAACAACCTCTTATTAATCCCATAATTTTGTAATTTAGATAAAAGAATTTTGTGGTTGACTGTGTCGAAAGCTTTTTTAAAATCAATAAAAACTGCCAGAGTGTCCTGTCCCACATTCCTTTTAATTAAAATTTCATCCGTAAATTTACTAATTGCATCAATACATGAACAGCCGGCTCTGAATCCAAATTGCTTCGATGTTAAAATATTATTCTCCTCGAAAAAATCATACAACCTTACATACATCACTTTTTCCATAATTTTACTCACCACTGGAAGAAGTGAAATGGGTCTAAGATTACCGCAGTTAAAAGGGTCCCCTCCCTTTGGTATTGGACGTATTACAGAGGTCTTCCAACTCACTGGGATATCGGCTTTATTAAATACATTGTTGAATAAATCAGTGAATACAACAGGTATGGCAATTATAGCATCTTTGAAAACACGGGTACTAAGACCATCAATCATTGACTGTTTGTTAACCTTTATGTCTTTAGCCAACTTTAGGATATAATTAGTCGTGGTTACAATATTATCTAGGGTGTTTTTGTTTAACGGATCGTAGTTTTTCCAAGGAAGAAACATTTTGGAAGCAAGATTATCCCCTATCTCATTAAAATATTTATTTATAAAATCCGCTGTAATGGCTTTAGGGATAAAATTTTGGTCGCTATCTTTTAGTCTAACCTCCTCATCTTTTTTTTCGGTTCCAGGAAGGATCTTGTTAATAATGCGCCAAAATCTTTTGGGATCATTTTGATGGGTGTCTAACTGGTCGATGGTATAGGTTTGGCAAGCATTTTTGACCATACTATTAGCCCTGTTTCTCGCTGTTCTTGCTTTTTGCCAATCCAAAACAGTATTCGTACGCTTCGCTATCTTTAAGAGTTTATTTTTGTCCTTGATTAGTTCGAGCACCTCCCTTGTTATCCAGGAGTCACTATCTGATCTTATATTGAGGGTTCTAAATTTACATTCCCTGTCTAAAAATTTATTAATAGCATCTGTTATGAAGTTCCATTTGTCTGAAGTAGAGTATAGGTCAAAATAACTATGCCAGTTAACATTGTTATTAAGGAAGTAACTGAGATCCACACTTTTATATTTTGTGTAAGAACGACCTTTCATTTGTTTCTTAAGGGTAGTGGTAGAATATGTTTTTAAGATCATAAAGATAGCTTGATGGTCGCTATATGATTGTGTGAGAACTCCTGAGGCATTAACCTTGTTGGCAGTGGTAAAGATAAGATCGATAGTAGAATTATTGTCCGAAAATCTTGTTATATCTTTAATATATTGTTTGAGGCCAAGTTGTTCTAATTCTTCAACCAAATATTGCGCTCCGTTATCATTGCTATTTAATATATTGAGGTTAAAGTCACCTAATAGGATCAACTCGGCGGTAGTTGAGGATTCTATTTCTTTTAATGTACTTATGAGGGTGTCAGTAAAGATTCTGCTATTTCCTTTGTTAGGTCTATATATATTACAGACAACTAGCTCTTTTGATTTTCCTTTTTGTATGCTTACTATTTGCAATTCTATATTCATGGTGCTAGCATTAAGATGTGTAAATTTAATATGATCATAATCCAAATCTTCTTTAATGTACATACAGAGCCCGCCCCCTATTTTAGGATTATCATTGCGTTGATTATCCTTCCATTTTCTGTCCCATCTTAATTTATTGTATGAGGTAAGTTGATAGTCTTGTAGGGCATCATTTTCGACAAGCCAGGTCTCCGAAAGAGTAAGGATGTCCCAAATAAGGGGTTGATTGTAGACAATAAGTGAATCATATTTTGATCTCAAACTTCTAACATTGGCATGGCAGATCTTAAGCCCTTTATATTTGGCAACCTCAGGCATGTCAATTAGGTTAGCCATAAGTAGATTGGATGAGTTGGTAACATAATGGCATTATCCATAATCAAAACATATCGGCATAAAGGGGATAACAAATAAAATTGTACAAGTTTCATAGGATTTATGGGGATTAACAGGTTCATACAACAATAAAACAGGGTCAGGATAATCACGGCCACTTCAGCCATTATCCTGAGTAGAACATAAGGGTAAATAAGTATCATGAGCATGTTCAAACCTACCGGTTCAATCCGGTGCAGAGTATCCTAGGGGGGTAGTTGAGCTTCTACGTTTGTAGTTTAAGGTTCGTAATTTCTATCAGAACTCATTTAACATAGATATAAGATCTGGGGAGGTACACTCCAGTTAATCGCTACAGGTAATAGAAATTAAGCTTAGAGGTCCATCCAGTCATGCGTAGTGAAATCATTATTAGTAAAAGGGGGGGGAAACATTATAGAATTGTTAAGTACCACATATAACGGTTTTAGAGAACAGGTGAAGCCAAAGTTGATCACTATAGGTAACAGTGTTCAAGTCAGTAAGCCTGTTATATGAGTAGAATTTTACCATTTGGATTTAGTAGATGGCATATTCGCCTCAAAGACATTCAGGAAACTGTGAGCCCATATGTCCAGAAGTTCAGGAGTGGGGTGTATACCGTCCTGTAGGTGAGCAAAATAGTGAGTGAACTTGTTGTTCCTCCATTTGTGAACTTTGTTAGCCAGCCACGGAAATACAAGAGACTGGTTAGCATTTAAGGCAATCAGGCTTTTGTTGAAGTTCAGAATTGCTTGAAGTGCAATACTGTGCATCTCCTCATTGGCATTTTTGACACATTTCAGAATGTCCACACCGACTAGGGGGCATATCATAAAGCGTGCCTTCGGATGTAGTTCCTCCAGCCGTTTGTATCCGGTCTCAGCATAAGTTAAGAGGTGGTCCTGTAGGTCACTAGCAGAGGTCCAGTTCATCACAAGATTAAACTTTTTAGGGTTGGTTTCGTCCTTCATTCTAGTTGTAACGTCGCATACACCACCCATGATGTATACGATGGAGTTAGGCGAGAAATCCAGATGCTTCTTGGCTAATACAATAAGCTCCTGTAGTTTTGCCCCAGGAAACGTAAACACATTAAATCTCTGGGCATTGGTGTTCAGGGCTGAAATGGATTCATACAATCTCTTAACCCTGGAGTCCCCTATGATTACATTGTTTGGGATAGGAGACCAAGTGCGGATAAGTACCTCCTCCAGGCGCTGGATATCACGGGAGAGCTTCGTCGGATATGGCTGCTGCGGGTTATAGTAACAAGCCATTTTACCAGCAAGAGGGAGAGTTAGCCACGAGTTGGGTCTACTTATACTTAGACTTGGAGAGAGTCTCTGACTTGTTGGAGAAGAATTCCTAGTTTGTTGCCCTTTACGTTGTCCGCTGTGAATTTATCTAGTTCTCCTAGGTGTACGCCACAACCCCAGTAGTCATCTTTTGTAGCTTCATAGAGGTTTTTGCCTGTAGTTGCGAGAAGTACGTCACGTAGGTTTGGGTGCTGAGCGAACTTTGCCTTCAGTATTTCACTCATGTGGGCTTCCCGCTTGTCATTCCACTCTTGTGAGAAGGGTAGCTGCTTGGCCGTAAACAGTGCATCGATGGGTGCGTTTGTTTTGCGAATTTGAGCGGCAATTGCAAGATCTCCCCTATCTATTGCTGCTTCGTACTGGAAGCAGTGTTCGACTGATTTGTGAGACAGGCCATCTTTCTTGATTTCCACAGGAAACAGGTTGGAAAGAGGGGCATGGGCATTGTCTTTAAAGTTCATTCTAAAATCCTCCTTGGGAGAGTCCCCATTCCAAAATATTATTCCTAAAATTTCCAACTGGGAAACGACAGAAAAAGGGAGAAGGCCAAAGTTGCTACCTCGGTGCATGCCCACTGGCAGGATCTTTGATTTTTCTTCATTAATCTTTAAGCCCGCTAGGTTCCCAAAAATCCGGATAATGTTCGATACTCTCTGTATGGACATTAGGTCCGAACTGTACAACACATGTCATCCGCAAACAAAGATAAGTTTTTAATCTTCTCTCTCCTGACCTTCTTCTTGGGGATGAGCGTGATAACCCTTCTTTTCTGTTCCATACTGAGAGACTCATTTTCTTTAGCAACCCTGAGAGATTGGAAAACAGTCTCCCTATTTCACCCCAAAAATATCTGTAAAACTCTGCAGTGAGCCCATCAGTACCTGGGCACTTATTGTTATTGAGTTTTTTAAGTGTACATTGAAGTTCCTCCCTACCTAGGGGCATATCCAACATGGACCTATCAGGTCAGAAATCCTGGGAATGGCCCCCTTGTCTACCAGGTTGTCTAGGTGATCAAAAAGGTTATACTTCTTTCCTCCGATCGAATAAAGGTCCTTGTAGAATGAATAAATTCTGTGAGATATAAGTTCAGGGTCAGAGATGATCTCCCCCTCTTCCAACCTGATCTGCGAAATTAATTTACTATTATATTTTTGTTTCATAATGTTTAGAAAATATTTTCTGGGCTTCTCCCCATGCAGGGCCCATTTAACCTTAGATTTGAACATGAGGTAGAGCGCTTTCTTTCTTTCTGCCAGTTCGAGATCGATTTTAATACTGTCAAACTCCTCTGTTTCATTTTCATTCAGGGGCAGCACTTTCTCCTCTAACTCTGCCAGCCTTTTGAGATTTAATTCTTTCTCCCCGTTGTCTCTCCTTCTCTTCTCTCTCGTATATTCAATTGTGAAGTCTCTAATTTTATATTTGATGAAGTCCCATTTAATGTCCGGATTAGTATCCGAATGACCCGAAAGCCAGCGTTGGATATGAACTGAAACCTGAGACGTGTAGTCTCTATCTCCAGACAACAAGTTATTGAATTTCCAATACCCTGGTCCTCTGTATTGAGAAGGCTTTTCTCTTAGCAACCTTAATAAAGAGTGGTCTGTATGAAGAGCGGAGACAATTTCCGGATACTTGATCCTGTTCCTGTAGTCATCAGAAACAAACAAATAGTCTAATCTAGACCACTGGCGACCTCTGCGGAAAGTAAACTGTTTTTTATTAGGGTGGCATTCCCTCCATATATCGATCAGATCAAGTGTAGCCAGGAAATCAACAAGACTCTGTCTGTAACGACTGGGTCTCTTCTGGCTGTGGCTGTTCAGGTCAACTTCAGGGAGAAGTGCTATGTTGAAATTTCCCCCCAGAAGGATAGGGAACTCAGTGAATCTAGACAGTATCTCTTTCAGGGTTAGCAATACACCAACCTGCTGTTGCGGTTTATCTTGTGTGGGAGCGTAAACATTGGCCAAAACTAGGTCCTCCCCATCGATCTGCAAATGGGCGACTAAGATCCTCCCTTCACTGTCCGAGACCTGGTCCCGGATGATCACATCTGGATTGGAAGGAAGTGTAATAGCCACCCGCCTGGCCCGGGAAGTTCCATTTGAGAAAATCATCCCCCCCCCCCAATTCCATCTCCCAAAGTCTATTGGTTCCCCCCTGACTATGAGTCTCCTGTATGATAAAAATATCTGTGTTGGCTGGGAGAAGAAGGCCTTTCTCTTGACCTTGTTTCCTATCCCGTTTACGTTCAGGCATCCTATCCTCAAGTCCCTGCCATTCTTTCTCCCTGACCTTCTATCCCCAATCATGTTTTTGGTAATGCGTCAACCCTAAGCCCCTTCGCTACTGGGGGGTCATTTGCCTTCCCCTCCCCTTTCCATTCACTTAACTCTTGAGGTCCGGACATCCCCAATCTAAAATGCTTCAAACCCCTAATAACAGCCTTGATCCCTGCTTCACAACTCCCACCCCCACTAACCCCTCCTCTCTCAGTTCTGACCCTCACCCCACCAACGAATAAGCACCAACCTGGAGAAAAAAAAGAAGGACACGAACACCACCAACATGAATTACACAGAACAAAGATAAGTCCATTCCCCTCTCACTTCGGAGGAAAAGCTGGCGTTATTTGGCCTCCTAGGTTATGTACCAGGAACAGGTACCCCCCCAACTCCTGGAGACAGAGCCCAAAAGGTGCCCTTCAGACCCATCCCCCCACACCCCCCCCCCCCACCCCCCCCACACCCCCCCACCCCTGTGTAGCTGGATTTGTTTCCCTTTTTTCCTCCCCCTCTCCTCCCCTCCTCCCCTTTTTTCACTTTTCCCCGCTTCTTTTTTTTCCTCCCCTTTTTCTATTTCCCTCCCTTCCCCCCCCCCCTTTCCCCTTCTCACTCTCTTTTCCTTTCCACCTCATTCCTCCCCCCTCCCCCCTTTCCCCCGCTTTTCCTTTCTTCCTCCCTCTCCCTTTTCCATCCCTTCACCCTCTTCCCCCTTTCCCGAGGGGACTGGGGGCGGTCACCCGGAGGGACGCATCAATCGACCGTGTTCGGCCGGTGGAGCACCGCCACTACCCCTCCTCCCCCTTCAGAGAAACTCCCCCCTTGCCCATCTTAAGCAGGGGTCATAGTTACATGTCAATGAAATAGTACACACCTCAAACAATTACACAGCCTTGTGGGCAACAGGTCTCAACCCCGCAACTGCAGCATCTGTTACACAAGCAACACCGTCCCATACAATCCTGTGAGAAAAAAATAAAATAAAATGAAAAACCAACAACAACATAACGGGCAACACGAAAATTTTATCCTGTAAGGGCATCATTACCCCTACCCTGGATAAAAGGAGAGAAGCAGGGGCTTGGGAACATAAAATTGTATTGAATTTTATATGGTAATATATGGTAAAATTTTATGCCGACCTTATTGGACGACATATGAATATGATATTAATATGAGGATAAGTAATAAGAAAATATGATATACAATATAAATGTTAATTGTACGTGATACAATACATGGTAAATTGTATATGGTAAATAAAAATGCCCTACGTGAGTAGGAAAAGAGAATTGAGGTTGAGGGTGGGTGGGACGAGAAAATGCTGGAGTACGTGTGTACTGCAGTAGGGCTGGAGAAGAAGTGAGACCGGGACCGGTGCCGTGGGCGCGCTCGTGACTGCGCAGTACGTGTGAAAGCCGCTAGAGGGCAGGAGGGGCGCTCGTGTCGCGCGAGAGGGGGGAACACCAGGGGGGAGCAATGACCACCCCTGACCAACGGCCATGAGTAACCCATCACCATCCCTGGCTTAGCACTAAGCGACAACATTTAGGGCTCACCCATAACGACTACGTTTAAGACACACCTCAGCGTGGGATTTCAGCTGCAGTAGCCACATTTTTTGTTTTTTCCTTTTTTTCCCTTTTCCCCCCTCTTCCCGTCCCCTTCCCCCCCCCCCCCATCCCCCCTTTCCCCCTCTTTTTTTTTCTTTTTTTCCCCCTCCCTTTCCTCCCTCCTTTCTTTCCCCCCATCCTCCCCTCCCTTCTCCCCCCTTTTTCCGCACCCCCCTTTCCCCCCTCCCTCCTCCCCCCCTTTTGTGTAACCATATAGCTATCTCTTCTGCGGCTTTCACCATACAATTTTAACACCTTCAGGGTTTGCCCTTAACCTAGGGACTTGAACCATAATCTGCATCAGAAATCATACTTCCAGTACGCCACCAGTAACTTCATTGTGTGCCATTTCAAAACTTAAATCAGTAACTCCTAGACATAGTTCTCCTGTTGACTAGAAGCACAAATACACGTTTTCCGAACGCGCCCACGAGTAACGGACATGCGTCACATCGGCGGCCGTTTTTTACGTTATTATCTATAGAAACAACGTGAATCCATGCACTTCATCAGGCAATAATACTACAACAGGCATCAGGATTCTACCGGTTGGTATCATAGCCCATCCAATGTGTAGGAACAGTTCATGAACACATAATCATGCACAAACAAAGGGCGATAATACGGGAACGGCCGCACTTACGTGTGGGCTATTAATAGACTGAGCTTCCAGAAGTGGGGGCGTTCGGAAAGTGACAAAAACGGGAAGTACCATGCAGGCAACACTGATTAGTAAACTCTGCTAAACGGTAATGGCAGGAGACCCTTTGGCAACAATAGACGCATCGATGGAGGCTTAAATATCTCAGGTCTGATCCCCCCCAACTCCTGGGTTAGAGCAGCCATCCCAATTTTTAATTCTCCAGCCTGGTTGTTGAAACTTTAATTAATTGAGGGAATGGAGGCACTCACAACGTCTTAGTTGATCAGCGGTTTTTGCCCCCCAAATTCCTAGGTTATCACTACCGACAGCAGTTGATTATTGAACTCCAATTTTATTGGAGTTCAGAGATTGCCAAGGGAAAGTTAAGGGCACATTCAAGAAATACTTTTGGTACAACTGAGATGAGTGGACGCCAGACGAGGAATTCTGCTTCCAAGGACGGCGTCGGACATAGTGCGGTGATTGTCAGTTCTAGTTCTGAAGAGTTCCCAACTCTAGCGGCTATGAAAATGGCTCCAAAAACAAAGAAAAATGGTACAAAATCAAATGGAGGATCTTGTTCCAGGGATGGTGATTCCTCCCCTCAGATGGATTTGGACTCTTTTAATGTTGACGTGAGGAGTTTAATTGAGAGGATGGATAGGATAGAAAAAGAAAACATTAACTTGACGGACAGGGTTGCATCATTGGAAACAAGGTGTGTAGAACTGGAGGGTTTACTAAAAGTTTCCACAAATGATATTGAAATGTTGAAAGATTACACAGGTCAGGTAGACATTGATGGGGACGACCTCAGGATCTCGGTAGAACAAGATATGGGATCCAGGGAGAACCGGTTAAGGGTCTTTGAGGAAAGGATTGTGAAACTGGAGGCTGAGTCAAGGGCCTCTCATTCTGCCAGCACGGCAGACGCCTCTATTTTGAAGAAACTTAATGCAAAATCTCTGCTTATCTCGGGGGTTCCTGAGATGAGATATGAGAAAACTAGGGAAATAGCCATGGACATTTTCGATGCAACTGGGGTTCACCTGCATCCTACGGAAATTGACTTGACCCACAGAGTGGGTAAGTTTGTCAGCGGTAGACGACCGAGGCCCATCAGAGTAACAATGCTCCATGAATCCGCCAAAATAGAAATACTTAGGAACAAGACAAAGCTGCTGAAACAAAACAGAACTAAGAACATTTGGGTTTCTGAAGACATCCCGGAGAGCATGGTTCAGCAGAGGGCCACTTTGAGAGCGGTTGCAGACAACGCCTGTAATTTAGGCCTGAATTCTAGGCTAGTTCAGGGAGGAGACCGGGTTGTAATTGAGGGCAGGTTGTATGGCCCTCAGGACCTGGACCAACTTCCTGACCGTGTGTCTTTGGGGAATACCTTTACAATTTTCCAGGAGGACTCTGTTCATTTTCAGGGTCCCCACGCCCCTCTCTCAAACTTCTATAAATGTCAGATCCGGATCGATGGGAAGGCCTACAGTTCGGCTGAGCAGGCTTATGCCTCGGCCAAGGCAAATATTTGTGGGGACAGAGTCAGTGCTCAACGTATTCTATCGCATGATGACCCATACGAAATCAAGAGGATTTCGAGGGGAGTGAAAACCTCAAGGGCCTGGGAACAACAGGAGGACCAAGTCTTGGCTAGAGTCCTAAGAGAAAAGTTCAGGCAAAATGAGGAACTGAGGGTTGCACTGTCGCACACCGGTGCAAGGAAATTGGTAGAAGCTACGAGGGATCTGAAATGGGGAGGAGGCCTAACTCTTCAGGAGGTGCGTGCAGGCCTCAAAGGAAAAGGCCACAACAAACTGGGCCTCAGCCTTATGGACCTGAGGCGGGAACTAGGCTCTTGGCCTACTCAACAACATGTGGCTCAAACAGGCACGACAACGTCTAGTGACATCGTCAACCCCGGAGCGGAAGGGTACGCCTCGGGGCTGATCGAGGCTCAGCCACTTGACGAAGGATCAGAGTAGCGTGAGATGACATCTTTCTTCAGGGAGTTTCGGGCTATATTCATGCTGTCTTCATTGCCTGTTTTAGTGGTGGTGATGGACTCCGGAGGCGGATACCTCCATCAATATGTCCCAGACCATCGAGTGACAATCCGCTTTTATAGCGGCACATCTTTTCGCCGAACAGTGAGCCAAGCCATGTTGTTTGCTGAGAAATTCCCCACCTCTGTTTATCTCTTAGTCGTGGGTGTCAACAATTTGACAGTGAAGAAAGGAAGGAAGACTTACAGCTGTACAAACCATCGGCACATGAGCCAGTGTCTGTAGTAATGGATCAGGCCATAGAGGCTAATGAGGCTTGGAAAAGCCTCTTCCTTTGCACAAAAGTTATTTATGGACCCATAGTGGGTCTCGACTTCGCAACGTGCTCTGGTCGCCCTGCAGACAACGAAAAGGTGGTTCACATTCAGTCTATCATAGATGCTGCCGCCACTGACATCAAGAGGGCTGATAGCTCTGAATTGTATGAACTCAGTCACTACTCCCTGGCTTCAACGTATGATACATCGCTGTAGAGATGGGAAAACAAAATCTTATTATGAGCTACTACTCCCTGATGGCATTCATCCCGGGGTTGACCTTCTCAGAGACTGGGGAGTTAAAATACTGCAATTACTGAATAGTTTGTGAACAGGGTAGGGAATGGAGGCGGGTTGCGGTTGAAATCCAATATGTATTGGGAGGGTCTATTACACGCAAAACAGTCGATTGATAGTGGCCCGTGTACAACACTGTTATCACCAAATGCACTAGCTACTGTTGTTTCATTGAGGGGGGAAGTTGGAAAAGAGAGAGAAGGGGCAGGGATTTTACTCAGTTGGATTGGGATAGTATTGGCGATATGCTTTGTGGTAGGTACTATAACATACAGTGTGGTGAACTAATGGCCCGGGTACGTCGGCCTTGAGTATATAAGAGGGTGGGTAATTTCCTTTAGAATGTGCTGGTTTGGTGTTTGTAGCTGTTACTATAATATGTAGTATGATAAATTTATGGTTCAGATACGGTAGCTTTGAAACAAAAAAATGTGGACACACATATGGAGTGATTTTAATTTCAAGTTTTGGGAAAGTGTTGAATATAGGTATTTGTAGCTGGCACTATGTTATGTTACAGAGTGATTTAAGATGTATATGATGAACCCATGATGGTCTGGAGTTACCCATGAGACTTGCATCTACTAAGAAATATGGTTTTCCTGATATGTCATTTGTCTTTTGAGGTTAAGCCTCAGTAGGTACCTAACGGAATAGTCTTACGGATAAATCACTGGACTCTTGATGTAATAACTTAGGGTGCCTTGATGTCCCTTGGGGAGTAAGAGTGTAAGGATTTGTGTTATGCTGACTCTCTGGGTGGGAGTAGTCTGTTGTTTTTTATCTCTGTGCCTTAGTTGATAACCTGAGGACAAGGTATTACTGATAATTCATTTGATTGTTGATGCGTTGCTCCAATGTGTCTTAATATGTAAGATTGATGTTTATTATTAATTTTCTCGACTGGAGTTACCCCTCTCGGGGCCTAGGATGACTATTTCCTGTGGTGTCATACATCCTGGAACGATGAAAGGGAGGGCTGATCCCTTGGATGGTTGCCCTCGGTCCCCAGTATTATTGAGTTGCCGAAGAGTCTGTCCTTGAGTAACAAGAGTTTTGACCAATAGATAAGATGTTGCTGACTAGGCCGTAGTTAAGGATTTTTCGAAAGACTTTGAGTTGCGGAACGGGCTGTTTTTGGGCACCGAGGGGAATATCCAATGAATAAGGTGTTGCTGACTAGACAGTATTTAGGGGCTGTCCAGAGGAAAAAAAGGGGAGGGGAAAGGGCGGGAGGGGGGGGAAAAAAAAGAAGAAAAAAGAAGAAAAAAAAAGGGGAAACAAATAAAATAAAATAAATAAATAAATAAATAAAGGGAAAAACTATGGTGTTCTATGGAGAGACTGGGGAGATTTTTTTTTCCCCAACGAAGAACCTTGGGACCATGCCGGCTGGGGGGGGGGCTGTATCGTGGGGTCATGGTCGTTTGATAGTGACTCCTTGTCTGTCCCCCTACCACTAGTGGTGCCTGGCAGGGCCACAGAGGAGGGGGGGGAGACTTTGAAGTGTTGGAATATGTGGGCTGGATGTTCTTGGAGTTGGGGGGGGTACCTACTTCTGGGAATAAAAGCTCGGAAACCTCGAAGTTTTGCTGGTGCAAAGGTGCAAAAATAAGTTCCTTCAAAATGAATGAAGGAATGGAATGTTTCATGTTTTTGGAGTATGATGATGTTCAATGTTTTTTCTTTTTCTGTGTCATAAATTCCTTGTTGTCTTACGAGAGACGAGATATGAAGGGGGGTAATACATGGTCAGAGAGGGGGAGGGATTGGTCTTGCAAAGGGAGGACTGATCATTTGTTTGATGACATCTCTGGGTATGAGTGGGGATAAAGGAAGAGGGACTAAGAGGCAAAGAGACCTGAGGATTGGGTGTCTGAACGTCAATGGGCTAGGGGACAGGACTAAGAGAAAAATGGTCTTTTCCCAACTTAGAAAAACTACAGATATCTTCATAGTACAGGAAACCCACAGTGAGCGAGAGTCTAATATATTATGGGAAATGGAATGGGGGGGCAAAATGATCTTCTCTAATGGATCATCTCAGGCAGGGGGAGTAGCCATCGCCCTACCCCCGGACCCGGACATAGTCCTACGGGAACACGTTTCAGACGAAGAAGGAAGAATAGTACTTGCGCATTTACAGATTGATGGGGATGAATTAGTGCTTGGCAGTGTTTACGCTCCAACACAAGACAAGCCTCAACAACAAACTGACTTACTGTTGTCCTTGAGAGAGCTCCTGTCTAGATTTTCCGATTTACTTATCCTTTTGGGGGGAGATTTTAACATAGCCCTTCTACCACACCTGGATCTTCCTGCTGCCACAGGAAAGAGGTCCGGCAGATACCGTCAGGCTCTCTTAAACCTCCTGGAGGCTTTTGACCTGACGGATATCTGGAGAGAGTCCCACCCTGGTCAAAAGAAATTTACCTTCCGCAGGGGAAAACAGTGTTCTAGGCTGGACTACTGGTTTGTGACCGACGACTATAAGAATAGAATTAAATATCCGGAAATTGTTTCTGCTCTTCACACTGATCACTCCCTCCTTATGATACAGCTTGAGCGACCTTCTCAATACAGGGGTCCGGGATACTGGAAATTTGATAATTTTTTGTTGGGAGATAAAGCTTACACCTCTCAACTTTCAAGCCTTATTCAGCAGTGGTCTCCCCTTCATGATGAGCTAAGCCCTGATACTAGATGGGACTTCTTGAAATATAAAATCAGGGACTTCACAATTACATATGCAAGAGAGAAAAGACGGAAGGATAATATGGAGAGGGTAGTGGGTCTTAAAAGAATAACCGAATTAGAGAATAAGATTTCACAGTTGGAGGAGTCTGAACAGAGAGAACTAGACAACATTAGGAACGATCTTGAGCGAGCCGAAAAAATGAAAGCTCTATACCTTATGTTCAAATCCAAAGCTAATTGGGCCTTACACGGGGAGAAACCAACAAAATACTTCTTGAACATCATGAAGCAGAATTACAATAGTAAATTGATCTCCCAGATCAGAACACAGGAGGGAGAAATCACCTCCAACCCAGACAGGGTATCTCATAGAATCTATTCTTTCTACAGGAAGCTTTATTCAGACAAGGGTGGGGGGGACAATCTTTTTGACCATCTGGATGGGTTGGTGGCTAATGAGGCCATACCAACGATCTCTGACATAGACAGGGACAAAGTGGATGCACCTCTGAGCAAGGAGGAGCTCCAGACAACTCTCAAAAATCTTAACAATAATAAATGCCCGGGTACAGATGGGCTCACAGCAGAGTTCTACAGATATTTTTGGGAGGAAATAGAGGATATGGTCTTCAGTTCGCTGTTATTTGCCAAGGAGAACGACTCCCTCAGCATAGAGCAGAAAAGGGGGGTGATAACTTTGATTCCAAAAAAAAAGGTTAATAGGGAAGACATTAGGAATTGGAGACCAATCACCATGTTAAATACTGATTATAAAATTTTAACTAAACTACTTGCTTCAAGGGTTCAGGGTTGTCTGGATTCAATTGTTTACCGAGATCAGACAGGCTTTATGAAGGGTAGATACATCGGCACGAACATCAGGTTGCTGAGGGATAGCATTTCCTATCTTAACAACAATAGATTGGCAGGTTTTATAATGAGCATTGATTTTGAGAAGGCCTTTGATTCAGTCCGATGGGATGCAATAGGGAATGCTTTAAGGCTCTTTGGTTTTGGTCCGAACTTTTGTAAATGGATTAAGATTCTGTACACTGACCCCGAGGTATGTGTTTCGAACAATGGTTTTCACACTCGTTGGTTCAAACCAGAACGAGGCACCCGCCAGGGTTGCTGCCTCTCCCCTTACTTGTTTATCCTCACCATAGAATTGCTAGCGATTGCGCTAAGGGAAAATCCAGGCATTAAAGGGATTCGACTATCGGGGAAAGAAATTAAGTTATCACTTTTTGCGGACGACCTGTGTTGCGTAGTGAGGGATCTGAAATCGGTTCAGAGGGTCCTGGACATTATCAGGATCTTCGGGAACTTGGCTGGCCTTAGGATTAATGAAGAAAAGTCCAAGATTCTTCCGGTTGGCCTGCACCCAAGGGACGAGTTTGCTCTCCTTCCTCTACCAAAGGTTGATCGGGTAGAGATTCTGGGGGTTCTTTTTTGGAACGGGGCATCACACAACGAAGATTTTCGCTTGAACTTCCAAAATAAACTGGACAAATGTCAGGTTATAACAAAACTTTGGGCGTATAGGAATCTTTCTATTAAAGGTAGAGTCACGGTTGTGAATAGTTTATTGATCCCTCAGATTTTATACTGCTCTTCTGTGTTATACACCCCAGATAGAGTCTTTATAGAATTCCGTAAAATAGTAGCCGCTTTTATATGGGGAAGTAAGAGTAGCAAGGTCTCCTTCAAGGTACTCAGACAACCGATAGAGCTGGGTGGTCTGAAATTGTTGGATATCAAAATTATGTATGAGGTGTCCAGATATAAATGGATTTCACGTTTAAGCAAAGATGATTTCTTACCATGGACGTTGTTCTTCAGAGTCTTTGCTGGTATTAACACCTCAATTTGGGAATTCTTTTTGGAGAAGGTGGAATTCAGGGCTCCCCCTGAACTACCGAAGTTTTATAAACAAATTATTAGACAATGGAAAGTCCTGTACAACAAGCCCCCAACGAGTGAGAGAGAGAAACAGAACGACCCTCTCTTGAACAACATGTTTATTTGCTGGGACTGGGAGGTAGAGATCCTGCTTATTCGCACATGGAAAAGGGCAGGCATAGTTCAGGTCCAAGATCTGATACGGAACAAAAGATTTATGACAAAAGATGAGATTGAGGCTGTATATCAGGTCAAGTGTGATGACTCAATGTGGGCCAAAGTATATAATGGCATTCCATGGGTGACTAGTATGTCTTTTGATGATTTTAAGTCAGATTCTATGAGCCTTATGAATGGAGATAATGGTGGCGGCTCTTTTAATGCATTATCTTGTAATAATAAGAAGATGTATAATTTTTTGCTGGCGAAAGAAAGAACAATCTCACCAGGCATGACCTTCTGGAAGGAAAGAACCAAGAACAGACTTCTTTCGGACAAGGACTGGGCGGGCCTGTACAGAAATGCCTACTGTGCCACAAGGGAATCAAAGTTACAGTCTTTTTTCTTTAGGATTATCCATAGGGTGATTCCCACAAATCGCTACTTGTTCCAAATTAAGGTGCTGTCCTCACCTATTTGTTCTTATTGTGAGGAACAAGATTCTATAATCCATTTCTTTGTAGAGTGCCCTGTAGTGATGTTGTTTTGGGTACAGGCAAGGAACTGGTTGAAGACATGTTCTAAACTGGTCTTGGGCCTTGACCCGATAGATCTAATTATTGGCACCACCAATAAAGGTAGACTCGCCGAAATAACTAATTTTATATGTCTCCATGCAAAATACTATATTCATCGACAAAAACTTTTTCACAATAGCAAACTGTCAGTATATGATTGGAGCATTGAACTCCGCAACAGTCTATGTGTAGAAAAATATATTTGTAGTTTGATGGGAAAACAGGACCGTTTTGTGAAATGGAAGGAGATATTGGAAGCCATGATGTAGTCCATGCTATGTGCAACCTCAGAGGCCAATGGGGGCTGAGATCCTGCTACGATACGGGTTTGTCAACAATTAGTTTTAAGCTGTTAACATTGGGGGATGAGGTATTCGTTTAAGACATTACTCTCCTAATCTCACATCTCGCTCATGTTTTTATGTGATGTCTTTTATAATGATGTCCCTTGTATTGTATTGTTACACGTCCTGTGTTTCGACTTGTACTGATTTTATTTGGTCCTTTGAAACCTCCTCTCCACATGAAGAATAGTTATGTAACATGAACCTGGACTACTGAAATTGCTTCTCTAAACTTGTCACCCACATGAAGAATAGTCAGGTAACACAAGCTTGGACTACTAAAATTGCTTCTCTAACTTGTAACAAACTTTCTATGGTAGCTAATCAAATGTAAAATGCTGATGAGATTAGGCCGGAGGTCGATTACACACTATGGAGGTTATGGTGGTCTTTTGGTCCTATTTACGACACCTTGATTTCTTCACGTCCTATTTGCTGTTCATGTGTAATGTCATATGTTTCTGTATTGTAATGTCTGTCTACTTGTAAAATACCAGAAGGGAATCAGGTCATCCCCACAAAAATTTCCGAGCAGCCAGACGTAGCAGAATTGTTTCCTAAGAGAGTGAGGTTCTTATCAAATGATTATAGTGCAATGAGATTGTTCATGTGTTGATTTTTTTTCTTACAGAGGAAATTGTGCAGCGTTGGAGGGGTGCACATGTAGCTAGAAGGATATACTATTGTTCATCGTGGGAGCGAGCACATGTTAACACCAATGGGTTTATGCTAGTTTTGAACAGGGAGAATGAACTGTGTAATTAAATCATGATACTGAATAAAAGAGAGCGCTGCTCGTTTGAGAAGAAAAAAAAAAAAAAAAAAAAAAAGAAGCACAAATACAATAAAATTGACTTATCTGATGGTAGCATGGCTCAAAGGTGTCGAGTAAACTGACCCAATAATATCATTAATATTCCGGGATAGGGTATATCCCGACAATTCAAAAACACTAGACGAGAATAAAGTGGCCAGTCAAATGGGATTCACACGATGGGATTCATGTACCTCACAGGGTGTTTTTTGGAGACAAATCCTGCTGAGATTCTGTACTCGAGCACAATTTCTTCGTCTGAATTATAGGGATTCATTTTCCCGAGACATGTTTTCCTCCCTGTAATTGTTAAAGACATTTCCCCCTAAAAAGGAACAGAATCGCATGAGATTTTGAGCCCTGTGAGGTACATGAATCCCATCGTGTGAATCCCACTTTAAGACCCAGCTAGATAAATCCATTGGTCACCCACAATATACTCTTTAGGGTGGCAGCACTAATACCAGACCTAGCTGTAGACGGCATGATTGGGGAGTAGCCCAATACTAAAGGTCTCTAAGATACATAATTACAATATCATACAAAGCTCCATCAATCCCTTACACCCTCCGTCTTTGCATAAAGCCGCCTGCCAGAAGGGCAGCATGTCAATGGCTATACCAACGATTCTTTTCCTTCATATAAATGTAGTGGGACTGCTTGTGAGTCCACCCGCTCGATAAAGAGAAATCATCCATTTACGGAGCAAAAAATTAAAAACTATCTACAATTTCCACTGATACCCCCCGGATCCCGGCGGATGGAGTCTCGCAGGCAGCTATAGGGGAAATCATGAACTGTGCATGCATGGAGAGTGGAATGTCCATGTCCAGCAGGCTAATGCAGCATCATGTTATGGACACAAAGACACATAAACGGCAGAAACCACCCAAGAAAAGAGAGAGAAAAAAAAAGAAAAAAAGAACGCTTACCGTGTCTGGGTCCCAACCGTGTCTGGGCCCTAATCCTTCTCTTGAAACCCTTCTTTTTAAAAAAAAACAAAAAAACCTGGAAGATAAAAGAAATAGGGTGTTTCACAAAGTATTAAGCAGTTGCACTATCTTCTCTCCCCAGTCTCTGAGAATCTCTGGACCGAGGTAGATGCCATCTGGATGAAGTAGACTATAGTATGTCTTGACCTTCCCATCCCTATGGCGATGAACTAGACGTTATAACCAGGGAGTAGGAACCGAGTTGGCCCGGTTAATAGACCCTATTGAGGTATCCCGTAATCCAGTCTGTTTCGCAAGTTCCGGTTTTCGCTGATTACCGATGTTAAATGGTGATAGACCCGTGACCCGTAACCCAGAATTAATGCAGTTTAACGGTTTTCAGAAATCCTCAAATTGAAATTCTGATGCCAGAAATGGAAATTTCAGCTATTTCTACACAGAAATCCGAAATTATATTCAGTTTCTCCAGTTATAAACCAGAAAACTGTGGTTCATGTTGTCGTAGTGTGCCAAGTCTATCGGGAGCGGAACTTTGCTTTACCCGGGCGATAATCGGGAGTTTAGTAACCTCTGGAGGCTCTATGGCCACCAGCCCCCTGTTGATGTTGGTGACTGCTGCATCTATCACGTGTTGCCCTTGCTGTACCGTCTCGTTGATAGCCGGTAGGCCAGAGCAGGCAGAGAAGCTGAGGCCCACTATCGGGCCAAATATTACTCTGGTGCGAGGTAGGAGTTCTTTCCAAGCATATGCAGCCTCCTGTGCTTGACTTAACACTGCCTCTACTAACTCTTCCGTTGTCAGCTTGAATAACTTAAGATTCTCTCTCCTCTTCCCTCGTTCATCGGGGATGTTTTGTTGTAAGAATCTGCCTCTCGAGTCCGTTACTACTACAAGACTGCAGATCTTCGTTTTGCCAAAATCTTGCATGTAAGATTCTATCGATAACCTGGATCTCTTGTTGTTCCCAGGCCTGTGACACCTTTACTTCACTGGAGATTCTTTTGATCTCGTAAGGGTCCGCTTGACTCAAGATGCGTTGAGACCTGAGCCTATCACCACACACCTTCGCCTTAGTCGCGGCATAGGCCTGCTCAGCTGAACTATACGCTATACTGTCCAACTGGAATTTACATCCATAAAAATTAGACAACAGGGCATAGGGGCCCTGGAAATAGACTGTGTCTTCTCTCGACAGTGTGAACGTGTTACTCAAAGAAATGTTATCAGGAAGCCTCCCTAGATCTTTTGCTCCATAAGAGGGTGCGTCCACCAACCACGACAAGGCTACGACAATGGCTTTCCGACAAGGTCCACGACAGGCCTACCATTGGAAAGCGTATCGTTTGTACCATTGGTAGCGACTGGAAGCTTGTCGGGGGCCTGTCAGGGGCCTTCCGACAAGGCTACGACAATATCGAACATGTTCGATTTTTGGTACG
The DNA here is from genome assembly GCA_950022655.1 of Alentia gelatinosa. Taxonomy (NCBI): domain Eukaryota; kingdom Metazoa; phylum Annelida; class Polychaeta; order Phyllodocida; family Polynoidae; genus Alentia; species Alentia gelatinosa. Next base: position 41,712,838 of record OX465590.1, on the reverse strand, counting down.
ACTAGACCTTTGTCGTGGAGTGTTGTGGTTTCCTCGATATCACTGTTGTAGTGTGTCGGGACCATGGACGCCTTTTTTTCGGCAACCACCGACCTCTACGACACGGCCCGATAGCGCTGTCCTGACACTGCTCTTCTCACAACAAGGCTGCGACAAGGTGCCGATAGGAACTTTCTTGTCTGCTCTTGTCGTAGCCTTGTCGTGGTTGGTGGACGCCCCCTCTAAGTAAGGCCATCTATCACCACCACATCACCCCCTTACACCACTCGAGAATCCAGCCCTAAGCTGAAGACCTTGTCGGCAACGGCCCTAAGGGTGGCTCTTTGCTGGGACACTTCAGACGGAATATCCTCCGAAATCCAAATGTTTCTGGTTCTGTTTTGATTCAACAAACTGTTCTGGTTTCTAAGGATCTTGAGTTTGGCTGATTCGTGTAGCAAGGAACCTCTGATAGGCCTAGGCTTCTTACCATTGACAAATCTGCCCACTCTGTGTACCAAGTCCATTGGGGTGGAGTCGAACTCCCATTGCATCTAGGATGTCGACGGCTACCTCACGAACCCTCTCATATCTTGATTCCCTTACCCCCGAAATGATCAAGGATTTAGCGTTGAGTTTCTTCAATAAAGACACATCTGGGCCACCACGTTCCGTGACTGTCTCCCTTGACCTTTCAAGCTCAAGGTTTTTAATTTTCTTTTCGTTGGAACCCTTAGAATTCTCTACTGCTATTCTGAGATCATCCCCATCTATGTCAACCCTCCCTGTGTAATCCTTTAACATTTCTACGTCATTAACTGCAATTCCAAGGATTTCCTTCAAATGGGCACATTTTGACTCAAGTAGGGTAACGTTTTTGTCAACATAGCATTCTCTCCCTGCACGCGGTCGATCTTCTCACTCAATCTGACTACTGCACTGTGTGATTGTTCAAAATCAACCTGTTGAAAGAACAAGTGGTCCTGGCACTGTTGGTCTCCCTGCTGTTGTTTTTTCCTAACCTGATTTTTCCCCTGAGTCTTGTACGCTTCAGCTAGGCTGGGGAACTGTGCTGTCTCCAGATCTCCCGACACGGCGCCATCTTTTGTTGATGAATTTCTTGTCTGCCGCCCACTCATCTCGGCCGTATTATTCCCAAAATAGGTGGTTTTCAGTGACTAAAAGTCGACCAATGTTGTGTCAGGATATTAGCAGTGTAATACCAAAGTTTTAGCCTCGGATGGCCACTTAACCCCAGGAATTGGGGGGGATTTAAAACCTTAGCTACTAAGACATCTATACTCGTGCATTCTCTGGGTGTGTTGGGTCCTACACTCGGTCATGCGCAGTCATGTATATTGTCCATGTACCGCGATTCATTTTGTCTGTGTAATGTATCATTGAAGGGGACCAGACGGAAGATCGGCCTGGCCGAGTCTGGATGTTATCCGAAAAATAACCATGACCCAATTAAAGTATTAAAAAAAACAAAAAACAAAAAACACTATTTTAGGCGCCATAGCCCAACCGGAAGCCCATTATGCTAACTTTTAATACACAGGTCAGTTACGGCTCAGTTACGGAGGGACATGGTCCTTACCTCCCCGTTCCTCCACAACACCTTCCCAACAGCTTCCTTAATGTATAAAAGGGAGGCTTTCTTACTGTGTTTCACTGCCTTCATGGGGGAAGACCTCATCTGAAATTGCCTCACCAAGGTACCCATGCTGGTCTGGTGCAGGGATTTGATCATGATCTCCTACTCTTCTTCGGAGAAGTTGGTGTAGAAGCATGGAAGTCTTTTCCTCCTAACAACTTTGTGCTTCTTGGCGCAGATGGACCTCTCCTTTGCACCTTTTCCTGTCCTTCACCGCTTCATCCCTGTGCCCTGTTAGCATTCAAGATAGGATTCTGGTGCAGGCACCTGATTGTCATCTTCTTTTCTTCTTTCAAGAAGTTCAGAGAAGTCTGTAATATATCTTGGTTCTCGGGAGGAAAGTGTTCATGGGTTAGTGCTGCAGAGGCCTCCACCAAAGAGTTGTGCTCTTCAGCATGTGCTGTTTGCTGGTCTTCTGATTCAGAATAATGCAGGTATGAAATGCATGCATCCATTAAAAGGTTGTCTAATTTCATAATAAATTAAATAATAATCGTGTTTAATATATTGAATTCATTGTTTTTGTTCCAAGTTATGAGAGTCTGGTATATTTTTATCAATAATAATTTAATTCACTGCCATTCTAATTAATTTGTTTATAGTATGAGTTCCATTCTAGTATGAGTAGCATGAGTTTTATTCCTATAGGGAAAATGATGAGATTGAACTTTCGTTTAAAGATCTATTAGCAAAATTCATTGAATCATCAGCATCAGCCAGTACCATCAGTATCAGTGTCACAAATGTGAATAAATGATAACCATATGTGTATCATCATGTGATAGTTGTAAATAGTTCCTAGACATTATCACACAGTTCATTTTTCTATGCGGCGTCACTCCCCTTTCTGCTTGGGGGTGTGGGGCTTGGGTTACCTCTAGAATAAAATAGTGATGCCAACGACTGTGATCCAACCAGCTGGAATAATGATATATCATCCGCCAACCATCGCCTCTGCTGGATGTGGATGGCTGCTGATCGTTGGACTGTTGTCATGTAGATGTTGGTGTGGATGGCAGGCAGGAAGGGGGAGGAGTTGGTGGCTGTGGACAGGCCATAGCCAGGAATTGCTATTGCACCCAACACCTGTCTTGGGAGTGCCACACCCATGGGGGGGGAGGTAACACTAGCAGGCCACGGTAATGGAGGTGGCTGCAACTGATGTGTTGACTGCTGCTGCACTCACCCGATGAACGGCCGCGGATGTTGTGGATCAGCATCATCTACCATTGTTGGCTGCCTTGCTGCTGCTGACTCATGGTTGTTGTTGGCCTGACATTCCTGAAGAGCAGTGATGATCTGCCGCTCGCTCTGCCTCAAACTGGTGGTGTTCTTGTAGTTTGTTCAGTACATTTTCTATGTATGCCATCAAGCCCAAACTCTGACTGAAAACTAAAGGCTTTGGCTTCACAAAGACTGACTGAAGCATATTCACGAGTTTGTCATCAGCGGCCTCTGTGTGAAGTCCGCGACCGGACCCCGGCGACTTACAGTCATAGAGCCCATCAAATTCAGTTGATTTACGTTCTGTGCCAGAAGCCCCATCTACTTAAGTCAAACCCTGATGGTTATAAACCATGGGGGGTTGCAGGGACTGGCGTAGCAGAGTTTTTGACGGTCAGAAATTTGTCGCGGCAACACCTCGGCAGTCAAGTTGACTCATACCAAGCCCCAAGGTAATCTATCTGAAATAATTTCTTTTATTCTATTTTCCTTACAGAAAAGCAAAAAAAAGCAATACTACATGACATCTAAAATTTAGTGTGCAGAAATTTATTGCACAGTGCTTTTCCTTTGCATAACGAAGCAAAACAGCATGATCTGAGTGAATGAATTAACTGAGCTTTTTGAGTTTTGCAGAAATTCAATCACTGCATGAAACTAACCACTTAACATATATATGCGAATGGCTTATATAGGTATGCTTTTGCGTATACAAGGTCATCCTATTCCCCATGTGTATACACCTCATCTGTAGGCGTATATAAGCGTCCATGGCGCGGTCTAATATACATCATATATACGCCTGATTCTGCACCACTATCCAATAGTTCCAATCTCTGCCACTTGGGGACACCACTAGCATATTTCATTTTCCATTAACTATCCAAGTCTGTATTGTATGAAAAATACAATCTTATATAACCAATTCATTTTATAAAACCTTTATAAAACGTGATTGAGTATAAATTGAATAGTTACACATAATAAACTCTGCATTAAGTTTTTTTACCGTTTTTCTAATAGATTTGACTTTAAACACCATGCCTATGTTTGGTCAGTCTTGGCCTGGCATATAAGGGCCCTGTTCAATGATATAGTTGACTACTGAAATCATCTTACCCCTGTGTGAATGCGGCCGTACATGTGTGAATGCGGCCGCAGACGTGTGAATACGGCCGCCCGGCCCCCGCCCGTCACCCGCCCATCGCCTGTTGCAACACTCGTGCACGCTCAAGTGCTAAAACAACACACTGAGGGTTTCCAACTGAGGCTACCTACCTGTACAAATGCAAACTGGTGGGAGTCTGGTGTCAGTCCTTTTTATTTTCTATCGTGACATGTATGCGCCCGGCGCATACATGTCACACAGAGGATGTTTTATCTTGGATATGCCAGGTGTGAAATACAGCCAAGTTGCGCGCGTCTACATGCGGAAAGATGTATACGCCTCATACGCAAGCGCTGATTACAGATGTATACAAATGAAAACAAGTCTATATTCAGCAAATATGTGCGCTGTCGCGATGGCGCATGTATTAATAAAGTCGTTAGTTCCGTGCAGTGAATATAACAATAGGAGGCAAATTTTTTTGCAATTTTATTTGGATATAAAGGCATTCTTCATTATGTTGTACCAGAAACTGTACATAGGTTATGTCTGTGGTCCACCAAACTGTTCAAATACATCGTTGGTCATGGAGTGTTGCAAATTACCATTCAGGTCTGTATGGAAGAGTCAGAGAACTTCATCTAGGATATGATCTTCACCTCAACATTCTCAGAACTACTGCTAGAAGAGGAGGAAGAAGATGATGATGATGAGGAGGAAGATGCATCACATCCTTCAAACTCATACGCTGCCCAGATGAGCAAATTGCCATCAGGATTAAACTTTTCACAGTGACAGTGGCTAGGTAGGTTGTTCCTGCAAATATTTTGACAACATTTATAATTTTGATAATCAAAATCAAGATCAAGGCATTTAGTGAAAGTATATGGATTTCGATCAAATTCCAGTTTACTGGAGTGTTCTTCTCCAAAATATCGATTTAATTAAGGATGTTTTCTTTTATAAAGTTGAACAGGGTCTTCATGCCAATTGTCATTCTAAAACATGCACACTACATTTTATAGTGGAACAAACACTATAGAAATTGGCACAATCTGGATTATCAGTTTGGATTCAAAATTGTGATATTTCTGATTATGATATTTCATCAAATATATATTCCTTATAGTGGATCAAAGTACTTACGAACAGAACGGAACATCTCCATGTGCCTGGAGTGCACAATTTGTATCATCTGCCATACACACTGGTTTCGCAGTTGGACAATGGCCATTAGCCGAATCTCCAAAGGCAATGATTGCCAAAGCAAGTACAGCAAGCATTGACGCCCTAAGATAAAGAGGAACATACAGTGATCACATATTACTGGATTCGACTGATGTATCCCTTTTCATATATTTGGAGGTTTACTGTTTTCAACCAAGTAAGCATATCATAAGGGCATGGTCTAAATTAGATGAGAATGCTAGATTGCCCAAAACAGAATGCATTAATGATTCTTATCACTGAGGAATAAACATAGATATAAAAAATGTAGCATAGTCAGCTGTTATATTGTAAGTATGCCCTAATCCAAAAGTGATTCATACTCACCCCTTCATCTTTCTTTTCTTGATAGGTCTTCTTCTTTGACTTCTGGTTTGGTCTGACACAGGAATCTTTCTGATCCTTTCACTTTATATACATGCTTTTCATGATAAAGGTGGCAACCAAAATGGGATCCCTGAAGAGAAAATGCCATAAAGTACAGGTGTTGAACTCATCTGACTATTAAATATATTGACCTAGTCATGGATTGATTCAACAAAGCTACATCTAGATGAAATGTCCTGCTGAATGTCCTAAAGCACCTGCCCTCTACCCATTTACAATCGTTTTTGGCCCTACTTATTGGTAAAATAGATTGTTACAAGCACCAAATTCATCACTGTCAAAGTTATATCTAGTTTTATGTCAAAGTTCTTCTTAAAAGACTGGGAATTCCAAACTTATGGTTATGAATAAAGAAAAAAGAGAGTATTTATTTACAGAGGTCTCTGCATAGTCTCCTATTTCAATCATAATTTCAATACAAGGTGGTACCACAAGTTACAGAGCAGGTATCCCTTGTACGACATCTCCTCAGGCCATACTCTCCTTGGCCAAGAAAATAAAACAGGCCCCTAGGACCTGTTTCACTAGTTTTGTGACATGTCTGTGACACCATACAAACATTGGAGTTGTCTAGTTCCGTGACAACACAAGTAGCTGCCCTTAGGAAAAGACAGACCCCAAACATAAGAATTAGACAAATCTCTACATCATGGACCTGTTTCACTAGCTTCGTGACAAAAGTGTTAAACAGACATGAAAAGCAGCACCAACAGTGCAAGCAAGAACAGACAAAACGAAGTCTAATGTATAGTTCTTATGAAACCAGACACACCATCTAGAAGCCATCTAGACATGTCACGAAACTAGTGAAACAGGTTCCATATACAGAGGAGTAAGGGCCAGCACTGCTGTATTACTAGTCACCTACCAGCAGGCAACCCTGTAACATGCATCCCCACTCACTCTTCTCTTGCAAATTTTACCTGGGTTTATTTTCTACCATGGCCATGGGTGGAGAGTAGTTCCAACCTGTGTAAACCCTCCAGAAAAAGTGTAAAGGATGCGGAGGAAGGTACAAGCCACTTTATGGAAAGTACTGGCCGCACAGACATTGGGGTTGTCTAGTTCCAAGGTCGTCGAGACCCAGGTTCATAGCATTCTAGACTCAGCCTCCACTAGGCTCGACCCTGGTAAGAATGGATTTTTCCCACACTTATATGTATTTAGGGGCCCAGGGAGCTGTTTCAAAAGTCGGGAGGGTGCTGAACGAGAGTACTCACCGCCAAAACGAGAGCTAACAATGGCACTTGAAGTGTCGCTGTCGAGGTGGAGGTGCCACTCGCTATTGGGTATTGGTAGCGGTTTTGCTGCCACTTTGATTCAAAGTGCTGCTCGCTGTTGCCACATCTCACTTTGAAATGTGACGTGCTGCTGGTGAGACTTCACTTGACTTTTGAAACAGCTCCCTGAATGAGCTCGCACTCATCTTTACACACTCACACTCATGAAATATGCCTGGGCGATATTTCAAATTATCAAGAATAAGGGCTTCCCTCAGGCCTTTGTTCAGCATCTCATTGCCCATTTAGATGAAATGCCGGAGAATACTAGGGACTTTGATTTTGCCCAAGTCTGTTGCTGGTCTGAACATGTCTTTACTTAGGTTGCGGAGGGCAGTCTGAGGTTAGTTTGCCTCGAAAGCTCCCATATCCAGCTCCTTTGGGTAGCCATTGCTTAGGTTCACACTGGTAGGATCAGTCATGCCCACTCTGGGAATGATAAAAGTAAGAGTAGGATCTCGGGTCTCGAATGGGGCTTGCATCATCATATACTCAGATGAGGATGGCCTAGTGACAGCTGTTGCGTTGGGGTACACCTCAGACCCACTCTGCATTGTGGTCGCTCGACGTATATGACTCATCATAGCCCTGGGAGACAATGCCCTCGGCTTTGAACACGCTGACGACCTCTCCCCCGACGTGGCACGTCGCTGCTGTGCTGCTGTTTGCGACATTCACAAATTCTTCTCTCCATCAAGGAGCTGTTTCAAAAGTCGAGTGAGGTCTCGTCAGCGGCACGTCGCATTTCAAAGCGAGAGGCCGGCAACAGCGAGCAGCACTTTGAATCAAAGAGGCACCAAAACTGTTACCGATACCCAATAGCGACAGTGACACTTCAAGTGGAGTTGTTTAGCTCTCACTTTGGCGGTAAGTACTATCGTTTAGCACCTTCCAGACTTTTGAGACAGCTCCCAGAGTTGCACGACCAGGGACCTGTTTTCAGTAGTTTTGCGACATTAGGCCTAGACAGACACCAACAGCGGCACCAACAGTGCAAGCAACAGCGGAAAAAGTCTAGCAAATATCAGAGGGTCGGAGTGGCCAATCTTCTTCATATCTAGAACGATTATAGGTTATATGTACATCCTCCACTTGTATCAAAGTGTCATTGCTTAATTCCTACAGGAAGTGAGTCAAATTATGCATGTCATTGATTGCAGTCTTGTTATCTGTCTGTATGGTGTCACAGACGCCATCTAGACATGTCACAAAACTACTGAAACAGTTCCCAGATGCTGTGGACACTGGCATCAGCTGACACCCCCTCCATCCGTCACAACCATCGGACACAAGCTGAAACCTATGTACGCCTCTCACTTGCCATGGCTGTTCCTCCATTTTATCTCACCCCTGGAATAAATGTCCATAGGCTTAACATTGGGAACTCGTTCTCCATGCCCCTACAAGTATTGTAGTGCGTTCTCCATGGTCTATATCCTGTGTGTTTTAGTGTATACAGGGGTGAGATAAATACAGAAAGCAACTAGTTTTTATCAAAGAAGCCATTATCCAACTAGTTTGAATGCTATGTGATATTCACTCGGCTGTCACCTCGTTCATATCACTCTGCATCAAACTCGTGAAGAACGACGACTTTGACAAAAACTTGTTGGTTTCTTCTTTAACGCCCACCCGTCGCCCATGCCACCTGGTATACACAGGCATTGGTGAACTCATTTAAATCTCGAGCGACAATTGGGAACTCATGCATTCCAGGCAGGGATGACTAACCATGCCATTCAATGATACAATTGCCCAACTCTGACTGCCCCTGCATCATGTACACATTCTAAATCAGTAGACCAATTTGTCATAAACTTATTTACCTGCTCATAACTGGTTTTCATTCCCATCTTCCCTCTTTACACCTTTTTTTTATACTGGCCGTCATTTTTTCAATTTCAATTTTAAGCCTTTCCAGGCAGGGGCCTGTGACAGAGCCCTGTTCGTGGGGGTGGATACTAGGGATGGTATAACACTAATACTTTTTTTTTTTTGCTTGATAAAGTTTGACAGTATAGTGTGGATACATTTTTTGTAAGTTTCACCATATCCTGCTCAAATGGACTTGCAACGTTCATGATTCAGGTCCCATTTACTTAACCCGTTAGGCATCTCAACACTAATGACGCATGATGCCTGGAGGCATCACCACACTAAAGAAGCATGATGCCTTGAGGCATCATTGTTCCAATATCAAGAAAAAAGTTTTAACAAAGAAATAATAAAGCATTATTCATGAAATCTTCAGAACATGTAGATATAACATCATATATAGTATTTCTATTTAAAAGAAATAAAATATTTATGATTATGTATAATATTTCATGATTACAAACTTGAATTATTAGTTTTAACCAACATGTGCCTGTCCTCTAGCCAGACAAACTGCCGCCAGTATCCATCCTTATGGGAGTAGCTGGGCCCCTGGCAGCCGTCCTTAAAAGGTTAATATATTGAATCTATTGTTTTTCTTCCAAGTTATGAGGGTCTGGTATATTCAATTACAGTAGAACCCAACTGTCCCCTTAAGCGGGGTGGCCCCTTAAGCGGGGTTTTCAGTCTGCCAATGGTTATACAATAGGGAATACCTACATAAATGAAGGAAACGATAGTTATTAGGTTAAAAGATTTATTAATAATATATAAATAAGCAAATACATATCAATTATACAATATAAATGAATATAAATGTATATAAATTAAAAATAGATAGATAATACATGTAAATGTACAGTACAATTTATATACAGTTTCACAGTCCCAGGAAGGCATCGACTGTCCAGGTCAATGTCCCCCCGTAACTTCTGAGAGAAATCAGCGGCCGCATAAGCGACTCACCATGAGCCGCCCTGAGCCACGACGGCTCACTGAATACCGCACCTTCAAAGCCGCCAGCCCGTCCTGAACCGCCCACCGCTAACCTGTAAGCGGGCCTCATACCCAGCACCTTCGGCGGGCACGAAAAATCAGCGGCCGCATAAGCGACTCACCATGAGCCGCCCTGAGCCGCAACGGCTCACTGAATACCGCATCTTCAAAGCCGCCAGCCCGTCCTGGGAGCTGTTTCAAAAGTTGAGTGAAGTCTATGGTTTTGAAACAGCTCCCTGAACCGCCCACCGCTAACCTGTAAGCGGGCCTCTAACCCCTTACCGTCAACGGGTCTGAAAGTCACTGGATTTACAGTGTTTTTGATATGATGTCCCTCCAAAACTGTCCCCTTAAGAGGGGTTTTTATGCATTTCTGTACCGAAAAACTGTCCCCTAAAGCGGGGTGTCCCCTTAAGCGGGGTGATCCCTTAAGCGGGGTTAAAATAAACTCTTAATAGAGGGGAAAATTTCCGTTCTGAGCAAATCGTCCCCTTAAGCGGGGTGTCCCCTTAAGCGGGGTGTCCCGGAAGAGGGGTTTTACTGTACAATTCAATTCACTGCCATTCTAATTCATTTGTTTATAGTATGAGTTCCATTCCAGTATAAGTAGCATGAGTTTTATTTCTATAAGGGAAAATGCTGAGTCAAGTTGCCTTACGACTTGCAATGCCAATGACATAAGACCAACTCCAAAGAACAAGTTGAGATATGGCAACAGCATGTTGGGGCTGCCAGGACTGCCGGGGTGGTGGTGTAAACCTAGCATAAGTTTGTTTGGTAAGACAGTCTTAGCCGTCCATAAAATGTCCAGAAGAGTTGAATAATGTTGACCAACATAATCTCTTGGTCTCCTCAATGTACTGAAAAGTGTTTGATGCATGAGCCTAGATTATCTAATAGGCCCCAGGTAGCAGTTTACCCTCAGGCCATGTGTGCTCAGAATAGAACATATGGCCTATAAAAGTTTTTTTTGTTTTTTTTTTGTTTATTCGTTCCAAATTCTGTAGTACAGGTCTTCCATTTGGAGTGTGCAGTGGAGTAATCACGAACATTAAGTAGACACGGTAGGATTATTGTACTTCTGGTGCAAAGTGGGAGAGGATGACAAAATGAATTGATGATTAGGGGGAAGAAATGGGGAAAGGGAGGGTATAAACCTTTAATTGATATTCTATAAAGTTATATTTCAGGAGTAATTTCCTACTTTTACCATGCGTTTAAACGAGGCTACAGTCTCAGCTGTCTGCGTCTCTATGGGTAGAACTTCCCAATGTTTAATGCCCCTGTACATCGGGGATCGTTCATAGGACGAAGTACGGTACTTCCTCTTAACGAAACATATCTTTCGGGCTGCTCTGGTGGGTAGTGCCCGGTTATCCAATAAATCCGGATTCTTAGAGAGTTTGTATAATATTTTCAAAAGCTGTCTTTCTCTCCTACTCTGCAGCAGTTCAACACCAATCCCTTTATGCAAGTCAGCGACACTCTGTCTTTCCACCATATAGCCTTGTACAGCCCTCAGGCCACGGTTCTGGACTCGTTGTAGCAACTCAATGTCTCGTTTTGCAGCACCATCCTAAAGAAAACCACAGTATTCCAAAATTGGCCTAATAGTTGTAGTATAAATTTGTTTAGAGACTTCCAAAGATATCGATTTCCTAAACTTCCATAATTTAAAGATCCTGTTGTTTGCAGTCTTCACCATACTTTTGATTTGTTCCGCAAAAGACAGAGTCTGATCCAATACAACTCCCAGATACCTGTAGGAGGCCTTTGTGCACAAAGTTGTGTCTCCACAGACGATATCTAGAGGTTGTAAATGTCTTTTCTTGGCGTGGGATCTGTACCAAACTGTACAAGTCTTCTTTGCGTTAAGTTTAAGACCATTAGTGTTACACCAATCGTAGACTTGATTAACTGCAATACATAGGTTTCTGCAAGCTATAGTTGGGTCAATATGATGAGAGTACAATACAATATCGTCGGCGTACTGAATACAATTACTAGACCAAATATCTCTACACATGTCATTTACGAAGATTAAGAATAACAGTGGACCGAGCACTGACCCCTGAGGGACTCCGGTGGTTACTACAGCTGTATCTGACTTTATATTGTTGACAAGAGTACATTGCTTTCTGTTAGTAAGATAATTTGTAAGCCATTCAATACATCTTTTAGGCAACTTTGCTAGCTTTTCTAACTTCAATAGTAGGAGACCATGGGGGACCGAGTCGAATGCCTTACATATGTCAATAAAGCTAACCGCCATCACTAACGAGTCGTCTTTCGCTACATAAAGATCTGATATCAGTTTGAAAACAGCATCCTCCGTACCCAATCTGGGTTGGAATCCGTATTGGGTTTTATCCAAAAAATTTGTCTCTTCAAGATATTGCTGAATAAAGTTGTATACTATCCTTTCTTGAATTTTGGCTGGTGTTGGTAACAAGGAGATAGGTCTCCAGTTGCTTACTTTCGTTAGATCCCCCCCTTTGGGAATTGGAATGACAGTACTATTCTTCCAAGAGATAGGAACAGAATTATTCAAAAATGAGGTCTCTAATACAAATACAAATTCATCAAGCAGAACTGTCAGAGAATCTCTTAGTACCCGACCAGAAATATTATCTATACCTGATGACTTATAGCAAGAAATCTCCTTTAGTAATTTCATAACGTCAGCTTTGTTAACTTGCAGCTCTCTTCGTAGATCTGTCGGGGGAATACGTCGATAGTATTCATTTAGATCAAGATGTGCTTCTAAATTACAGTCTTCAAATAGTTTAGTTCCGATTTCCGTAAAAAATTTGTTAACAAAGTCTGCAGTGTCCTTTTCCAGAATAGGCTTATCTGTGTCATGATCGATCAGCCTACAGGTATTATTTGATTTCTTACCATCGGTGAGTTCACGGATCATCCTCCAAAATTCTATCGGTTGGTCTCTATTTTGGTCAATAGCGTCTCTACAATATGCATCCTTAGCTCTACGAATGCCTAGTGATATTTCAAGATTAAGATCCTTGGCCTTTTGCAAGGCAGCATAATTAGCCTTATTCCTATGATCTGCTATGAGGTTTGCTCGCTCATGTATGAGTGAGAGTAGCTCGTCAGTCATCCATGGGTCCCTACGCTTTTTGAAACTCATTTTAGTCATTGGGCAACTTAGGTCTAAGTACTCTCTAATGGCAACTATGATAATATCCCATAATACCTCGGGGTCAGTGCTCTCCCAAAACAATGTCCAGTTATAGTTTACAAGAAAGTCAGATAAATCATCTTTTGAGTAATACTTGTAACTTCGTCCTATAAACTCCATTTTTTCCTTATTTTCATGCGGTTTCTTTCTTTCGGCGTAAATCATCAGATGATCACTTAAGAAAATATTACTAATTCCAAAGTTAAGCAGGCAAGTAGTGTTAGTGTACAGGTGGTCAAGTAAAGAACCACTTTCCGGTCTTGTTATTCCAGAAATAACCTGTTTTAGTCCATAGTCCTTAGCAAAATTAAGCAGATCCTTTGCTTGAGTTGATTCACGGTCTAGAAGATCAGCATTAAGATCTCCCATGATCCAGATTTCGTGATTATTATGATTACCAAAGTCCAGCAATCTAGTTAGATATTCAACAAACTCTCCTATCGAGCCTTTCCTAGGGCGATAACAATTGACAACTAACATCGTTCGGTTATTAGGTTTTTGTACCAATAGGGGCAGAATTTCAATATTGTTATTCGTTTCACAATAATCATTGATAACTGTTACATACGGTGAGTAGCGCTTAGACACATAACAGCAGACTCCACCGCTTATCCTATCTTCACGATCGCATCGGAACACAGTATAATTATCTATACTTACCATCCCGTTAGTGTAAGTACTTTTCAGCCAAGTCTCAGATATACCAATAAAATCGTAGTCTGCTAATAGCAACCGTATCTGGGGTAACTTCGGGAAAATACTGCGCGTGTTCAGATGACATAGTCTAGTAGGTCCCATATATGTTTGTAATCAGCGACTAGGGAAAAAAAAAAAAAAAGGGGTAATCGGGGAAATAAATGATGAGTGATGGTATATAAAGATGTAGCCTGTGTAGGGTATCCTAGGCAGGTTACAGGCAGATCATGGGATCCTGTCTGTCCCACGATCTGATTTAGAAAGGTGATACGAAAAAACTTGTTGGTAATGTTGATCAGTATCGCTTGGGGTGCTTGCGCACCGGCAGAGGAGAATCGCTATGAAGTGAGGAAACTTGGCAGTTCTAACAATATATAATGGTAGTAAAAGATAGTAAATGATAGAAATAGATATGAAGTATGACAAACATTGATTAACAAACAAACGATACCAGTCAAGTAATAGGTGAGTAACACTGCACACTCCAGTAATACAATTATAGTACTTACAGATTATGTAGTCAGTCAAGAGCTCAATCACTTTCATATAGATTTATCTTAGCGTGTCATAGTCCTGTATAGTCCAAGTTGGCTTCTAGCCCATGCGTTATCATCTCCTGTAGCATGTAGCAGTCTAGCATCACTTGGTCTCAGGACATCCCGGTGTACTAAGTGCGAGTACCTTTGTCTGCGGACATCCTCTATAGTCAAACAATAAATATGAAGAAGAACATTTGGTTAGATTAGGCTAAATATCAGGCAATATTTCCAAAACAACATTATATACAGTCAGGACCATTCTTGTAAACATATAGATTGCTAGATTATTTTGCCATACTTCTTGTAAAGGTCGGGGCTTGAATCTGAACTTGTATACAATCCTTCATCACTGTCACCCTACACCAGTCAATACGCTTAAACTTAGTTAGTTTTTGTCATTTGTGTAAGTGCTACTTAACTTAGTGGGGTCCCTGCTGATACCCGGTGTCAGTAGTGCTGGTGAGTCGATACCTTTCGGCCATCGAGTGTACATCAGTGTAGCAGAGAAGATCATCATCATAACCTTGCGGCCTATGCTGACTTGTATACTGGTCCACTATGAGTCCATGTCGGTATTGATAGAAAAAGCACGTAACACAATGTTGGCGAGTTTTCCAGTGTAGCTACGGTGTACATGACATCCGTCCCACATCTTATCCAGGAGAACCGAGAAACGATTTTGCCTTGGATGGTCTACATATATCAAAGAGGCTACATGAGGGGTTGCCAGACCACGTTTTTGGCTTTCTTTGATTACATATTCATTTATAACCTGGGCCCTAGTATCCAGATCAACTTGTACAGAGTTGTTGAATTCGTAGATACCATATCGATGCAGGTTATACTTTGCGTAGTCGAGCCCAAAGTGAGTGGCAAAACACGTAATCATACCAGGGCGCATTGCTTGTATCTTGTGATATATGGTGTTCCGCAACTCATTGTGTGCTAATACATACTGTTTGGTGTTTGTAGTCAGCATCTCCATTTTCCTAGTCTCAGAATTGTATTCCGTGAGATCACAGACTCCTCCGCATATATAAATACTACTGAATGACTGGTTTGACTTGCATAGGTCCAATGCAGCGTTTCCCAGGCGGCGCATTCCAGATCCAGGTATGATTATAACATCATATACATTCAGGTCTTGTAGCAGAGTGTTGACGCAATTACTAAGGCGAGAGTCACTTATTATCAGGGCCATGATAGTCTATGGTCTGAAGAAGAGAAATGCAGGGAGGGAGGGCGAGCGTAGACAAGATATGTCTTTCTGTTAGTGTATCAGTATGTGCAACTCAGCAGCCAAGGGTACTGGCAGTAACTAACTCTGCACGTACGCTCATTAGAAGTTCACCACAGCGATTTAATCCAGGGTAGTAGGCCACTTGCTGGGAGCGTTCGAACATCACCCCACTGCCCCAGTATTCATTTGAGGTCGACTCAACCAATCGTTTCGGCGCGGTAGGGAGTAGCTTTGACTTGAGGGTCTCATTTTGTAGGAACTTTTGTCTGATTATTGAACGCAGCCTTAACTCTTTCACCGAATCCCAGTCAGTTTGGTTTTTATTCTGTATCTGCTGTCCCAGTTTACGCAAGTAGAATGGATCATCACTGTTCATTATTCTGGTAGCCATATCATTATCTCCACAGAACAGACCCTTCGTGTACTGGTAGGCTTTCTCGCTGCTAGAGAACCCTATCACACAGTCTACGTTTCCCTCCATAATGTGGCATCTCAGATTAACCCGATATAAGTTACTGAGGAATGCTGTAGGACCTGCAAAAGCAAGCCCGTACTTGGTTTCACGAATCTGCTCTCTGTTCAGCTGTGTACACCTGGGCGGGGGTTGTGGTGTCGTATCTACAGGGGGCAATGCGTGGTCAACAGTAGTCAAGCGAGCGGGCTCCACTTGGGCGGTTTTCTGAGTAGGTCCAGGTAAGAGCGGGGGAATGCGAATTGCTTCAATATGCGGTGGCACAGGTGGGGCAGTGTCCATTCTTTCCGGTTCATTCGGTGCAGTGTTGTTTATATTCTGACCGGGTCCTACCATTGTATCAGCAACAGTGTGGGAATGAGGTAAAGGTCTCGGGGTTGTGAAGGCGGACGTTTGCATACCATTTAATACGTAACGTAGTTTGTCATTGCGCAGTAACCGAGATTCTGACCTAGGCCCTTGTTGTCTTCGATCAACATAATCACGGGGTAACAGGTCAGATGGCAGCGAGTCAGCCTGGTCAAGCGTATATGGTCAATTCTCCCAGATCGTGATCGATGCCCACGTACGGTGACCAAAATTTCAAACTACTTAGATCTTTATAAAAATGTGGAAATATATAGTAGAAGACAATACCTTATAGGAGTAAAAGTTGGGAACACTAATCTTTATTGGAAACTATTTTTTAGCTGAATGAATTTAACCTTATAATCCTTATGTCACCGTACGTGGTCATGTGGGTTAAACAAGGCCTTAGGGGAAATATTGATTGTTATTTATAAGCAGAATCAGATTTTCATTATCAGGAAAAGAAATTCTAATAATATTGAGTAAATTAGTGTTGATTAATACTATTCAGAATACAATGCCCATGTACGGTGACCGGCCCATGTACGGTGACATACCTAAAAATGCATGTATATTTCTTGGCATTAACATGTCTGAAGTATTTGTAAATTGCAGGTGTTAATGGTTCCATAATACTCTATTTATGTATAAAATATTATTCACTAATATTGTAAATCTTCTTCCTTATATAAGCAAAACCTAATAATTTCTGCCCATG
Organism: Alentia gelatinosa; assembly: GCA_950022655.1. Taxonomy (NCBI): domain Eukaryota; kingdom Metazoa; phylum Annelida; class Polychaeta; order Phyllodocida; family Polynoidae; genus Alentia; species Alentia gelatinosa. Next base: position 41,695,893 of record OX465590.1, on the reverse strand, counting down.
TACGGTGACCAAATAAAGTTCACCACCCATGTTCATTTAGCTGTAGTATATTTGATGGAAGAATTATTTAACACACTTCAAATGCTATAAAACCTTTTTACATGCCTCCTTCATTTGGAGGATGAAAAAGTACCAAAAAAAGTAATTTTCTCTAATTTTTTTACCTTTTAATGTTGCTTGCCCATGTACGGTGACATACCCTTCACCAATGATTTTTCACACCTAGACTACAAATAAATCTGCCCATTTGAACATTCATCATGTTTTATAAGTTCTGCAACACATTTGTGGGTATGACACATTCAGAACAGATAAATATTTATAGTTAAATACAAATAAGAGGTCTTCCAAATCCCGTTATACAGGTTTCATCTATGAATTTTGAGCTAAAAATGCCTATTTTAGGGGTTTATCAATTTTCATTAAAGATATAGGTACATGAAAGTGGGGTTCCCCTGACAGATATTTTATTTCTACATACTCTAATATCGTTTCTGATATTATAAAACAATGTTGATATATGAAAACGACCTTTTGAATTATTGGTCACCGTACGTGGCCCATCGATCACGATCTGGGAGAATTGACCATATGTGGTCCCGTCTATAATCAAGTTGTCTTCTATTATCCTTGCATCTCGACCAATTCTAGCATTGTATCCCCTTACCATCCTAAGTAGGCCTTTTTTTCGTCTGATCTCGGGGGGGTCATCTGGGTTTATAGTTACGTAGTGCAGGATCGATCTGTTCAGTTTGGGGGCGGCGTATAGGAAGTTATCACGTGCGTGTTTGTTGGTGAATGACACCAGAATCGGTGGGGGACAATTGGGTCTAGCTCTCGTGTTTTGGCTTATGATTCTACTTATTTTGAGAATATCAGTAGCCCTGACGTAAACTCCAGTAGCATTACAAATGCTTTCAAAGACAGAGTCAATATCCTCATACGTTTCGTAGTCCATGCCCAAAATAATCACGTTTCTGTCTTTGTGCGTGTGATAGAATTCAGTGCGGTCATTAAATCTATGGGCGGTTATGTCAGCATAACTAGTCCCACCGGACCCAGATTGGTAATCCCCAGTCGCCATTTTTTTATGTACTCTGCCTACTTTCTCCTCAAGTTCACTCATCCTACATTTAATATTTTCTTGTTCGTCGATTACTTTAGCTAATGACTGGTCGACATCTGTACGCAATATAATCATCTGTTTGGCTAGTTTATCAAACTGTTTTTCATGTATGGCCTTGATTTCTCCTATCTTTCTGTCAAACTGTTTCTCTTGTTCATCTTTGGTAGGAATGTTCTTGATCATATCAGCAACCGATGCCAAGTCAGGAAATATTAAACTAGGAGTACTGCTGTTCGAATACATATCTATGTTTCCACCATCTTCAAGACCTAATTCAGAGGCTTCAGAAATAGAGCGCGCCTCGGGGTTTTCGCAGGTTGTAGTACCGCACTGATCAACACACTTAGCCACTTCAAAGTTCAGATCATCACTCTTTATCGACACATCAGTCTTAGTTTTCTTCACAGCATTCCTGAGAATTGTCAACTTACTTTGCTCGGACGCTCGATCTCCGGGACTTGGTGTTGCAGAGTGTACTCGTTTCTTGTCTTTTTGCGGTCCAATATCTCTGTTGTCGGGTTCCGAAGCCATTGTTCCGCCTGCCTGAGCGATATTACCGGCCCTAGTAGGCGGACGCCAATCTTTGTGTATTAAACTCCTCATAGAACACACAAAGTCAATGCACCAAACAATCCAAAACGAGTTTGCTGTAGTATATCCTTTGCACAATCACTTGGCCACTTTACAGGGTCTTAGTCCCAATTTGATCCGCATAAACTTCGAAATTACGCCTCCGCCGGTGCTAACACGTCCTTACGCTACTACCGCCATGGGGCCTTGTCAGACAACTACTAAATAATACTTCAAAACTGAGTAATTTGAAATCGAATTTACTTTTAACCCTTAAATGCTCTGTTTAAACATCGAGTTGAGTTCAACTCACTACACAATACTACTTTACAAGGTAAGATGCACACAAAAAATGATCACAAGTTCTGATATACCTATATTTTGAGGTAAAATTGTTTTATGTAAAGAAAGCTGTAGAATGCATATGACAGTGTTATAGAAAAGACTCTGCAACTGATCAATAATGACGGCTTAGTGAGACAAAATGTTGTCACAATTGAGATATTACTGTACCTTGCTATAGTTTGTATTGGATGTCATTTACTAGTCATTTCCTTAATCCAGTATTGCAGTATGGAAGCCTGTAGCTTTTTCAGTTACTTCACAAACTGTGAATTGTAACTTAGATATTCCTCTCTATAGTCAGTTTGGTGTAACCCACAAGGTCAAGAATGATCAGTGTATAACAGTAATAGCCCCAGAGCACTTTTGTCCTTTGTATCATAGCAAGCCCCAAAGTAATCTCTCTGAAACCATTTCTTTTTTTCTATTTTCTTTACAGAATTGCAAAAAAAACAACATAACTACATTTCATCTAAAATTTAGTGTGCAGAAATTTATTGCACAGTGCTTTTCCTTTGCATAACGAAGCAAAACAACATTATCTGAGTGAATGAATAAATTGAGCTTTTTGAGATTCGCAGAAATTCAATATAGCAATAGGAGGCAAATTCTTTTTGCAATTTTATTTGGATATAAAGGCATTCTTCATTATGTTGTACCAGAAACTGTACATAGGTTAGGTCTGTGGTCCACCAAACTGCTCAAATACATCATTGGTCATGGAGTGTTGAAAATTACCATTCAGGTCTGTATGGAAGAGTCAGAGAACTGCATCTAGGATATGATCTTCACCTCAACATTCTCAGAACTACTGCTAGAAGAGGAGGAAGAAGATGATGATGATGAGGAGGAAGATGCATCACAACCTTCAAACTCATACGCTGCCCAGATGAGAATATTGCCATCAGGATTTAACTTTTCACAGTGACAGTGGCTAGGTACGTTGTTCCTGCAAATATTTTGACAACATTTATAATTTTGATAATCAAAATCAAGATCAAGGCATTTAGTGAAAGTATATGGATTTCAATCAAATTCCAGTTTACTGGAGAGTTTTCTTCTCCCAAATATCTATTTAATTAAGGATGTTTTCTTTTATAAAGTTGAACAGGGTCTTCATGCCAATTGTCATTCTAAAACATGCACACTACATTTTATAGTGGAACAAACACTATAGAAATGGGCACAATCTGGATTATTAGTTTGGATTCAAAATTGTGATATTTCTGATTATGATATTTCATCAAATATATATTCCTTATAGTGGATCAAAGTACTTACGAACAGAAAGGAACATCTCCATGTGCCTGGAGAGCACAATTTTGATCATCTGCCATACACACTGGTTTCGCAGTTGGACAATGGCCTTGAGCCAAATCTCCAAAGGCAATCATTGCCAAAGCAATTAAAGTAATCATTGATGCGCTAAAATAAAGGGGAACATATAGTGATCACATAATACTGGATACAAATGATGTGTCTCTTTTCAAAGATTTGGGAGGTTTACAGTTTACTTACCCAAGTAAGCATATCATAAAGGCATTGTCTAGATTAGGTGAAGATGCTAGATTGCCCAAAACAGAATGCATTAATGATCCTTATCACTGAGAAACTTATGAGGAATAAACATAGATACCAAAAATGTAGCCTAGTCAGCTGTTACATTGTAGGTATACCATAGTCAGATTGTAATTCAAACTCACCCCTTCATCTTTCCTTTGTTGATAGGTCTTCTTCTTCTTCTCTTAGTTTGGTATGATACAGGAATCTTCCTGATCCTTTCACTTTAAATACATGTTTTGTATAATAAAAGGGGCAACAAAATTGGGATCCCTGAAGAAAAAATGCCATAAACTACAGCTGTTGAACTCATCTGATTATAAAATATATTGACTTTGTCATGCATTGATTCAACAAAGCTGCATCTTGATGACATATCCATCTAAATGTTCTAAAGCACCTGTCCCCTACCCATTTACAATTGTTATTGGCCCTAGTTATTGGTAAATAGATTGTTATATGCACCAAATTCATCTCTGTCAAAGTTTTATCTTGTATTTATACAGTTTGTCTGTTGTGCATGTTCAACACTTATGGTAGAGAGATAGGAACTGGCTGCTAGGCCAGCGGGTGGCTTCTTCCCAGTATGGCAGAAAGGTTGCAGAAATCTTCATTCAATATATTTCTCCTTTATTAGAGGATTTGTTTGCCCCAGGTACAAGCCTATATCCCCCAGGTCAGATTGTGTGCTTTGAGCATCTGCTCCTACATCGCCAACATCAGAGCTGGCTCTGATCGCTGAAACTAGGACAAAGGTGGGATGTGCGAACAAATTGAGGATTAATCAAATGAAGGAAACTCTATGCTATAATCACCATGGCTGAGTACAATAAGATGCACACTCTGGTATGTGGAGCTATTTCACTGGCAGCTTCCCTAGTACCTACAGTGATACATATCAAATCACTACTGACATTTCATGAAATTTGCGAAAACCGTGTCATTTGTGCCGTCTCTAGTGCAAACAGGTGCCAAGTCCAAATATTATCAAGCAGAACTTCAATTGAATATTTCTCACAAACCAAACAACTCCAGAATATATAGTGATTTTTTTTTAAATTTTAGTACTTATCATCTAGTTACATTTTGACACAATGTTTCGGCAATAAAGGTGCCTTAGATTTAGCGAACATTAACCGCTTTTGCAAAATTAGGAGGGCCCTAACATCCAATTGTGCTATTTCTCCCTCCCAGTGCCACAGTTGCAGCTGCGGCATTGCGGTGCAGCAGAGATGTGCCTTAGGCTTTCTCACCATCGGTCTCAGCTTGGCCCTAACGTCCCAACTTTCAGATGGTGGACCCTTACACCTACATATTCCTTTTAGTCAACAGGTAAGTTGAAACTGTAACTGGTGAAGTCTACTGCATCCCATCACTACTCAAAAGCTAAGAACCGTGAAGGAGATGGCAGCCACTGAGGTATTCCAGGCACTAATTTCACCCTTTCCATTCAAAGATGCAATGACCCAACTCTCTCTGCCCCTGCATCAAGGACACCTACTCTACACAACAATTCTATCATCAGTTTGTTACACATAGGCGTGTAGCCGATTTCTGATGATGTTTAAGGCCTGGCGTCCACATACTACGATATGGCTCCGATATGGTCTACGATGCACCTTCCGATAAAAAATCAAGATCGCGTCAGAAGGTCACCTAACATCGGGGCAGTTGACCACGTTTCTGCGAATAGGCACCGATCAAAACAATGCGTGATGGATTCGCATGTCTAGACATATGTCTATGATTTTGCACCTTCCCGATATGTCTCCGATATTGACTTTTTGTATTGGAGCCATATCGGTAGGTCTAAATTTCTATCGTAGTAGGTGGACGCCAGGCCTTATACAATGTCACTTCTAAGCATACAGAATACATAAAAACGCTAGCTCTAACTGCTCCTGAATCATGGACACCTAATCTAAACAATAATTCTATCATCAACTAACTTACCAACATATAACCTCTACACACCTTTAAAATACTGGCAGACCTGGTTTTCATATTTTATATCCATCTATGTTTTACTTAATTTAATAGAATTTACAACTCAATTTTAAGCCTTTCCAGGCAAGGATCTTTAGCAGAGCTCTCTGAGTTGGGGAAGCTACTATGGATGGGTAACACCAGGGGATGGGCCAATTTCTAATCAAACCCATATTTAATTATTTGATCACATGGTATGATACATCATTCTCATTATTATTTTTTGTCTTGCCTAGAAAAGTTAAACATTATATTTTAATTATGTTCTCTGCAAGTTTCATGTTCATTAATTATCATTTCATTGTAAAAACTATGGCACTGTAAGATATCTACCGATATTGTAAGTAATGCCACAAAGCAGTATCTAGTCTGTGGTGCAGAATACCTCAAGCCAGTATTCAGCCTATGATGGGGAATACCTTAGGGCATTATCTGCCCTGAAAGCATTATTATTCAATTATCATCATAGAATTCATATAATTATAGTGGCTGGGTGTTGGGTACAGCCAGAGGTCATCCTAAGCACCACCACAGTTTTGGTCCAGAATGCCATAACAGTGATGGTCCCACCCGCGAACTCGCAGCTGTGTTTTACCACAGCCACCCAGCACTGCCTGCTCTTCCTTGGATCACACAGGGGACACCTGGAAAGTCCCACAGTCCTTTTTTTCAATTTTCCTTTATTGGTGTTCAAGTTGTCGCATACAATATATTTCTTTTGTTACGTATCCATTTGTTCGCTTACCAATAAAGGGTGGCAACCTGTCAGCATCGGGTATTCCGATTGCTGGTTTTCTTCAGGTGCCATCTCATAATAAAAGCATTTTAGCCTTCTTCACTTACTTTCCAAGGGTACTATTCACCATTTCACATATGTCATATATTACCCATTAACAATAGTAGTAATGATAGTGGTACTTATACATCTAATACTATACATTAAAGCAGATAAGTGCTCCAGTTATGTAATTGTAGGTATACTTTTATTCATGATAGACTTGGTTAGCAATTTAAACATCTTGATTGTTAGAGTGTTACGTACAATTGGCCTTAGTTCATTCCACTCTTTTCCTCCTATGTATTCCACACTTCTAATATAACTCTGACAATTAGGTCGACATAATTTCAAAACAGGTGCCTCATGTAAGCGGGTATTTTCCACATTACAGTCCTGCCAATACCTGGGATCCCAGACTCCATCCAAGTATATGTAAAATAAGCATTTACTACAGTTTACCACAGCTTAAATGCCGTATCATACATAATGTACATACACACAAATGTATAACCGTATATAGCTAGTATTTTACAAATGACCAAGGTTAAGCCTATATCATATGCTGACGACATTCTGTTATTAATGGAAAGAAGAAGATTGCTTTAGAATGGAGGCTGACCTCATTGGAATAAGTAAATGGACAGAAGTAAATAAACTATATATCAATTATGGTGAAACTAAAATTATATGATTTGGTAACTAGAGACAAATGAGCAAATCTAACGTTTTGTCCAGTTTATCCGATCCCAATGGTTGAAATAGGCCAATGGATAGACTAAGAATTTTGTGGTTTGCAGAAATTCAATATAACAATAGGAGGCAAATTTCTATCGCAATTTTATTTGGATATAAAGGCATTCCAGATCATGTTTGAGCAGAACATTCCCTGTTCGCACAATACATTTTACATAGGTTAAGTCTCTGGTCCACCAAACTGCTCAAAAGATATATGGTCATGAAGTGTTGCAAATCACCATTCAGGTCCGTATGGAAGTGTCAGAGAACTGCATCTAGGATATGATCTTCACCTCAACATTCTGAGAGGAAGGGGAAGATGACGAGGATGACTAGGAAGGAACTTTCAAACTCATTTGCTGTCCAGAGGGTCATATTGTCATTAGGATCAAACTTATCACAGGGACAGCCAGAATGTAGCTTTCTCCTGGAAATATTTTGACAACATTTGTAACTTCAATTATCAAGATCAAATTCAAGGCACTTAGTGATAGGACTAACATTTCAATTCAAATTCAGTTTGCTGTTCTTCTCCCAGACATTTATTTCATTATGGGATTTTCCTTTTCCAAAGTTGAAGAGAGAATCCATGTTAACTGTCATTCTGAATACATACACTCCTCGTTAGTGTAGGACGAACACAATAGAAATGGGAACAATCTGGGTTATTGGTTGGAATCTAAAATATTGATGTTTCTGGTTATGATACTTCATCAAATGTATGCATTATGGCAGATTCTAAATTTTCTCTTTTCATATTCATGAAAAAGTATATAAGACCTACTATTCACAGGGTACTTACGAACAGAAAGGAACATCTCCATGTGCCTGGAGTGCACAATTTGGATCATCTGCCATACACACTGGTCACACACGTGGACAATGGCCAATAGCCAAATCTCCAAAGGCAATGATTGCCAAAGCAAGTAAAGCAATCATTGATGCACTAGAAAGGAACACACAGTGATCACACAATCATGGATTCAACAGATGTGGCCCTTTTCACATATTTAGAGATGGTTTCTAATTTTTACCTATATAAGCATATCATGAATGTATATGTAAATTCATCCTGTGAGATGGGCCTCCGCCATCGACTCTCTGCGAGTCTGAGTGGGCGGTATCATTCTGACAGAAAAAAATTCTAATATTATAAGAGGACACAAAAAAATGCATTGACGATCCTAAACAACTAACAAGCTATTGAGAACATAGATACCAAAAATGTAACTTAGTCAGCTGTTACATTGCAGGTATACCGTAGTCAGATTGTAATTCATACTAACCTCTTCATATTTCCTTTCTAGGTTTTTTTACTTCTAGGTTGGTCTGACACAGAAATCTTCCTGATCGTTTCACCAAAATAAGATCCCTTAAGATAGAATGCCATAGAAAACAGGTGTTCAACTCATTTGACTGTAAAATATATTGACTTTGGCAGGGATAGATTCAAAAAGTTGCATCTAGATGAAATCTGCAGCTAAATGTTATAGAGCACCTGCCCCTCACACAGTCGCTATCTTTATTGGCCCTAGTTCTTTGTAAGATTCTTACATGCCCCAAATTCATCTCTCTATAGAATATATTTTGTTTTTATATGATTGGTCTAAAAACATGTAAAAATACTGGAAATTCCAAATTTACGATTATAGATAAAGTATCCTTGTTTGTTGTAATATGGAGAAACCAAACAAGAGTTAGTCGTGTTGTTGTTTATTGCATGACAGCAAGATCGCGTATTAATGCGCGAGCCGTCGCCGAGAGCAGTAATATGCGATCTTGCCGGAGTGCGATGAACAATAACACGACTAACTTGAGTTTGGTTTAGAATTTATCCTACCCCGCCCATCTAAATTACTTCTACATTAACAGATGACGTCATTTGTCAAGTGTATCCCACTAGAGCGATATTTTTCATTTTTCTGAACTCCAGACCGAATACAGTAACCCAATGTTAAGCCTATGGAGTTATTTTATTAGGGGTAGGATAATAAGGGACAGAGGTCTGTGTATTCCCCTGGTTCAATAGTAATTTCAAGACCAAGTGGTACCAACAGGTAATGTAAGGTAGAGCCAGCAGATATTTTCCTGGGATTTTTTCTGGTTTTATGTGTAGCCGTCACCGGCTCTGGCCTTATTGAGGACAGCATATTATTCCACCTGAAGGAGATGGTAGCCACTCATGCATTCCAGACAGGGATCCTTAAACATTCTATTGAAAGATACAATTACTCTCACTGCCCCTGCATCATGGACACATTCTAAATCAGTAAACCAATTTGTCATCAACTCATTCACCTACTCATAACTGATTTTCATTCCCATCTTCCTTCATCACACCATTTTTATACTGGCCCTCTTTTTTCCGATTTCGATTTTAAGCCTTTACAGGTGGGGGCCTGTGACAGACCCCTGTTTGTGGGGATGGATATTAGGGATGGTATTACACTAAGGGATGGGCTAATTTACTGTCAAACCTATATCTCATAACATGATATGACACATCATTCTAATACTCATAATTTGTTTGCCTGATAAAGTTTAACATTATAGTGTGAATATATATATTCTCTGCAAGTTTCACCATTTCCTGGTCCAAAACAATGGTACCATGAAAATATCTATAAATATTGTACATAATACCTCAAAGCATTATCTAGTCTGTGTTGTGAAATGCCTCAAGCCATTAGCATAATGATTGTTGAATTATTTCATAATTTATACGGACTATGTTCTAGATATCTCATATAAGTATTTTGACATATCTTTTATATTCATCACAGTTTTTGTGAGCCAGTGGGCTGGGAGACCAGCAAAGTTGAACACTCACTCAATCTTTACTCATCTATACATGAGACAGCTGACTGGCTGATGATTTGGTTGTCCCAAATGGTTAATATTCAATTTGGATTTCATCATAAAATTAAGATATACTTCATTTACCCAAGCTGCTACCCCAAATTATTATATCCAGGGGCCTAATGAATAATCTAGGCTCATAGAAGAAACCCCTTTACTGTACCTCGTAAAAGGGTTATCATTTAATGGTATTTAAGTCTATTTGCTAAGACAGTCTTAGCTGTTCATAGTATGTCCAGAAGTGTTGAATAATGTTGACCAACATCATCTCTTGGTCTCCTTAATGTACTAAAAAGTGTTTGATGCATGAGCCTAGATTATCTAATAGACCCCAGGTAGCAGTTTACCCTCAGGCCTTGTGTGCTCAGAATAAAACATATGGCCTATAAAAGTACATTGTCAGACAACTACTAAATACTTCATAACTGAGTAATTTGAAATTGAATTTACTTTTAACCCAATATTGACAGATATCTAATATCCATATCTCAGTTTTGGAGGGGGTACAGAGAACTTGAAAAATGTCTTTCCCTCTTATAAATGACCCTTGAAATTCTTTATGTAAGGTATTTTGGAAAATTAATGTGAAATCATCAAAGCTAAGATACGGCAGAGCAACCAATCAATAATGAAGGCCTCATGAGACAAAATGTTGTCACAATTGAAACATTACTTTACCTTGCTATAATTTGTATTGGATGTCATTTACTAGTCATTTCCTAAGTCCTGTATGGCAATATGGAAGCCTGTAGCTTTTTCAGTGACTTCCTAAACTGTGAATTGTAACTAAGATATTGTTCTTGATGGTCTGTTTGGTGTAACCCATAAGAGCAAAAATGATCGGTGTACAACAGTAATAGCCCCAGATCCCTTTTGTCCTTGGCATTACTCAGAGCAGGCCCCAAGGTACTCTATCTGAAATCATTTGTTTTATTCTATTGCTGCACTTTCTTAACAGGAAAAGCAAAAAGAAAAAGCAATACTACATGCCATCTAAATTTCACTGTGCAGGAATTTGTTGTTCAGTGCTTTTTCTTTCCATAACGAAGCAAAACAACATGATCTGAGTGAATGAATAAACTGAGCTTTTTGAGATTTGCAGAAATTCAATATAACAATAGGAGGCAAATTCTTTTTGCTGTTTTATTTGGATATAAAGGCATTCTTCATTATGTTGGAGTTAAACATTCCTTAGTCGCACCAGAAACTGTACATAGGTTAGGTCTGTGGTCCACCAAACTGCTCAAATACATCATTGGTCATGGAGTGTTGCAAATCACCATTCAGGTCTGTATGGAAGAGTCAAGAAACTGCATCTAGGATATAATCTTCACCTCAACATTCTCAGAACTACTGCTAGAAGAGGAGGAAGAAGATGATGATGATGAGGAGGAAGATGCATCACATCCTTCAAACTCATATGCTGCCCAGATGAGCAAATCGCCATCAGGATTGAACTTGTGGCAGTGACAGTGACTTGGTAGGTTGTTCCTGAAAATAGTTTGATATTTGTAACTTCAATGATCAGGATTTCCAAGGCATTTCGTAAAATCATTTAGATTTCAATCCAATTTCAGTCTACTGGGGAGTGTTCTTCTCACAAATATCTATTTAATTGAGAAACTTTACCTTTATCAGGTTGACAGGGTATTCATGTTAATTGTCATTTGGAAATATATACATGTTATTGTAGAATAAACACAATAGAAATAGGCACAATCTGGGCTATTGGTTCAGATCTAAAATTTTGATATTTCTGATTATGACACTTTAATTCTAACAGATTAAAGTACTTACGAACAGAAAGGAACATCTCCATGTGCCTGGAGAGCACAATCTGGATCATCTGCCATACACACTGGTTTCACAGATGGACAATGGCCATAAGCCAAATCTCCAAAGGCAATTATTGCCAAAGCAAGTACAGCAAGCATTGATGCACTAAAAGAAAGAGGGTAATACAGCAATAGCATAATACTGGATTCAACAGATGTATCCCTTCTCATTATATAGATAAAGTTTACTGTTTCTGCTCAAGTAAGCATATCATAAATGAGAAGACACTATGCAGTCCAAAACAGAATGCATTAATGTTCCTAAACACTGAGATACTTATATGGTGTCAACATAGATACCAAAAATATAGTTTAGTCAGATTCATACTCACCCCTTCATCTTTCCTGTCTTGATGGGTTTTCTTCTTTGACTTCTAGTTTGTTCTGACACAGAAAACTTACTGATCCTCATACTTTATATACATGGTTTTCATGATAAAGGTGGCAGCCAAAATGGGATCCCCGAAGAAAGAATGCCATAGAAAACAGATGGTCAACTCATCTGACTGTAAAACATATTGACTTACTCATGCATTGATTCAACAAAGCTGCATCTAGATTCAGGGAAAATTCTTAACTAAATCGCTTAAAATTAACAAATAAATGTCCTGAAAGTAAACAGGAAAAGCGTTCTATTAGTAGCATTTTCTTTATGATATAAAATGCATAATAGGATATCCTCCTGAGCTATTTGTTCAGAACTGTTTTTTTTGTGGTGTTACAATCACACATTCGCGATCCAATCGGATCAAAGGGTAACTTCTAAGCCTATCATGTCAGGTGATACCCTAAGGCATCAATCAGGGAATGTCAGGTATTGCCCTCAGGTATTATTTCCTAATACAAAATGAGATTTTGAGTTTATGTTTCTTTCATTTATGCTTTTGTACACATATGTATATGTCCCCTCGGGGCCTGAACAATGCCCTCCTATTTTGGTTATACTCATGTGGGTGTCTGTATACAAATATGTTAATCCCGGAGCTCGACCACCTAGAGTTCTCTTTACGCATATTTATGCCACTTTACAATGTATCTGATCTGTACTGTTGTTTTTATTTCATGTGTGATAAATCATCCATGTCCCTGTTATGTGGAAAATGTTTTGCAGTTATAGAATCTTTGTAAAATCCTATTGGGTATCTTTTAATTAAGTACATATGATAAACCCAGCATTCTTTTGTCTTTTTTTACGTCTTTTGGATAGGTTTTACAAGTGTGGGGGTCGAGTCAGTCTGGCAGTGGTTCTTTTGCTCATCAAAAGAGGGCGCAGGATGTCAGTCCCCGCTGTGTAGTGATTCGGGTGAACCTGCGCATACAGGTGTTACAGGATCGGATTATGTAGCTCGGCTTGTATATAAGCCGGGTTCACAGTAGGTTGGCAGGCATTCTTGAGCATTCTCTCTGACATGAGTAAATCCTTAGATCCCCATTTGCTGGGTTTCTCTCAGTGGTTAGGTGAGTCTAGTACCTCAGTATCTCCCAGGCTTTACTTGGTACACCAGTGTCAAGGTGCTGTACTTTGGTTATCATCACTTGGGGATATGACTTAATAAACATCCATTGTTTATTAAATTTGAGGAGTCTGGTTTTGTGTGTCTAGGTTTGTCTCAATAACATACTGGAAATACTGAACCGACCTATGTAATGGTACATCACCGGGATGTTTGAATCAAAACAGATGATACCAGATGCTGCTAGGGTGAGGTTTTTAAGTCTGTTTTCACTGATAGTCAGCAGAAACTTACCCTGATGCAAAAGGGTGGTACAAAATGTCAATGATAACGTCCACCCGTTTACCAGATACTTGCTGTTTTTGTGTTATATGTTTATTCTCTGTGTGTCACTCAAACATAGTAATTAATATAAAAAATTGTACCAACAGAAGGAAGAGTGCGAGCTGGTTGAGTAGTTGTATCTCGATTGATGTTACTCACTAATCCTGTTGATTAGGTATAGGACAACTGAATTTAGTTACATATTACCTACCCAGGAAATACTGTCAAACGGAGTTGTATACAAACCATGTAGTGTTGGTGGTAATATCCAAATAGAGTTTACAGTGATACTTTTGAAGACCTTATGAAGTTGTTTTTTGTACTCTCTTATTATGTTAATTTGTACTTGTGTAGTGGTGTAAAACACCCAAATGTATATCCCTCTATGTTGCCGTCCGACGGATACATTGGAAGATCACGGATAATCTGTCTGTGAGTTGTATGTTCGTCAGAAATAAACTTTTAAAAAAACAAAACATTCCGCTCATAATGTCCATACGCCTGTCCCCCTTCACTGGCAAAAAGTGATAAAGGCAGGACTTGACCAAGTCGTGTAGTAGGGGGGGATTGAGCTAGTCCCAGTAGGTGAGCCAGTCACTTGATATCACAGAATGGTTATTTGTGCCAAGATTTTCAGCCGATGAATGCACATGCTACCAATGAGACATATTGCATGCCTTCACCATTCCGCCAAGCATGATCTGTAACCAGCGGGAGACTAGTTGGTGCATGGATTGATATGACAGTGAACCTATCATGAAGACAGATAGTTGACCACATTCATCACTCCCTTTGGCAGGTAATGTTACAAGACTGCACTACAGGGCTATGTTGCATCGGGTGATGGTCACACCAGGGACCTGTTTCACTAGTTTCGTGACATGTCTAGATGGACCTAGATGGTGCACCCGGTTTCATAATAATTAGACATTAGACTTTGTTTGTCCGTTCTTGCTTGCACTGTTGGTGTCGCTTTTCATGTCTGTCTAACACTTTTGTCACGAAACTAGTGAAACAGGTCCATGATGTGTAGATTTGTCTAATTCTTATGTTTGGGGTCTGTCTTTTCCTAAGGGTAGACAATCCCAATGTCTGTATGGTGTCACAGACATGTCATGAAACTAGTGAAACAGGTCCCAGGTCCCTGCAGTCAGTTTGCCCCCTGCACAGACACGCAGTCAAACTACACCACTGCCCCACTGAAGATACTCACCATTGATCAAGTCCCATCTATGTACCGATTGAAGTGCTAAATTGCTTGGTGTATATGTCGGTTTATGAATGATTTCTAGTTACCTAATCTAGTGCCAAACACCCTGCTCGCCGAGTTTTATGCACTGTTATGTACCAATACGGGGTAGATTTATGAGGTGTTTCGGAGAAATTCGTTCTGAACGAGCCGGCACGGCGAGTTCAGAACGAATTTCTCCGAAACAACTAGTAAATCTACCCCGTATTGGCACCATCACTATGGTTTCATATTATTATATACCTTAATTCAGTCTTAATTCACTAAAACTGACTGTAATTTGATGTCAAAGTGACTTGGCACAACTCTCAAACATGATGTGTATGCTAGCAGATATGCCAGATGTTGATAACTGGAAGTGATCACCGTGCAGGCGCGAATACATTATACCGCCGCATAAATTAACGCAGGGTCACCCTGCTACGCTCGATTGCCTGTCGGACAGCTCTACTCGAGCGGTGCAGTGTCTGACAGGGGTTTTGCATTTGTTGACATCGACGAGTCGCCCGCTCGGCCCATGAACGTATCGAAATCAATATTTCTCGCATATCTAAGCTATCTAAAGTGTATCACGTGATTCATTATCGTATTCCACCTCGATGTTTGATGTATTTTCACATTCACTCGCTCCATGGTTACTGTAAGAGGCCACGGAACTAGCGAAGCCATTATTTAATCTTGCGCCTAGAATTCTGTTGTCGGCCTCTCGAGCAATCAAAAAGCCCAATTTCTTCAAAGTGTGCAATCTGTAGTTCAAAGCGTGCAATTTGTCACTCAAAGCATACAATCTGTTGGTATCCAAAGTAACCAGTACAACGTTTCACGGCGTACAGTGCATTCTGTGTATAGTTACTATACCCCCAGGAGCAGTATGTATTTACTCTGACTTTGTGCATAGGTATATAATAATAAGTATTTAGTATTGACTTTTATAACCGCTTAAACTGATCCAGTTTACCTAAATGCTATGTCTAGGGCCGAAAGCGACCCAATCTAAAGTTGAATACTGCCGGTTCGCCCCTTGATAAATCAATACAAGGATGTGTTTGTAAAATTACTGATTGTTCTGTTAATTAAGAGACGGATGCACTGGAAGATCGCGTGTATCTAATCGTGAATTGTATTCGTCTGGAAATAAAGCCTTTTCAACAACAAAAACAACAACAAAAACCACCAAAAAGAAGCCAGCATAGCACGCTCACCATGACACTTGAGCCTGACCTGCTATTTATCCAGTGCTATTTTATGCATCCGGGACCGATACTCTGTTTATGTATTTGTGTTGGTGTTACTAAGTGACATACTTCAGTGATTGCTTTATTTGACTTAAGTATTTACTATAGCAAAGTATCAATGTTTGATCAAATGTGAGTGCCAAAGTCTTAGTTTGGGGGAGATTTCGTGTTACTTACTCATTTGTTCTGATCGTCTTAGTAATTATTCCTTTGTATGTCTTTTCAGATTGTGTTCATTGCTGAATAAAGAAGAAGCAAAGTAAACGGAACATGATCCCATTTAGGGACAATCTGCTGTGATCAACATCTTTGTTAGGGTTACTGTAAGATTTAAGCCCCGCGTCCACCTACTACGATATGGCTCCGATATGGTCTACAATGGACCTCCCGATAAAAAATCTAAATCGCCTTCGAAGACCACCTAATATCGGGGCAGTGGACCACGTTTCTGCGATTTAGGCACTGATGAAAAATGGGGGTCTACCCTCGTCGATGCATGGTGAATTGGCACGTCTGGACATATGCCTACGATTTTGCACCTTCCCGATATGTCTCCGATATTTGCTATTTGTATCGGTGCCATATCGGTAGGTCTAAATTTCTATCGTAGTAGGTAGATCCCAGACCTAAGCATTTGGGGTGTGGCGATGTCCTTAAGGCAGTGACAAGATCAGGGACTGTTTCAATATTAGTGGTAGTAAAAGCGAGAGGAAGGCCTCAACAGTGGCAGTAATAGTGGCACTAACAGCGAAGATCAGAGAATCTCGTTTCAAAAGCAGTCTCACTGTTGAGGCACCCCTTCCATTGGCTATGCCAACATATTGAACGGAATATTTAAGAAATCAGTATTTAATGAATAATTCAATACTTCTGTAGTGGGATTGGAATCCAGCAGTGTTCGTTTGTTTCACGGAAGGTGGCGCGATATGCCGATCCTTACTGTGTAGTGATTCCGGACAACGCCGCACATGAGAGTGGCGCGGCGGAGACCGGGATTACGTAACGCTTAGTATATATACTCAGCGTTCACAGTAGGTCGACAGGCTGTCCTCGGGCGTCTCTTCTACGGAACGGACCCTTGGGCCCTCACTTTGCAGGCGGGTTCTTGTAACCTTCCTGGTGGTTAGGCGAATCTTCCGGATTAGCCTATCCAGCGTTACCTAGCACCCATGTGCTAGGGTACTGTACTTGTGGGGAAGATCTTCCAGATCTTTCCGGGAAGTAAGTGATCCCTGTTTATTAAATGAGGTTGTTGTGTTATGTGTGATTAGGTCTGTGCAAACTAACCGAAAACCGAACCAACCTACGTTGAGTGCGTAGGGTGGGATCCTGCCTGGAACTAGCGTTCCGGATTGGGGTCATCCAACCTGCTAGACAGGTGGCGACCACCACACTGGTGCCGTGACCAGGATCCTAGGTTGCTTGCACAACCCGGGATTCTCGGTAAATGCACGGATCTGGAATAAAAACCAGGTCCCAGGCTGAACAGGAGAGTGAGGATGGGGAGGTAACTTCTCAACAAATTCTTCCGGCCCGGAATGACGACAAGTCTCCAAAACCGGAGGGAGGGGGTGAAACCCAGAAGTCCGGTAAGGAGAAATCTCGGAAGAGAACCGCCGCTCAGAATTTGAGTTCGACGGTCCTGAAGAGTTTCAGTCCGGCGGCCGACAGCCGACATGGCCCTGCAAGGGATCTGGAGACCTCATTAAAATTGGGTCTCAGACAGATAGTCCCGGAGAGTCTAGTACTCCCCGGAATAGGTCGGAAGATACCTTATGAGTACCTTCCGATGAAGTTCCTGCAGGCTTCCTTGGACCAGAACTCTTAGCCGAGTTTGATCTGGAAAGGGAAGCCAGAGACATGTGTCGGAACTAGAAGCTCGAAACCGGGAGATCGCCGAGGAGGTAGCCAAAAGGCACCATAACTTGGAAGAACTTTCGGTTCGCGAGATTGAGACTCTAGAGAAAATCGAGCGATTGGACCAACATGTACATTACATGAAGGACCAAGTTCGACTAGCAGCGACAGAATCATCTCAACGGATGCCTATGTCACAAGCTGGCTGGAGTAATGTAAGAGATCATCTATATTCCCCACCAGGGAGAGTAGAAGATCTAGAGAAGACCCCTAACAGATTCATATCTGGAACAAAGGGTGTGAAGACTCCTTTGGTTAGCTTCCGGCTACCCTCTGAGTCAAGAATGGGTTCTCCGAGTTCCGAACGTACTAGTAAAGCTATAGCTGAACGAGGGTTCAACTCGTTCAACCAAATCCGGGAGCAAGATCGGATCTTTAACTTGTCAATGGCGAGAGCCGACAAGGTTCCGATGATGCGCCCAGAGAACGCAGCCAGAAAGAACGCTGTCATTCCAAAACCTTATGGGAAAGGAATGGAGTGGGAACACTGGTTCGCGGGATTTTGTGTGGATATACAATGTAATGGCTGGAACAAAGTCGATGCATTGCCATACCTCAAAAGAGCGTTACGAGATGGACCTGGAGAAGCTGCACTTCGCGCTTTTCGCCGTTCCGGTGGTACGGAATGGGATGAGCTAGTGGAGGTAGCCTCTTACTATTGCGGTCAGTTGGTAACGCTGAACCCCCGATCCACTTTTCTAAAGAGGATCCAGGGTAAAGAGGAGACAACTCGCGCCTATGGGCTAGCTTTGCAACAAATGTTGTTAGAGGTTTACCCAGGGACGGGATTAGATTCTCCTGTGCTACATGAAGATCCACAAACTCAGTTTGTGAAAGGACTTCGAGATGATGACGTGAGAGCGGAAGTCATCTCTAAATGGGAGCCCGGTATGAACTTCATGCAGGTGTTGCGAATAGTAGATGCCTATGAACAACGGTGTATACTATTCGGAAAATATGCTAATCCAGGAAAAACTTCCCGGGTTAACATAGTGGGTTCTACTTGGTCAAAAGTAGAAGAAGATACCTACGAGTGTCAGGAAGCAGAAATAGAGGATATACTCTCTAATGTCCGCTCGATGGTACTCGGAAGAGGAGGTTTCAATAGACGGGGACGTGGGAGAGGTCGAACCCCTAGCTTTGGAAGGAACAGTGATGTACCTTCTGTGGCAGAGGCAAAACCAATAACCACTGATCCTGAAGGGAATTCCTCTGAGGTTATGAAGTTGTTGACCAAAATCAACGAAAGACTGAAGCAGGTGGAGAAAAACCAGCTGGATGTCCGACGTTGTTGGCGGTGCAACAAAATGGGACATATCTCTCCAGATTGTCCTGAAGCCCGGAACGTTACTACGGTGGAAACACCTCGTAGTCTGCCTACGTTGATGGTTGCCTCTCAGAGTGAACCGGAAAACAAAGGAGGACTGTAGCGAGTGGCAACACTGCGGTCCGGGAAGGAAAGTGCCAGGAAACTCAAACCTGTGAGATCTATAAGAAGGACAATATTTCCAACTTACCAGAAAAGGGGAAGATACAAAATACGGTCGCAACAATCTGTAGCAAGTATCTTTCACCCGGGCACCCCTGTCTGCAATTGCTTTGTCAACGCGGATGGGATCTTGGAACCTTAGATGGGATCTCACGGTTTATACGACAACCGTCCCCCTTAGAAGGGCGACGTTGGTATGTGCCGGCTAGAATTCAAGGAAGAAAGATAGATCTGTTATTAGATACTGGCGCTAGTCGCTCTGTGTTGAACAATGGACTCTATCAGTCTCTTGGATTTGCACAGGAATGTCATGTTCCTGGAGTTTCGGCAAAAGCTGCTAATGGCACTCACATGAGATGCTATGGTAGTGTGATTATTCCAGTCTCAATAGGTAACACTGAATTTGTATGGGGTCCCATACTCAGTGATATTGAAGAGAGTGGAATATTAGGCGTAGATTTTCTCACCCTCTATGGAGGTTCTGTGGATCTACCAGATGGCACTCTCCGACTCAAATTTCCTGAGTTAATGGAAGTGGAATGTAGTTGTCGACGGATTTCTTCTTTGATTTCTGTTCGACAAGATGTGGGCATCCCACCTCAGCAGATGGTTAATGTCCTGATAGCCGGGGAAGGAGATTTACCACGTGGAGATGCACTCTTCGAACCAGACCCGGAACTGTTTTCTCAAAAAGGAATACAGGCCTGGGATACCTTGATCGGAAGTGCCAGAGAAGGATCAATTCCTATAAGTAATCACACCTCCGGGTTGATTAAACTGAAGAAGGGTGATACATTGGGCTGGGTAACCCTAGCTCATGTAGATGGCCTAGTGGACTCCAGTCCACAGGGAATCACACCTATTCCAGTTTCCGAAATAACCGGGGAAAATGAACAATCTGAACTGGGAAAATTGGACTTTACAGGAAATGATTATGAAGAAGTACGAGTTAGTGCTATCGATACAGGAACGGGATACCTTCCAGTTCCGAGTCCGTTACACGAAACTCTGGAAACCTTAGTTCAGACGACAGACGCACTAAACAGTGGGGAACGACATGAACTAAGAATTCTTCTGAAGAAAATGGAGTCAATCTTTGCTCGACCCGGAGATCCTTTGGGAAGAACGGATTGAGTAGAACACACGATTGACACAGAAGGTCATCAACCTTTCCGCCTTCCTTATCGACGGCTACCTCCGGTAAAATGGGAAGGTTTAAAAGAGGAAGTAGGGAAAATGATGGACCAGAAAGTAATCATCCCCAGTGCAAGTCCTTGGGCTAGCCCGGTGGTAATGGTTACTAAAAAGGATGGTACTTGCCGATTCTGTATTGATTACAGAAAATTGAATGGTATCACCCGGAAGAATGCCTACCCAATACCCCGGATCGATGAGAGCCTCGACTCTCTGGGAGGGAACCAGTGGTTTTGTACTCTGGATCTCCAGTCTGGATATTGGCAGGTAAAGATGAACAGTGGCGATCAGTCGAAAACGGCGTTCACCACTCATCAAGGGCTTTACGAGTTTACAGTAATGCCATTTGGCCTCTGTAATGCTCCTGCGACTTTCAAATCCATGATGGATCAGATGTTGCGGGGTGGAAAAAGTGCTTGGTTTATCTGGATGACATAATCATCTTCAGAAAGAATTATGTCGAATGTCTAGAAAACCTAAGGGAGGTATTTGAGCGGATTCAATCTTATGGGTTGAGGCTCAAACCTCAAAAATGCAAACTGTTTCGCAGATCTGTGGAATACTTGGGACGGATAGTTTCCGGAAACGGAATCCGGGCAGATCCTTCCAAGTTGGAGGTAGTGGCTAATTGGCCACGCCCCCAGAATATAAAAGACATAAGGTCTTTCCTAGGATTTTGTTCATATTACCGCGACTTTATCCCGGGTTTTTCTGAAATTGCACACCCCATGCAACAGTATGTAGTACTA
Organism: Alentia gelatinosa; assembly: GCA_950022655.1. Taxonomy (NCBI): domain Eukaryota; kingdom Metazoa; phylum Annelida; class Polychaeta; order Phyllodocida; family Polynoidae; genus Alentia; species Alentia gelatinosa. The sequence goes on along the minus strand of OX465590.1, from coordinate 41,674,491 downwards.
GATAAGCCAGGGAAGCAAAAAGAGATCCAATGGACTCCGGAAGCTGAACACGCTTTTCTGGGACTAAAAAGAAAGTTTATGGAGACCCCCGTGTTGAAATACCCTCTACCCCAGGGTCGGTTCATTCTTGACACTGACGCTAGTAATGAGAGTATTGGAGCGGCGTTGTCTCAGATACAGGATGGTGTGGAGGTTCCAATAGCTTTTGCCAGCAACAGCTTAAGTAAAAGCCAGCGGAACTACTGTACTACTAAGAGGGAACTCTTAGCAGTTGTGGTGTATGTAAGAAAATATCGACACTTCCTAGCAGGTGGAGATTTCATCTTACGTACCGACCATTCTTCTCTCAAGTGGCTCTTTAACTTTAAGGACGCCGAGGGAATGATTGGAAGATGGCTGGCAGCTCTCTCCGAATTCGGGTTAACAAACTGTCAGATCGAGCACCGGGCTGGAAAGTCTCACATTAATGCGGATTGTCTCTCAAGGAGACCAGTGCGGAAATGTGGACGACCAGATTGCCGGGATTGTGGTGAGCATAGAGCAGTGATAGCTACTCTACGCTCCCAGAAAGTGAAGCCGCCACAAAACTATCAGTGGACACTAGAACAGATTAAGGAAAGTCAACAGGCTGACCCAGATCTGTTCCGGTTAACTAAACTGATAGCTATTGGGCTCCATAGACCTACAGGACCTGAGATCTCGCCTAAAAAACCGAGAATTTCGGAATCTATGTGGTCAATGGAAAGAGCTAGAGGTCCGAGATGGAGTATTATATCGATGGAGAACCACGTTGCAACCACCTAAACGTGCTCTACAACTAGTGGTCCCTAAAGAATTACGATCCGGACTAATGACTCTATGTCACGAACATAGGAGTGCAGCTCATCTAGGACGGAAAAGGACGGTAGCCAGAATAAGGCGTCGCTACTACTGGCCTGGAATGGGTGCAGATATTCGAAGGTGGATATCTGGATGTTCCATATGTAGCAAAGTCAAACCCGGGGTAGGACCCGCAAAGATGCCGCTACAACAGGAAATGTTTGGTGTCAGGTTTGCCAGAATCGCTCTAGATATCATATCTGGTATCGACGAGTCAGAGGAAGGAAATACCTGTATGATGGTGGTGATGGATTATTACACAAAATATGTGCAGATCTATCCCATGAAAAATCACAAAGCTGCCACGTGTGCGGAAGCTTTAGTGAAAAACTGGATGTTGCCTTTTGGAACTCCGAGCGTACTACATTCCGACCAGGGAAGGGAATTTGAATCCCAGATCTGGAAAGAAATGTGTAGGATACTCGAGATCAAAAAGACACATACGAATCCATATCGTCCACAATCAGATGGTATGGTGGAGAGATTCAACCGGACATTGATCCAGTGTCTTCAGACCCTGGTAGATGAAATTCGGAAGAATTGGGATGAATTGGCACCATTTATAGCTCATGGGTACAATGGGACCATTCATTCAAGCACGGGGTGTTCACCTAACTTACTCGTCTTTGGCGAAGAAATAGTGATGCCCGCTGACATAGTCTATGGGGTTCCTGGAATGTCTACGGATGATCCTTGTCCCATAGGATTTGTCAAAAAGCTCAGAGAACGTTTTGTAGAGGGATATTACCTCGCGAGACGGAATCTGACAAAAGCTGCCGAGTGGCAAAAGACTGGCCATGACGTCAATCTTAAACCACGTAAGTTCCGAGTAGGAGACCGGGTTGTACGATATCACACTCCGTTGGTAAATGTAAAACTCGCTCCTAACTGGGACGGACCATTCAGAATTGTTCAACTATTGTCAGAAATGACAGTAGTGATAGAAGATGAATGGTCGAGAAGGCGTTATAAATCCCATGTAGCTCGTTTACGACTATGGGAAGGAAAGCACGAAAGTTCCGACTTTGAAGTTTCACACCCTGCTACAAAGCGGGATGTGTCACTGAACACGGGTCCTACTGGGGAACCAGAGAGGTCCCGGGTTCAAAGAGCCGGGAAGCCGGGTGTCAAACCCCCGTCAACACGGCGGAGGCAGACCCCGATGGGGAAGTCCCGGTCAAAGGTTTCCGGGGTTCCGAGTGGGTGCTTGTCATCACGACGAAAACCGGGACGTCCGCGGAAGGTGATTCCTACTTACGCTAACCTAAAAAGGGAAGTGTGGGTAGAGGAAAAACCTGACATGGAAAAGTCTAAATTTGCTACAAATCGAGCTGTGTATAATAAACATGGTTCGAGATGTAGAATGGAGTCTAAAATAGACTCAAAACCCCGCCGCAGCTCTCGACTAAAATCGAAGGCTGTGGTTAACTACAAAGAGTAGTGGTGCCGGGGTTGTCGAAAACACAACGAGAAGCAATGGTACGAAATGTAGATCGTTGGTAGTCAGTGACGTGTCAATTATACATGAATGTTGATCAAACAGTTACCTTAAAATCAGTCGTTGTGTGCCGCAGCCCAGACGTTGCTCTAAGGGACCCCGTCGAGGACCCTCTAGAGACTGCAGAATTGATGAACGCTCTGCAAGGTCTGATCCATTTATATGGAAATTGTACAAGTCTCCCATACTATCGACGAGATACACGACGGCGATAAGAAAATCCACGCGGTGGAGAACTCGGGGTGGAGCTCAAAAAGGGGTTTCCCCGGGTTTCGGAACCTGTGCTGGGTGATTGAAGGCGTGAACGAATCAAGTCGAGCGTAACGCTGACCTTTGGTTTCTTCAGGCATGCGGTGTTGAGACGCTCAAGATGAGCCAGTCTCGACACGGTTGATTGGTTCGCGACTGCGAATCTAGGTCACTTAGGAGTATATAAGACCCTGTTTTTTTCAGTAGTCTTCACTCTGTGATCGGAGTGGTGCCTAGCACCACGGGAGTCGGGCGGTAGCAGCATGGCTGACCGTGCCCCGTCTACGGAGGGTGAGCGCGAGCTCCCCTCACCCCTGCCTGGATCCTCAGCTTCGGCTGAGCGGGGGGCAGATCTGGACGATGATGCTTTGCTCATCGGGTCAGATGATGGTGATTTTGACCTGGAAGGGGACGAGTCTGAGGACTCTGTTCTTCTTGGGGTAACCCAAGATGAACGACCCGGAAAGGGAAAAAGTCACACCGGGAAGAAGTCTGAGGCGGCCCCGGCCGCTAAGGGTTCTTCCGGTGCCCATCCGAAGACGAGCTCAGTGAAAACTGAGGCCTCTGACTCGGATGTGGTTATGGCCGAAGGTTCCGAATCGGAGCGTGATACGCCGAGGCAAGGCCGAGCCCGCCCGCATCGTCGCTCTCCGAGGAAGTCCTTCGAAGAAATGGATTCCAGGCATGAGGTTTCTACTCAGAGCCTGGAACAGATGTTGGCTGGGATCCCAGATCCCAAAACGTGTGCCATAGTACAGTCAATGTACCAAAATTGGACTCCACCCGGAGTGGAGCTGTCGGAAGCCAGGACCTTTTTGGCACCGGGTCCGGTAGCAAAACCCGGAAGGACTGAGGCTGGTACAGAGACAGCTATGGAGACTGATTCGTCAGTTGGGGGCGACTCTGTAACGGGGTCGTCCAGCAAAGGTGATAAACCGGTGTCACAACCGGATAAACCCGCGCCGGGGAAGTCTGTCAGCAACACTGAGGTGTCAAAACCTCAGGATGCTAATAAGACTGAGCCGCAGCTGTCGAAACAGAACCGGAAGCGACTCCGTCATGCAGCCCGGAAACGGGCTGAAGCGGAGTTAGGGAAGAGTGAAGGTCAGCCGGAATAGCGTGACTCGGGGAAAGGGAAACCTCAACCCGGGAAGCACGAGGAGTCGAAGGGGGCTGAGTCGAAAGGCTCGGACAAACCCGCAGCGCAGGCAGGACCTAGTATGGCTGAAGCTACACCGAGCACCTCAACAGGTGCCACGGGTGGCGAAGATGTCAAGTGTTGGGGAACGGAGATGGACAGGGCTAAACCCCTGGCCAAATCTAACCCCAACAATGATGATGGTGATTTCCAACCTGGCGTAAAGCGGGCTGGGAAGAGAACGGTAGCTAGACAGATACCCGCCTCTTTGCTGGGCAAGACTTATACTTGCCTAGAAGATCTCCGTCATGGGAACCGGCATTACATCCCAGATGGTGTCGGTTTAGATGGAACCTCTGACGACGAGGAATGGTTGGTTGACGAGAGTTCTCCCAACGCCTGGTACATCGACCGGGTGAAAGGAGTGTCCCGAGTCAGTCGACTGAAGTACGAGGATCAGGTCAAAGACCGGATCGCGTACGCATGGCACAAGTTTGGTAACGGCAATCATTGTGTCTTTCTGAGTTGCCATGGAAGGGACAAGAAATTGTCACCGACCTACGTGACTGAAGGTCGTTACACTAGGCACCTCGTAGAGGTACACTTAGCTGAGGGACCGTGGCTACAGTGTCTTGGTAAGAAGGGTGGTTCTTGCCAGGCCGGGTGTGCCAGTTGGAGGCGATCGTGTCTAGTCCGACACATTGCCCGGGAACACCGGACTACTGGTGCTGCTGCTCGGGAACGGGTCATGAATCTGTGGCAGAGATTCATTGACTTAGGTTCCGATGCTCAGAAAGGCAAACCGGAACCCGAGACTTGTGTAACAGACGGTCGATTGTTTAAGATCGGGTGGAAGAAGAATCCTGGCTGGTTCGGGAGTCTGATGCTATCCGCTTCAAAACATCGACAGATGTCAAAAGAGTGGAGGAAGAAACGGTCCCTTAGCTGGGAACCGTCTCAAAAGTCCTCGAAGGCTAAACGACGGGTCAAGAAGTTGTCATGATCCTCGTCCAGCGAGAGTGACACTTCTGAGCGATCCAGTCGGAAGCCTAAGAAGAAGTTGGCTCCTAGTAAGCACACCATCGCTGACGTGGTGGAAGCTGCTTACCAGGTTGCGCCAAGGTTGTCTGAGGGATTGAAACTACTCTCAGGCAAGAGCGAAGGGAACATTCCAACAGCTTCTAAAGCCTGCGGACCCGCGGAAAAACCAGCTGGGACTCGTCCTAGCTCAAGTCTCCCGGGAGTTTCCCCGCTCAACAGAGGTGCTACCCAAGCACCCGGGAAAGTTGTGGATGAAGAGGCCTTTCCGGCACTCCCTCCACCAGCCAACCCGGTTGTTGAGGTAAAGAAGAAACCAACGACACAAGCACCCGTTCCGTCGAAGGTGACTTCTTCTCCCTGTGCGATGTCGGTTGAATACGTCCAACGGGCGGATCAACTAGAGTCGCACATAGGTGGCACCTTGGAAGGCCGCGTCCGAAGGGGCGCTCAGTCTCTCCATGAGGGCCTCGTTCAGGAGCTAGTTAACCTAGCCCGGTTCGAGGTGAGGGAAGCCACGAAGGGCCTGGCTAAACAGTACGCGTTGGACTTAGAGGACGCGCGTATTGCTAAAACCACGGCCCAATTGAGGTTTGCCCGGGCGGAAGCCCAGACCCATCGCCAAGATGAACGTTGTCTTTGGCACTTGGGTATGTCGCTCTATGACATCGGTGACGACCCGCAAGCCCTTGAGGAAGCGTGGTTGGCCTGACAAAGGAGCCGGGAAGATTTCTTCAGTTCACCACGATAGAATCAAACCCGACACGTCGGTAGCTTGCCGGCATGTTGGGATGGTCACCCGTGGAAGAAACTTCCCATCAGGACACTACATCCAGTCAGGCCCAGCCTATGGATGTCAGTGTGAACACTCCGCTGTCAGGACCCGGTCAGACCCAACAGGATCAGACTGAAGTCCTACAGTCGAGGATGCCTCCCGCCGTGACACGGGCTGAGAAATCAGCGAAGCCCTCCAAGGCTAAGCCGATAGATCAGCCCGAGGAACAAAGTGGGGCACTGGGGGTGAATGCCAACATCATCCCGTTGGAGTCTGGATACAAGACCAACCTCTCTGCAGCAGTTGCAGCCTACGTCTGTGCTGACTCCACTGTGACCACAGAGGACCGCCCCGGCAACGTCGGTTCCACCGACGGCTAGCACACCAAGCCAGTCGGAACTTCTCGACCTCAGGATATCCTCTGATGAGGATATCTAGAGGTTGACAACAACCGACTCGGCTGGTACCTACCAGGCCGGGAAGACGCCGTCTAAACTCGGAACCGGCAGAGCCAACAACTCTCCTGGATCCGAAGTCAGACGGGTATGGGAAGTCCCGGGGAGGAAAAAAAAAATTTCCGACCTAGCTACTTCCAGAATGTGGCCTCCTAGCTAGAATTCCGCACTTTCTCAGCGGACCGCAAGGATCACTGGGAGGGGTAGAGGGAAAGTTAGGAGCGACCAATGATAAGCGATCCTGGGTTGGGGCTGGGGAAAGCCAGTAAAATGACTTCCCTAAGGCACAACCCTGGTTTCAGACGGCTGAAGGTTCTCTCGATGGTTAGGCCCGTGATAGGCTCCCATCACGAAAACCTCCGGCCTGTGGTGTGGATCCTGTCCACACTAGTCCCTGGTACCGGGTAAGGAAGACTATGCCTTTCGGGTATAGGACTGACTTACCAGGTCTGTGTCGGAACTGAGTTCATCAACTCGATAATGAGATAGTAGACGTAATCCCTGTTCTGTTGGATTACGCCGACTATTTCTACCTTGGGTCGGTGATCCTAAGTTCTGAATCCGGCTTAAAATTGGGGCCTTAATTGGTACTCGATTTGAGCCGAGGAAAAATATGCCAGTATAGCTGGAGCCAAATGAAAGAACACTGATACCACACACTCTTACCAGGTGGATGGAGAATTGTTTTGCCTTTTTGGCCGTTTTTTCCGTATTCGGAAACTTTTCAACACAGAAGGTGTCTAGCGAGGCTGACCCTTCTCTACATATGGATGTCTTCCAAACTGAAGAACAGTGGGAAGCCCAGCACCCGCCGGTATCGGGCTGAATGTAGTAGGTCTGCTATGCCGGTGGGGCAGCTGGGCTCGATACTCCAAGATGAGAAAGAGAACGACACTTCACTCGCCGGGAGCCAACAAAGGACTTCAACAAGATCCAGAACAGCTGGAGGCAGAGTGCTCGACAGGCCGGGCTGACCACCTGTAGGTCCGCGACTGTCGAGTCTTCCCTGCCCAACGCTCAAGAAATATGCTCCCCGGCTCAGGATGGGTGAATATCAAATTTATTCAAGGTGCTAGCGAGGCTAGTCCTTCATTCTTCAAATGTCGTTTCTTCTTTCCTAAATGTCGTATCTTCCATATTTTTAATAATTTCTCCATCTTACAATTCCACCTTTTTCACTTATACATTGGTATCAGTGAATTCTTGTGAACACCAGGAAGCTAGAGAGTAGACCAAGAACTGCTGGATTTACGTTGTAATTTTTAATTGTGTAGTCCCTTAGCAGCAAAATGGCTGCCTTGGTTACCCCCCTTAGTAAAAACTGGGAGGGGTAATGTAGTGGGATGGGAATCCAGCATTGTTCTTTTGTTTCACGGAAGGTGGCGCGATATGCCGATCCTTACTGTGTAGTGATTCCGGACAACGCCGCACACGAGAGTGGCGCGGCGGAGACCGGGATTACGTAACGCTTAGTATATATACTCAGCGTTCACAGTAGGTCGACAGGCTGTCCTTGCGCGTCTCTTCTACGGAACGGACCCTTGGGCCCTCACTTTGCAGGCGGGTTCTCGTAACCTTCCTGGTGGTTAGGCGAATCTTCCGGATTAGCCTATCTAGCATTACCTAGCACCCATGTGCTAGGGTACTGTACTTGTGGGGAAGATCTTCCAGATCTTTCCGGGAAGTAAGTGATTAATAAACATCCCTGTTTATTAAATGAGGTTGTTGTGTTATGTGTGATTAGGTCTGTGCAAACCAACCGAAAACCGAACCAACCTACGTTGAGTGCGTAGGGTGGGATCCTGCCTGGAACTAGCGTTCCGGATTGGGGTCATCCAACCTGCTAGACAGGCGGCGACCACCACACTTCCAAATTATTCCTCATGTATTTCCCCACATTTCAGTTTGAATTTGACGTTTCTATGTGCATTTTTGGCTGAGTTACAGAGCCCATACTGTAGGTCTTGCTTGTGAGATATGAGCCTAGACCTTGTTTTGATCAATGTGAGAGGGTAGACCCCCTTGTGAACAGTGGCAGTAACAGTGGCAGTAACAGCGAGAGGTAATCAACTATTGAACCGGTTACTGCCACTGTTGGTGCCGTTAATTTCCCAAGTGCCGCTCGCTGTTCCGTTTACCTACTATAGAAACGTATACTGTCACTGTGATGCCACTGAGACCAACAGCGAGAGGACTTTCTACTATTGAAACAGGTCCCAGGGATAGACCTTGTGGTAGGGGATGTCCTGCCAGTTGCACGCCCAATGTAGCTCATATATACTCACCATAATTACAGTGAATATTGCTAACTTGCAGTGACCTTCCTGAAACACTGTAATACGTAACTAACTCATGGACATCTTTTTATATATAAGACATAATTGGTATTTATACTTTCAAAAGATAAAACATATTATTATATACCTATGCACAAACTATCAATACTGACTGCTCCTAGGGATATAGTAATAATATCATATAACCATGATACTCTGTCTAGCTTGGTACGCATCGTCTTTGGAATTGACATACGGAGTGCTTTGCACGACATACGGAGTGCTTTGACTGACATACGGAGTGCTTTGAAAAATAACGCAATCTGATTGATCGAGAGGCCGACAACATGATTCTTGACAGAAAAATTGCAAAAGGCGGATCCCTTCACTTCGCGTGTTACATCTTACATGCGCAACGCAACGAGTTATCACATGTATTGACCAAACATCGAGGCAACTAACTATAGAATTCACCTGATACCGTTAAAATTGCTTAAATCGGGTTATTTGATCGATATCAACACCGACCCTCGCCGAGCAGGCGTCAACAAAGGCGGCTGTATAGGTGTGACGTCATTATCAGGGTTTCCCTACGCTCTGGGAAATCCCGACACTGACGTCATCGGCGGCCACACTGTCATGCCCGCGTAACTTTACGTTGAGTGTTTTCATCGTTCAATCTCGCATATTTCAGCTATTTTAACGGTCTCAGCTTAAAGCTATGTGTTAGTTGCTTCGATATTTGGTCAATACACGTGATAACTCGTTACGTTGCGCGTGTAAGACGTACCGCAACACGCGAATTGAGACACTACGAACCAAGGCGCCATGGTAACTAGAAAACGTTAACTTCACTCTCCGAAGCCGATCTTCCGTTCCGTTTATTCATATACAAGACAGTAGTTATACGATTGGTGATGTAAAAAGTGAATCCGGGTAACTACGGTCGGTCAATCTCCGAACCGTAGATACTGTGTATGGCGCCAATGATGCGGCAAGCAAAACTCAGATAGGCGAGTGTAGCTGCCGCTAAGGACTCTGAGATATAACAACAAGTATGACAGTGTATTTGACGTCTTTGTCGAACAGTCGAATGTGACGTTATGGCGATTTACGGTCAAAAAAAGGTATTTTCTAATTGTTTAAGACATTTGAAGGCATATAATAATAGAATTACGACGTTGTCGCTCATGTACTGTGACCGTACACCTCGGTTTGTCTAACTGTCGTACTCACCTCGGCCTACGGCCTTGGTGAGTACGACAGTTAGACAAACCTCGGCGTACGGCCACCATACACGAGCGACAACATAGTAATTCTATATTCTGTGTCATCATTATTTACCTGTGGTTGTATCCCCTATACATACTGCCCGCTACTACCCATTCGTTTTCTCCGATAGATTGTTTCGGAACTCGCTCTAAAGAGCTCGCTCCGAACAAATATATCGGAACAAGCTCTTTAGAGCGAGTTCTGAACAAATTTATCTGAGACAACTCATAAATCTATCCCCTATTGGCACCATAACGGTGGTTTCACATACTATTCATAATTAATCTTCTTTTGGTCCTTGAATGAACTTATCATGTGCAACTCCATACAAGGCGAGAGACACAGAGAGAGATTAGATTTTTCTGAATTCAAAGGAAAATAATCCAAGAGAGAATTTACGTTACTTCAGTTACATGTGCATAAAGTAACACTCCTAAAATTATAAGCTGTATTCTTTTACAATGTGTCATTTAATTTCTTTACGGAGTCTCCATAGGGAATGTATAGGGTACCTGAAATTAGCTACCCGGAGATTCTGGCAAGTCAGAAACTCCTGCAGGAGATTCTGAAAAAATAGTCCTGTCCATAATGAAGTTGAATCATCATGTACTTCGAAATAAGTTTCTTAAATGTTTATTCAATGCTAATCATTCAGAATTATTCATGATAATCTCATTTACCATCAGAAATTATTGTCATAACACGCTTTGCATACTAATATCATGGGTTAATGGCGAACAATGGCACGTGTTTTCCTTTAGGATTCAATGAGTATAATGTCTTACTGCGTTCAGATTGTATTACGATATATGTTTGTCAAAGGTGGTTCATTCGATATGAAAGTCTGGACACAGTCCACACATTACCATCAAGTTTTCTCTAATTATGGTGTTATCATCGCTATTAAGTTATCTGTTATCTATCCATAATATTATTCATTTATGACTGAGTAAGTATTAGATCTCAGTTTATACATCTTTTCTCACCTTGGATGATTTGTAATTACTGGCCGAGTTGAGCCAGATACTATTTTACAATCTTGTGACTGCCTCTGCAAGCAGACCAGCTATGTATAGTTGTGCGGAACGGCAGTATAAAAATGGAAAATAAAAGAAAATAAAAAATAAATATCATTGGTGTAAGTCTACACCGAATTACTGCCATGCTTGACAGTGCTGTGGTGTCTGGAACTAAATGGCTTACAGAAACTTTTTAATTGCAATAGACTTGCTATTAATCAGATAGGTGGGTAATAAATACAATAACGACTGGTTTCATATACGGGTGACCGTAATTTCCTCGTATTTGACAACGTAATATCCTCGCTAATCGCTAGGATATTACTACGCGTCAACTACTCGGAGATCACGGCCACTCATACAAAAGAACAGTCATTATTGTGTATGTATGCCATGTGTTTTTTTTACTCAGCACATTTACATAATTCTACGAAAACAGAATGTATTGGATAAGTATTCCTCTTCTATTGACACCTGTGCCAAAACAGCTGCTCATTTATCATAAATTATCAATAATTACGTCTATATTACAACATTTTAATGGCTTTCTGGATTCATGGATACCCAAAGAACAGACATAAAAATGCATTTTTGCTTTCTGGTGCAGCTTGATGGTACATCGTCAGGCAATTCATTTGTATAAAAATCATCTCTGCATTATATGGTCAGTATCAGTGTATTTTGCTAACTGCATGGGACAACATAGCAAGACAAGATGATGAAAAGGTGAGCCAGATGTAAAGTGTGCACAGTTTTCCCACACTCAATACTTTAAAGCACTGTATGCAAGATGGCTTTTTTTTGTAATTTTTTTGCTTTTTTGTTTTGAGGTGAGCAAATCTTTATTTCATTCATATTTGTTAAACTAATTTCTTTAGTACACATTGGTGTGTTGTTTCACACACCAGCACCTTTTTTTAAGACTTTTATTTATACTGGCGAGCCCTTAGTCAAGCGACTGGTCTCAACGGGCCACCAGTTTATAACATGATGGAATTACAGAAGAGTATTTTTTGTATGGTAAGGTGCATATATGCGCAACACATATACAAAAAGTTCGGTCCGCCATTTTAAAGTATACTTATGATAAGGCAATGATACAATAGTTTGGGTCTAGATTATTGCAGTCTATTCAAATTGCTCCCTTTTTAACTTTTTGTTTTATCCTATTCCCAACCTTTGATAATTTGTAATTAACTGAATTACAACCTGGGACCTGTTTCAGTATTAGTGGTAATAAAAGCCTCAACAGTGGCAGCAATAGTGGCACCAACAGCGGAAACCAGAAAGTCTCATTTCAAAAGTGGTCTCGCTGTTGAAGGGCCCCTTCCATTCGCTATGCCAGCATAACGAACAGATGATCTAAGAAATCAATATTTAATTAATAATCCAATCATTCTATATGATTCCTTGTTGTTTCCCCTATTTTTCTGTTTTTATTTGATGTCTCTAAGTGAATTTTTGGCTGAGTTACGATGCCCAACACTGCAGCTCTCGCTTGTAAAAAATGGAAGTGATAGCCTATGGTCCATCTGTATAGAGACACAGCTAAGCAGTGTTTCTCCTTCCTTGCAGTCTGTTATTGCCTCTGGTGGCCATTGCTGCTTACTCATGGCAACTACAATATGTGCCCTTCTGTTGTTCCCGTTCTGCAATCGGGTAAGCAATTAAACCAAGAAGCTGCCTTTGGGATGGAGGCAAATACCTTACCCTATTACTAAAGTTTTTATTTATATTCTAGGAGGGTATTTCACAGAACAAACAAACTCAATGCACAAGCATAGAAGTAAAGGATTCTCGAGGAATGGTGACATGAAATGGTTTTACAGACACAAGTGGAAATGTTTTTTGTATTATTATATACCTGTAGTAGTATATCCTACACATACGGCCCGCTCCTACCCATGTCGTATTTATATCCGTACGACACCTAGGTGATGTACGGGGTATTTATCCTACCCCTAATATAAAATCCCATAGGCTTAACATTGGGTTTCCGTATGCCACGCTGACTGGCATACGTAGTTTTATATGCCACTAGTGGCATACAGAATTGTTTTCACATAATACTCCAAAATCGAGGAGATAGGGTAGGATAAAATCAAAACCTGATTCGTTTTAATATTGTCCATCGCATTCCACTCCTGAAGTTTTGGCTCCGGACTTCACTCGGCTTCGCCTCATGAAGTCACTTTGCCAAACTCCAGTCGTGGAATACGGAGGACAAGATTAAACCTCATCCAGTTTTACGATAGTATGTGGTGTACGGGGCATGTACGGCGGCGAAAACCCAAAACTCGCCCAGAAGCAAAGTTAAAAATTGGATATTTTAAGGTATATAATAATAATACGAAAACAGGTATACTGTGTCTATATGTGATAAATACTTGGTAAAATTGACGATAAAACAAACCTCTGCCTTCGGCATCAGTTCGTTTTATCGTCAACTTTACCGCGTATTAATCACGTACAGCCACAGTAGCCCTGTTTCTATATAGTAGTCAGTCATGTTTTGCAGTAGGTGCTGTAGGAGGTACAGCTCTGTCTATGTGTTATGTTTATGTCATGGTACACTTCATACCCTCAGTTATGGGCTGAAGTATGGTAAACTATATGACTAGTATATTGTAGGAATTACCACGGTTAAGTTTTAAAACTTTACACTATTCTTGTTCATATTCTAATGTTTCCCCCAGTTTGACAGACGTTTTTATATCTGCAATATATGTTGTGTATATATATCAACAACAAAAAAGAAAAAAAGTAGGCTTCTGGTGGAGACTCGTACCTAGTAGTCAAATTAAAGTATTGATCTATGAAACCCTTATAACATTGTACATCTATAGAAAAATAAAAGCTGCTATTCCAAAAAAAACTCCAGTGATTTGTTTTTGAAACGTAGAATTAGTATGCAGTTAAGATTATGACACAACGTTTCGGCCAGAGAGGGTCTTCATCAGGTGTACAAAAAGTTCATTTTACTTAGTTTCTATTTATACTAGAGGGTCTACTAGGGTAACTCCCTGTTTTCAGTAGGCTCAAGTGGCTAAACATAATTGTTGCATTCCAGTTTTTGTATTCTTACCTAGCATATTTATATGTCAAGCAGTTACAGTGGTAGTCTTCTTTGATTAATCGAGTACAATTGCAATTTTTGTACTAATTATATTTAATATGATATTTACGATACGCAGTAGTTGTGAGTTATATTCCCAGTCTTGAACAATATGACATGTCAGATGGGTTGGGTTGTGTACACTACATGCTCGTCCAAGATTATGTTATGATTCCAAACAACGAGAGTTTCAACTTAGATATCTCTATAAAGTTTAACATGCGTGTGTTGAACCACTGAATACAAAGCGGGAAGTGAGACTTAGAAGTGAATGATCACTTGAGTTGCTGATGTAAGCAGCAGAGGAGTATACCTCTGTGGTCACTGCAGAGAGCGGCACTTGAGTATAATGATAAGATCTAGTAGAGAACTGAGCAAAGCCGCTCCTCGCTGGAGGACGGGTTTGATTCTAGGCGCCACAGGCTTTGCTCTGCCTGGAGTGGAGTCACCTACTCTGTGAGTAACTTACAGACTGACATGTAAGGAACTAACTCTCAATGGGAGAGAACACAAAGAGGATACTTTGGACATTGAACGGAACACTGAATGGACTAACATCAAGAAAGTGTGAAGTGATTTGGAGTGAGTCGTGAACATTCATATTGGCACTTGAGCATTCACTAAGGACATAACATTGACGATGAAATGATAGCAAGGAAAAATTCTACTCAAGCAATTATGGACATAACTGGGTATGATTGACTAAACTGGTTTGAACTAATATACTTGGTGTGTAGGAATTGACATTGACTATTACCCTGTCTTCTAGTGACTAACAATTACTGTGGGTTGCTATATATCGGAGTGTGACATTGAGTGAACATGATTCTAGTGCACTTACATATTAACATATCAACACATTGCTTCTAAGGATATTAAAGTTACCAAACTGTATTTTCATTGTTCGTCCTTATTAACTCGGGTCACTGGGATGTGAGGTCACCGTGTCGCTGTGGCCATGCCAATCGAGTTAATTCTACCCTACATTAGAACTCTTCAAGATTTCAGATGATTGGACATCCACAACATTAATTAATCCTAATTAAGACCCATACAATGGTGCATGTGGTCATCGCAGAGATTGATATTCCTATGAAATGATGTATTTAGAAATAGTAGTTATTTCGTTTGTTCATGAGGGTCTGCAGTTAAGTATGCAGGCCTAGCGTATTATTGCTGTTTCATCATTAAAGATATTATGTAAGAATTGTGGCCGACATAAAGGGATGTGTAATGGCTCAGGAGTGGGAAGAGTCCGAGAGACAGTCAGAGACAGTCAGAGAGCAGTCCAATAGAGCCCGAGGCTAACTGGTCGACCAGATTGGTAAATCTCAGCTTAGCAGCCATTTTCCTTATAAATATAGATTGAATCTTTCTGATTTTGTGGTAGACAGTTTCCTGAGACAAAATACAGTAAAATGACAGTAATTTCCTACCTCTGCATTAGTTCTAACTAATAGAACAACCAGTGTTTGTAAAATCGATGTCAATGCGTTCTGTAGGCGCCAAAATGAACAAAATGGCGGTTTCAAAAGTGCAGCACATCCCACACAGGGGATTGCTAGGAACCAGCTTATAAAACATGGCTGAAATGAGTTGGAAGTGGTGAAATGTGGTTAAATGAGTTGTACAAAAAGGCTTCCAAAAGTAATACAAAGGTACAAAACAGGAGTTTTATCATCAAAAAGTAATGATTTTACGTTTCTGAAGGTAAGGGAGCATAAACATGCACTGACATTGACAGTATGACAGAGAACCAAGGACTGATATTTTGTACTATGGGAATAAGCAGTTGTGCTCTCTGACTGTCTGCTAGGCAGTCAAAGTTTCTCGGACTAGAGCGGGAACATTCCGGCTGCCGTCACTTAGCACTTATCTGACAGTACACTTGACACCAGAGCTATACTATATTAGCTTTGGTAAGGTTAAATCTGTGGCCACCTTGACCCAGTAGCAAGAACTGTGTGCTACTCAAACTAGCTTCACCGTCACTGCCTACATTGGCCACTAGAGCTACATTAGCTCCGGTCCTTTGGTGAGGGTCTGGGACCTGTTTCACTAGTTTTGTGACATGTCTAGATGGCGTCTAGATGGATTTGCAGGATTTGAACGATCAGTTCACATTGACCATCATTGTTATGGCAGCATCACTAACACATGGGTGAAACAATGCTCCAGGGAGCTGTTTCAAAACCATAGACTTAACCCACGTTTTGAAACAGCTCCCAGGTCACATCTTTTCATAAATTTTCATTGCGTCCGGTTTCATAAGAACTAGACATTAGATTTCGTTTTGTCCGTTCTTGCTTGGACTGTTGGAGCTGCTGTTCATGTCTGCCTAACACTTTTGTCACGAAACTAGTGAAACAGGTCCATGGTGTGTAGATTTGTCTAATTCTTACGTTTGGGGTCTGACTTTTCCTGGCACAGCTAGTTATGTTGTCACGGAACTAGACAACCCCAATGTTTGTATGGTGTCACAGACATGTCACAGAACTAGTGAAACAGGTCCCTGGACTTATGCTTGGAGAGTATGATATTACTTACTCTTGAAGCCAGTTTTACATATTCTTATTTCCTTTTGTGTGTATTTTGAATAAGGTAGACTTCATCATCAATGTTGACAGCTGTGAAATTTCTTGATACGTATTTCTGCTTTCAGAAACCAAATATAAGAAAGTTTGGTGCGAGAGTCAGAATTCGTGGAAGTCTGGTTTGAACAATACCAGCCTCTTAGTGGTAACAGAGTGGAGACAGAGGTGTCGGCTAATCTACCTCATTGCATGCTGGCACAGAAAGTGTTCTGCCCGCCCACCATACTAATAAAATAACGGAGAGCTGGCTTATATTATCTCACCTTCATAACTGATGGTTCACCACTGTTTACGCTTGTTCACCAACTCTGGCCGGACTGAATAAATCTTCAGCTAACTCCAGTGTTGTGCCAATCATTATTTGTCACGATATCAGAACAATTTACTTGAAGAGTGATTAGTGTATTCCTTTTTTAAGTTGATGTTTATTCTTTTTTCTTTTTTTTATTCTGGAGTTAAACCACTACGACTGAGCCGTCCTAATTTCAGTAGGTTTCAGGGTCTTTTATGTTTATTCATATTTGCATTTCATAGTTTTATTGAAAATCTGTACATCTAGAGAAGTTTACTTTTATAACAGATATATCGATAAATGTTAACTGCTAGGGCTAGGTTCCTATTCATGATATATACAATGAGGATGTTGGAACGTGTGTTCTTTATCCTTCCTGTGTGGATAGGGTCTGGTTTGGAAATTATACACATTAGTCCTATTATTGATCAGTTTCTTGATATTTGGAATTTGATTTGAGTGTTCACTACACTTGGGAAACAAAATTCTTGTAGATGTAATCATCGACTAAAACACCATCTCAGTCCCTCCATTAACATAAAATTCGATTATTCCCAATAATTTCATCAAACTCAATTGGATTTTTTTAAGGCAGCATTTATTGACATCAAGAAAAGCCAAGTAAAATCAGATATCAACTGTTCAAGCTTTGGAAATTGTTATGTTGCTGTCCAAACCGTACTCTGACAGCACCACTACTCATTATTAGTCACAAACCCAAAGCAAGTGGATTTTCTTAATGATTTTGGTAACAAGGAGAAAATGTGCATACATGCCAACTGAGGCGCCAACTGGGAGCTGTTTAATAGTTGAAAGGATTCTGCTAAGATGGTCATATTCTAGTCCTAGTACCGTCATAGGGAGCCAAAGTGAACCCGCTGAAACCATAGATACCCGTTTACAAAATATCATTTCCGGATATAGGCCCTCAGTACTTTGACTATGTAGGTTTGAGATTATATGTGTCATTCTCCAATCTTTTAGATCCATATTTTTGATAAACTTAACAACTGTCATCCTAGCTTCGAGACAGAGTTATTCACAGACGATAGTAGTAAATTACACTTCAAAAGTAACAAACAAGACCAAAATCAAAAGTAAAACTCCCATAGCTTTAGCACTAAGGCTCGTTCTTACTGGCCACCGGAAATGGTGTTTTGTAAACGGGTATCTGTGGTTTCAGCGGGTTCAGTTTGGTTCCCTATAGCAGGACCCATATTACATTAAAATGGATTGTGCTTTCAAAGAACATGGAGAAGGACGGATACTTAAATTGTTCTTCCAGGGGGCTGTTTTTAAGATTAAGAATGATATTAGCTGATCAATTACGATTAGGACTAACCTTAGGCGACAGTGACCATGATCGGAGTGTCAGTCTGATTTAAACGTAGACGGCATAATTCCAAGATATCTTTTGCAATTTGTATTGTTTTCTTTTTTCTTTCTTAGTGGAAGATGTTTTGTTACAAAGGATCAAACCCACCTAGAATCTGACCTAAAAAAACGGTAAAATTTGTGATCTTTTCAAAAATTTGAATAAAGATGTTTCACTGATCATCTTGTAAGACTGGTAAGTCCTCTATAAAGACGGATCACTTTAGGTAACGAGAATGCAACAAAGACCACGATAAGATCAGTTTGTTTATTGTTCTTAGTGTAGGGACCCGTGCAAGTCGACTTTGACTTGGGCACGTCTATTACGCCTTTCTAAGTATAGCCGCGGCCGGGACAGCCGACCAAGCTGTGGGACAGGTTGATACAACTTATTTTCCCGCGGTTTTGGAATAGGCCACCCACCGCTGGCTATTATAGACACCGTGTTGGGACCAGTCTAGACTGGTTTCTCACCTGTCAGGTTGAGAACCAGCAGTGAGGATTGATCCTGAGGAGTTGGCCAGGCAACTAGCGGGAACCACTGGTTTGCTGGTGACCAGGCTGACTAAGAATACCCCTTTGGAGAATCAGCGGGATTCTTGCACATGCTCAGTGGGGACATGGGCTGTATATAAGCAGCCTGCTGTGGTTTACTGAGACACACTGGGGTGTGGAGAGACTATGTGCGGTCTCTCTGCAGGGCTCTGTCTCTGTGCTCCACCGACGGGAGCTAGTTCTCAGGACTAGCTGTTGACCGGTTCTGGTCCCCTAGGGGGTGGAGTCAGAGTATCTCGGTTCTCTAGGAGGAGAGGGTCGGACCCGTGTGTCCCTTCTCCGGATAGAGTTCTGGGATCCCAAGAGATGCGATCAGGGTAGTGTCCACCGACCAGGGCGTCTTGCTTCTCCGCTCTGTGAAGGTGTTTGACCTCCCTGTGATCCTCGAGGGCAGAACCACGGTGCTGGGTGGTTGTGGTAAAACACAGCTGCGGGTTAGTGGGTGGGACCAGCACCGAGATGGCATCTTGGACCAAATACTGTAGTGGTGCTCGGGAGGAGCTTCGGCTGGACCCGTCACCCAACCATTACATTAGTTTTAAAAATACCTCTGTAGGCTGTTTAATAAACCTGTCATTGTCCTGACCTCGACCCTGATATGTCTCCTTTTGGAAGGACATCTCAATAGATATCCTTTCTGAAAATGGTAGCCTAATTAACCACGGTATAATCAATGTAAATAGCTGAATAATGTCCTTCAGAGCTTCTAATGATTATTTATAGGTAATACATTTATTCTCCATTGAATGAGGGGAATAGAACTTTTATAGTTGAAAAAGACCCATCACAATTGGGCTTATCTAAGATTTGAACCTAGGACTTTCTGATTACCACTCTGCACCCCCACCAACACTCGGGAGAGATACTATGGAGAAACCAAACAAGAGTTAGTTGTGTTGTTGTTTATCGCACGATGGCAAGATCGTGTATTACTGCGCGAGGCGAAGCCGAGAGCAGTACTACGCGATCTTGCTGGAGTGCGATGAACAATAACACGACTAACAATAACACGACAATAACACGACTATATTATTATTATCTTATTACTATTATGTAATAACACATAATAACTATACTTCATATGTTATTATCATTATAATTGACATACAATATATCTTTGTCAATTATCCATCTTCAATATTATTATTAATATTCATACGTACATTGTAGTACACTTATTCATATCAATAAGACTTCATAAAATTAATAGAATTTTATTTAGCCCACTCCGGCCTTCCTCTTCGTTTATCAGGGATAGGGGTAATGACTTCTACATTAACAGATGACGTCATTTGTCAAGTGTATCCCACGAGAGCGATATTTTTCATTTATCTGAACTCCAGACCGAATACAATGACCCAATGTCAAGCCTATGGAGTTTTTTATTAGGTGTAGGATAATAGAAGGGTTAGACACATGGGAAAGCTTACATCATGAACTGTTCTTACAAAGGATCCCAAAAGTTCCTATACATATCAAATATAGTTACTTATTAAGAGGCTATTGAGTAAGACACATCACACAAACTGGGATCCTGGGGCTTAGTCATATCCCCAATAAGATTTATTAAATAAAGAGAAGAAAAAAAAAAAAGAAAAAAAAAAAAAAAAAAGGGAAGTCTGTGGTGTAGCTGGGTTGAGTCCTCGCCGTTAAGTGTCATGGCTAGGCGGTGGTCGTGGTACCGCACAGTTCCAATCTGGTTCACCAGGTGGCGTACCGATGGAAGGCCTCTAGTGCCATCTGGTAACTATACGTGACTCTGTGGTTCCCCAGAGTCCGGCCATAGTTACTTATTAAGAGGCTATTGAGTAAGACACATCACACAAACTGGGATCCTGGGGCTTAGTCATATCCCCAAGCCCAAGCCTCTTATAGAAAAGGGGTGTAATTATTCAGATACGTTGAGATGGATTTGTCCTTGATTAGTCTGGTGTGAATATCTCCGGCTAGGTACAGCAGCACCGCTAGGGATTGCCAATCGCTGTGGATTTTAATATCCTGTAGGGGCATGCCCACTTGACTGAGGAATGTGGCTCCGCCTCTCCTCAGGCTGTGAGTGGTGAATTTTCCTTTTAAGCCCGCGTGATCGCACTGTAGTTTCAGCCATGAGCTGAACTTCTGATATGTCAGGGGCGTGTCCCACCTACCTGGGAGATGGAATAGGGGGTGAAGTAGTTCTTTCTTGTAGTGGTGCAACAAGGTTCGTACCCACACTACTGGGCATGGAGGCGTTGAGGGGGCTGAAATTACTGGCACTTGAATCATCCTCTCTTGGAATTGGATCGTCTTACTAGATGCGATAGATACACACATGCCGTATCGGGTGAAGCGAATGTTCTTAACGCTTAAGGTATGGTCCGAGGCTGTATATGAAGACTTCCATTGTAAACAGCGGAACGATAAGGTTGTCGCTGTCCAGCAGATCAAATCGATATCCTCACGAAAGTCCAATCGTCGAAAGATTCTTAATAACTCCTCCGGGAGCAACGCGGTGGCTTGATCCTTAGATGCGCCAAGTAAGCGTTTGATTCCTTTTAGTGTGCACTTAAGGAGAAAGGTTCCCTTAGCCACTGGTTCGTGGCCAAAAAACTTGTGTAGGGA
Organism: Alentia gelatinosa; assembly: GCA_950022655.1. Taxonomy (NCBI): domain Eukaryota; kingdom Metazoa; phylum Annelida; class Polychaeta; order Phyllodocida; family Polynoidae; genus Alentia; species Alentia gelatinosa. Next base: position 41,653,361 of record OX465590.1, on the reverse strand, counting down.
CCACACAGAACTAACATAGTTACAAATGGTAGAATACTCCAAAGTTTTTGCCAACTCTGTGACATATAGACACATAATTTCCGTGGTTGAAGGGAGAGGTTGTAGATCGAAATTTTCGCAAAACAGCAGGTAACGTCTCCACTGTCCCTTACGGCTCTTCCACGTGGATGTTGCCCACACTTGATGTTAAACTAGGGCGCATCGTCGTTTTAGCTTCTCCAGAGATCCTGTCGGCACAACATATAAGAAAATATTTAGGTACATGTAGGAGAGAGCGGTGTGAACGATCAAAAACTCGCGATAAGGAATCAGGCAGGATATTCTCCTGTGATGAAATATAATGTGGTACAAGAATAATATTATTGATCGAGCAAATCCAGAATATCTCGCGTAGCCAGTTCATAGCCATAAAGTTAACACTACGGCCTGATGCTATCATTGATAAGACTTGGGTATTATCGCTAAATAATTGGACGTATTTGTTCCGTAGGAGTGGAGTCCAGCGTTGCAGGCTGACCACTACCGGCCATAACTCGAGAAGGTTTATATTCTCAGCATCGTAATAATCGAAGGACGGGGGTAACGCTTGATGAGGGCAGGTCACTTCCGATTGGTACCATGATCCGAAAAGGAAGTCATCTTGGCTAATTGAGCCAAAACCTGTCTTTGAGCTGTCTGTAACAATGACAGTTGAGTCCAGTTCCGGGTCCAAAATCTTCCTGCTTCCGTTAAATAAGGGAAGAAAACTAATACACCAAGACAGGTCGTCCTTGATGGCTGCTGAAATCTTAATCTTGTGTTTGCGCTTATGTACTTTCAGGGCGTCATATAGACGTCGGCAGTAAGTCCTGCCCCCTTTAACCAGCACTGAGCAGTGTGCTAAGAAACCCATCAGTCTTTCGAGGTCCTTGTAGCTGACGGATTTTGATATAATAGTTCGCTTCGCTAGGAGGAGGCCTTTCTCAATTTTTTCCTCTGGTAGCGACAGTGTCATATTAACTGTGTCCGCCAAGATACCTAAATACTTGAAACGTGTTGAAGGAACTGTTACTTTTTTGAAGTTTACTGAAAACCCAATGTAGCGTAACAGCCGTATAAGATCTAGCTGGTTGGTGATACACTCTGCATATGAAGCGCCAGTTATCAAAAAGTCGTCAAGGTAGTTAATAATCCGTAATCCAGTCTTGGCAGCGCATCTGGCCACGAAGTCACTTATACAATTAAATATGTACGGTGCTGAACGAACACCAAAACACAATACGTTGTCTACTAGATAACAGTCTTGACCATTAATATTCCACCTCAGGCCCATGTATTGTCGGTGAGGGGGAAACACATTAATGTGGTGGTAGGCACTTGCGATGTCCACTACTGCACCAAAACCTGTTTCATTGATGATTGATACTGCTTTGTCAATTGAACTAAAGGTGAATTTGAGGGCAGTCAATGACATGAAGTCGTTAATGGATTCCTTAGGGCGTGAGCAGTCTGTGATGGGTCGGAGCTTGTTATTAGATTTACGGATTGCTCCTAATGCATGTACGCATGTAGGCCGTTCGTCAACTCGGGAGAGTTTTCCCTCCACTATCTCACTTTCGATAATTGAATCCATCTCTTGTCGAACATTAGCGCCTAGGATAGAGTTATAGTTCTGTATTTCATATGACGCAATATCGACTTCATCCACAATGCGAAAGCCTCGACAGAGGCCGGTCAAGATAAATAAGTCTTCATATTCTTTATTCTCCATGTGGAAGACTAAAGCTGCCACCCTGCATGGGCGTAGTTGGATTGGGACATCATCCAGTTCGTAAATACAACCACATGTACCTTCTACACAATCCTTATACACTGCAAAATGAATACTGTGGTAAACTTTCACTGAGAAGATATATTCTCGTGAATAGCAATCCGCAGTCCTGCATTCGCAGTCGACTGCACACTGTAGCAATGAAACAACATTTTCGCTGTCTGCATAATCCTGTGGGGTTTTTACTTGAATTAATCTATCCAATCTGTCATAGCTTGTACATGAAGAATCAACAGATGTAACCTCACGAGTTTTACTCAAGGGATCCTGTGACAAGGATACCTCAGCTCTTTCCTGTGATAAGGAAGAAGTACTGTTATAATCCACAATTGAAGCGTTGTTCATACTGTCAACATTGTTCCTACAACATTGAGTATCGGGAATACCCACCGGGTTCCCAGTGGTTCTACTCGACCCACTTATTGCGTCACTAGGTAGGTCAATGCAATTAGTACTATAATAGGTCACTGTACTTGTCTGGTCCTCACAACTGTACGGTACCCCTGTTACCTATGTGTGGGAACTGTTGTTTGACGGTGGGGGTTGACTCAACTGTTGAACTCGGCAATTATGTTGGGTGTGACTTGTCGAAAGCATTTGGAACATATGTGGGGGTACCTACATTGTTGATAAGTACAGCCCTCCGCGTTCCACGCTAAGCATAGTGGTCTGCTTCCCGGTATCCGACTATCTTTGAAGCCGGGTTTTTCCGAGGTCGTCATGACTGGTTTCTTCTTTTGGTCCCTTGAAAACTCGGGGCATAGAAAGCGCATAGAGATTGCAAGATCTCCACCCGTGTATGCTTTCAGGCCTTCATCGACTGCCTTCTCTCTCACTGCTGCGTCATATTTACACAATCCGCTGGTGAGATAGGCTCTAGTAGAGGCCTATTCAGCTATAAACGAGTTATGGGCTAACATTCCTGATATATCCTTACCTCTGGTGTACATGTCTTCCATGAGTTTACTATGACAGAACCAGAGTTTTTCCGATGACATTACTTTAACTCGATCTTCCTTTGATAAGAACCGTTTCAGGCTATACATACGTTTTTTCCTGTGTCGATCACGGTTCCTATGATGGTGAGGCGTCTTATTTCCACGGTGGCGTCTGGATCCAGTTCTAGATGAACTAGAGGAAGATGATGAAGAGTGCTCTCGTCTACGACGGCGTGGAGTTCTTCCATCTGAGTCCTCACTGGATGATGACTCAGATGATGTAGAATCCGCGGATGATGATCTTGACGACCTCGAGGATGAGTTGGAGATACCACTGGAAGCTCCCGTCTGTTGTCGTGACTTTTTCCGGCGTTGGCAGCCATGGGACTTGCTTCTTCGAATTGATGTCTTGACTCGGTGTCTCGATTTACTTCCATGGCGAGGGTGGTTGTCATCCTTCGGGTGCTGAGATGTGTGGGTACTTTTCCCTCCTTGTATAACCTCTAGCAGTAGAGATTCGATACGACCCAGCTTTTCTTCGGTGTTCGATATTTTCTCCGATAGACCATGAATGGAGTACTTCATGTCGGCCATCTTTGATTTTACCTTGGTCATCTCGGGTGACTTGTCACCACTTGGAAAGGAAGTGTGGCTCCCCGAGCAGCGACGACCGTGTGACTTCCCCTTCTTTTTCCTGGATTTGAACCAGGGATTGGCATCGTCCATTAGGGGTTCGTCCTTCGAATCTCTTTCCGTAACACACTCGTCTTTGTCGGTCTGTTCATGTTTTGTGCCGTCCTCAGTCTGTGTGTCCGGTGCCCTGTCTTTGTCGGCGGGAGAGTCCACTGGCTTGTTACCTGACTCGCTCATGTTCTCAGTTATTTTACTCAATACTCGGCACTTCCTACCTGTAGGGGCTTCGTGTTAAGTCTGGCATGTGGCGCAAAAACGCATGTGTTTCATGTCAGAAAAAACAAAAGGTAAGTCTGTGGTGTAGCTGGGTTGAGTCCTCGCCGTTAAGTGTCATGGCTAGGCGGTGGTCGTGGTACCGCACAGTTCCAATCTGTTTCACCAGGTGGCGTACCGATGGAAGGCCTCTAGTGCCATCTGGTAACTATACGTAACTCTGTGGTTCCCCAGAGTCCGCCCAATCATCAAATGGAAATGGTTCAACTACCATTTTCCATTGGTCGACGAAAACGGCACTAGGGGGAAGTTTTTCAGTCGTGACGATCTCAAGTTGATATCTGTGAGAGATTGAGAGACCGTTTTTGACATCTAACACGGAAAGTGTTTTTCAGACGTGGTCTCAATTAGCTACAGCGGATCTTAGGTAAAACGATCTCAACTTGGGATCCATAGTGATCATTTCCTTCCGGGTACAAGATTCTGCAATCCTTATTCAAATTAGACCATATTTACAGCGAATAATTGTCCATGTCTATTCAATCCACTCCTAAGATTTCATAATTTTCCGTTGAGTATTCAATAAGTAAGACATGTTTTACTTTTTTAATGGGTGATGCTATTTATAAATATGGAGTGACCTTGACAAATAAAAAACGAGTATTGCAGTAAGTTATATACAAGCTGCCTGAGTGGTGCAGTGCTTGCATTTTTCAGATTTTCAGACAAATGTTTTTCACGGTCTTAATAACCACAGGAAAACTATGAAATTTGGGATATAGGTATGTCTGATTATTAGTACCCTTCGCCATAATATTTTTTAATTTGAATGAATTTTAGCACCTGAGAAAAGGTTATGACAAGTATCGACTGGTTCGAAGTTGAGACCGTTTTTAAGATCATTTCACTTGAGATCCCTTGACATCGTCTCAACTGAAAAACACCTAAATCACCCGAAACCATCTCATCTCAGTCTCAACCTGAGATCCCTTAAGATCGTTACAACTGAATAACACCCCCCTGCAGTCAAAGGTCAGTGCCAACCAGGGACCTGTTTCAGTAGTTTCGTGACATTAGGCCTAGACAGACATCAACAGCATCACCAACAGTGCAAGCAACAGCGGAAATTTGTTTGTCAGGTTTCAAAACGCATGTCACAGTTGATGATAAATATCAGCAGATGGGGCAGCTACTTGTGTTGTCACGAAACTAGACAACCCCAATATCTGTATGGTGTCACATACACATGTCACAAAACTAGTGAAACCCCCAGATGTTGTTGTGCATGACTCAATGCTTGTTTCAAAGCAGCGTCAAACTTCAAGAATCGTCGCCCATATTCGTCTACTGTAAATACTGGCTTAGGTGAACAGTACGAAATAATACGTTCCTCATTTTAACCCATGCACGCCGGGTGATGCCTTGGGGCATCAACCAGGGCTAGCCGGGTGATGCCTTGAGGCATCATCCGTGGCTGGCTGGGTATAGCCTTGAGGCATCGTTTACAAAATATTCGGTTTTCTAATAAAATTGCAAATATTGGCTCAATAAACATGAAACTTTACCACAATGTAGGTATGACATCATATTTACTATTTGTAGGTGAAATATAAAAGAGTATTAAGAATCACGTGTAATACCATGTGATGCAAAGATAAAATAGACACAATATACCTTATATATATATATATATATATATATATATATATATATATATATATATATATATATTTTTTTTTTTTTTTTTTTTTTTTTTTTTAGGATTTTTATTTATACTGGAGTGAAACGTTTGGGCGGACATAACCACCCATCTTCCAACGGCTCCAGTTAACATTGGTTTTCTGCCTTTACCTAACTTATAGGTTTACAGTGGCAAGGGCAATGCTAGTGACAAACAAAGAAAACAAATAATAAAGTGCAACTTCAACAACAGTGGAATTCAAACATTTTGGCATGGGATATATATATATATATATATATATATATATATATATATATATATATATATATATATATATATATATATATATATATATACGGCCTCTAGCGGTATTCACTGCCACTATTACCCGGCTCCATGCCTGTGGTACTGCAGCAGACGCCTGGCGTGATAGGGTTAACTTAATTAACAGGAAAGATCGTCTTGTGCAAACGCTTGACGTGTTTCTTGGCGTGATGCTTCTTGGTGGCGATTTTAAGCACATAACAATCAAGCACATGACGTCTATTGGTTAGACAATCTACAGTCGTCACATTGTCAGTCGTCTAGTATAAAAGGCGGGATAGTAGGACAGGTACCCTTTACCATTTATCTAGGCGCATGTTGATCAACGTACATGTAATTGGGTTTTTACTCCTAAATTCAAATAGGCTGCTTCACCTTATCTACTTATAATCCGTTTGAATTTGATGTAAAACAAGAAAGCGAATATAATGTTTACTTGTGTTATAAGTGCCAATTGAGTGGAAAGGGTAGAAAGGTATTAATGACTGAAGTAATGTACACTTTATTCGCCCTCTGGCGAGTAAAACTACTACCAACATGAACACTGAGTTTTATCGAAACATTTCAAAAGGCTATCTGTTATATTTTGCAAGGTTGACATCAACTCATTCTATATTCCCTTTCATTTTAATAAATCGATCTAGATAAGTTCGTTTAAGGATCTCGTGAGGGAGAAAGATATGACTTGCAAACTTCAAGGTCAGCCAGCAGATCACGATACCTGTCCTAATATACATATATATTGACATGTATCTAGTTTACCTGTGCTTGTGGTATTTGCCTAAGCCGGCGTTTACACTAGATGACTAAATATGTGGCTAAATATGTAGATTGTGAGGCCAATAGTCGTCAGGTGGTGGCACTTTCCATCATAAAAGTCGCCAGCCTCAGAATGTACCTGAGCATTTATACTGAGGACTAAGTTTTCACAGAATCGCCACCTGTCTAATTCAAGCTCGCTAGAAACAGTCGAGGCCGTCAGAATGTGTCCAATAGTCGTGAGATGGTGCTACATTGCGTAGTCTGACATAATCTGGGACCTGTTTCACTAGTTTCATGACAAAGGTGTTAGACAGACATGAAAAGCACCACCAACAGTGCAAGCAAGAACGGACAAAAAGAAGTCAGGTTTCATATCGCATGTCACATCTATTGTCGAATGTTGTGTCACAATGTCAGTGTTGCAAACAGTGACACTAGAGCGCCACTTATGCCAGCACTACTTGTGTTGTCACAAAACTAGTCAACTCCAATATATCTGTATGGCATCACAGACGCCATCTAGACATGTCACAAAACTAGTGAAACAGGTCCCAGATCATCTAGGGGTTTACACTAGATAATTTCTCTCATTTTACTGCTGAACGTCATCAGGAGGTGCAAAATGCCAGAATTGCCAGCCATAATCGTTTAGTGTAAAAGCTTGGCAACCTGGCATTTACACTAGATGTGGTTTCTGTAAATATGGTGACTGTAGATCATCAGTGTCGTGTCCACGATGCGGCAGTTTATAATTACATATTATATATTGTATATTGTTACATGTGGGTATCAGAATAAAGAATTACTTCCAGTAATGGTAACAATGGCATACCACGTTGTGCTTACTAACATGATAATTCTCTCCTAATATAGAGATATTACAATGGTGGCGAGGATAAACTGATGGCAGGGTGTCAGGATAGAACCCTGGGCATGTGCCAGTAAGTTTTTATGAACTCTCAAAGTGTTTTCACGTCCAGTGTGGGTGTTTTATCACTGAGATTTGTCACCACATGTAGTGTGCCTTGCTGACTGAGTGGTGGGACTGTACTGGCTGCATGGTTTATTGATTTTTTCAATTTGCCAGCTTAAGATGGCATCAGAGATAAGGGGTATGTTACCATTTGACACTGAGGGTGATGCATCTTCTGTGTCACTCAGGTGGAAGGCATATCTGGAAGAGTTTGAGGCATATGCTGACAGTAGAGATTTGTTTGTTGTTGAGGACAGGCCTGACAACAAGGCAAGGAGGAGGGCATTGCTGCTTTACATGACAGGTGCATGTGTGAGGGAGAGCTTCCAGATTCTGGCTGACAAACGGGAGAAGCGACCTAACCTTAAACGAAACACTCAAGACAGCTGTGCTGCATGAAACCTTGGACCAGCAGACGAAGGCCATGACGTCCAAAGGGAAAGAGTCGACCCCAAGAGTGAACAAGGTCAGCACCAGGAAGATGGGGACACAGCACAAGGACACATCACTATCTGACAAGACCATGTCTTGCTGGGACTGTGGTCAACCTGGCCATAGGTCTAAAGACAAGAACTGTCCCGTGAAGGGGAAGAAATGCAGCAGTTGTAATAAAGTGGGTCACTTTAGCATAAAATGTCATCAGAGACAGCCAGAGAATAAAGGTCAGAGGCCTGGTAGGGTCAGGCAGATTGATGAGGGTGAAGGTGTACATGACTATGCGTTTCACATACATTCTGTGAATAATTGTAGTGATGATACTTTACCTGTAATTCACACAGGTCTCAAAAGGGAATATATGCATATGGGGCTAGTCAAAGCCTTCTTGTTATGGGTTGTTTTGATGCTACTTTATCAGTTGACGATCGGACCAGCCAAGCAGAATTTGTGGTAGTCAAGGGAAATGGATCAGCACTACTGAGGAAGAAAACGTCTATGGAAATGGGTGTTTTAAAATTCATTTCGGATGTAAATAACATTACTCAAGATGTCATATATATGGGTAAGGTGTTTGTGCAAGAAATAACCCCTTAGGAAGAACCCATTTGGTCTCCAAAAATGTGTAGAGAATAACATTGACAGCCTGGTCAAACAAGACATTATTGAATGTGCAGAGAAACTGTCTGAATGGGTAAATCCTGTGGTGATAGTTCTGAAGAAGGACAATGACATAAGGATGTATGTAGATATAAGCAGTGTTAAAGAGGCTATTGTTCGAGAATACCAACAGTAGATGAAGCCTTGGTTGAAATGAGCCAAAGTCGTGTCAACATCAAATGGGAATACCATCAGATAGAGCTTGATGAGGGAGCTCGAGACTTGACAACCTTTATAACACATGTAGGTTTGTTCCGGTATAAGCGTCTTCTGTTCGGTATACATGCTAGTAGTGAGGTGTACCAGAGAATCATACGCAACATATTGCAGGGTATTCCAGGTGTTGTAAATATTTCTGATGATATTGCAGTTCACACAACTGACTTGGAAACTCACAAGGCAACCCTAAACCAGGGCCCTGTTTTTCAGTCACGATATCCTCTTTGTAAGATATCTTACAGCTGTCAGTGTACTATAGATAAGACATCTTTGAGGATTGGCCAACGATTGTCCCCCAAGGACACTTAGGCTGCAGTCAGGTGTACTATAGATAAGACATCTTTAGGGTCACGTGGTTCCAAATGTCTTCCAAAGTGTCTTAGACCTAAGACATCAATGGACATGTCGTACAGAATGCTCAACTTCACTTCCCGTAGGAATTAAGCAATGAAATTTTAACACGAATAAGGTATACATATAACCTATATTCGTACCAAATATGAAGAAAATCGGCCGCACCGTTCCGAAGATATCGGCGTTTGAAGTTCGTCATAGCAATCTCTGCTCTGGTGGCCAGTGTACCCCTACGCTCACATGACTCTAATTTATGCAGTGACCTCGAGTTCACTGGAGGTGGGAGGGTGCAATGGCCAGAGCAGACGTTTGCTATGACGAAGTTCAAACGCCGATATCATCGAAACGGTGTAGCCCATCTTTTTTATATTTGGTATGATTATAAGTTATATGTCTCCCTTACTCGTGTTAAAATTTCATTCCTAGATTCGTATGGGAAGCACGGGAAATCCTCTATATAAACACAGTGAGCTTTGATAGAGCCTGAGACAGTTCTAGACTTGAGACACTTTTAGCGGCGATCGAGCGCGCCGCACTGAGACCGTGTCTATAGCACACCCGCCATTTTGTGTCTTGCAAATTGTCTTCCAATCGTGGAGACATCTTAGGGTATCGTTGGGCGATTATGTCTTGACTGAAAAACAGGGCCCAGGTGTTTAGTTGGCTGAGGGAGTTCAGGTTAACGGTGAACCCTGAAAAAACTGAGTTGTTTACTAGTAGAATGGCTTTCATGGGCCACACGTTGCCAGATAGGGGTTTGTCCAGTGGAAGAGAAGGTTGAGGCTATAAAGGGATTTCGGGAACCAGAAACAGCAACAGAGGTTCAGAGTTTCTGAGGGCTAGTCAATTATTGTGGGCGCTACATACCAGACATGGCCACAAGTGCAGAGCCCTCCGGAAACTCACAAAGAAAGATGAGTTGTTTACCAGCAATATTGAAACCAACAGTCTGTTCAACACACACCAACTGAGCACCATTAACTACTCTCCAAGAAGGATAGATGGCAACACGACTACCAAACAAGATTGTCCCTGTGGACTACACTACAACACCACATTGTACAACTATCATCTACTTATTTGATATCAAAGTGGTTGTACTGTTTTACCTTTTATTAAATTTTAAAAAGGTGGTGCTTAATTACGCAATTTCAGCCGCAATAGTCTTCAAGCCTAGAAATTCCTCAAGCGTTTACAATAAACTTTTTATAGAAAAGCCGAATAAGTTTGTTACAGAATCACCGGCGGTGTCTAATTTCGTAGCTTCACATAATTTGACGATCTGTAGTCGCCACACACTTTGCGTTTACATGAGACGGTGTCTAGCTTTTTACGGCTGAAAGGTTGTGCTAGAGTCGCCGCCTATAATAGTCTAGTGTAGGCGACTGGGATTGGAACCGTTAGGAGGAGTGTCTATTGCTGATGGTTACTGGAGAACTCGACCCGAAACGAACTCGACCCATAGTTGTCAGGAGAACTTGACCCGTTTTGGAAAAATCGATTGGAGAAATCGACCCGTTATAGATACTTATGCATAAGACATTTTCTTATAGAACTAAAGATCTGACTAGTTTCCTTTTAGAGAAATAGACTATCGGATTTAGAAAATAAGTCCAGTTATGTTTAGGTGTAGGGTTAAGGTTAGGGATGGAGTTAGGGCTAGGGTTAGGGTTAGGAATAGGGTTAGGGATAGGGATAGAGAAAGGAGAATAGCGGTGGGAAGAAATACATTCTGCTAAGCCACGTCTACCTAAATAGGGATAGAGAAAGGGCTAGGGTTAGGGATATGCTTGGGGGAAGATTTTCTGTTTGTTTTCTTCCCCAGAGAGGACCAAATTTGATGCCAAAATATGATACTTTCTATTCAATATAGTATTTATTTACAGTTGTAATGAGTTCTTTGAATGGGAAAGATTTAATACGGGACGAGTTCTTGAAACGGGTCGAGTTCTTGAAACGGGTCGAGTTCTTGAAACGGGTCGAGTTCGTTACGGGTCGATTTTTCTACGGGTCGAGTTCCCCAGTATTCTTGCTGGTGACAGCTCCCTCCACCCCCACCCCCATTCTGCACCAATCTATACCACAATAAACCTAGTGGTTTATTCCACCATAAAACATGTTTTATTTCATCCAGATGTTAGATGGTACTTCGGGAATATGTCGTTGTTCTAGTCGCATCTAGTAGGTGTATGGGAAGGTAGAAGTCTAGTGTACTGCTCTTTTTATCCAAATGATTTACATTATACATATCTTTCTCTTTGTGTATTGATTTTTATATTTCTAGAGTAGTCGATGGAGAAACATCTAATTTTGTATTTTGTGAATTCCTATAAGTCAGCAGAGTTCAGAAATCTTTCAGATTGTAACACTGAATTGATTAAATGTCTAATTGCTTCAACAAACATTTTGTTCCCCATCAAATTTTAGGGATAGAACCTAATGAATTCTAAGGTAATGAGTGAGTGATAGAAAGAAGGAAAGGGATCGATATTGGCATGACAAGTTTAGTTTCTTTTTTACAAATTCAGAAAGAAACCAGTAGTCGATACGATTAGCTTGTAAAGCTAGGTGAATCGTGTACCTTCTGAGAGATAGGTGACGTTCATCTAAAATGTTCAGGGTTTCTTTCTTGTCTGTAATGAAATCTCTAAAGAGATTATTGGTGGCTAGAGAATTAAAATTACTTCTATCAATTTTAGGATCCATGGATAAGTATATTAAGATCTCCTCATATGAGAATGGCTCTATTTGGGAAGAGAGCGCTTGGTGCACAACAAGCCTCAAAGATGGAAACTTTATACGTTTTTGGCTTGGGGTAGCAAAATATGTGTTTCCAACAACAAAGCTCCTCAACATTTATGGGAAGGTTACCAAATAAATATCTATCCCATTTATCTGTGTAAGTATCTAAGATCATATACTTTTTTCTTTTTTTCCCTTTTTTTTAAAGGTTTTTATTTAGACTGGAGGTTAGATTAGGTTCGGTTTACGAACCTATCTTCCATCTGCTCCAGTATTCAGTGTTGACCGTGCGGATTACCCAGACTAGTGGGTATTACAAGTATGTGCAGGTCAGGTGATTGGTATATCCACAGAAACGAACAACATTTGCAGCAGAAGTGAAAAGGTAGAAAGAACAAAAAATTTGATACCTAGTCCATATATGACATAACAGAAATTTATACATATTATCAACAGTATGCATCAACTCAAATAGACGCCTTGAGCTTTAGTATTATCATTTTATTTGTGTATGGGAAAAAGGGGGCAAATTGTCCTACTGAGTTATGGTTGGAGTTTTTACCTAATAAATTTACAGTACACTTCACCCTTTGCTTGAGAGGGGCATGATACATCATATATGCCCCATGAGTGTTTTGTAGTTATATAACATATATACCTCTCTGAGGTGATTAAATAGAGATGGATTTCCTTAGAACCTTGTCTGTTATTCTACTCACATTAAGAGAGCACAGCTTAGTTTTGCAAATAGAGGGAAGAGCGGAAAAGTAGTCTCTCTGTCTCAAGTGCAATGAAGAAACCATATCTTTTAAGTAGCGCTCTCTAGGATTTATAAGTAAATGCACATGTAGAAAGGTATACCAGTGGACAGGAAAATATGAATATGGGGACACAGCGTAGAAATTAGATGGTGCAAATAAGATCAGGGACCTGGGACCTGTTTCACTAGTTTCGTGACATGTCTAGGTGGCGTCTAGATGGTGTGTCTGGTTTCATAAGAACTAGACATTAGACTTCGTTTTGTCCGTTCTTGCTTGCACTGTTGGTGCCACTTTTCATGTCTGTCTAACACTTTTGTCACGAAACTAGTGAAACAGGTCCATGATGTGTAGATTTGTCTAATTCTTATGTTTGGGGTCTGTCTTTTCCTAAGGGCAGCTAATAATATTGTAACGAAACTAGACAATCCCAATGTCTGTATGGTGTCACAGACATGTCACAAAACTAGTGAAACAGGTCCCTGGTTAAATGAAATGCAAAGACTACAGAACCGGGGTCTGAGGCTAGTCACAAGGGATTATGCCACGGCACACACTGTCGAAAGACTTCACAAAATAATACAAACAACATACTTAGTCCACAGAAGGCAAGAAATGTCCCTTGTATATACATGTATGAGAAAAGTCTACTTGAACGAACATGGAGCATTAGCACTAGATGGAAATGTGAATGAAGGGGCTGAACAGTCAAGCATGCAAATCCCATTCAGATCGGCAAGCAAGTGTAACTTTAAAACCCGTAAACCGCGGACAGAGTTTTATAAAAAAAAAAAATATATAAAATAGAGTATAGAAAAAGAGTATGGAGGACAGAGGCTGTGGAATACACTCCCAATTGAAATGAAAGAACAAACGAGTAAACTAGCATTTAAAACAGCAGTAAAGAAGTTGCCTACAATTTTAGATGGAGGTTCATAATGACAAAGTAGGGGCAGAGTACTAAAAACAGGCTTTCCAGGCCTGATACACACCCCACTTTATTGTCATATTAGTTGATTTAAATTGTTGTACAGAGATATAGTATATTATACAGAATAGAAACGAATTGTGTTACTACCATCAAACTTTCCTGAAACTAAATTTATATGATATTTACCTAAAAATACGGAAATGTACAAGTAAAAAAACGACAATAAAGAAATGTTCTGAAAAAAAGTAAGAAAGACCTACAGACCTAGCAAAGACAAAACTAGGGCCTGTTTTTCAGACAGCGACGTCTTTATTTGTAGTGATCACAAAAGAGTGACCAGTTGGTCGACCAAACCAGTGATCATGACCAAAAAGTGTTCCTAAGACCCGGTCACTGTTCAGCTATCATGATCATTGTTGAAATTTGGGAATTAGATAAAACAGATATAGATAATTCATTGCAGTAAATGTTGTTTCATTTGATACAGTGGAAGTGTATAAAATGAAATATGCTCCCATTTGGGCTAAATGGTCACCAACTGGTCACAACTCTGGAACCCAAAACAGTGACCACGACAGTTTACCCCTCTAAATGGTCGCACATGTTATGACGACTTATCTCTGGAACCCAAAGGCCTCCAAACGGTCACTAACTGGTCACTATAGGAAATAGTCATGACTAAAAAACAGCCCCCTGATGTCTTCCACATGCAGGCTGTCCTGGCCACAGTGGGATGAATTTGTATTTGTAAAATTCAATGAGTTTAGAGTTTTCAGATTCCTTTGGTTTCTATATCAAGATCTTGACTTGATCTGATGTTTCTAACACTTATAGATCGAATTGATAACGTTAAACTTAATCCACTATAGTTGACTTGATGTGCATTCATTAAGTGGTTACTGTCAGCCCCTTCATACTAGTCCAGGAAACAACAACTTCATCATCTCTATTTGCTCTAATATCATTAGTATTAATACAACTGTACCATTTTGCCTATTTCTCTTCATGATGTATTAGAATCTTATATGAGAATTGATGATCGACAAATGATGCAGAAGCTGTTTGAACTGTCACGGCCATAATGTAAAGCCAACCCATAGTTGAATTATGACCAATAGATAATTATCAAAGAATGAATAAAATAAAAACACACAATGGGGAACATCAGCAGATTTGATGTTAACACCCAGAACAGGCATGAATTTGCCACATAGTAAAACTTGCAGGCCTTCTATGGCGTATAACGGATGGCTTGGATTGTGGTATACTGGATAAACGAGATAAAAAGTTGTATGTGACGGTGATGCCTCAAGGCATCATCCGGAGATGCCCAGGTGATGACTTGAGGCATCATTTACAAAATATTCATTTTTGTAAATAAAATAGAATAGACTTTAGACAGTTATTTTTTTCATTTCAAGGCATTTGGCTAAGAATGACCCCTGTATCAATATGTATCAAGGTGTATTGAAGAAATTAGGTTGACGTACTATTTTAAACCATAAAAGGCACGCGTTAATATGGTACAAGATGGTAACAACATGAATTCTCGCCTGTAGATCATTGTAACTCATAATTCCATTGTGTACAGTAATCAAGGTAAAAGCAAGCAATATGTAAATATCACCAGGATATGATTGGTATTGGAAACAAACAATAAATTTGTAGTTAGTTGATAATCTATTTTATAAAGGAAAACCAAAGGTGAACTAAATCCATAAGCGGAGTATAACAGAAGTGCTTCCAATACAAAGAAATGAGTGTGCATTTAAAAATCTATTATGAACGTTGCTAAATATTTGTGTATATTTGCTCTTATCTGTGATCACTTTACCATGTATTGTTTATAGGTTTGTCGCAGTTAACTCTGTCGACTAAATGTTGTATTTGATTTCTTGTCTGGAAGAACAGATCTTGTATCTGATTATGAGAAATAAAAAACTTTGAAAAAAAGATCAAATTCAGGTAGCAGAATCGTACTCAGTTTCAGTTTCATTAGTGTATTCAGTTTATAGCTATTGTCTGGATATTTCATCTATATTCAGCTTTCATGAATCAAACTACTGCAATGTCAATATGTTTTATTGTCAAATGAGTTGACCATCTGTTTGAAGAACATTCCTTAGTTAGGGATACCCTTTTCATTGCCACCTTCGTCATTGATTGCATCTATATAAAGTGAAGGGATCAGGAAGATTCCTGTGTCACACAAAACTAGAAGCCAAAGAAGGAGACCTATCAAGAACGGAAAGATGAAGGGGTGAGTATGAATCACATTTGGTCTGTGGTATCCCTGTAATACAACAACTGACCAAGGTTGAATTTAAGTATCTATATCTTTGCATTATTCATTTCTCAGTGTTTAGGAAAATAAATGCATTCTGTATGTGTAAAAAAGTTTTCCTTTTCATCGTTGTTCACAGAAATTCCTGATTACTTTGCAAAACAATTTTAATGCATTCTGTTTTAGGCCATCTAGTGTAACCAAAAACTTAGATCATATATTAATGACATATTTACTCAGGTAAAAACAGTAAACTATCTCCAAATATATGAAAAATAGCACATAGGTCTTGCCAAATGTTATATGACTACTATATCTTCTGCTTTCATTTTAGAGCATCAATGATTGTTTTGCTTGCTGTGGCAATCCTTGCCATTGGAGATTCTACCAATGGCAGTTGTCCACCTGTGCATTCAATTTGCATGCCAGATGACCCAGATTGTTTTCTATCAGCATATGGAGATGTTCCATTCTGTTCGTAAGTACTTTTATCAAACAATGAATGTAAGCATAGATATCAACATTTGGGATTTCAATTAACAACTGAGTCTTACTTATTTCTATGTTGTTTGTTCTACATAAGTAAGAACCCTACATATTTCAGAATGATCATTAACATTGAGACCCTGTTTAACTTTGCAAAATAAGAATTTCTTATTAGAATTTGCCAGTAGATTTTAATTGAAATAAAAACTTTTAAACTTTTTCTGAGAGCCTTGAAAATCTTCATCATTGAAGTTACAAATGATGTCAAAATAATTCCAGGAAAGGGCTACCTCACGACTGTCACTGCCAGCAACTTGGTCCAAATTCCAATAGAACCGTCTGGGTAACAATGATACTGGAAGGTTGTCAAGGCAAAGCATCTTCCTCCTCATCATCATCATCTTCCTCCTCTGAGAATATTGAGGTGAAGATCATTTCCTAGCTGCAGTTTATCGACTCTTCCATTCTGACCTAAATGATGATTCACAACACTTCCTGACAAATGAGCTTGGCTATTTTGGTGGACCACTGACCTAACCTTTGTAACATTTCTTGTAAGACTAAAGAAATGCCTTTTTATCAAAATAAAATCTTAAAAAAGCAAATGACAAATAGCAAAGTGTCCTTTCTTTATTCAGATAGTCTTTTTCTCCTTGTTATACAAAGAAAAATCAGCATGCAATCACCCCATGCATGCCAGCTTCTAGATAGTGGTTTGTTCCTAAAGGTTTAGTTACTACGGGTTGATGGCAATGTGTATGAACTTAGTGGCTGAGGGCCGATTAGATATATGATATGAATTGTTAACCATATTTATAACCCAGCTAATATGGAGTCTCCATACTAAGCCTATGGAGCCTACAGATCGCTACTGAGTAGAATACTGGGGGCCATTTCACTAGTAGGGGGGTTAAAGCGAGAGGTAGGACTGCAACAGTGCCAGCAACAGTGATACCAACAGTGTCAGGCCCAAATTCGCGTTTCATCAGTGGTCTCGCTGTTGAGGTGAGACCAACTCTCACTGTTGGCACAGGTCTCGCTATGCACACCCGTTTGATGTTCAAATTTATTCGTCTACGGGCCGGGATGACGTGGAATTTCACCCTTTTTCCATTGGAATTAAGCAATGAAACTTAAACACAAGTTAGCTATATATATAACCTATAATCGTACCAAAAATGAAGAAGATCGCATGAAGCATTCTGCCGATATCGGCGTTTGAACTTCGTCATTGCAAACGTCTGCTCTGTTGGTCGCTGTTCTTTTTCACTCCCTCTGTAGTGCGGCGGGGTTTCGGCTGTTCTTTTTGTCTCCCCCCGGAGGGCGGCGGGAAAGGTACACTGGCCACCAGAGCCCGATCTGTTATTACAAACTTCAAACGGTAATATCTTCGGAACGCTATGGCCGATTTTCTTCATATTTGGTACAATTATCGGTTGTATGTATACCTTACTTGTGTTAAAATTTCATTGCCCTCCTCTGACATAAACAAAACTTTAAACCCAACAGCAACAGGCTCTACCCTGTCACTAATAGTGCCTCAACAGTGATAGGTACAGTGAGACCTAATTTCTAGTGAAACATACTCTCTCACTGTTGGTCTCACTCCTTACCTCACACTCGTTCACGCTTGACTGCACCTTCTCATGAAACGCAAACTATCACTGTGGTCTCACTATGGCAGCTTACCCTCCTAGTGAAACGGCCCCCAGACCTCTGGAATCACCTAGAAGAATACAGCTTTTTAGGCCACCTGATGGGCATTTTAGGAACTAATTTATATAAACAATGCACAGCCTTTGGGTGGAATTTCTTATCATTTACAAGATTTTTTTCCTAATAATTACTCGAAAGGTGAGTAATAAATACAACATTACCATGATTTCGATCTGAGTGGCTGTATTCTCCTTGTAGTTGACACTACGTAATACTCCTTGCTATCGCTCAGAGTTTTGTTACGCGTCAACTACGTGGTGAATAGGGCCACTCAGATCAAAATCCTATTATTGTGTATATATCAATGGCAATCCATACTTAGTATAAAGCAATTTTCTTATGAGGGGAAAGGTCAAAGTGAAACACTTTGACCTTCAAACGGTCTCAACTAGCCAGTGTCACAACTGAAAAACACCCCCCCCTGAACTTCTCAGCTAAGGTCACATCATAATCATTACATTAGAGTAGTCCCCTTATGGGAAAAAATTGTTTGCAGTTTAATTCAGATATCAGAAAATTTGCAGGTGTGCCTATATGTGTGCTCGTGGAGGTCTCTTTGGCCCTGCTTTCCATGGAAAATCTTTTTTGGCACTTTCTCAATAGTTACACTGTAGCTTCCATGTCAAGACACTGCAGGCTGATTTAGGTTCACCTGTCTTTTCTGTTGCTCTTTGGTCCAGGGGGCAAGTTATAGGGTAAAATTTCTGTATGCATAATTTGTGTATCAAGATTACAGGCCTGCCACTGGCCTTTTTATGGAATATAGGGCTCCATATAGGGCAAGGAAAGTGAAAATATAGGGTTAATATAGGGCAAATATAGGGCTGATGCTGAAAATATAGTTCTTTTAAACCAGAGTATTGTAACAATCAGGGGCGTATCCAGGGGTCAGGGGAGGGCGGGGGGCATAGGGGGCATGTGTCCCCTAAGCAGGGTTGAAATAAACAAAATAAAAACTTCTGTTCTGAGCAACTTAAGTTAGGTGTCCCATAAGCAGGGTTTTACTGTATATCACCTAATAAGCCATCCCGACCTCATCCCTTCCAATCTTCCTAAGTAATCTCAGGTCCCCACACCATTCCCTGAAAAAAATCTTGGAAAAGGGTTTCAAAAAACAATCCTTTTTTTTTTTTTTTTTTAGAGCGTTCATTTAGGGATAAATTATACATGAATTTTCCAGGCTCTGCCTCAGCCGTTCTGTCGTCCGGTCCCTCTGAGGTCACAAAACGAGTTACAACAGGATAAAGTCCACATTAGCAGTGGACTGGTAGCGCCCTCCAGAAGACCCATCCTGGGGTAACCACAATATTGCGAATATATTGTTGTTGTACAAACATATCGTATCTTACACCACCTTATGAACAATCCAGTTGTTTAAACCGGATTCAGATTCACAATTTCAAGATCAAAATTCAATAAACCAGAGAAAAAAATAATGAGATGAAGTAATGCACGAGAGTTCGTTACTGTAAGTTACCATATCCATCAGCATCTAAGGCAAATAGCCCTATGAACAGTAAAATATATTCAGTATAGCCGATACAAGCTTCTTCTGTGGTAGCTTAAGTAATTGGTTAGCCTACAAACAAGTAAGGTCATACGTGTACGTGTAACCGTTGCAGTCGCAATCTTGTTAATAACTTATGGTTAATATCCTAATACAATACAGTACAGCCAAGCCTTCGTGCAAGTAAGTAGCCATTTGTAAAACCGTCGCAGTCACAATCTGGTTATACTTTAAGGGTCAATATCTTATTACAGTACAATACAACCAAGGTATTCTTAGGCAGCAGAGGGTAGATAATGAAGTTGAGTTTTATAGCTAGCTTGAATTTACTCTTATCCTGGATAGAGATGTGTAAAAGCCAAGTCCTACTAAAGGCTTTGCTCAAGAACCCCAAGGAGGGGCTTTGCCACTGGACCCCCACTGATCTTCCTAGGTAGTCTTAGGTATGACCCCCCCCCCCCCCTCCCCCCTCCCTGAAACAAAATCCTGAGAACAGCTTGTATAATGCATAAAAGTCAGAGGGGGTTTTCAGTCATGACAATCTTAACTTGAGACCATTTTAGAGGCAGATTCGAGACGAGGCAATGTCTGCTCCCTTAACCCTTTCCTTGCCGGGCCTAGCGCGCGTATACGTCGTTAAGCGCCGCGCCCCACTACGGAAGTCACTGTTACAACGCCGCATGCCAGACACATCTGACCCCTCATACGCCGGCCCATTCTGCAAGCGTTAGAAAATGGCTAAACCCGCAGAGGGGTGCCTTACTGCTTATCAAATTTAAATAACTTAGAGAAATAATCAGATAATTTGAATGATACCGAAAAAAAAAAGAGACTTCAGGCTTTATTTCCATACCATTAATTATTAAATAGATCGATATTCAATAATTATATTAATATTTCCAAGTGCAGGAAGACTTTTTTTCCTTCCATTGACACAAGCCTGTGGGTAGGTTCAATACAGCACTGTGCCACTTACGAAGATCTGTATCTTTTTTTTCATCGCAATGACATGATGTTTTTTTAACGTTAATAATAATAAAGAGGTATGGAGAAAACGATTCTGGAGTTATTTTGTGTGTAAAAATATTATTGCCGAATTTATGATACCTTCAGATTTTCTGGAAGTGTGTAAATGAAGTCCACTATGTGTGGCCATGGGTGTTGAAATGTAGGCCTATCTCCGTGTCAAAATGGCCATGGGTTACTTTACGGAAATGGTCCTGAAAGCGGTCCATTAGGCGGCATTTAGTTTGGCCTACATATTGTAGGCCGCATCTACCACAAGAGATGCAATATATGAGGTTGGAACTCTGACATGAGATATTATGTTTCGAAACATATGTCCGCTTCGTTGTGTTGGACTGTATGCGTCCACTCGTGTCGAGTCGGAGGCAGTATCTGCAGTTGGTGCGCGTGCAGATATTGTACACTCTGCCCGTCTGGGCCAAGGGGTGTTTGTGTCCACTTTCTGGGTGGTAGTCCAGTTTCGTTCTTACTAGGAGATTCCGGAGGTTCGGTTGGTTGCCCATGACTATCACAGGTCTCTTGGTGCTTATGCTTTTTGTGCAGTTGGAGGAAGCCAAGATAGGCCAGTGAGTATTGACCACCCGTTTGAGAGAGTCAAATGTGGGTTGGAAGGTTGTTACCAGGACAGAGATGTCTGGTTTGTCCCTAGATTTTGTGTGATCATGGGTAGGTCGGTATTGATCTGCTCTGATGAGGCTATCTGCCAACAAGGAGGGCGGGTAGCCTCTTGCTCAGAAATGTGCTGCCTTGTCGAGGCAGTGTTTGACAAAGGATCTTCTACGGGTACAAATGTGTTTGTTGCATAGAAATTGGCTGTAAGGGATGCCTCTCTTACAATGTAGTGGTTGAGCTGACGTGAAGTGTAGGAAATTATTAACATCAGTGGGTTTGGAATACAGGTCTGTTTCTAGTTTGTTATCCACTATTTGAACCAAGGTGTCCAGGAATGGGATCGAGGTTAGAGACTTCTTTCGTGAATCTGATGGAAGGGTGTACTGAATTCAAGTGTTCGATGAATTTGGTAAGACGAGGTTCGCCTAGTGTCCAGATGATGAAAATGTCACCTATGTATCTGATCCACAACAAAGGTTGTTGGTGGTAAGGATAGACAACTTTATGTTTGAAGTGTGCCATGAAGAGATTCGCTAAGGTAGGGGGCGACACGAGTGCCCATGGCGGTACCACCTACCTGTAGAAAGTGGGTACCATTAAATTGGAAATTGTTCATTTCGAGGACAAAAAAAAAAAATAAATAAATAAACAACATTTTAGTGGATCTCAGGTTGAGATGCGTCTCGACGGAATTACACCCCCAGGTGCTTCCAGGGTTTTGCCCCTTGGACCCCTAAATGTGTTTTGCCACTGGACCCGTGACAATGTTCCCAGGTAGTCTCAGGTGTGTAAATTTTTTTCCCCAAAACATAATCTAGGGTTCAGCTCTTATAAGTTATAAGTTATAAGTTCATCTTTCCTTATTGATCAATGGCAGTCTGCTCGTATTCAGGCAAAATAGCTATCAACATGGAAACAAGAGCTGGGACATTAATTTGATTGAAGGTCATAATTTACACTTATTCCAAGCCAATTTATGATGTTTTTAGGACTGATGAAATTGATGTGAACAGGAAACACTGACAATCATCACTGCGTAGTACATGTACCTAGCAGTGAATCCTTGATAGGACTATGTTCTCAAGGTCATTCACATAAAACATATTGACTTTAACATGTATTGATTCCTGGCAGCCCAGCACAACACAAAATTTATTATATCCTGGGCTAGAATATGTCCTAAAACAGCTACATCTTGATGGTGAAATGATTTCATATTTATTTCAACTTATGCTAGTAAAATCTGAAACACTCTGGATTGTATTACTAGGTTACCCACCTTTTTCCAATGATACAGGCAGTGTGACCTAAGTATGCACAGCTCATTTATACATGAAATGTAGAATGTGCATGCATGTAGTTCCTCTCATAACTGTCAGAGTTCAAAGTGTTTGGCCTCACCTCCCTTCAGTGTACTATGCCCTGTATAAGGGCAAAAAACAAACATAGAAGTGGACCCAACAGGCTCACTTATTGTATAGATTTACATTTTGTCAGGTTGTGGTTGCAAAATAAGAGAAAAGTCTGTTTGAAAAAAGGGAAAAAATGATAAAACATATCAAGTATTAAGGCAGCTACTTTTGTACATAAACACCATGCAGGTATAGAGGGTAAACATGTGGCAGCCGTTCATTATTAAAATATGGACTAGTTCCAATACACTTTTTGTCATTTTCGTATATCCTTTTAATATTTGGCTACTTTTGGCTATTCTTTGAGGTCAAAAGTATTGAACAGTTACATGTGTTACATCAATTTCATCAGACCAGTATGAAAATGTCCTCTATATTTAACTCAGGTATGTTTTCATGGCATTCTATGATCATGGATACCTTGTGAAGTGTGGAGAAAAAAATAATATTTATTTGAAAAATCCATTATGGTTTCTCAGGCTTGTGAGATGAATAAAATGACTTCACACTCTATTTCAGTCTTCTAAATCAATAACATAGAAAATCAAAAAGCAACATCATGAATAGATAAGTAAGAAATTTGTCTTTTCTATCTTTACTATACCATCTGCTTTATTTAGAGGCCAATTTTGTATCTTTCAATCTTAGGCAGATTCATTCAGAATTTCACTGCTTCAACTGATCTTGTGGCTCTTCTGGGCTTATCAATAAAGAACAATTTACTCTGTTGCTTGTACATATAGTTAAGTAAGTGACTTCTCCTTCTGTCTCTCAGTAATGGCACTTTCAGTCTTTTATGGAGTTCAATAATGTTGCCTGTGTTTACTTCTGTTTTGGTAACAGTTCTTAATGCTTTGTTCTGCAGTGATTGAAGTCTATTCAGTTTGCAGGCAGAAGCTGATCCATACAAGGTTGTCAACTATAGTGATTTGGCGACTTTTCTAGGTGTGTGTTAATTTAGGTTTAGGTCCATTAGTTATCTAGAGCCTAATTTCAGATCTCTTGGACACAGGTGGAGATTGGATTTGTATTTACTTGACCTAAGTAACTGGAAAGGTAACATTTCTTATATAAAAGATAGAATCAGGACCATACAAACGAAATGATATAGTACATTAACATGGCATCATGATATTTGGTCTGGTGACAATCTTCGATTCAGAGTAGAATATTCACTCATCACTAAAATATCCAATCCCCGTCACCAAAGACTAAAAGTTAAAAATGGTGTTTGGTCTTGGTTACAGTTATCTTAATGGTCATTAAAGGTTTTGGCATCAGTGACATTTTTCTCTATGGGCATCATGATTTTGGGCATTGGTCAATTTTCTCTCCATGGCCATCATGGTTTTGGCGATTGGGACAGTTTTCCCCAGGGGCATTGTGGCAATTGGCTTTGGGGATGGTTTCCCCCATGGGCATCATAGTTTTTGGCTTTGATGACATTTTTCACCATAGGCATTATGGTTTCAATCTTCGTTGTGATGTTTTTCTCCATGGACTTCAAGGTTCTTTGCCTCGGTGGAGGTTTTCTCCATGGGCATCATGGTTCTTGGCAATGGTGAGGTGTTGGCTATGTAGCTGAGAAACTTTGAATGGAGAGTGCAGGTTTTATTAGTCAGTTGACACTAAGACATCAATTGTAAACTGCACTTTCCATTCATTGTTGAATTGCTATTTATTGGTATAAAAAATCTGATGTCATAACGCCACCAATGCCATGACACCCATGCAAATAAATGGTATTTGGCCTTGGTGATGGTTATCTCTATGAGCATCATTGTTTTTATCTTGGGTGTGATGCTTTTCTCCAAGGGCATTATGTTTTTTGGTCTTTGTGATGCTTTTCTCCATATGGCATCATGGTTTTAGGTCTGTGATGTAGCGTTTTTCTCCTTAGGCATCTTGGTTTTTGGGCTTGGTGATGGTTTTCTCCATGGTCATCATGGTTTTTGGCCATGGTGAGGTGTTGGCTATGTAGCAGGAACAACCACCATACTTTGATCATGCTCAATTTCAATAACTATGCAAGTAGCCATAGGATATGTTAACAATGAATGTATGATTAACTATGAAAGAAAATTATGGTCTTAATTAGTTGGTGCACACAACAGCGTGGACGACCATTAAATATATATGTTACCAATGTAAAGCACAGATGGTGTCAATGTTTTGGGGCACTTTGACTTTGTGCCAGATGATTTGATGTTCGTATGCACACAGCAGATTTGATGTTCACAACAAGAACAATCATCAATTTCCAAATATCAAAACATGTCTAGTGGATTGTATGGATAGTGGTAAACTGGCTGACAGGGGGGTCAACCAAATATAAAGTTGTATGTCACTAAAATAGAAAAATGAAGCAATCCACTACAAAGACATTATGTTTTTTAGTCAAATGAGTCGATAAGGATGACCCGTGTATCAAATGCAGATAGCAGAATCATACTCAGTTTCAGTTTCATTAGTGTATTCAGTTTATAGCTGTTGTCTGGATATTTCATCTATATTCAGCTTTCATAAATCAAACTACTGCAATGTCAATATGTTTTATTGTCAAATGAGTTGACCATCTGTTTGAAGAACATTCCTTAGTCAGGGATACCTTTTTGATTGCCAACTTTGTCATTAATTGCATCTATATAAAGTGAAAGGATCAGGAAGATTCCTGTGTCACACCAAACTAGAAGTCAAAGAAGGAGACCTATCAAGAAAGGAAAGATGAATGGGTCAGTATGAATCACATTTGGTCTATGGTATATCTGTAATACAACGTCTGACCAAGGTTGAATTTTAGTATCTATATCTTTGCATTATTTGGTTCTCAGTATTTAGAAGCATAAATGCATTCTGTATGTGTAAAAATGTTTTCCTTTTCATCGTTGTTCAAAAAATTCCAGATTACTTTGTGAAACAATTTTTATGCATTCTGTTTTAGACCAAAAACTTAGATTATATATTTATGACATATTTACTCTGGTGAAAACAGCTAACCATTTCCAAATATATGAAAAATAGCACATAGGTCTTGCCAAATGTTATTTGACTACTTATCTTCCCCTTTTGTTTTAGAGCATCAATGATTGTTTTACTTGCTGTGGCAATCCTTGCCATTGGAGATTCTACCAATGGCAGTTGTCCACCTGTGCAATCAATATGCATGCCAGATGACCCAGATTGTTTTCTATCAGCATCTGGAGATGTTCCATTCTGTTCGTAAGTCCTTTTATCAACAATGATGAATCGGTTTAAACAAGGAATGTAAGCATAGATATCAACATTTGTGATTTCAATTATCAACTGAGGTTTACTTATTTTTATGTTGCTTGTTTTACATTAGTAAGAACCATACATATTTCAGAATGATCATTAACATTGAGACCCTGTTCAACTTTGCAAGATAAGAATTTCTTATTAGAATTTGCCAGTAGGTTTTTATTGAAATAAAAACTTTAAAACTTTTTCTGAAAGCCTTGAAAATTACAAATGATGTCAAAATAATTCCAGGAAAGGGCTACCTCACGACTGTCACTGCCAGCAACTTGGTCCAAATTCCAATAGAACCGTCTGGGTAGCAATGGTAGTGGAAGGTTGTCAAGGCAAAGCATCTTCCTCATCATCATCATCTTCCTCCTCCTCTGAGAATATTGAGGTGAAGATCATTTCCTAGCTGCAGTTCAGTGACTTTTCCATGCTGACCAAACTGATGATGCTCAACACTTCCTGACAAATGAGCTTGACTATTTTGGTAGACCACTGACCTAACCTATGTAACATTTCTGGGAAAGCTAAGGAACATTCAGCTCAAACAAGATGTGAGATGCCTTTATATCCAAATAAAATCTTTAAAAGCAAATGACAAATAGCAAAGTGTCCTTTCTTTATTCAGATAGTATTTTTCTCCTTGTTATACAAAGAAAAATCAGAATGTAATCAGCTTTTAGATAGCGTCTTGTTCCTAAAGGTTTAGTTGCTATGCATTGATGGCAATGTGTATGAACTTAGTGGCTGAGGGCCGTTTAGATATTTGATACAAATTGTTAACCATATATAAATGGCAATCAGTACTTAGTATACAGCAATTGTCTTATGAAAGGTCAAAGTGTTTCACTTTGACCTTCAAACGGTCAACTAGCAATTGTCACAACTGAAAAACACCCCCCTGAACTTCTCAGCTAAGGTTGCTTCACAATCATTACATTAGAGTAGTCCTTATTGGAAATAATGCTTTGCAGCCTAATTATAACTAAGTCCAGACTGGCATTATTAAAATCTATTCAGTGAAAAGTTTTAATGACTTGCAGTCTGAGTGGAATAAGGCCTAGGGCATAAAGGCACAATTATAACAAATGCCAATCATGTTGATCCGGGAGGGGAGCGACGTCCCTCCCGGTGGGGAGAAAGGGAATAATGCCGTGGAGGATGTAGAGGTGAGCCTCCCCAATGAACTGCACCCTGCCCGATGCCAGTGCATCGCCCCGGCCTATGAAGATGAGAAGCGAGGGGCCGAGCCTATAGCTAGAAACAATAGGTCGGGACATGAGGGGAGGCTTGATGATAGGCGAGATGATGAAAACTGACGAGGTGGGTCAGGAGCCATGTTAAAGTAGGAGGCAACTGAAGCATGCAGCTGAAGCACGGAGGGAGCCGTGGTGTGGCGATGCCCATGTCAGGTAGTTGTAGAAAAGGTGATCCTGGACGTGTGTCGAGTCGTGGAGAAACAAGACTGTCATCGCAGAAGAGGCAAGGTGACGTGTCGTCGAGTGAGCCCTGAGGTGAGGGGTGGGAGAGGAGAGAACCTTGGTAAGATGGGCGATGAAGACAGAGCAGGGGTAAGGAAAGAAGAGTTACCACCCCCTCTGATGATACTGCTGAGAAGACGAGTCGAGGCTCCATCTAGTGGAATACTGCGGAAGGGGCTCCCGAGACGTAATCGCCATAGGAACGCTGTAGGAACACAGACATTATTTCATAAAACAGTGGGCTTGAGAGACAACCATCGTACCTGTAAGAGCCATGTGAGGGGTTACAAGTTGTCGGCCATATTTTCCCTCGGGGGTCAATGCCACCTCGGGGGGAACTTGTTGCTGGCAGACATTCGGTGCCTGGATGGCCGTCGTAGAGTGCCGGAGTGCTCAGATCTCGTAATGTTGAGGAGTCTTCACTCATTCTGGTTTCTGCAGCTTAATAATTGTCCTTGGGGGTCTTGAGTTTATGACGACAAGTCTTAGTGTTCTTGCAAGTCTTCCTGCCTTTCTTGACCCATTTTTATCGCCCATTTCAATGAGACGCTCACAAAGACTTCAAAAACCATCTTGTGCATCTGTAGATGGGCAGATACTTAATATAACAGCCACTTGGCGTAGATACTTCAGGCGTAGCCAATAGAGGGCATAGATGTAGGAGTCCTTCCTCTGTAGAATTATTGAGAATTTACAATTCTCAACAATTCAGATATCAGAAAATTTGGAGGTGTGCCTATATGTGTGCTCATGGAGGTCTCTTTGGCATCTTTTTTGGCACTTTCTCAATAGTTACAGTAGCATCCATGTCAAGACACTGCAGGCTGATTTAGGTTCAACTGTTTTTTCTATTGCTCTCTTGTCCAGGGGGCAAGTTTTAGGGTAAACTTAATGGGCAACAGGGTGGAGGAGACAATTTTATCTGAACATTATTTTCTCAACAGAATCCTCTAAGCAGTTGTTTATATCTAATATTGTCATCTTTGACTGTTCTCCTTACTTTTTCTTATTGTATTGAAAACCCTTTGATTTTGAATTTCATGTAATCCCATTTTATACTTAATTCCATATCTTTGAATTCCTCTTCTTGTGTCGCAATATGATCAGTTATTCGTATAGCACAAGTCCTATAATTTAATAAAAGATTATTCATTTTTCAGTATCCATGACATCTTTGAAAGATATTGATTTCAAAATGATGATTCTGGGCTCTATAGCTTGGATTTTAAACAATCAGTTAGAAACCAATAGTCAATCCAGGAGGCTTGGATTTCCTATGGAAAGGAAAATGTCTGATGGATGAGCTTCCCTCCAAATACCTGGAAGTTTTAATGTTTTTAAAAACTCTAAAATTGCTGCTCTAAAGTTTTTTCCCAATATGGGGGTATAGGTATTCTTTCTCTTGATGGATATTTGTTGTCTTTCTAATTTACATAAAAGAGAGTTTTTCTCTGGACTTCAATCATAAACATTGAAACTACCCATTCAAGAATGGAGCACAATCCTGTTCTACTACATTTGCTTGCATCAATTTTACTGTGGTATGGAACCCTTTCTCCAAAGGCTGCATTAATGGGACTCTAAATGCATTATCTCCACTGAATGTTGATCGACTGACTAGTTTCTGTCTAGTAGCTACGTTTTCTTTATTAGATATCCAGTAGTTAACACTTTCTTAACCATATTTGGATGCATCATGTCTGCTCTTTTTCTCCCCTATATATCAGGATGTATGTTTGATTTTTCCTTTGCTTTACTTTTGATAATTTGTGGGATAAATTACCAAAATTCAAGAGTTACATCTTGGCGATTTGAGAAAACAAAATGTGAAGGGATACATTCATAAAGATAAGTCACCTGATGATTTTGATTCAATTGATGTATTACAATATCAAGATTCCAAAATTGATAACCGAAAGTTGAAAAGTTGATTCTCATGACATTAATTATTCAGTGTGAATTTATGAAAATACATGTCCTCCTGTATTATGATATATGAACTATACTTATAGTAGAATGATTGTGATATAAGTGCTTGTGGCCTTTCTCTAGTACTCATATGATAACATATAAATATAGCCACATTTCCATTATACAAAGGTTTTACTGAGTGCAGGATCAATACTGATCAGCATCACCATCAGTTATCCTTGCAGAGGAAGTTCATCTTTCCTTATTGATCAATGGCAGTCTGCTCGTATTCAGGCAAAATAGCTATCAACATGGAAACAAGAGCTGGGACATTAATTTGATTGAAGATCATAATTTACACTTATTCCAAGCCAATTTATGATGTTGTTAGGACTGATGAAATTGATGTGAACAGGAAACAATCAACACTGAGTAGTACATGTACCTAGCAGTGTATCCTTGATAGGACTATGTTCTCAAGGTCATCCACATAAAACATATTGACTTTAACATATATTGATTACTGGCAGCCCAGCACAACACAAAATGTATTATTTCCTGGGCTAGAATATGTCCTAAAACAGGTACATCTTGATGGTGAAATGATTTCATAATTATTTCAACTTATGCTAGTAAAATCTGAAGCACTCTGGATTGTATTACTAGGTTACCCACCTTTTCTAATGATACAGGCAGTGTGACCTAAGTATGCACAGCTCATTTATAAATGAAATGTGGAATGTGCATGCATGTAGTTCCTCTCATAACTGTCAGGGTTCAAAGTGTTTGGCCTCACCTCCCTTCAGTGTACTATGCCCTGTATAAGGGCAATAAACATATAAACAAACATAGAAGTGGACCCAACAGGCTCACTTATTGTATAGATTTACATTTTGTCAGGTTGTGGTTGCAAAATAAGAGAAAAGTCTGTTTGAAAAAAGGGAAAAATGATAAAACATATCAAGTATTAAGGCAGCTAATTTTGTACATAAACACCATGCAGGTATAGAGGGTAAACATGTGGCAGCCGTTCAGTAATAAATATATGGACTAGTTCCAATATACTTTTTTTCATTTTCATATATATCCTTTTAATATTTGGTTACTTTTGGCTATTCTTTGAGGTCAAAAGTATTGAACAGTTACACTTTTTACATCAATTTCATCAGACCAGTAGGAAAATGTCCATTTATATTTAACTCAGGTATGTTTTCATGGCATTCTATGATCATGGATACCTTGTGAAATGTGGAGAAAAAAATAATATTTATTTGAAAAATCCATTGTGGTTTCTCAGGCTTGTGAGATGAATAAAATGACTTCACACTCTATTTCAGTCTTCTAAATCAATGACATAGAAAATCAAAAAGCAACATCATGAATAGATTAGTTAGAGATTTGTCTTTTCTATCTTTACTATACCATCTGCTTTATTTAGAGGCCAATTTTGTATCTTTCAATCTTAAGCAGATTCATTCGGAATTTCACTGCTTCAACTGATCTTGTGGCTCTTCTGGGCTTATCAATAAGGAACAATTTACTCTGTTGCTTGCACATATAGTTAAGTAAGTGACTTCTCCTTCTGTCTCTCAGTAATGGCACTTTCAGTCTTTTATGGAGTTCAATAATGTTGCCTGTGTTTACTTCTGTTTTGGTAACCATTCTTAATGCTTTGTTCTGCAGTGATTGAAGTCTATTCAGTTTGCAGGCAGAAGCCGGTCCATACAAGTTTGTCAACTATAGTGATTTGGCGACTTTTCTAGGTGTGTGTTAGTTTAAGTTTAGGTCCATTAGTTATCTAGAGCCCAATTTCAGATCTCTTGAACACCTGTGGAGATAGCTTCTTGGATTTGTATTTACTTGAACTAAGTAACTGGAAGGGTAACATTTCTTATATAAAAGATAGATTCAGGACCATACAAACGAAATGATATAGTACATTAACATAGCATCATGATATTTGGTCTTAGTGACAATCTTCCATTCATAGTAGAATATTCACTCATCACTAAAATATCCAATCCCCATCACCAAAGACAATTAGTTCAAAATGGTGTTTGGTCTTGGTTACAGTTATCTTAATGGTCATTAAAGGTTTTGGCATCAGTGACATTTTTCTCTATGGGCATCATGATTTTGGGCATTGGTCAATTTTCTCTCCATGGCCATCATGGTTTTGGCGATTGGGACAGTTTTCCCCAGGGGCATTGTGGCAATTGGCTTTGGGGATGGTTTCCCCCATGGGCATCATAGCTTTTGGCTTTGATGACATTTTTCACCATAGGCATTATGGTTTCAATCTTCGTTGTGATGTTTTTCTCCATGGACTTCAAGGTTCTTTGCCTCGGTGGAGGTTTTCTCCATGGGCATCATGGTTCTTGGCAATGGTGAGGTGTTGGCTATGTAGCTATGAAACTTTGAATGGAGAGTGCAGGTTTTATTAGTCAGTTGACACTAAGACATTAATTGTAAACTGCACTTTCCATTCATTGTTGAATTGCTATTTATTGGTAAACAAAATCTGATGTCATAACGCCACCAATGCCATGACACCCATGCAGATAAATGGTATTTGGCCTTGGTGATGGTTATCTCTATTGGTCTTTGTGATGCTTTTCTCCATATGGCATCATGGTTTTGAGTCTGTGATGGTTTTCTCCATGGGCATCATGGTTTTTGGCCATGGTGAGGTGTTGGCTATGTAGCAGGAACTACCACCATACTTTCATCATGCTCAATTTCAATAACTATGCAAGTAGCCATAGGATATGTTAACAATGAATGTATGATTAACTATGAAAGAAAATTATGGTCTTAATTAGTTGGTGCACACAACAGCGTGGATGACCATTAAATATATATGTTACCAATGTAAAGCACAGATGGTGTCACGGTTTTGGGGGCACTTTGACTTTGTGCCAGATGATTTGATGTTCGTATGCACACAGCAGATTTGATGTTCACAACAAGAACAATCATCAATTTCCAAATATCAAAACATGTCTAGTGGATTGTTTGGATAGTGGTAAACTGGCTGACAGGGGAGTCAACCAAATATAAAGTTGTATGTCACTAAAATAGAAAAATGAAGCAATCCACTACAAAGACATTATGTTTTTTAGTCAAATGAGTCGATAAGGATGACCCGTGTATCAAATGCAGATAGCAGAATCATACTCAGTTTCAGTTTCATTAGTGTATTCAGTTTATAGCTGTTGTCTGGATATTTCATCTTTATTCAGCTTTCATAAATCAAACTACTGCAATGTCAATATGTTTTATTGTCAAATGAGTTGACCATCTGTTTGAAGAACATTCCTTAGTCAGGGATACCTTTTTGATTGCCAACTTTGTCATTAATTGCATCTATATAAAGTGAAAGGATCAGGAAGATTCCTGTGTCACACCAAACTAGAAGTCAAAGAAGGAGACCTATCAAGAAAGGAAAGATGAATGGGTCAGTATGAATCACATTTGGTCTATGGTATATCTGTAATACAACGTCTGACCAAGGTTGAATTTTAGTATCTATATCTTTGCATTATTTGGTTCTCAGTATTTAGAAACATAAATGCATTCTGTATGTGTAAAAATGTTTTCCTTTTCATCGTTGTTCAAAAAATTCCAGATTACTTTGTGAAACAATTTTTATGCATTCTGTTTTAGACCAAAAACTTAGATTATATATTTATGACATATTTACTCTGGTGAAAACAGCTAACCATTTCCAAATATATGAAAAATAGCACATAGGTCTTGCCAAATGTTATATGACTACTTATCTTCCCCTTTTGTTTTAGAGCATCAATGATTGTTTTACTTGCTGTGGCAATCCTTGCCATTGGAGATTCTACCAATGGCAGTTGTCCACCTGTGCAATCAATATGCATGCCAGATGACCCAGATTGTTTTCTATCAGCATCTGGAGATGTTCCATTCTGTTCGTAAGTCCTTTTATCAACAATGATGAATCGGTTTAAACAAGGAATGTAAGCATAGATATCAACATTTGTGATTTCAATTATCAACTGAGGTTTACTTATTTTTATGTTGCTTGTTTTACATTAGTAAGAACCCTACATATTTCAGAATGATCATTAACATTGAGACCCTGTTCAACTTTGCAAGATAAGAATTTCTTATTAGAATTTGCCAGTAGGTTTTTATTGAAATAAAAACTTTAAAACTTTTTCTGAAAGCCTTGAAAATTACAAATGATGTCAAAATAATTCCAGGAAAGGGCTACCTCACGACTGTCACTGCCAGCAACTTGGTCCAAATTCCAATAGAACCGTCTGGGTAGCAATGGTAGTGGAAGGTTGTCAAGGCAAAGCATCTTCCTCATCATCATCATCTTCCTCCTCCTCTGAGAATATTGAGGTGAAGATCATTTCCTAGCTGCAGTTCAGTGACTTTTCCATGCTGACCAAACTGATGATGCTCAACACTTCCTGACAAATGAGCTTGACTATTTTGGTAGACCACTGACCTAACCTATGTAACATTTCTGGGAAAGCTAAGGAACATTCAGCTCAAACAAGATGTGAGATGCCTTTATATCCAAATAAAATCTGTAAAAGCAAATGACAAATAGCAAAGTGTCCTTTCTTTATTCAGATAGTATTTTTCTCCTTGTTATACAAAGAAAAATCAGAATGTAATCAGTTTTTAGATAGCGTCTTGTTCCTAAAGGTTTAGTTGCTATGCATTGATGGCAATGTGTATGAACTTAGTGGCTGAGAGCCGTTTAGATATATGATACAAACTGTTAACCATATATAAATGGCAATCGGTACTTAGTATACAGCAATTGTCTTATGAAAGGTTTCACTTTGACCTTCAAACGGTCTCAACTAGCGGCTGTCACAACTGGAAAACACCCCCCTGAACTTCTCAGCTAAGGTTGCTTCACAATCATTACATTAGAGTAGTCCTTATTGGAAAAAATGGTTTGCCGCCTAATTATAACTAAGTCCGGACTGACATCATTAAAATCTATTCAGTGTAAGATTTTAATGACTTGCAGTCTAAGTGGAATAAGGCCTAGGGCATAAAGGCACAATTATAACAAATGCCAAACATGTTGATCCGGGAGGGGAGCGATGTCCCTCCCGGTGGGGAGAAAGGGAATAATGCCATGGAGGATGTAGAGGTGAGCCTCCCCAATGCACCGCACCCTGCCCGATGACAGTGCATCGCCCCAGCCTATGAAGATGAGAAGCGAGGGGCCGAGCCTATAGCTAGAAACAATAGGTCGGGACATGAGGGGGAGGCTTGATGATAGGCGAGATGATGAAAACTGACGAGGTGGGTCGGGAGCCATGTTGAAGTAGGAGGCAAATGAAGCATGCAGCTGAAGCACGGAGGGAGCCGTGGTGTGGCGATGCCCATGTCGGGTAGTTGTAGGAAACGTGATCCTGGACGTGTGTCGAGTCGTGGAGAAACGAGACTGTCATCGCAGAAGAGGCAAGGTGATGTGTTGTTGAGTGAGCCCTGAAGTGAGGGGTGGGAGTGGAGAGAGCCTTGGTAAGATGGGTGATGAAGACAGAGTGGGGGGAAGGAGAGAAGAGCCACTGCCCCCTCTGATAATACTGCTGAGAAGATCATCTGTTACGCCGACGCTGCAACATTTTCACGCCCTTACAGGTGTGAAAATGTTGCAGCGTCGGCGTAACGAGCTTACCTTAACATATATGCACAAAACGTATGGAGATATTGTTGAGGATAATACAACCCCTGTGGTAGTCGATAACGATTCTAGAATAGATAATGTGGATAGAGTACTCAGATCTAATAACAGATTTATTTTTAAGCTTGAGAAACCCAACAGTGATTTTTTTCAAAAAATCACCTGGTTATCGTGGCAAGACGCTGTGGAATAAACTAAATGTAGATGTTAAATCAGCGCCGAGCAAAGAGAGTTTCAAGTATATGTTGAAAAAACTAGATGTTATTTAATATTGTAATCTGAACCAAAACTGGAATAAGAACTAAACCTGATATTCATTCAGACCTGAAAAGAGTGTAATCTATTTTATCTAAGCCTGATTGACTATGAACACTATATTTATTGCTGTTGTTAATTTAACTTAATACTTATGGTTTTGTGTATAGAATTACCATAATGGGTCTCCTTATCTCATTTCTTCCATCCATCTCATCTCATTATTCTCATCATTATCATCATTTTAGTATTAAGATGGTGGTGGGGCATCATATTGATGCAAACAACCTCTTGGTGTCTTTTCCATGTTTCTGGACAACTACATTAAAGTGTCTCGTTTTGTACTACATTACATTATATAAGTTTTTGCAGAAAAGAAGTGTTCTTTTCAACACTTGTACGTGAATGAACTACTGTACATTTCTGATAGACCACAAAGGAAGACCATCCCTGTGATGATTTGTGAGTAATAAATAAAAAAAAATTTTTAAAAAGATGAGTCGAGGCTCCATCTAGTGGAATACTGCGGAAGGGGCTCCCGAGATGTAATTGCCATAGGAACGCTGTAGGAACACAGACATTATTTCATAAAACAGTGGGCTTGAGAGACAACCATCGTACCTGTAAGAGCCATGTGAGGGGTTACAAGTTGTCAGCCATATTTTCCCTCGGGGTCGATGCCACCTCGGGGGGAACATTTTGCTGGTAGACATTCGGTGCCTGAGTGCGTCGTAGACTGCCGGAGTGCTCAGATCTCATAATGTTGAGGAGTCTTCCCTCATACTGGTTACTACAGCTTAATAATTGTCCCTGGGGGTCTTGAGTTTATGTCGGCAAGTCTTAGTGGTCTTGCGAGTCTTCCTGCTTTCTCGACCCATTTTTATCGCCCATTTAGGGGAGACGCTCACAAAGACTTCAAAAACCATCTTGAGCATCTGTAGATGGGCAGATAGTTAATATAACAGCCGCTTGGCGTAGATACTTCAGGCATAGCCGATAGAGGGCATAGATGTAGGAGTCCTCCCTCTGTAGATTTACTGAGAATTTACAATTCTCCACAATTCAGGTATCAGAAAATTTGTAGGTGTGCCTATATGTGTGCTCAAGGTCTCTTTGGCCCTGCTTTCCATGGAAAATCTTTTTTGGCACTTTCTCAATAGTTACACTGTAGCTTCCATGTCAAGACACTGCAGGCTGATTTAGGTTCACCTGTCTTTTCTATTGCTCTTTAGTCCAGGGGGCAAGTTTTAGGGTGAACTTTCTTTATGCATTTGTGTATCAAGATCAAAGTCCTAGTAAGTATAACCATGCCAACTTAATGGGCAACAGGGTGAAGGAGACAATTTTATCTTAACATTATTTTCTCAATAGAATCCTCTAAGCAGTTGTTTATATCTAATATTGTCATCTTTGACTGTTTTCCTTACTTTTTCTTATTGTATTGAAAACCCTTTGGTTTTGAATTTTATCAAATCCCATTTTATACTTAATTCCATGTCTTTGAATTCCTCTTCCTGTGTCTTAATGTGATCAGCTAATCTTATAGCACAAGTCCTATAATTTAATAAGAGATTTTTCATTTTCCAGTATCCATGACGTCTTTGAAAGCTATTGATTTCAAAATGATGATTCTTGGCTCTATAGCTTGGATTTTAAACAATCAGTTAAAAAACTTAAGTCAATCCAGGAGGCTTGGATTTCCTATGGAAAGGAAACTGTCTTTCTGATGGATGAGCTTCCCTCCAAATACCTGAAAGTTTGAATGTATCTAAAAACTCTAAAATTGCTGCTCTAAAGTTTTTTTCCGATATGGGGGTATAGGGATTCTTTCTCTTGATGGATATTTGTTGTCTTTCTAATTTACATAAAAGAGAGTTTTTCTCTTATCTTCAATCATAAACGTTGAAACTAACCATTCCAGAATGGAGGAAATCCTCTCCTACTACATTTGCTTGCATCAATTTAATTGTGGTTTGGAACCCAATGTCCAAAGGCTGCATTAATGGGACTCTAAATGCATTATCTCCACTGAATGTTGATTGACTGACTAGTTTCTGTCTAGTAGCTATGTTTTCTTTATTAGACAATCAAAACCTTCCATATTTGGATGCATCAGGTAAACTCGTCAGAACCCTAATAAAAGTTTTCAAAAAAAAACTGCTGGATATATGATATCCAGTAGTTGACACTTTCTTATCCATATTTGGATGCATATGTCTGCTCTTTTTCTCCCCTATATATCAGGATTTTTCCTTTGCTTTTTTTCCTACTTCTAATACACCTAAACATTAGGAACTGGGATAAATTACCAAAATTCAAGAGTTGCATCTTGGCGATTTGAGAAAACAAAATGTGAAGGGATACATTCATAAAGATAAGTCTGATGATTTTGATTCAACTGATGTATTACAATATCAAGTTGATAAACAGAATCAAAAGATTCCAAAATTGATAACTGAAAGTTGAAAAGTTGATTCTCATGACATTAATTATTCAGTGTGAATTTATGAAAATACATGTCCTCCTGTATTATGATATATGAACTATACTTATAGTAGAATGATTGTGATATAAGTGCTTGTGGCCTTTCTCTAGTACTCATATGATAACATATAAATATAGCCCCATTTCCATTATACAAAGGTTTTACTGAGTGCAGGATCAATACTGATCAGCATCACCATCAGTTATCCTTGAAGAGGAAGTTCATCTTTCCTTATTGATCAATGGCAGTCTGCTCGTATTCAGGCAAAATGGCTATCAACAAGGAAACAAGAGCTGGGACATTAATTTGATTGAAGGTCATAATTTACACTTATTCCAAGCCAATTTATGATGTTTTTAGGACTGATGAAATTGATGTGAACAGGAAACACTGACAATCAACACTGAGTAGTACATGTACCTAGCAGTGTATCCTTGATCAGACTATGTTCTCAAGGTCATCCACATAAAACATATTGACTTTAATATGTATTGATTCCTGGCAGCCCAGAACAACACAAAATTTATTATATCCTGGGCTAGAATATGTCCTAAAACAGGTACATCTTGATGGTGAAATGATTTCATATTCATTTCAACTTATGCTAGTAAAATCTGAAACACTCTGGATTGTATTACTAGCTTACCCACCTTTTCCAATGATACAGGCAGTATGACCTAAGTATGCACAGCTCATTTATACATGAAATGTGGAATGTGCATGCATGTAGTTCCTCTCATAACTGTCAGAGTTCAAAGTGTTCGGCCTCACCTCCCTTCAGTGTACTATGCCCTGTATAAGGGCAATAAACATATAAACAAACATAGAAGTGGACCCAACAGGCTCACTTATTGTATAGATTTACATTTTGTCAGGTTGTGGTTGCAAAATAAGAGAAAAGTCTGTTTGAAAAAAGGGAAAAAATGATAAAACATATCAAGTATTAAGGCAGCTAATTTTGTACATAAACACCATGCAGGTATAGAGGGTAAACATGTGGCAGCCGTTCAGTAATAAATATATGGACTTGTTCCAATATACTTTTTTTTCATTTTCATATATATCCTTTTAATATTTGGTTACTTTTGGCTATTCTTTGAGGTCAAAAGTATTGAACAGTTACACATGTTACATCAATTTCATCAGACCAGTAGGAAAATGTCCTCTATATTTAACTGAGATATGTTTTCATGGCATTCTATGATCATGGATACCTTGTGAAATGTGGAGAAAAAAATAATATTTATTTGAAAAATCCATTGTGGTTTCTCAGGCTGGTGAGATAGATAAAATGACTTCACACTCTATTTCAGTCTTCTAAATCAATGACATAGAAAATCAAAAAGCAACATCATGAATAGATAAGTTAGAGATTTGTCTTTTCTATCTTTACTATACCATCTGCTTTATTTAGAGGCCAATTTTGTATCTTTCAATCTTAGGCAGATTCATTCGGAATTTCACTGCTTCAACTGATCTTGTGGCTCTTCTGGGCTTATCAATAAGGAACAATTTACTCTGTTACTTGTACATATAGTTAAGTAAGTGACTTCTCCTTCTGTCTCTCAGTAATGGCACTTTCAGTCTTTTATGGAGTTCAATAATGTTGCCTGTGTTTACTTCTATTTTGGTAACAGTTCTTAATGCTTTGTTCTGCAGTGATTGAAGTCTATTCAGTTTGCAGGCAGAAGCCGATCCATACAAGTTTGTCAACTATAGTGATTTGGCGACATTTCTAGGTGTGTGTCAATTTAAGTTTAGGTGGTCTAGGTGACAATCTTCCATTCATAGTAGAATATTCACTCATCACTAAAATATCCGATCCCCGTCACCGAAGACAAATAGTTAAAAATGGTATTTGGTCTTGGTTACAGTTATCTTACTGGTCATTAAAGGTTTTGGTATCAGTGACATTTTTCTCTATGGGCATCATGATTTTGGGCATTGATCAATTTTCTCTCCATGGCCATCATGGTTTTGGCGATTGAGACAGTTTTCCCCAGGGGCATTGTGGTAATTGGCTTTGTGGATGGTTTTCCCCATGGGCATCATAGTTTTTGGCTTTGATGACATTTTTCACCATAGGCATTATGGTTTCCATCTTTGTTGTGATGTTTTTCTCCATGGACTTCAAGGTTCTTTGCCTCGGTGGAGGTTTTCTCCATGGGCATCATGGTTCTTGGCCATGGTGAGGTGTTGGCTATGTAGCTATGAAACTTTGAATGGAGAGTGCAGGTTTTTTTAGTCAGCTGACATTAAGACATCAATTGTAAACTGCACTTTCCATTCATTGTTGAATAGCTATTTATTGGTAAAAAAAATCTGATGTCATAACGCCACCAATGCCATGACACCCATGCAGATAAATGGTATTTGGCCTTGGTGATGGTTATCTCTATGAGCATCATGGTTTTTATCTTGGGTGTGATGCTTTTCTCCAAGGGCATTATGTTTTTTGGTCTTTGTGATGCTTTTCTCCATATGGCATCATGGTTTTGAGTCTGTGATGTGACATTTTTCTCCTTAGGCATCATGGTTTTTGGGCTTGGTGATGGTTTTCTCCATGGGCATCATGGTTTTTGGCCATGGTGAACTGTTGGCTATGTAGCAGGAACAACCAACATACTTTGATCATACTTAATTATAATAACTATGTAGATAACCATAGGATATGTTAATGATGAATGTATGATTAACTATGAAAGAAAATTATGGTCTTAATTAGTCAGTACACACAACAGCATGGACGACCATTGAATATATATGGTACCAATGTAAAGCACAGACGATGTCGCAGTTTTGGCGCCACTTTGACTTTGTGCCAGATGATTTGATGTTCGCACACACACAGCAGATTTGATGTTCAGAACAAAAACAATCATCAATTTCCAAATAGCAAAACATGTCTAGTGGATTGTATGGATAGTGGTAAACTGGCTGACAGGGGAGTCAACCAAATATAAAGTTGTATGTCACTAAAATAGAAAAATGAATCATTCCACTACAAAGTCAATATGTTTTATAGCCAAATGAATCGATAAGGATGACCCATGTATCAAATGCAGGTAGCAGAATCATACTCAGTTTCAGTTTCATTTGTGTATTCAGTTTATAGCTGTTGTATGGATATTTCATCTATATTCAGCTTTCATAAATCAAACTACTGCAATGTCAATATGTTTTATTGTCAAATGAGTTGACCATCTGTTTGAAGAACATTCCTTAGTCAGGGATACCTTTTTGATTGCCAACTTTGTCATTGATTGCATCTATATAAAGTGAAAGGATCAGGAAGATTCCTGTGTCACACCAAACTAGAAGTCAAAGAAGGAGACCTATCAAGAAAGGAAAGATGAATGGGTGAGTATGAATCACATTTGGTCTATGGTATATCTGTAATTCAACGACTGACCAAGGTTGAATTTTAGAATCTATATCTTTGCATTATTTGTTTCTCAGTATTTAGAAACATAAATGCATTCTGTATGTGTAAAAATGTTTTCCCTTTCATCGTTGTTCAAAAAAATTCCAGATTACTTTGTGAAACAATTTTAATGCATTCTGTTTTAAGCCATCTAGTGTAACCAAAAACTTAGATCGTATATATATGACATATTTACTCTGGTGAAAACAGTTAACCATCTCCAAATGTATGAAAAATAGCACATAGGTCTTGCCAAATGTTATATGGCTACTATATCTTCCCCTTTTATTTTAGAGCATCAATGATTGTTTTACTTGCTGTGGCAATCCTTGCCATTGGAGATTCTACCAATGGCAGTTGTCCACCTGTGCATTCAATTTGCATGCCAGATGACCCAGATTGTTTTCTATCAGCATATGGAGATGTTCCATTCTGTTCGTAAGTACTTTTATCAACAATGATAAATCGGTTTAAACAAGGAATGTAAGCATAGATATCAACAATTTGGATTTCAATTATCAACTGAGTCTTACTTATTTCTATGTTGTTTGTTCTACATTAGTAAGAACCCTACATATTTCAGAATGATCATTAACATTGAGACCCTGTTCAACTTTGCAAGATAAGAATTTCTTATTAGAATTTGCCAGTAGATTTTAATTGAAATAAAAATTTTAAAACTTTTTCTGAAAGCCTTGAAAATCTTCATCATTGAAGTTACAAATGATGTCAAAATAATTCCAGGAAAGGGCTACCTCACGACTGTCACTGCCAGCAACTTGGTCCAAATTCCAATAGAACCGTCTGGGTAGCAATGGTAGTGGAAGGTTGTCAAGGCAAAGCATCTTCCTCATCATCATCATCTTCCTCCTCCTCTGAGAATATTGAGGTGAAGATCATTTCCTAGCTGCAGTTTATTGACTCTTCCGCTCTGACCTAAATGATGATTCAGACCACTTCCTGACAAATGAGCACTGCTATTTTGGTGGACCACTGACCTAAACTATGTAACATTTCTGGTAAGACTAAGGAACATTTGGCTCAAACAAGATGTGAAATGCCTTTATATCCAAATAAAATCTTTAAAAGCAAATGAGAAATAGCAAAGTGTCCTTTTTTATTCAGATAGTGTTTTTCTCCTCATTATACAAAGAAAAATCAGTATGCAATCAGCCCCTACATGCCAGCTTTTAGATAGCGTCTTGTTCCTAAAGGTTCTGTTGCTATGCATTGATGGCAATGTGTATGAACTTAGTGGCCGAGGGCTGATTAGATATATGATATGAATTGTTAACCATATTTATGACCCACCTAATACGGAGTCTCCATACTAAGCCTACGGAGCCTACAGATCGCTACTGAGTGGAATACGGACCTCTGGAATCTCCTAGGAGAATATAGCTTTTTAGGCCACCTGACGGGCATTATAGGAACTAATTTATATAAACAATGCACAGTGCTTCGGTCGAATTTCTAATTACAAGATTTTTTCCTTATAATTACTCAAAGGTGAGTAATAATACAATATTACCATGATTTCGATCTGAGTGGCTGTATTTTCCTTGTAGTTGACAATATGTAATACTCCTCGCTATCACTCAGAGTTTCGTTATACGTCAACTACGCGGAGAATACGGCCACTCAATCATTGCAATATTGTGCATATATCAATGGCAATCCATACTTAGTATAAAGCAATTGTCTTATGAAAGGTCAAAGTGAAACACTTTGACCTTCAAACGGACTCAACTAGCAATTGTCACAACTCAAAAACACCCCCCTGAACTTCTCAGCTAAGGTCACATCATAATCATTACATTAGAATAGTCCTTATGGGAAAAAATGGTTTGCAGCCTAATTCAGGTACCAGAAAATTTGCAAGTGTGCCTTTATGTGTGCTCATGGAGGTCTCTTTGGTCCTGCTTTCCATGGAAAATCTTTTTTGCCACTTGCTCGATAGTTGGAGTAGCTTCCATGTCAAGACACTGCAGGCTGATTAAGATTCGCCTGTCTTTTCTGTTGCTCTCTGGTCCACGGGGCAAGTTTTAGGGTAAACTTTGTGTATGCATTTGTGTATCAAGATCAAAGTCCTAGTAAAATATAACCATGCCAACTCAATGGGCAACAGAGTGAAGGAGACACTTTTATTGTAACAGAATATTTTCTCAACAGAATCCTCTAAGCAGTTGTTTATACCTAATCTTGTCATCTTTGACTGTTCTCTTTTCCTTTTCTTATTGTATTCAAAACCCTTTGGTTTTGAATTTTATCTAATCCCATTTTATTTTTTTTTATTTTTTTTTTAGAGCAATGTTTATTTCGCCATTGTACAAAATACATAAACTTCACAAAAGTATTTGACATTTTCGCCTACTTGAGGTACATTGACGTAATTGATCTTGAAATTGGCTGCTCCTGTATTTTTAAATTTTTTTATGGTATAACAGTCTTGACAAACAGAATCAGAATTTACCGAACACTACACATTTTCCACCCAATGAGTAAACTGTCAAATGATAGTCTCGGTTAAGAGTTAAAATTCTCTCACAGACTTTAAGGTTAAAGTTCACACAGTTCTCTTCTGAACATTTACAAAAATTTAGGCTGAACTTCTTATGGGTGTACAAAGCGATAAAGAAATTGTAGCAGTTGGGGAAGTGGCATATGTGAAAACATTAAGGGGAACAGTATAAACTGAGTAGAATGGTACAAGACATTGGTCTAAGACAATAAAAGTAGCAGAAGACTTGCAGGGGTAATGCAATCAACAAAACCAAGAGCGCTTTCTCAACATGCAATCACAAGATATAATGTCACTGTCTCTTTATCCAAGATCCCAAGAACAAAATCACAATGCAGTATGTAACTTTTCCAAGAATTCGAATTTACCAGATTGTCCAAGAGTAGAGCAAGTTACCTTTTCCACATGTATTTTATGTTTTAGTTCCAGTAGGAACTGAGTAAGTTCAAGCCTATTACCATGAAACAGCCTTTGTCTATGGACAAAAGCTTTCGCATATAGAACAATGAAATTTATTAGCCTGGTGTTACCAGGAACCACATCCATTTCGTACATACCCAGTAAAATGTCTTAATGAGAAAGAGACACACTTAGTTTTAGAGCAGCCCAGAGCCATCTTTCTAGCAAGCGCCAGAACCGAGCTACATCCACACATTTGACAAAGAAGTGCAACAAGGTATCCTCGCTATGACAGTAGTTACACTCAGATGAGTTCACGATGTGCCTCTGGGCAAGGTATCTGTTACAAGTTATCGTACAATTTAATACCCTATATTGAAGGGATTGCAACCTTGCTTCACGAGAGGTTTTGTATGGGAGAGTACATATTAGATCCCATTCTTTAGCATCATGGTGCAACCATCTGCTATGTGAGACCACTTCTCCCTGACCCTGGGAGTCTCTGCTCTGCTATCCATCAGAATCTAATAAACTGACTTGCTCCTTAGATTCAATACATTGACTGGGTCCTTACCTGGTATCTTCACCAGTAAGGCATTATTTTCATATGTCGGAGTTAGAGCTTCCACATCTCTGATCCATGGTGTGGCTAGTCGGAGGGATAACATATCCAGGAAGGTGAGATTTACACCGTAATTACTATTAATCTCTGTAAATGACATTAAACCAGATGCATTAAAAAGATGTTTTACCTGGTGAATGCCTTTTCTTTCCAAAGGAACCCTGGAAAATTTCATTGCACCTACATCAATAAAAAAGTTGTCCCATAAGTACTCATTCA
The DNA here is from genome assembly GCA_950022655.1 of Alentia gelatinosa. NCBI lineage: Eukaryota > Metazoa > Annelida > Polychaeta > Phyllodocida > Polynoidae > Alentia > Alentia gelatinosa. Next base: position 41,608,555 of record OX465590.1, on the reverse strand, counting down.
TTGTCTCTATGTCATCCCTGGGTGGGCTGTTATACACACGATACCATACATCGAGTATTTCTTTATAAAAATAATTCTTGGTCATCACATATTTTTTCTTGCTTTTGGCTAGAAAAAAGTGAAATAACGAACTACCTATACCAAGTTCTACCTTAGTCAAAAAGGTCCAATTCCGTCCTTCACCGTAAACCAATCTTTTGACCCATTGCACTCTGGAAGCATGTACCATCGTTTCTAGATCAAGCAACTTAAGCCCACCATCCATAATATTAAGGACAAGAGTGTCGTATGCCACCTTTGATGAGCCTCCACACCATAGGAAATTTCTAACAATAGATTTGAATAACATGAAAACATTTTTCGGAACAAATGTGACCGAACAAGGGTACAACAACAGGGGAATCATAAGTGACAGAGCTTTCTATGAGCCCAAATCTTAGCCAAGGCCATACATTGATCTAGTCTTTGGGAGTAGATTCGATTCGATGTGGCGTAACTGAATGAGTCCTCTCCCACCGCTATGCGACCACTGATAGAGAGAAAGGGGAAGCGGGCCGCAGAAGTTCCCGTGGCCTCAGCTGCATACCCGTTTCGGCGCTTCTGATTGGTCCAGCCATCACGTGTGCGTCATTTGACCGCTTTGTTGTTTTGTACGGCCAAACGCGTTCGACACGGCCGTGTCGCCCGCCGACGTTGTCGAGTGGTGTCTATGTGTCATTCCACACAGTTTCTATGGAGTTTAAACCTTGTAAACCCGTGTACCTGGGTTGTTTGACTCTCCCAGTCGCCCTGCTCTGTGTGAGCAAGGAGGAAAGCCACTGTAAGTATTGTTTTTAAACCTTGCTGAGTGGAATCTCAGCCCGGTGTGTGTGTGTGACAGTGTTGCTGTCATGTCGTGTCTGTCCTGATCATGGTAGTACCGTGTCAGGGCAGAGAGTGTTTTGACGTTGCTGTCAAAAAAACAGTCATGGGGAGATGACCAGGTTTCCCCGCAACTGTTCATAATCTCGTAGATATTGCAGTCACTTGCTGAACCAGTCAGCCCATGCTGTCGACTGACGCTGTGTCACAACGTCAGATGTCCGTTGGTGGTTGAGGGAATTTATACCCTCACGTACCTATTGTGGTTTCGACTGATCAACAGTCTCATCAGGCATAGGTGCGGTAGGTACTCTTCTGTGGTCTTCCCTCCCGCAGCCAGTGCGGGAAGAGGATATGGCAGTCCTGCTCGGAGACCCTCATGATCGTCCGAGGTCTTTGTGGTTCTCTCTATATTTGTAGCTCTAGCTGTCACCTTCCCACCCTGTACTACCCCATGTGTACAGGAACTTGTGTTCGTAATTTAATCGTTCCAGTAGACCCTGCAAGAGCGTCCGTGGTTGGAAAATATTTCTTTGTGAGTAGTTCCATTTAAAGTGGTCCTCTGACGTCATATTCTTGGCAAAGTGTAAACCCAGGATCTTCAAAACAGGAACTTCCTTGAATTTACATTTAATTCTACACTCATTCCTTGAATTAAAAACTAGCAGTTTAGATTTATCGTTATTAAGAGTAAGGCCCGAGAACATTCCAAACATGTCCAATGTCAACAATACCTTGTCAAGTGATCTTTGATTTTTAATGGACAAAGTGACATCATCGGCAAACATGGAAGTTTTGATATCCCCCCACTCCGTTGAAAGTCCCTCAATGTCAACATCACTCCTGATCATGATTGCCAGTACCTCTACAGTTAAAATAAACAAATATGGTGAGACACAGCAATCCTGTCTAACCCCTCTCTCAGTCTTAAACCAGTCTGTGGAGAAGCCGTTATTAATAACACAGCATTCCTGGTTTTTATAAATCAGAGTAATCCACTCAATAAAGGTTTCACCCAGGCCAAACAGTCGTAAACTCCTAAATAGGGCTGGCCAGGTGACAGAGTCAAAAGCTTTTCTAAAATCGAGTGAAACAACACCCCCCTCTCCCCATTCCTCACCATCACTAAAGTGTGAGTCTTGTATTTTTCTAAGGTTAGTTCCCAAAAACCTACACTTAATGAAGGCTGTTTGATCCAGATGTATTAACCTATTGATAACAGTGCGTAATCTAATCGCCAACACCTTAGTTAGGATCTTATAATCATAATTTAGGAGAGTAATCGGTCTCCAATTTTGATTCCTGGGATTTAGGGATGAGTGTGATGATACCCCGTTTTTGTTCAGTGCCCAATTCGCCCTTCCCAAAGGAGAAGAGTAGAGATTGATGAAGCAGCTCCCTCAGTAACTCTCAAAAGTATTTATACACAGCCGTGGTCAAATCGTCCGAACCCGGAGACTTATTAACCTTAAGTTCCTTTAGAGCCATCGTGAGTTCCAGTACTGAGAGCGGCTTGTTAATATTCTTTAGTTCGGAGGACTCCAAATTCGGGATATTAGGACTCACTACCTCCTGAAGAGTATGCTCAAAAGAGTCAGAAATGGAGGAAAAAGGGCCCTCATTCTCAGCCCTGTAGAGGTTTTCATAATAATCGTGCATGAGCCTTCTTATTTCTTTGATGTCACTGATAGTGTCACCTGATGCGCTTGTAAGCTGTGAGATGAGTTTGTTGTTATAACATTTCTTTTCTAAATTAAGAAAGTACTTCGTTGATCTTTCCCCCAACCCATGCCATCTTACTTTTATTCGGAGCATAGTTCCCAGAGCCTCCTTCCTTTCAGTGTCCTCCAGGTCCCTTTTCAGGGCAGAGATTTCCGCACTTAAGTTCTCATCGGGAATGACCTTAGAGTACTCAGTCATCTGAAGAATTTCAAGTCTGTCCTGCAGTCCCTTTTATACTGCGTATCCCTCCTTTTCTTATTTGCACCAAAGGTTATTGAGAACCTCTTCATCTTATATTTCAGAAATTCCCATTTTTTGTCTGGTTCCAGGGATGCCTCTTGCTCAAGGACATCTCGAATGGTTTGTCTCATACCCTCTCTATACTCTTCTATAGTCAACAAGAAATCATTGTGTTTCCAGAACCCTGAGCCTCTCTTCTGTTTATCTAAAACCACTGTCAATTTGATCGGGCAGTGATCCGACATAAAGGCTAAGCCAATAGAGGCGGAAGCAACCCTGTTTTTAAAGGATTCAGACACTAGCCGGTAATCCAGTCTAGAGGCTTGCTTATTGTGATGGAATGTAAAACTTCTAGTGTCTTGGTTTCTCTCTCCAAATATCTGTGAGTTCCAAGGCATTGATAATAGAAAACAATCTCTCCTGGTATTTGAGGCACTGATAAGGGGCGTTGTTGTTCTTTCTGTCCTTGACAGGGTCTAGGGATAAATTTAGATCACCACCAATTAGAATGGGTAGATCACTGAACTCTAAAAGATGCCTAAAGATCACGTTTATATTCTCTATCTGACTGCTCTCGTGAGTTGATGTGGGGGCATAAATATTAACTAGAATCATCTCCTCATCCTCTGCTCTTAAATGGGCTATGATGAAACGTCCCTGTGGGTCTAAGATAGACTGAATAACTTGGAAGTTACCATTAAATAGAATGGCCACCCCTCTCGAATTTCTAGTACCATGAGACGCAATTATCTTACCTCCCTATTCACTTTCCCACAGATGCAAGGTGGAAGAATCACTATGCGTTTCCTGAAGCAAGCACAAGTCATAATTATCTCTAGCATTCTTGAATATGGCCCTCCTCTTGACTCTGTCACCTGGACCATCAACATTTATGGACCCCAACCTGATTTTAAAAATGATTTCTTGTGATTTCTAATATGAACAATTTCATGTTAACCTGGAAGAAGAACAGGACCATTCCTTAAGGTGTGTGTAAGTGACCTCCGGTTACCATTAGTTTCAACAAACACATATATATCCTCGAGAGCAGGACAGCCGGAAATTAAATACATAAAGTACATAACATTTAGGACATCACCACAACACTGAACATCACCAAAACTCCTAACCACAATAATACATACCACCCTAAGGTGGGCAATTCCAAAGTCCCCAACAAAGAATTGCACCGTCTCACTGGGGTGGTCTCTCTGTCGCGCAGACGCGATGAGCTTCTCTTAGGGTATATGAGGAGAGAATACTGGCGACATTATGTTGATGAAAATGATATTGCAAAGCAACAAGCCACAAAAGATACAATGACGCTTAGGTCTGAAAATAAAAGACTTTTCAAGAAGCGTCGTCCGCTTAGTGAGTTTTATAAGAGATCACCAATATTCCGTGGAGAAACTTTATGGAATAAACAGGATGAATCGGTTAAAAACCTTAGTAGCAAGGCAGCATTTAAAAAAGCATTACAAAAACTACCTGAGCTAAATCATTAGATCACCGGCAAAGCAGATCGACAAAATAACATCAGATTTGCCGTTCATTTCATCTCATTTTTCACATATCATCCCTTTGTCTTTCTAAGTCCCTTATGGACCAACTAATTACCTGTATCTCAACAGAATCTGACAAAACCTGCTTTGTGATTCCAAGCCATAATGTAAGACCGTCTTTCGAGACGAATTATGTGCCTTAATAAAAAAAAAATAAAAAAAACACATGTCGGGAGGAACAGCATCATTGCTACAAAAATTGTAACAAACATCACAACTTCCATTTGATCAATCATTGGCCAAGGCGAGCCAATCCCATGACACTGTTACTCATTAAATTAGTTTATCTTTGAATTCCTCTTCCTGTGTCTTAATGTGATCAGCTATAGTCCCTGGGCCAATCTGGAAAAGAGGCTTATTTAAGGAGTTGGCTGCCCCCCCTGGAAACATTTGTTTTATTGTTTTATCTTGTAGATCCATCCTTCTAGTTAACATTTCCACTTGTTGTCACTCTGGCAAGTGGTCGGATTACCATGACAACAGCTGTTGAAGAGACCTCCCGTCAAAATGCCTGAATGCCTATAATTCTGAGTGCTGAAAACCATTACTTGGTTCTGTGTTCTTTTAAGTATTACAATGACTCATTAGATTTAACTTTGGTATTGGGCTGCATATTCTGGTCCTTTGTGGACTCAATACAGCAAACAGAATCAAAATATGTCTTTTCAGTGTCCTACAGCAGCCTTTTTTATGTGTGTACTATTAATGTTCCCTTTACACATCTGCAATTTTCCACATATTTGCATTTTATATAATTTAAAAACTATATAATCTTTTCATATGCAGTGTTTTGCTATCTGGCCATATTGTAGTATCCCTTAGGAACATTTTGAGGTATTCTAAGGGTTTTGTGATAGCAGGTTCTATGTATATTACCAATTTTGCTATCCCTGCCACTCATGTTATTTGACATATCTGAGAGTCAGTATTAAAGACATATGGTGTCTAAAGGCTATATGACCTTTATTGAGGTTATTTTTCTCTCTCATTTTGACCTTGTGTACCTCACATTCCCTTGGGGATTTATTGGTACATTTGTCTTTTCATGATTGAAAATTTTTTTTTTGGAATTGGATATATACCTGGATCCTAAGAATACAGAGCACTAAACAATAGCTTAAAATTTGCTAAGGGATGCCAGAACATGGCAACATAGTAAAAAACTGCATATAAAAAAGTTCTGTAGTCTTTAGATACTACATGTCATTGGTACTGGTTGTCAGATATGAGTGGCAGGGGTAGCAAAATCGGTAAATTAGGGAAACAAGTTAACCTAATTGGTACGGATCCTTGTCCCGCATTACTTTCGCTAAAACTACCGCATGAGCTCTACGAGCTCATGCGGTAGTTTTAATGAATGTAACAAGGGGAGAAGATCCGTACCAATTAGGTTAACAAGTTTCACTTTTACTAAACACCTCTGAATATTTGTAAATATTCAATAACTTACCCAAATAAGTTGACATCAAAGCGAAAATCAAACTAGAGTGGAAGTGCAGAAGCAACTTCCTGCTATGAACTTACGCTGGTTCCCTGGCCATTTGCTAGTGTATTTTACCACAATATTCATAGCCAGATTTTCATTAATAGAATTCAAACTCAAAATATTAGTCTCATGATATTATTTATCAATTTTCTGTCTTTTTTGTGTCCGGATCTTCATTATTTATAATTTAGTTTGGTACTTCCGCTAATACACATTGGTGTTGCTACGTATCTTCATATGAAGATACGTTTCATATGCTAGTTGTTAGATGGCTATAAATCACTATTTCAGTCATAGATATAAATATCATATGTTTCTAGAAATCTTTGCATACGATCGACTTTGTTTACATTGTGCATTAATCGTTTGTGCAAGGCATCGCAACATCATGGCATCACTTCATAAATAAGTCAGATGATTTTTTAAACCGATCAGATTGAGTCCTCAAAGTATGGAGGTACGGCCCCATACCGGCACAGTATGCTGGTTATGGCTCAACTACCAAATGCACAGCAGAGGCTGGTATTTGAAGTATTTTGGGGCATAGGTGTATAGTACTATACCTGAAACCTGATATCACAAAACACTAGATATAGCTCAAAATGTTCCTAAAGGATGCCACAATATGGCAACATAGCAAAAAATTGCATATGAAAAGATTTAATAGCCTTCAGGCACTCTGTCATTGGAACTGGGTGTCGAAAATGTCAAATGACGGTGGTGTTAGTGATAGAAAGATTGGTTATATAACTGGATCCTGAGATCACAGAACACTAAACAATAGCTTAAAATGCGTCTAAGGGATGCCAGAACATGGCAACATAGGAAAAAACTGCATATATAAAGGTCATATAGCCTTTAGACACCATATGTCTTCAGTACTGACTCTCAGATATGTCAAACAACATGAGCAGCAGGGATAGCAAAATCGGTAATATACCTAGAACCTGATATCACAAATCCCTTAAAATACCTCAAAATATTCCTAAGGGATACTACAATATGGCCAGATAGCAAAACACTGCATATGAAAAGATATATAGTTTTAAAATTATTTAGGAAGCAAATATGCGGAAAATTGCAGATGTGTAAAGGGGACATTGATAGTACACACATGAAAAAGGCTGCTGTAGGCCACTGAGAAGACATATTTTGATTCTGTTTGTTGTATTGAGTCCACAAAGCACCAAACTATAGAGTCCAATACCAAAGTTTAATCTAATGAGTCATTGTAATACTTAAAAGAACACAGAACCAAGTAATAGTTTTCAGAACTAAGAATTATAGGGGTTCAGGCATTTTGACGGGAGGTCTCTTCAACAGCTGTTGTCATGGTAATCCGACCACTTGCCAGAGCGACAACAAGTGGAAATGTTAACTAGAAGGATGGATCTACAAAATAAAACAATAAAACAAATGTTTCCAGGGGGGGCAGCAGAAATGAAAATTTGGGGTCTTTGCCCAGGGACTACTATTCCTATAGTACAAGTCCTATAATTTATTAAAAGATTAGATTCATTTTCCAGTATCCATGACCCCTTTGAAAGCTATTGATTTCAAAATTATGATTATGGGCTCTATAGCTTGGATTTTAAACAATCAGTTAGAAACCAATAGTCAATCTAGGAGGCTTGGATTTCCTATGGAAAGGATACTGTCTTTCTGATGGATGAGTTTCCCTCAAAATACCTGAAAGTTTGAATGTATTTAAAAACCCTAAAATTGCTGCTCTAGAATTCTTTCCTGATATGGGAGTATAGGTATTCTTTCTCTTGAAGGATATTTGTTGTCTTTCACTTTTACATAAAAGAGAGTTTTTCCCTTGACTTCAATCATAAACATTGAAACTACCCATTCCAGAATGGAGCACAATTCTCTCCTTCTACATTTGCTTGCATCAATTTTACTGTGGTATGGAACCCTTTCTCCAAAGGCTGCATTAATGGGACTCTAAATGCATTATCTCCACTGATGTTCATCGACTGACTAGCTTCTGTCTAGTAGCTATGTTTTGTTTATTAGATCTCTGGTAGTTGACACTTTCTTATCCATATTTGGATGCATGATGTCTCCTCTTTTTTCCCCTATATATTGAGGATGTATGTTCGATTTTTCCTTTGCTTTTTTTCCTACTTCTCATACACCTTAACATTAGGAAACTTTTGATAATTTGTGGGATAAATTACCAAAATCCAAGAGTTACATCTTGGCAATTTGAGAAAACAAAAAGTGAAGGGATATATTCATAAAGATAAGTCACCTGATGATTTTGATTCAACTGATGCATTACAATATCAAGTTGATAAACAGAATCAAAAGATTCCAAAATTGACAACTGAAAGTTGAAAGGATGATTCTCATGACATTAATGATTCAGCGTGAATTAATAGAAATATATGTACTCCTGTATTATGATATATGAACTATATTTGTAGTAGAATGATTCTGATATAAGTGGTTGTGGCATTTCTCTTGTATTCATATGATAATATATGAATTTAGCCCCAATTCCATTATGCCAAGGTTTTACTGAATGCAGGATCAATACTGATCAGCAGTACCATACGTTATCCTTGCAGAGGAAGTTCATCTTTCCTTACTAATCAATGGCAGTCTGCTTGTATTCAGGCAAAATAGCTATCAGCATGGAGACAAGACCTGGGACATTAATTTCACTGAAGGTCATATTTTAAGGCTTATTCCAAGCCAATTTATGATTTTTTAGGACTGATGGAGTTGATGAGAACAGGAAACACTGACAATCAACACTGCCCAGTACATGTACCTAGCAGTGTATCCTTGATAGGACTATGTTCTCAAGGTCATCCACATAAAACATATTGACTTTTACATACATTGATTCATGGCAGCAGTGTACTTTGCCCTGTAATAGGGCAATGAACATCAATTCCAGTTTCCTGGGCTGGTGAGAAAAAGTAAAATGATTTCACATTTCAGGCCTCCATATTAATAAAATAGGAAACAACATCATAAATAAATAGGTTAGAGTCTTGTCCTTTCTATCTTTACTATAATTTTTGCTTTAATTTAGAGGCCAATTTTGTCAAGAGTGGAGGTCCTTTCTACTAAGATATATAGAATGGACTAACTAGCTCACTCTGAATATGCAAATCTTTTTCAATATTTTTGCAGTTGGAGATCAAATTTTCCTGTTCCATACATGAGAGATGATGTGGTACAATTCTGTATCTGTTTCTGATACAGCGATTCAGTTTGGCAGATAAAAGGTTGCCTATACTCAGTGATTAAGTTCAAATACCATATATATGATATACATTCCCAAATGAATGGCTGACTGAGTACGCACGCAGGCAGCACCGGTGCGGCTAACAACCAGGCTTTACTCTCACAACCGAGGAGATTTACCATACATATCCAACACTGAACTGACTGTGAAGGGGCTGTAGACCGTATCGCTAACTGAAATACTATCCAAACTGAAGGTAAAGTGACTTACTGAACTTTTTCTCACCCGAACCTGTGCACTACTGTATTATCGCCCACTATGGATGACGACCCCGGCACTGCGGCTAGGCGAGCCCTGCGAGAACTACAGGACAGACCAAGAAAAACCCGGTCAGCTAGCTCTACTGATGACGACTATGCAATAAACCGAGTCTCAGTAGTGTTAGAAAGTCTTATGAATATATGTCTTGACACGCAAAAAACTACACAGGAGACCCAAGACTCTGTAACCGGACTAACTGGGCTACAGGCATCGGTTGAAGAAAACAAACTGAGTATTACTGAGTTACAAACAGAAAATAAACTATTGAGGGAAAATTTGAATGCCCTAACAAATAAGGTAGATCAACTTGAACGCAAGCAATGTGGCCATTCTTTGAAATTATCAGATCTTCATGAACAATCATTTCGCTTGATCACGCAGCGCGAAAATACAATCTGCTTATAGAAGGGGTGGACCAGACTGAAGGAGAAAATGTCAACGCAATAGCCTTTGATATCTTGACCCGTATATCACCTGACGTAACACCAGATGACCTCGACCAGGTGTACAGGGTAGGTAGACCGACGCAAAAGAGCAGACCAATCCTGGTCTCATTCGGAAAGCTGAGAGATCGTGACCATATACTAAGATCAAAAAGCAAACTAAAAAGGTACCCAGATTTAAGCTCAATCTACATCAACGAGGATGCTAATCCGGAGGTAAAACTTCAGAAAAACGAGCTCAGAGCTATAGCGAAAATGGCAGAGAAAAGCGGTGAAGATGCTAAGATAAAAGGAAGAGGTATTATCCATAAAGGTAGATACTATTCTTACCAAAATATCAAAAACCTGCCTGAATCTCTTAGCCTAGAAAGACTGAAAACGAGACATACACCGACCATGGTGGCCTATCATTCACACCACTCCCCCTTCTCTAACATGGCGCCAGCTACCTTTACCATTGAAGGCCAAACCTACAGCTCTGTAGAACAAGCATACTGCTACCAAAAGGCAATGTTCCTGAACGCCCCCGGATTGGCCAAACAGGTGATAGCTACTGACGACCCCTACCGGGTTAAACGACTCACGAAGCACTTAGTCAGTGATTCATGGTCAGCTAGAGCAGACACACAACTCCGTAAATTTAACCTGGCTAAATTTGAGCAGAACCCGGAGTTAGCACGCAAACTGCAGAACACTGGGAATAGGAGGCTACTGGAAGCCACTTTAGATCCCCACTGGGGCACTGGCTGCCATTTGTTCTCTAAAGAACTGAGTCAAGGCACCTTCAAGGGGAATAACATTGCCGGCGCCGTCTTGATGGATGTGAGGAATGAGCTGACACGCGACCAGCAGTACTCCCCTATTCTCCCTGCCCGCCTGGGCCGAGTACCAACTGCAGGTGACACAGAGGACGAGGAAGGTGAAGCAGACGAAGGTAGCCTAACCCTGGACCCAGCGGAACTGCTAGATCCAGACACCACCCCCACAAACCCTAACTAGAAGTCGGATATCTCAGCGCTGCTAAGTAACATTTATTACTGGTAGATTTATGAGTTGTATCATATAATTACGCTTGTGTTACAACATAATTATAACTATATCTGTATTACCTACCTGATATGGCGGTCCTGATAGTTGCGGACTCACGAGGGTTCAAACTCACAAATGACTTATTCAAATCTAGTCCCCTTACATATCATATCCACTCGTTTTCTGGGAAGAACATTGAAGAGCTTATTGCCCCTGCGATCAGGCTGGCTAATAATCTCCATCCGGATATTATTATCATATACGCCGGTATTTGTGGTATTACCTACAAAAATTCTATTACCAAAAAGGTTTTCCTAATGAATGATGACCACAACCAGCTAGCTGAAACGATAATGTCTCAAATTACCTACGCATACAGGGAAATAAGCAAGCAGACTGCACTAAGAGTACTATTCCTACCTATTATCGGGATGTCCATCCATAAGTTCAACAACCGTCATCTACACCACTCAGCGAAATATCTGGTCAACAACTCGACTGAAGACCAGGCTAGTCCCCACCAAGTCTCGCTTGATAAATGTATTACTACTTTGAACTCACTAATCACTGACCTCAACAACAATCATGGCCTCCCGACCCCATGGATCGCAGATAAAGTCCACAAGTGTATGGGCAGGGGTCGTATGACCCACTCCTACATCCACCTGTACGATGGTTGTCACACGGACGATATTGTTACCGAGTACATTGCCAAAAAGATTGACAAAAGTCTTACAAGTAATCTCCGATCAATATTGTTATAATACCTACCTTAATTACCTTATATTGATATACATCTCTTATGGCCTACTGTAAATAACTTGTATACAATAGTACTTAACTAATCACAAGAAGGTGTTAATTAAATACTACATATGTTTAGCAAGAATCTCAACATCTTTATATTACTTTGTAACAGAACGCATCGGGGGCACCTGATGCTATCAGGCCTAAAAAGAATAATGACTGTCTTTGACGGCCGCAGGGAGATATGTTCATGTTCGCTTCACCCTCACTTTCACCCTCATCACCACCCCTCATCACCCGTGGCTGAGCTAAGGTATGTGATTATGATTAACTATGGTTGACCATATGGAAGTCATAGGTAAAAAAGGCTTAAGGTTCTTAAGCATAAACGTGAGAAGCCTGTACTCTAACTTTGACAATTTCAGTATGTTGGCCTGTAATTTTGACATTATTGTGGTTTGTGAAACCTGGCTAGACCAGAGACTACCGAATGTAATGATTGATATGGAGAACTATCAAATAATCAGAATTGATCGAAGACCCTTTGTGGATAAGAAGGGCGGAGGACTGGTGGTGTATATAAAAAACAAAATTATATACGAAATGATTGAAGACTATTCATTTATAATTGAGGAGTTAGAACTTATAACCATCAGGCTGGTTATCCATGGAAAAAAGTACCTACTGTTAAACGTATATAAGCCGCCTCACACTACTCCGGCAGCCTTGTACGAAAAACTAGAAACTGTATTAGAGAACTGTTCACCTTTCTCGACTATTGTTGTCATGGGTGATATGAATGTGGATGCTAACGATAAAGCCCTAAGGGACACCTATATTACCAACTTTGGGAGTCTCTATAACTTAAAGCAGCACATTTTACTGCCAACTCGTATCACTGAAGAAACTGCAACGTTGATAGATCATGTATACACGAATAGTGCCAACGTAGTAATAGCAACACCAATGAATTATAATATAAGTGACCATCTACCAGTTGCATTAATTATTAAAGCACCTCGTAATAGGATCCAGAAACAGAAGGTTAAAGCTAGGTGCTACTCGAAATTTAATAAAGAAGAATTTGTTCAGAGTTATAAACAGGCAAACTGGGATAATTTTAAAATCACACTCTTACCTGATGAGCTTTGGGAAATTATACTGCGAAACATTGAATTGGCTCTTAAACCAACTGCACCTATAAGAAATATATTTGTTTCAAAGGATAAACCACAATGGTTTTCAGATGAAGTGCAGGCGAGTATTAGGCAGAGAGATTATTTTTATAGAAAAGCTAAGAACTCAAACCATATTGATGACTGGCGAATTGCTAGATTCCACAAAAATCGAACAAAGTACATAATATCTGCTACTAAGAAACGCAATATCAAGTCAATATTGCGAAGAAAAGGGAAAGATCCAAAGAAATTTTGGAAGGCAATTCGAAGTTTACTTCCGGATGAAAAATCACCTCCTATCCTTAAGATGTTCGACCAGGATACAAAACACGAAATACCCAAACCCTCTATACCAGATCATATTAACCAATATTTCGCCTGTATTGGAAAAGATCTGGCCTCTAAATTCCCAGTTCCAAATACACTTCACCCCCCATTCCCACCCAGAGAAGGAGAAGCTTCATTGTTTGATGTCCCTGTCTCACTAGTAGAGGTTATGGAGGTGGTTAATAAGATTGACTGTACAAAATCCTCGTCAATAAATAATATAAGGACTTTTATATTCAAAATTGCCTTTAAAGCAGACCCAGAGAAACTGATGACCTTAATGAATGCCACTCTCTTTCACTCTAAATTTCCCGACAACTGGAAGATAGCGACAGTAACCCCTATCCCGAAAAACGATAATGCCAAATTCGCAAATGATCTCCGCCCAATAAGCTTACTGCCTCTCCCCAGTAAATTGATGGAGAAAGTTGTGAACAAGCGATTAAAAAACTACCTTGAGGAACAAGATTTACTCAGTAATGCACAGCACGGGTTTAGAAAAGATAGATCAACCATATCAGCGATCACAAGCTACCTACGAAATATTTACAGTAATCAGGGTGAAAAAGATGTTAGTTCACTTTTCCTCGATTTTCGAAAAGCCTTCGATATCATTTCTCATAGTATATTACTTCACAAATTATATAACATAGGGTTAAACAACACAACTTGTTCATGGTTTAGTAGCTATTTAACAAATAGAAAGCAGAAAGTTAAACTTAATGATATGCAGTCAAAATTCCACTCCCTAACTTACGGCGTACCCCAGGGTTCGGTGCTTGGGCCGACCTTATTCATCATATATATTAACGACTTAGTAAAAACATTAGAAGGAAACCCTTGTTCCATAGTATTGTACGCGGACGATGCGGTTATAACCTCGGATACCAAAGAACAATTAACACATACCATTCCCCATATTACTTACTGGTGCAGTAATAATCTCTTAACACTAAATGAACAAAAAACACAATGGATGAGCTATTCACACCACAGGAATTACTTACCATTTGACCTAACAATTAACAATAAATCAATCGAAAGAGTAGATAAATTTAAATATTTAGGCCTAACCATTGACAACAAACTAAAATTTATTGATCATAGAAAAAATACTATTAAGAAAGTAAAACATAAAACCTACCTCTTATCAAAAATAAGAAAATATATAGATTCACCTACTGCACTTCAGATATACAAATCTACGATATTACCGTACCTAGACTATGCTGACTTTATTTATGAAAATGATAATCTTAATATGCAACAGGAATTTCAGAGGCTACAAAATAAAATTTTAAGAATAGTATATAACATCAAACTTGGACCCCACCCAATCTATAACACCGAACAACTCCATGATAAAGCAAAAGTATTCCTTCTATCACAACGTAGAGAAATTCACCTATTAAATTATGCCCACTGTTTGACACAAATACCAGAACAAGTTGACAATCGAAAATTACCTCTGAGATGTAAACTGGGAATTAGGCTATTACAACCCCCTTTAAAGAATCCCCTCTATAATGCTTCTTTCCACATGCGAGGCATATCAACCTGGAATAGGCTGAAAGAGATTTATACAACGATTACAGATAAAAACAAGTTTAAACTTATGATAAAGCGATCCTACCCGGAATGTTTCATGTAACCAGCTTGTGTTGCAACTGGTAAATCAATCAAACTAAAATGAGAATAAACAAAACAAAAACAACCCCAGTTGAGTAAGACCCACTATTATTATTACTATCAATAATGGTCAAGTCTATTAAGACTCGGTTGTTAGGAAGGGTAGATTGTGTTGCAACTACCTGACATAGTACTGTAGTTCGTGGTTCAACTACACTGCATTGGTTATTAGGTCGTGGCTTGTGTTTTCAACCACGATAGGTTACAATGATGGTCCTCAAATACGAATATGGTTACATTTCAGGCTATATGACTGGTGTTTAATAATGAAAAGCCTGAAATATATATCCATATGTAACAGAAAACCATAATTAACAAAGGGTGTCCAAAAAATTACCATATGAAGTTAAGATAAAACATGATATCAACGAGTACTGTTCATCCATCTCATCTCATTAAACCTCCCGCTATTGATGAATGTCATATTAGTTTCAACTGACATAACATCATGAAGGATTACAACTATGATTGTACAGCTCTTAATGTTTGCCTGACAGTAGTTCCGATGGCCAATTAGCAATAAGAAAATTGTATAAAATCGAGGGACCAAGCGGAAGAACGGGTACCCCGAGCTTGGAGATCTGTGCTTTTTGTACTTATGAGAACCCTAATAAACATAATCAAAAAAAAAAAAAAAACATAAACTAAGAATGTAGGACAAAATGCTCCTTTCTTATGGGACCTCCACTTTCAATAAATAGAATACAATTTCTCTCCAATAGGTTCAGAAATACCATGTATCATGACCAGTAATAGCTTTCTAGCATGATAGATAACTAGATAAAATGGGACGGGTTGATGAGATGGCATGTGATGATGAAAATCAGTAGTTATTATCAAATTTGGTTTCAACAATTCATAAGACCATTGAAGAAACACATATGACAGTCAGCCAAACATGTCCAGTACTAATAACATCTATAAGAATTAGGCCATAGAAGTAGAAATGCACCTTGGCTTAATAATGATGATCAAGAATCACATAATTGAAGAAACTTGTCATAATTGTCATTTTCTCATCCTTGTAGTGGGGTTATATTTGCTGTGCTCATTGTGACTTCTCAATCATGGCCATACCTTCCATACCCCCAAATTCTAGTTCCTGCAATGTGTATTTTTCAACAGGGGTCTACAGATATTAGTTAACTAGCCATTAACCATAGAGAATATTATGAAGCCCACCAACCTAGTGACAGGCATCTTTGAACAGTGAACACCATAAGGTTGAGGTCTATTGTCAACTATAGTGAGTTGGAGACTTTTGTAGTTTAGTGTTAGTTTTAGTTAAGGTCTTGTATTTGGTCTTGGTGACAATTTTCTGTTCATAGTATAATATTCACTTATCTGTAGAATATCCAACCGCTGTCACCAATGACAAAAGGTTAAAAATGGTGTTTGATCTTTGTTAGTTTTTTTGTTTTTTTTCTCTAAAGCAGTTTATTGGCACTTCTCAAACGTACATGGAATTAGTATTCAATACAAGAGTAAATTATCTGTGTACATGATAACAAATTTCATATCTGCTTGTTGTTTTTTTAGGAAAAGAGAAAGTCATATATACAATAACAGACATTTTTAACACTGGTAAAAAACACATACAAAAAAATCCTTCCATAATACAGAACCTAAACCAAACTCATGAGAGGTTGGGCTAGGTAACTTTACAATTTTACAGGACAGAATGCTGTAGAACATTATAGCTAGATAATGTTCTACAATGTTTTGTCCTGTAAGATTACAGTTATCTTAATGGTCATTAAAGGTTTTGGCATTGGTGACATTTTTCTCTATGGGCTTCATGTTTTTGGGCCTTGGTAAATTTTCTCTCTGTGGCCATCCTGGTTTTTGGCCATTGTGACAGATTTCTCCAGGTGCATCATGCTAATTGCCCTTGACGATGGTTTTCTCCATGGGTATCATAGGTTTTTGACTTTGGTGACATTTTTCACCATAAGCATTATGGTTTTTATCTTTTTTTCTGCTGTTTTTCTCCTGTGGCATCATGGTTCTTTGCCTTGGTGAAGGTTTTCTCGATAGGCATCATGGTTTTTGGCCATGGTTAGGTGTTGGTTATGTAACTTTGAATGGAGAGTGTAGTCTTCATTAGTCAGCTGACACTACAGCACAGACAACCATTGGTAATCCGATTATCCATTGGTTGTCTCTGCTTTCGTGTAAGACATCGATTGTAAACTGCACTTTCCATTCATAGTTGAATAGCCATTTATTGGTAAACAAAAATCCAATGGTCAGCACCAATGCCATGACATCCATGCAGAAAAATTGTATTTGGCCTTGGTGATGGTTATCTCCATGGTCATCATGGTTTTTATCTTCAGTGTGAAGCTTTTCTCCAAAGGCATTATGGTTTTTGGCCTTGGTGATGCTTTTCTCGATGGGCATCATGGCCTAAGTCTATCATGTGATGTTTTTCTCTTTGGCATCATGGTTTTTGTGCTTGGTGTTGGTTTTTATTTATGAGCATCATGGTCGTTGGCCACAGTGAGGTGTTGGCTATGTAGCTGAAACAAGCTTAATTTCAATGACTATGCAAATAGCCATGTGATATGCTACTGATGAATAGACGATTAACTATGAAAGGAAAGTGTGATCTTGATTAGTCAGCGGACAGCCTGGACAAATATTGAATATATATATTACCAATGGAAAGCACAGTGTCTCGGCTTCGGGCGCCACTTCTACTTTGTGGCAGATGATTCACAAGTCAGCTACAGCCGCAGCCAAAATGATTAATAATGTACATATATGCACTATTACATACGACTGAAGTGGCGAATACTTGGCACATTTCTAATAAAAAGAATAGGCCTATTACTTTGCAAGGTAACAACATTACATAAAATAGTATATAGCAGTGGAAAGAGTATAATAGGCTTGAAATTATGTACCATTTCACATGTACAAAAGTATATTTTGGATGTTCATTGAAAAATATTGACATATGCTCATGAATGTGAATTCCAATGAAAGCAGGGTGAGTGCTACCAGATAAGCCCAAACTTGAGTATGGTCTGAGGAGAGATTATAGCTTATGGGAATAGCTACTTCTTTTATCAAGGGACTTTAATATTTAACATTATAACACATCAAAAAAATAAAATTCAGTTTTCTTTCCGATTTGGATTTTTTAGACTTCTCTACATTATTGAATAATAAGCGAATAATCTAATATTGTTCAATTCTATGCCAAAGTGAGGCTTCAATTCTCCTTGAAGATGCAGCAAACGTCATTATCACAGGATTTAGAGATGTTTATATAGAAAATTATCAGGTTCCACAGGATCATACAAGTACCCAAGTACTCACAATGCCAAAGTCAGTACGAAAATCAAACAATTAGTGTCACACAGCAGATTTGATGTTCATGGATTTAAAATATAGCAAAACATGCATGCCTTCTAAATGGTGTCTAGAGGATGATATAGATCGTGGTAAACTGTCCAACAAGGGGGACAACCAAATATAAAGTTGTATGTTACTAAAATAGATATCATAATCAATCCACTATTGAGTCAATATGTTTTATTGTCAAATGAGTTGACCATCTGTTTGAAGAACATTCCTTAGTCAGGGATACCTTTTTGATTGCCACCTTTGTCATTGGTTGCATCTAAATAAAGTGAAAGGATCAGGAAGATTCCTGTGTCGCACCAAACTAAGAGTCGAAGAAGAGGACCTATCAAGAAAGGAAAGATGAATGGGTGAGTATGAATCATATTTCGTCTATGGTATACCTGTAATGTAACAACTGATCAAGGTTAAATTTTAGTATCTATATCTTTGCATTATTTGTTTCTCAGTATTTAGAAACATTAATGCATTTTGTATTTGCAAAAATGTTTTCTTTTTCATTGTTGTTCACAGAAATTCCTGATCACTGTGGGAAACAATTTTAATGCATTCTGTTTTAGGCCATCTAGTGTAACCAAAAACTAAGATCATATATTTATGACATATTTACTTGGGCAAAAACAGTAAACCTTCTCCGAATATATGAAAAATAGCACATAGGTCTTGCCAAATGTTATATGACTAATATATCTTCCGCTTTCATTTTAGAGCATCAATGATTGTTTTACTTGCTGTGGCAATCCTTGCCATTGGAGATTCTACCAATGGCAGTTGTCCACCTGTGCAATCAATTTGCATGCCAGATGACCCAGATTGTTTTCTATCAGCATATGGAGATGTTCCATTCTGTTCGTAAGTACTTTTATCAAACAATGAATGTAAGCATAGATATCAACATTTTGTATTTCAATTATCAACTGAATCTTACTTATTTCTATGTTGTTTGTTCTACATTAGTAAGAACCCTACATATTTCAGAATGATCATTAACATTGAGACCCTGTTCAACTTTGCAAGATAAGAATTTCTTATTAGAATTTGCCAGTATATTTTGATTGAAATAAAAACTTTTTCTGAAAGCCTTGAAAATTTTCATCATTTAAGTTACAAATGATGTCAAAATAATTCCAGGAAAGGGCTACCTCACGACTGTCACTGCCAGCAACTTGGTCCAAATTCCAATAGAACCATCTGGGTAGCAATGGTAGTGGAAGGTTGTCAAGGCAAAGCATCTTCCTCTTCATCATCATCATCATCTTTCTCCTCCTCTGAGAATATTGAGGTGAAGATCATTTCCTAGCTGCAGTTTATTGACTCTTCCGTTCTGACCTAAATGATGATTCACAACTCTTCCTGACAAATGAGCACTGTTATTTTAGTGGACCACTGACCTAACCTATGTAACATTTCTGGTAAGACTAAGGAACATTCGGCTCAAACAAGATGTGAAATGCCTTTATATCAAAATAAAATCTTTAAAAGCAAATGAGAAATAGCAAAGTGTCCTTTCTTTATTCAGCTAGTCTTTTTCTCCTTGTTATACAAAGAAAAATCAGTATGCAATCAGCCCCTGCATGCCAGCTTTTAGATAGCATCTTGTTCCTAAAGGTTTAGTTGCTACGCATTGATTGCAATGTGTATGAACTTAGTAGCTGAGGGCGGATTAGATATATAATATGAATTGTTAACAATATATAAATGGCAATCCATACTTTGTATAAAGCAGTTGTCTTCTGAAAGGTCAAAGTGAAACACTTTGACCTTTAAATGGTCTCAACTAGTGAGTGTCACAACTGAAACATGGAGGTCTCTTTGGCCCTGCCTTCCATGGAAAATCTTTCTGGCACTTGCTCGATAGTTACAGTAGCTGCCATGTCAAGACACTGCAGGCTGATTTAGGTTCACCTGTCTTTTCTGTTGCTCTCTGGTCCAGGGGGCAAGTTTTAATGTAATCTTTGTGTATGCACTTGTGTATCAAGATCAAAGTCCTAGTAAAGTATAACCGTGCCAACATGATGGGCAACAAGGTGAAGGAGACACTTTTATCTTAACAGAATATTTTCCCAACAGAATCCTCAAAGCAGTTGTTTATACCTAATCTTGTCATCTTTGACTGTTCTCTTTTCCTTTTCTTATTGTTTTGAAAAGCCTTTGATTTAGAATTTTATCTAATCCCATTTTATATTTAGTTCTTGTCTTTGAATTCCTCTCTCTGTGTCTTAATGTGATCAGCTATTCCTATAGTACAAGTCCTATGATTTAATAAAGGATTATTTATTTTCCAGTATCCATGACCCCTTTGAAAGCTATTGATTTCAAAATGATGATTCTGGGCTCTATAGCTTGGATTTTAAACAATCAGTTAGAAACCAATAGTCAATCCAGGAGGCTTGGATTCCCTATGTAAAGGATACTGTCTTTCTGATGGATGAGCTTCCCTCCAAATACCTGATGTATTTAAAAACTCTAAAATTGCTGCTCTAAAATTCTTTCCTGGTATGGGAGTATAGGTATTCTTTCTCTTGAAGGATATTTGTTGTCTTTCAAATTTACATAAAAGAAAGTTTTTCCCTCGACTTCAATCATAAACATTGAAACTACCCAATCCAGAATGGAGCACAATCCCCTCCTACTACATTTGTTAGCATCAATTTTACTGTGGTTTGGAACCCTCTCCTAAATATTTCCTTTTCTTTTTTTCCTACTTCTCATACACCTAAACATTCAGAAACTTTTGATAATTTCTGGGATAAACTACCAAAATTCAATGTTTACATCTTGGTGATTTGAGAAAAGAAAATGTGAAGAGATACATTCATAAAGATAAGTCACCTGATGATTTCGATTTAACTGATGTATTACAATATCAAGTTGATAAACAGAATCAAAAGATTCCAAAATTGATAACTGAAAGTTGATTCTCATGACATTAATGATTCAGTGTGAATTCATAAAAATACATGTCCTCCTGTATTATGATATATGAACTGTATTTGTAGTAGAATGATTGTGATATAAGCGCTTGTGGCCTTTCTTTAGTACTCATATGATAACATATAAATATAGCCCCATTTCCATTATACAAAGGTTTTACTGAGTGCAGGATCAATACTGATCAGCATCACCATCTGTTATCCTTGCAGAGGAAGTTCATCTTTCCTTATTGAACAATGGCAGTCTGCTTGTATTCAGGCAAAATAGCTATCAGCATGGAGACAAGAGCTGGGACATTAATTTGATTGAAGGTCATAATTTACACTTATTCCAAGCCAATTTATGTTTTTAGGACTGATGAAATTGATGCGAACAGGAAACACTGACAATCAACACTGCGCAGTACATGTACCTAGCAGTGTATCCTTGATCAGACTATGTTCTCAAGGTCATCCACATAAAACATATTGACTTTAACATGTATTGATTCGTGGCAGCCCAGCACAACACAAAATTTATTATTTCCTGGGCTAGAATATGTCCTAAAACAGGTGCATCTTGATGGTGAAATGATTTCATATTTATTTCAACTTATGCTAGCAAAATCTGAAGCACTCTGGATTGTATTACTAGGTTACCCACCTTTTCCAATGATACAGGCAGTTGAGCAGATTAGAGCATACTTTGTTACCTTAGTATGCACATCTCATTTATAGCATGTATAATTAACCCCTTTATTATGGGGATATATATTTCTAGAGACACGACACCGACCTCATAAATATTCATCAGATCACATGATCTTACAAGTCACATGATCTTACATGTTCGCGGGCTTCACATGTTTTCCAGTCCGCCATTCTTGTCGGGTCTCTAGAGCTTTTTTTTTTATTTTATTATTAATCAATTATTATATTAAAATTTGTTTGTTAATCATTTAATAAAAGGGCCGACGAATTGTATTTCCTGTATCGGCAAGAGCCGCAATCAACGTGTTTGTCTCGTACCTAATATATACATGAAACATGGAATGTGCATGTATGTAGTTCCTTTCATAACTGTCATTGTTCAAATTGTTTGGCCTCACCTCCCTTCAGTGTACTATGCCCTGTATAAGGGCAATAAACATATAAACAAACATAGAAGTGAACCCAATAGACTCACTTATTGTATAGATTTACATTGGGTGATGTTGTGGTTGCAAAAAAAGAAAAAAGTTGTTTGAAAAAAAGAGTTAAAATGATGAAACATGTTAAGTATTAACGCACTTGGACTGCAGTTATACAGGCTAAACGTGTGGCAGCAGTTCAGTAATAAAGATATAGACTAGTTTCAATATACTCTTTTTTATTTTCATATTTAAATAGTTGGTCTTGTTTTGGTGATTCTTTAAGGTCAAAAGTATTGAACAGTTGCACCTGATACATCAATTTTATTATACCAGTATAAAAATGTCCTCTAAATTATATTTAACTCTATGTTTTCATGGCATTCTATGATCATGGATACCTTGTGAATTGTTGAGGAAAAATTAATATTTAATTGAAAAATCCATTGCGGTTTCCCAGCTAGTGAGAGTAATTATTCTTACATTTCTATTTCAGTCCTCCATATTATTGAGACCAAAAAACAACTTCATGTACATATAAGTTGGAGACTTCTCCTTTCTATTGTTACTATAATATCTGCTTTGATTTAGAGGTTAACTTTATCTAGAGTGGAGGTCTCTTCTATTAAGGTTCTCTCTTTATAGATATACAAAAACACTAACTAAATCAATCTCAATGAATATGCAAATTGTTTTGAATCATATTGCAGTTTGAGATCAAATCCCTCTGTTCAATACATGAGAGATGGTGTGGTCCAATTCCATATCTGTTCCTGTTACAGTGGTTCATTTTTTGGCAGATAAAAGGTTGCCTATACTCAGTGCTTGGTTTCAAATAACATAAATCATATACATGGACTAAGAATACAGGACACAATGCCTCTTTCTTAGAGGACCACCATTTTAGATAAATTATGTCAGTGACATGAGCCGCACTCCTGCCATGTATGACAGACCGGAATGAGACAGGTCAATCCTCATTGGCTGTTGGTTCAACAGCCAATCACAGCACAGAGCTTGCAAGCTCAACCTGCAGTATTATGCCACCTGCTGTCTATATACATATATGTTAAGCTGAAGAATGTCATTAAAATCAGTTCTTGGCTCATAGTAGTTCCTAGCACACATGTGTTTGAGTTCTTACTTCCTTACTCTTAAGGTCTACACCTAGCTAGTCTAGGCCTCTAGACTTTACACTAGGTTTTCACAAGTCTAGTCCATCACATGGCTGGAAGGATTCTGTGTGAAGGTGTTACTATCAGGTGTGGAAAGAAAACTGAATAAATGACTCCAAGCCTCCATCCCTTCACAAGTTTTATTGCTGGTGTTGCTGCAATGCGCTATGGCAATCAGACTGATAATAGTACATCAATATCAAGGTTATATGCAGGCTCCATGTTTACCGTGTGGGGGCGACCGTGTTGATCATAACCAAGGGTCACCTCCAGTGGCCTGATACTTTGAGCCAGCATGATCAGTGAGGCCAAGGGATAGAGCCCATATGTTTCACATATTTGGAATGTAACAAAGGGTAGATTCACCGAGTTTTGCACATACTCAAACTATATGTTTAGGTGGAACACTGTAGGCCTCTGTTGAGGTTCAATGACCTAGTCTCAGTGATTTAAGGATACATGGAAGTCGCTGGAAACCTGGCCTATGTACTCATTCACATATTAAGCCAGGTAACACCCACAATTTGTCTGGTGCATCATGGGTAACAGCTGCCATTTTTCTGGTGCATTCTGGTAAGTGTTTTAGAGAAGATATCTTTGATCTTTAGAAGCGTCATTACTTTATTTTGTATCGTCATTGATTGTAAAGTGCAAAGAGGTTATTTCGGGAATCTCATGCTGGAGAGATGTTATGCTGGTACAGGGAACTAGCAAAAGTTCAAGGTCGCTCACACGTTGCACTCCGAGGCCGTTACCTGTCCCATTGTTCATTGGAGCAGGGAACCAGTCTAATATGTAGGTGACAAATGAACGGTTCTAAAACGATTGGGTATGAACGATTGATTTATTAAGAAAACCGGCCTTAAATATATGATTTTCTTGATTTGGAAGTCTGTAAATCCAGATGAGAATGGTTGTTGAGTCACTCAAACTGCTTATGATGGAATTTCATTATGATTTGTAGCAGCAGTAATAGCAAGGGGGATATGACAAAAATATGAAAACTATGAAGTCAGGATGGCACAGCACAACGGATTCAACACTAGGCCTTGCAGACAACTGTACATTATTTTTGATTTTTACTTTCTAGTGTAAAATTGAATGATAACAGGATACAAAAGTAAATGCTTGGTGATAATTTAATGACATTAGAACAAAATCTACATTATCTTATCACAGTATGCTTATGATTTTATATGGGCTAGAAGTTCAGCCAATATCGAAAGATAATGATGCATTCTTACAAAATAAAAATCCATACTGTAAACCTTAGAGTATGCTTTCCAATGAATGAATTCGTCTTTTTTTTAATTTCATAAGTTAGAGTGTTTTGTGGTTTTTTTTAATTTACACAATAGAATATACATTCTTGGTGGAAAAGCTTTTTCATATCATAAATGTGATTTACAATCTGTAAAAAGTTAGGTTTGGAAATTGATATCAAAATGCATTATTCCGCATCTAAATAAAAATGTAGTATCAAAATGAACACTACTTAACTTGAAGCCTAAACAAACTTATTGAAGAATTCATATCATCAATATTTTCCTGTGTAGTGGCAGATAACAATTTTACATATATCCTTTGAGATAGATTTAATTTTTTACATGTTTAATCTGAAACAACAAATGCGCGGATCATGATTTTGTACACCTCAGCTACGTCTCCTTTTACCGTGCAGTTGATGCTTGTGGAAATTGGTTTGTTTGGCTGCAACGACAAAAAAAACAATACTGTTGTAAACATACATATAGATATCATGTAAACATACATATTGATATCATGTAAACATACAATTTTTTCACTTATGAAATGGTAGCCACACCAATAAATCCCCATGGGAAAGTGAGGTGTAGGAACTATATATAGAGATAAAAAATATCCCATAAACATACATATTGATATCATGTAAACATACATATTGATATCACGTAAACATACATATAGATATCATGTAAACATACTATCATGAAACATCACAAAATTTCATATGATTGTTTATATGGCATGAGTTGTCTTCGCGGAATAATATCACGAAGCGGAGCTGAGTGACATCTGTAGCAGAAGATAACGAATGGCATGTAAACAATTATATGAAATTGAGTGATGTTTAGATTTTATCCTACCCTGTCACATGTTTTTAACTTCATATGTCACCAGTGGCATATAAACATTTTATGGCATAACCGTGGCATACGGGCCCACCATGTTAAGTCTATGGAGATTTATATGAGGGGTAGGATAAATATTGATATCATGTAAACATAAATATTGATATCATGTAAACATACATAGTGATATCATGTAACCGTACATATTGATATAATGCAAACATACTATCGTAAAACTGGATGAGTTTTAATCTGGGCTCGCGTATGCGCCGACTGGAGTTTGGCGTAGTAATATCACGAGGCGGAGCCTCGTGATATCCGGAGCCAAAACTCCAGGAGTCGCATACGGGAGCCAAGATTAAAACGAATAAGGTTTTGATTTTATCCTACCTCTTGTGAACGATATTTTTATGTGAGGATAATAACAAAAAAACATGATAAAAACTTTCTGAAGTCCTCCATATAGCCCTCCTTGCTGCTCTGTAGGCGCTTGGAACTATTTCCAGCTGCTGATCTCTGATTGGTCCATTTTTTGTACGCTCCTAGGAGCGATATTTTATCCGTATGCGACATACGGGCGCATACGGAAAGTCAGTGTTTAACCTATGGGATTTTATATTAGGGGTAGGATAAATATTGATATCAGGACATAGACATCCATATCAACAATGACAGGTTCACAATCTGACACTGAGGTGCTTATATATAAGGAGCATTTTCCATGATTGATTCTGTTCAAATACTTACTTTTCAAAATACAATGGTTGAGGGCAAATGGTACCATTATTTATGTCTGTAGATCAAGATTGGCAGAGCTTTCAAAGCTGCTAGGCCTACACACAGAAGTATATATAAATCTGAAGGGACCAAAAGACCCGCAATGCAATTGTAAACCGTCAAGGAAAATATATTTCAGGGAGAGAAAATCGCTCAGGATGGGAATCCTTTTTGGAGGCATTCATTGGGGTAGTAAGCGATTTAGAGCCACCTGATATATTATTACATACCTATGGCCGAACGTCTATGAAATACTACCCGCTGCTAGGGGTACAGTATAAATAATGTTTGGGCGCACTGCGCCCGTAGTGAATATTCGGGCGCACTGTGCCAAAGTGAATCTATCAGGTTAATAACTACATTAAATAAGTGTATAAAATGACGGTATTTTTAATGTCTAGGTATGTAATAATAAGAAAACGTAGTAACTGACCCCGTAGTGATGCCATTCTCGGCCTTTTGATGCCATAGATACGTCCCAACGCCGGAGGCGGAGGGACGTATTTATGTCATCAAAAGACCTCAAACGGTCATCCCTTCGGGCTCAGTAACCACGTTTTCTCTTAATACCCATGCTCTTTATATACATGGGGAATATAACATGGACGGGTAATTAGTGAAATCCTTCATCGGGATTTAACCTAAGATTCTCTTTCCTTTTTGTCGTCAGCTGCATTTGAAGGTTTACTCCTTATATATTTCATAGTTCTTAGTCAGCATTAGGTTAGAATTCTAAGTCTACCATATTTACTTGTTTATTATCTCATCCCTGGTATTTTCCCCCCATAGACTTAACATTGGGAACTCATACTCAACGCCCATGGAGTATTTAGGAAAAAAGAACTCAATGTGGGATTATGTCACAAATGTTAGCCAATTACAGTAGTCAATGTGAGGGGTGAGATAAATTCAGAATCCTATTTAATTTTACAGTCAGGTCTCAAGTTCGTCTCATTTGAATCGCTATATAATTCACGTGGCTTCGCCATGTGAATTACCATACAGAAACAGGGATATTGTGGCTGTATGTGATAATTATGCAGTAAAATTGACAATCAGATAAACCGATGCCGAAGGCAGAGGTTCACCTAATCGTATATTTTACCAGGTATTTATCACATACAGAAACAGTATACCTGTTTTCGTATCATTATATGCCTCAAAATAGCAATTTTTTTTGCTTTACTTTACTGTTGGAATTTGCTGCCGTACATACCCCTTAATGCAGATACTATCAAGAGACATCACGAGTTTGAGTCTGAGTTTATTTATGAAACGCATTTTGTTTGCTCAATAATTTCGAAGACGAGTCGAAGACGAGTGACATTACAAAGCCAACAAAATGTGTGGCATGAATAAGCTCAAACTCAAACAAGTGGCGTCTAGATTTTATCGTACCCCGTTTTCATATTTTTTCAGTATTAGAAAGTAGTGGCATAAACAACACTTTATGTCACACCTGTGACATAAATAAATCCCATGTTAAGCCTATGGCGTTTTTTATTAGGGATAGGATAAATATCCCGTACGCCACATACATATTGTACGGCCCTATAAACGACATGGGTAGGAGCAGGCAGTATACGTAGGGCATGTGGCCACAGGTATATGATAATGTTAACTTGATCGGATACGAGCTCTGACTGTAAACTTTCATAGGTTTCCTCAATATATATTGTTTTTTTATAACGTTCTAGCATTTAAGAATTTGTTGTTTTCTTTGATTAAAATTCAATTAGTTACATTTTCATGTGTGAAAAAAATATATCTAATACAATACTTGATACAACTATAAAATGCCAGTGTTATTACAACAACAATACAACATGTACGTAGCTTTACCATGAGCATCAGTCTAGTTAGGTGCTGTATGAACAGATTATTACTAGCCTCGAGATATTACCGGGAGATTTACCCTCACAAAGCTTTGTCCATGAAAATTGTATGTACGCTTACACTCTGGGTCTTCCTCCAATACTTCAGTTTTAACTCTTTATAGTTTAGGTTATTGTCTCAGGGCTTTGACCAACCTGCCATCATTAAAGGGTGTATTCCACTGGGCAGGCTGAGTCACGGCATACAGGCGCCACACTTGCACTGTGGTAACGCCGGCCAGGTGGATATACAGAACCTGTCTGGTGGAGCAGGCTATTTGCTCACCACCGGTCGTTGTATGGCCGCAACCTGCTAAAAGCTGATAAAATTGCTTTAGCCTGGTACCAGCCACCGGCACCCATACACCTACTGTACAGCGGCGGATGAGCCTCTCTATAAACATGTTTGAATTACGCCTGGTGAAGTTGAAATCTGGCCTGTCTGGTGGAATCCGTATAGCTGATGAATAAAGGGGCTCTTCCACCAGCACACAAGATATAGCAAGATTTCTCACAATTTTGTTGACTTGTTAAGTCTTGCTACCTTTTAAGTAATCACATACATTTTTGCTGGGAAGCATCAGTACTATTAAGAACTTTTACAATTCTTGTCACGATAGATTGTGGCATGCCACATTATGTCAGGCAATAGCTTGTGAGGTGTTGTGGTGGTGGAGCAGCAAAATATACACACATTATCACGAAAAAAGTTACACACATGATCGTGTGTGACATATGACGGCAAAGGAGGTAAAATATATCGCGGTACTGTAAGATGCAACAAGACATCCCAAGATATAATACGGTAAATCCATCATGCTGGGATAACCAGCCTTTATGTGAGAGACATTCGCGCACAAGTATAAAATAATATGTCCTATGGTGGAATAAGGAATGTTATAGTGCATGGTATCATTACATTAGGTTTAGTCACAACTAGTCAGTAGCTACTCTTTTTTCTAGACTACACCTGGTTTTACCTTATGTGGGTTGTTTAACATTGTTCTGTAATAATTCTGTAATATTTGATCAACAAAAGAAATATGGAAATAGCATAAATGCACCATAATGAGTCAGTAAATCAATGCATTCCCATGCTGATACAATATCTGTAAGTCAGCCCTATACACCGCTCCCGATGTGTTGGTTTATGAATCTAACCCTAGGGGGCGTCTTAATCGATCTACTATCAAGTGGGCACAATTCACTTCTCATAATGGGAATTGCGAATACTTCTGGTTGAATTAAGATATTGAGAAATAGTGTGTATAATTTTCATTGCAGGTTATACATTGAGGTACCACCGTTAAGTAACATATTTTTGTATTCTATTAGGTTGGGATATTTTAATTCCTTTCTTATGATAATGAGGGAAATCTTATAACGCAATGGCAGGGAACATCAGAATTTGGGTAAAAGAACTTTCTTTATAAATATCTTTCTTCATACATCTAGTGACAGTTTTATCACTAACAGAGTATTTTTGAAACATAAGATTTTATAAAGTTGAAATCTTTTGGATAAAATACCTAATGAAATAGATACAATAATTCATCTACATGATGTATAAGTCTATGACTTTACCATATATGGTGGTTTGTGTGTTTTGAATTTGTCTTGTCTAGATCTTCTTTAGGTATAACAGGAATGTCAGTTGGGGTCGTGGAAAAAAGTGGAAATATTTGTCATGTGGATTTATCTGCCATAGAGAGACAGGAAAACTGGGATGATATGTTCTTGTCCAGTATTGCATGGGGATGGGGGTCTGTGGGGAGGCTCAAACCAGTGTTTTATTGTAGTAAATGAGATAAAAACAATATCATCTTTGTGAGACACAAGGAAAAACAATCACATATACTGGATATGAAAAATGGATTTGCACGGAAAAATCTCTGGGTATAAGGAATGATAACATATTTCAATGCGACAGTTAAGTGTCAGGTATGTCAGTTGGGGTCAGGAAAAAAAGGAGGAAATATCTTTCATGTGAAATTCAATGCCCCAGAGGGACTGAGAAAACATGGGAAACACATTGTTATTGACCATGGAATGGGGCTTGGGTGTGTGAGGAGGTTTGAACCACTGTTTATTAGTGTGAATGAGGCAGTATGTATTATTTCCTTGTTTTGCACAAGGAAATATCATTTCAAAAACTGAAAATCAAAACAATATATTCCTTGGGAAATAGGAAAACTGCCATCTCTGTAGTATAGATAATATAATATTTGGTAATGATTTTTTTTTATTTTTTTTTTTTTGTAATGAAAATAGTTGATGGAAATGAAAGTTAATTGAATTGAGTGAATTGTTGATAACGATAGAGGATTTAATAAGGATGATGGAGGGTGGGATAAAATTGTATGAGAATGTTGTAAGGTGTAGATGGCGAGACAGGTGTGAGGTGAATGTGGTAGGTGGCGTATGTGTAGCGTGTAGTGGATGAAGTGTGGAGACATTGACCCATCATCGCCCACTACGGGGGATGACAACACAATACATGTCAATGCGGCAAAACGCCTACACTCGCCGCCAGAGCATCACTACGTTAGTTCTGGTCACCCCTCTCATAAGATCTCACACTCTCTAAGCCGTATACTCTCAATATGCTCTATTGAGACAAATTCTTAACGAACTAGGCTTAGAGCCTTGAGAACCCACTCCTATAATACATTCCACCTAGTAGGAATACTGTTTGTCAGTGAATTCTCAAGGCTCTAAGCCTAGATCGTTAAGAATTGTTCTCCCATAGAGCGCAGTGAAAACCTTGTACAGAATACGACTTAGACAGTGTGAGATCTTATGAGAGGGGTGCTCTGGTCGGGTTAAATCCCTGGCCACTTTGAACCAGTAGCTGGAACTGTTTGTTACTCTCCGACCGGATCTTTTATGCTGCTTGGAGAGTGTGTACAGTAACAACCTCGAAGCCAATTTACAATTTTGTTCTTTCCTTTCCTATGTATTTTTTTCAAAATATAATGAACATAAATCTTGGTTTCTATATCAATTTGTAAGCTATGAATATTTCATATTACATATGTCTGCTTTTAGGGTATACATAGAACAAAAGTATTTGGTTTGAGGCGAACACAGCAGATACTGTATGTGATTTAACCCGACCAACCCCTATATCGTAGTTCAGCGTAGACAGGGGTTGGTTGCCAATCTACAAAAGACCTCTTACAGCAACAGGGATGCCAGTTGGGGTCAGAAAAAAACATTGAAATATTTTCCATTGAAATACATCCTCTATGTTTTATATACGTATTGCAGTTGGGAATCAAGGGATCAAGAAAAAGCTCAAGGTTTGACTTTGGTCAGTGGGGAGGTTCAGTGGGGATCATGGGCTGTGGTCGAATTGGGTTATTTAGTAGGGGGTATGTCAATATTACACCAGGAAAAGTAATTTTCAATTCTGAAAATGAAAACATGAACTTCAATGGATACATTTAAAACTGGCATCCCTGAGTAAAGTGTGGAGACTTACATCGAATCCGGCAGGGGGCGTCCACGTTATCGTCACGGGTTTCTTGGTGCCGGCTTCCAGCATCCCCTACAGCGAGATCACACAAACATGGCTGACACTGTCTTCTTGAGCATCATCAAATTCATTCAGATACTCTTTTTTTGCATTGATGACAGAGGTGAGGTTGCTTTATCTCCACAATGGTTTTTCATTTTTAATGAATTGGGATGGGCCGAGGTAAAGTACCTCGTCCCAGAAAAGTGATAACATCAGATGCCTTGACCTAGCCAAATCAACTGTGATGCCTGATGAGTCCAAACCAGATGAAACCTTGACTTTTTCCCTACCAGATCTATTAAATCTAACAGCTTCTCATCAAGAAAAATGCTTGGTGAACAATACTCCAACACTGTACTGTGTTGGAGAGTGAGAACACTGCGATGACCAGTTCCCTTGGTGGCGGCGCTTGTTGTTACACAGGTAACAATCGTAACATGGAGATATCATAGCAACTTGGTTCAAAAGAGACATGAAGTTGGCATTATCAAGGTAGCATCGGCTTGTCATAGAGGTGTTATTACCACATCTTATCGATCTAGAACTCATTCAGAAAATATCTGCTTAAATTCAGAATGGACACTGCGATGATAACACGCAGTGGTAAATTCCTTCTCATTTTTCAGAAACTTGTCTTGTAAATCATCTTCTCTAGCTGCATGTAGCTAGATTGTGTAGTTAAATTATATCCTTCATCATTTTCTCATTACTCATTTTTACAGTTTTCGGTCCTATGTCTGTCTTCATTGAAGCATCTAGATGTAATTTAGGATAAATTAGTGTTTACATTGTTTTGTTTGTATATAAAACTACATAGAAAGTGACAACTACCAAATCATGTTACAAAGTATATAGACTTGTATCTATGTAAAAATCATCTCCATTCTTGTTAACTTTACCTAGACGAGAACTATAACTCGTTGCACCTGCCACCTGGTGTTTTGTTTGGTGTTAGGGGCAAGATGGCGCTTCCATAACACAGTGGCTATGTGCCCTATAAACAAAGTGTAATAGTCAATATTTGTATAGAACGTCCTGACCATACTGTACAATTCACAGAACGAGATGGTAATTTACAGTTTATCCGGACTGAGGCGTTTACGCGGAGTTCCGTACAAACTGCAAATTACCACCTGGTTCTGTGAATTGTACAGCATGGTTGGACGTTATATATTTACTATATACCCGAAAAAAAATTTAAATTATTAATTTCATTTAGCTTAACAACCAATATCTTGATTCCCGTATTTTGGTGTACGCACCACTGGTCCATACAGTATTTTTACGTTATATGGCGAAACGGTGCGTATTTACAGTATATACGGCATGGGTATATAGTAAACGGTGCGTATTTACAGTATATACGGCATGGGCATATCATTAGAAAAGGAACGAAGGATAAGAGACGGACCTTAACAGGGTCTATGTTGAAGCCCATGTTGACCAGCGGCTGGATGTTGTCGAAGTACCATTCACCGTTCTGCAGGGAAAAAACAAAACTCAGGTTTAAGATCATAGAAATAATGTTGCCTACTATGCACAGTTCACTGTTAAACCCAGGCTGATTTTTATGGTGAAGTATGTTGTTTGCATTGAGCTCAATGACACGGATAGCACAAATAGTCAAGTTTCTATGATTTGTTGCCGACATGCTCTGATGTCGGTGATGATGGAGACGAGTGTCACCGATATTGTAGCACATCAGGGACCTGTTTCACTCGTTTCGTGACATGTCTAGATGGGGTCTGTTATCTCACCCCTGGAATAAATGTCCATAGGCTTAACATTGGGAACTCGTTCTTCATGCCCCTACGAGTATTGAAGTCTGTTCTCCATGGTCAATATCCTGTGTGTTGTCCATTCTTTTAGGGTGTACAGGGGTGAGATAAATACAGAAAGCAACTCGTTTTGGTCAAAGAAGTCATTCTCGGACTCGTTTGAATGCTCTGTGATATTCACTCGGCTGTTGCCTCGTTCATATTAATCCGCATCAAACTCGTGGAGAACGACGACTTTGACCAAAACTTGTTGGTTTCTTCTTTAGGACACCATACAAGCAGATTGGGGTTGACTAGTTTCGTGAAATACAAGTAGCTGCCCTTAGGACAAGACAGACCCCAAACACGGTGTGTCTCGTTTCATAAGAATTAGACATTAGACTTCATTTTGTCCGTTCTTGCTTGCACTGTTGGTGCCGCTTTTCATGTCTGTCTAACACTCGTGTCACGAAACTAGTGAAACAGGTCCATGGAGGTCTATCGTAGCATGTCAGAGCCCGTTGTAGTAGGTGGGAGTAACTCTACTGGTACTCAATGACAGCCCATTATGACAAGTCAGAAACTCTCTCAAAACTTCTCCTCAACTTGGTCTTTTCCGCAACTAAAATTGTATAGATGATATTTCTGTGTATAACCACAAAGGATGAGAATATTGTTAACTCCTACAGAAATAAAGACTGCTATATTTTAAAAAAATTGTATAGCTTTTATTATCTCTAAATGAAACCTTTAATGAGGTGAAGGAAACACTGTATACTAGTTTTGGAGAAATATTGTTATTTTTACTGAAAAAAATGTATTTTGCTGTGGGGGTAAGTCAAACCGGTGATCCACCGATGCCCCCGCAGGGTAAATAAATTATAAAAAAAAAAAAAAAAAAAATTACTTGAATGAAACAGCTCTCAGAGTAAAATTAACGTTTTGAAAATTGTTCAGGGAGTTCATGAAACCTAATGCTATACACACTAATCAATACACTCTAAAGATAATGAACATGAAGGTAAGAAAATACATTCTTTACAGAAGAAATTCTGACAACATAAACACTCGACCTTCAACAGCAATGGCCGCAAGTCCAAAGTCTAGATCTATAGACACTTAAGTCGAATTGACGCTACGAGAATAAAGTTCTGTTCAAACATTTGTCCTCATCAAACGAGAAAAACCGATACCAAAGTCTCCTAGTAATCGGCCTGGCAAAAAGAGAGTTCAACTTAGAACTAAAATCCCCACTTTCAGTCACTTGACTATCACGAAAATGTTTAAATTCCACCGAAGTTCCAATTCTCTACTGACAATTCCGGACATTATGTACAGGATTAAGATCACCAAGGAGTTGAGCATATAAAGGTATTTTACCCTTCACATCAAACTGAAGGTGATGAGAGAAGTAAACTATGTTTGCAAGGTTACCATAGTGGTCCAGGTATACTGGATGTACAGTAGAGCCCCATTGACGGGGCACCCCATGCAGGGCACCACCCATAAAAAAGAACAATTTCCTTGGAATTTTTTGAAAATGTATTTTTACCCGTTTAATGAAACTCATTCCAAGCTCGGTGGCTTAATGGCTGGGTGTTCACTTAGAGCATGGGAGGTCAGGGGTTCAAATCGCAGTCGGGTCATACCGAAGACTTCCACAAAAATGGTACCCACTGCTCGTTCGGCTTGACACCCACCATCAGAATGATGAGTAGGGGGATAGGGCCCGAGTGGGAGAATGGCTGTATTGCAGAACTCGGTGATTGTACACATAGTTTTCCATGAATAATATTTTTTTTAACAAAAAAAAGCCAACTCTGAGGTCCCCGCTAAGCCGGACACATCACAACTCGGACCACTTTGGCTGGGAACTGTGGCCTTAGGTTCCTGGGTCAACAGATCTCTGGAAAGTTTGAAATTCATCCAATTCCACTCACACCCTCTTAGAGACAGTGACATTTTTGCAATAGACATAAAAAAAACTCACTCATCAAAAATACAGAGAAATATTTTATGCAAAATATTAGTTGTAATTTGATGAGCAAGGAATAATATTATTGTGATTGGAAGATTTCAGTATCATTCTATCGAGGAATGTTGCTTTAAGTTTACAAAATAAATAATTTACTTTTTCATCGCTGCTGTTATCTATCGAATGACCTCGTCGCACTACTATTTGATACAGAACAGGAGATTCTATTACTACTATTAGTGTCATCCTTTTATGATAATAAATCATAATCCTTCAAGATAACATCCATGCTTTTCCCAACGTATAATAACAAATGCTCCAGGGGCCCGTTTAATAATCTAGGCTCGTACATGTAGACCCTTTCCTGTATGCCAAGGAGACCCAGGGGCGATGTGGGTCAACTTCATTCAACACTTATGGAAGACCTTATGGACAGCTACTACTGTCTTAGCTAACAGACTTAAATATTACTAAATGATAACCCTGGTACGAATTACTAAAGAGGAAACCCATGAAAGTTAAGGGTCTGAGCTCGTATCCCATCGAGTTTGAATCACATAGTAATTCACAAGGCGAAGCCGCGTGAATTGCTATGTGATTCAAATGAGATGGGATCGAGCTCTGACCCTAAACTTGAATGGGTTTCTGAATTTATCTCACCCTTAATATTGACTAATGGGCTAACATTTGTGACATTATCCCCCATTGGATATATTTCCTAAATATCTGATGGGTGTTAGATACGAGTTTCCAATGTTAAGTCTATGGAGAAAAAATATCTGGGGTGAGATAAAGGAAAGGATCTTCATGTACGATCTTAGATTATTACAAGGCCCACAACTCTCCAGAAAGACTGTAGGAGACATATCATAATAGTATGCAAATTATAATGCTGATGTAACTAGAATTAAAGAGTACTTCCTGAGGATAAATGCTATAACAATACATCCATGCAGAGTCTTCTTTTAACGAAGTGACAATAATATTACCCGAAGCAGTACCTGCCATTAAAGGCTTGAATACATTGTGCCAATTTCACTCACGATGTGGTCCAGATGTACTCACGTTTCAGCCTTGGCACCAAAACTAGTCTATGTGTGGTCTCTGTCTGGAGGCCATCGGCGCAATGGAATAGGGAGCCAAAGTGAACCCGCTGAAACCACAGATATCCGTTTACAAAACACCATTTCCGGATATAGACCCTCAGTACTTTGACTATGTAGGTTTGAGATTATATGTGTCATTCTCCAATCTTTTACATCCATATTTATGATAAACTGAACAACTGTCATTGTAGCTTCGAGACAAGAGTTATTCAGAGATGATAGTAGTAAACTACCCTTCAAAAGTAACAAACGAGACCAAAACAAAAGTCTAACCTCAAACCCCCATAGGTTTAGCAGTAAGTCTCGTTCTTAGTGGCCATCGGAAATGGTGTTTTGTAAATGGGTATCTGTGATTTCAGCGGGTTCACTTTGGCTCCCTATAGGGTACGTGTGCGTCAGCAACAAAACTGGAGTAGATGTTGACCACATCGGGATTGAAATCGGCTATATGGAATCAAGCATTAGCGATTGCGCATGGCGCAGTGGTTAGTGTAGAAGGATGTGTTAGTGAGGGTACACTGTATACAGGAGTTGACAGACACTTCACCTAACACAGAGTTGTAGGCAGCGCGGCTGAGACTTGTGTCTTACCTGTTTTCCCTGTGATACGAGGCGAGGCGGGGTGCGGGAAGTGCAGGGTTAAAGCAGGCAGGCTTATCAACACTCACAGGCACAGCGTTATCAACGTTATCAACTCAACATGCCCAGCGCTAACTCACAACAGTTTACGTAGTAAATGCTTCAACTGCAAACTCGTGATTTAATCTACCATTTTTGTGAATTTATATTTCAAAACTTCAGGTGAAATGTGTTATTTGATATCGAGGAGTGTAATAAGCTGCATTTATCTGTGTTAAATACCGATTTATAAAATAGTGTTTTAAAATACATATCCAGATTTAAAATAAGTGGGAAGTAACATTTCTGTCTCCAAAAGAAAAAAATATATATATATATCCATAATTATCCGCAAATTATTCATTAATAGATTCAAATTATTTGGAAAAAAAAGTATATATTTATTCTAGAGAAGGCTGTGATAATTTCATCAGCAATATTTTTTTCTAATTAAATTTCAATATTACGAGGCTATGCTTGCTTTCTACATCTAAATGACTAAGTAGAACTACTTTAGATTAAGATATTTGTGAACTATAATCTAGATATACGTGTGAATTATCCTGTCTCCTATGACCTATAGATTAAAAGTATTTAATTCCAATCTTAACAAGAAATTAAATACACTAAATGCGAGAGGTTTAGATTCAAATTGATGACCAGGAAGATGAAGTCTGGAGGTTTATGAGGAGATAGTTAGAAAACTTTGTCCAGGAATGACATTACAGAGAGAACATTGACTGGCATGCAGTGATCT
This sequence comes from Alentia gelatinosa, assembly GCA_950022655.1. Classification (NCBI taxonomy): domain Eukaryota; kingdom Metazoa; phylum Annelida; class Polychaeta; order Phyllodocida; family Polynoidae; genus Alentia; species Alentia gelatinosa. Next base: position 41,570,658 of record OX465590.1, on the reverse strand, counting down.
CTGTTCTGGCTCGGTTGTGTCAGCCTTGAAGTATACGGTCATCAGATGAATGCATGAAAGAGTCAATCACCACTGGGTGCCAATCATTAGGGAACATGCCATACGTTACTTACTTCCTAATGCCGAAAAAATAAAATCCAAGAGATATTCATTAGACTCCACGAGTATAAAGTCCAAGATTCGCAATTTTTTTTTTTTTTTTTTCAGCAATCTATTATTAATCTTTTCACATATCCATACATCATACAATTTTCAGCTCTGTAAAATAACTTTCCGTGTATTTTTAACACCATATCTTCGCCATTTTAACCTTGTGGTCTCTTCAAGGTTCGCATTGTTAAGATATACTGGTATTAATCAAACTTACCAATTTCTTTTTTAATTAATTAAAATTACAAAACATTTTTTCTCCATGCATTTAAATGTCCCTAGTTACATCTTCAATTATAAAAAGGTTCATCTTAACCCCACCTGACTTTATAAAATAAAATAAAACCATTGAGAATCTGTTATCACCCGGTCGAGGCAAAAACCATACGCACTGCTAACCTTCAGCAGTGGAGTTGGTAAATGGCCCCGAATGAAGGAAGACAATGACAACAGATTCCAAACGGTTATAGGCTTCGATTAGTCATAGTGCTGCCATAAAAAAAAACTTTGAGATATTTTTTTATTGCAATACAGGGTTTACGCATTCAATACACATTACAGTGGGGAATAAAGGGAAAGCTTAAGTTTTTACATGGTCAGTGGGGAGGTTCAGTGGGAGAGTGGTTGAATTGGATACTTTAGCAGTAGGTAAATCAATATTACGCGAGGAATATTTTTTTAATTCTAAAAAAGAAAACTTCAATTTCAATTTTTAAAAAAAAGAAAAATGGCAACTATTTGAAAGTACTGGGTGGGTCTAGCCAATATCAAATTGCATATTTTGGGGGAACCTATTCACTTATCACGGCTCGGCTATATTTGGGGTGGCATATCATGTTTTCATACTGTGTTACTTATTCAGATCTTACAGAATAATTCTCATGCATGTGACACATGACTGCGATGCAGCATCTCAAGACTCATCCGCTGTTAAATTAGTTTTTATTTACACTATTTGTACACGTTGCATTACCCTGGGTTATCATCACTTATACATGTTAATTCAGCCGAATTAGATGTAGGTTATGGGTTTAATGGATATTTGCTAAATAAGCTGGGTGGGTAATATTAATGCAGGCAGGTTTGGCAATGCGTAGGTATTGAAATTGCTGTATCTGAAAAAACTTAAATTGTACTTAGAGAGATGCAATAAACTAAATAGAAATAAAATAATGGGAAAAAAAATCCTGAGTAATACATGTTTATTACCAAGGCACTACCCCTAGCAATACCGTCTAATGGTCATTAGTATTACATAAACTAGCTATGTAATAAATATTTGTACAAGCAGGTAATATATAACATATATATACACCAACACAATACCTTTTTCTGGCTCACTGCCATAGTCCTCACACAGCCGACGTATATATCCTTAGTTGCCATGGTGAATTCCTCCCCCTTAGCAACGCTATGTAGTGAGACAAGTAGTGGTGTTTCCTTCTTTCCAGCATCTGTGAGATGAAAATAAAGAACTTGAAAATGAGCTGAGCCACCTAGCGGATGACAGGGGAACCAGCCTAGATCTTATGCTGGTTCCCCTGTCATCCGCTAGTCAGAGGTAGGGTACCTGCCAACCTAGATTTTCCCCATTCTGTCCAATCATATTACTATACACCTATGGCCGAATGTGGAGGAAAAACTACCCGCTGCTAGGGGTGTAGTATAAATAATGTTCACGCCTGCCTTGACAGCGGGCCGTAGTGAAAGGCAGTGGTTTTCATGGAGCAAAACATTTAATAAAACAGCATTTTAAGCGATTAGGAGGTGTATAGTATTAAGAAAACGCAGTTACTGAGTCCATAGGGATGGCCATTCTCGGTCTTTTGACTGAAATATACGGCCCTCCCGCCTGCAGCGTCGGGCCATATTTTTGTGTCAAAAAAAACCTCGAACGGCCATCCCTATAGGCTCAGTAACCCCGTTTTCTCATAATACTGGAGATATTCAGCGCAAAGAGTGGACTTGCTGAGATGTACATTTCATCAACTTATTAGTTTAGGTTGAACAGAGCAGGTCTCTATTGATTCTCAACAACCCACCGTCTATGTGCATTTATGGATATTTAAGGTGACATATGAAGGTTTCGGGAATATCTGGATAAGAACGGGTACTTCATTAATCAACTCTGCCTTTATCTATATTTGTTGAAAAAAGTTTAGGACATTGCCTTGTCATGGCTGAAAAGGTTGAAAATGCACCAAAAGGTGGAAGTCTGTATTATTTTTTTAATACAAATTTTATGAGAAGGATTTCAACGAGACCTGCGTCGTCGGCATCAGGTGCGGGCAGCACTGCGAGGGACTCGGCACTGGGCACCAGCTCGTCTCCGCCCGTCATGTACATGATGCGCGGCTTGGCCTCTCCTATTAAATGGAACGACTCCATCTCCTCCTGGAACACAATCGCAGCGTCAACTGTAGTATCCTTGTATAGCATTGCATCTAATGTCTAATGTTTAGTCCCTATATGTGTTACTGTTAACATGACACACCTACTGTAAGCTGCTGCCATCTGTGAGCAACTCTAACGGCTACTCATGTATGACCTCTATATGGTATTTCTATGGATTCAAGACGTGGCAACGTCCTATCCCCTCAGCGATGCTACCTTGAGTGGCAGTTATTAGAACTGCACCTAACCACTGTAACCATGGTACACTGACGGCTGTGACATCATAGTGTCAACAACCGTATCCCCAGTGTCTCTATAGAGATCTATAGCAACAGGACAGCTACTGCTGTGTAGAAATAAACAATAGGATATCATTATGGGTTTGAGGTGTCAAACCTGGGGAAAGAAAGGGTCAAGGTTTCGCCGTGCTTGGCTCGTCAGGCATCTTAATCAGCTTAAAAAGAAATATGTGGTATTTCTAGGAACCGTGCCTTGTGACATGCTTCTCTCTAGGTCCATAGCCATTAAAGACATGGCAACTGTAGTCGATAACTTTACAGATACACATTCGTTTCTGTTATTCAAATCGTAGAATCGTGCAAAATGGTAATTTCTCATAGCCTCAATGTACAGGGATGTCAGTTGGGGTCAGGGAAAAAAAGTGGAAACATTTTTCATGTGGATTTTTCTGCCTAAGAGAGACTGAGAAAACTTGGATATTATGTTTATTTCGGCCATAACATGGGGCTCAGGGTCTGTGCGAAGGTTCAAACCACTGTTTTATTGGCATGAATGAAGCTAAATCAATATCATCTCTGTTTCACACAAGGAAAAGAAATTACATATACTGAGAATGAAAAGTGGATTTCCGCGGTAAAATGGAAAACAGACATATCTGAATGTTTATTAACTTTTATCAACTTCATTTAAGGAAACTACAACATGGATATGATTTGCTACCAATTCAACTCATTTCTTGTTTATCACAGTCCAACAAAAGCATAAAGAATATTTATACAAGTATGATAACCTGTGGGAGTCCGACGCGCTTCAAACATGCGAGAAAGTGAACAAGTGTCAAGGATTATCTACAGACATCGCGGATCAATTGGGAAGTAATCTAATTCTCCTACTTACTTGTCCAAACAGTTCTATGTGCACGAAGTCGGAGAAGTGGTCACTGGGGTGGTCCGGAGCGAACGTTACCACGATGTCCTTTGTCGTCCCTAAATCAACAATTTTACAAGCTTTTACTTGTTTTACAAGCTTTATACGCAACAGTACAGAATAAAGAAGTTACTTCCCCGGCTTAGCTCCAAATTTCCAAGCGCATGTTTTTTTTTTGGTTTTTTTTTTATTGCACTGTAAAAGGGTACATAAATTGGCCTCTGCTTCGCAGTTATTCTGGTTAACTCTTCTTCTTACGATAACATTGTTACAGCGTCAACAAATCTCCTCCTCAATACAAAGGTGATATGGATAAAGGAAATAATGAAGTAATGAAGAAAACTATATAGTTTGCAACACCTGATTTTTTAAAAAAACACCAAAAAACGGTCATTTCAGACTATACAAACCTATCAAAATATTTCAACCTTATGTTTTTTTTAAACTATACAGAGTGCCTTCCGAAACTTCTTTCGGGATTTCGTTCCAGTCATGAAGCTGTGAAGTAAATCACTGAGGACCACATTTAATGTGCTCTGGTTTATGACGACGTTAGGTCCATATTAATGAATCTCTTACCTGGATGGATGAGGCCCTCCGCTGGTACGCAGTCAAACACGTTCTGCCCGTTATGATTCTGTGTCCCTGAAAAGAAATGTGCGAGAAATCCACATCAGCGGTCGATAAACTTAGTCTATGAACTTTAATCAGACTCTGACATCATTATTTATTTCTGGAACTCCTTATACTTGTACTCCACGTTTGATGTAATAGACAAGTTTTTAGATTTGGCAATATAAGCTGAATTATTAGAGGACCAGATATCAAAATTTAGGATTTCTTTTTGCCGGTTCGCCACAATGGTTATCAGAGTTGATTTTGACTCTCTACATCTTAGTGTGGGTGCTCTTGCCTTTCTTCTTTATCTCATCCCTGCTATTTTTGTTCCATGGGCATAACATTAGTAACTCGTTCTCCATGCCCGTACGAGTATTAACGTCCGTCCACCATGGTCTATGACGTCATTTATCCAGTGTGTCGTCTGTTCTTTTATTGTGTAGAGTGGTGAGATAAATACAGAAAGCGACTCATTTTGGTCAAAGTTGCCATTCTCCAACTCGATTGAATGCTACGCAACATTTACTTGCCTAATTCATATCGCTCAGCATCAAACTCATGGAGCACAATGACTTTGACCAAAACTTGTTGGTTTCTTCTCTTATACTAAATGTTCATATGGAGAGAATTACAAATAGACTCACCAACTAATGCCTTCTTGGTAGATGTTTTCGTGGTTTCTAAGAAGTCGGGAAGACCTTGTACTTTCGCATACCTCAGGAGTGATTGACTATCCAGCTTAATGGCATATTGCACTGACAGAGCTGATGTGTTGGAGATCTGAAAAATACATTCAAAATACATTTATTTTTTTTAATATTTTTCACATTAAGGAAATTACTTATCATTATTCAGGAAAAACTTTTGTGGGTTTTTTTTATTCTAAAAGAATTGTATTGGGGACTACACCATAAACAAGCAATGGAGATAATCTGGAGTATTGTCCCTACTCTGTCCCGTCAGATTTGATAAGGTGTCCTCCAAAATATCCCCTTAAGTGGGGTTAAGAAGCATTCTGTAGCAAAATAACTGACCCCTTAAGTATGGTATGGTGTGGTATGGTATGGTATGGTGTCCCCCTAAGCAGGGTGTCCCCTTAAACAGGATCAAAATAAACTCACAATAGAGGGACAAATTTCCATACAGATCAAATTGCCTCCTTAGGCAGAGTGTCTCCTTAAAGGCGGTATTCCACCAAACAACCACTTTTTCAACGTCAACAGACGTTCCAGCCGACCTTTCAGCCGACGTCGGTTGAAACGTCTGGGAAAATGGCCTCAAAATGCGTTGCTGCTCCACCAAAACCCCCAACAGACGTTCATTTGGACGCCATACGAGCGTCGGGTGGGTTCAAAGTTCCAGCAGATCCTAGCCGACGCCCCTGCCGGGGCGCCGACTGGTGGATGTTGCCCACGTTTTACGTAGTAATCGAGTTCTCCGATAGGCGGCGCGGCGTGCAGCGATACACTGCGACGCTCCGAACCCGGGAAAGCCGCGTATCGAGCGGAGCAGTGTATCCCCGTGTCGGGAAATGTACGGGAGCGCCGATAGCTCGTCAAATAACCGCGGAAATACACATTAAATCGAACAATGAAGGTAAATAAAGATAAGGATTGATGTTATGAGTATGTATGGCACGCTATGGTGCTAGAATTTTGCCGAAGGTTCGGAGTTTTCGATGCCCGTTCGCGGATTTGGGTATCGCCAGTATCGCTCACACTATGTTGGCGGCGTTCCCTCGCCGCAACTCCCGGCAGAACCCACGGGCGGGTGTCGTACTCTTCAAATGTATTGGCCAGATGCTCAATTCCAGCTGAAAATTCTGGTTGGTGGAAGCACATTTCAGCTGGCAGATGGCCAAACGCCCCACCAGACGCTCAACAACCGTGAGGCAACACTCCTATCAACCCCAATATCCTCCAACCGACGTCTTGAAACGTCGGGCAGGAGAACCGACACCTACTGAAACGTCGGGTGTGTGCTTCCACCAACCCGACAGATGATTCAAAATAGAGCAGATCTGCCAGCAACCCCAGCAACCGCCATACGGGCGCTGTACAACGATTTTGTCTTGTTGGTGGAATACAGGCTTAAGCAGGGTGTCCCCTTAAGCGGGGTGTCCCTTTAAACAAGATCAAAATAAACTGACAATAGAGGGACAAATTTCCGTACATAACAAATTGTCTCCTTAAGCGGGGTGCCCCCTTAAGCGGGGTGTCCCAAAAGCGGGGTTTTACTGTATAATCAAAGTCTATAAACCTAGATGTCTGATGATTCACAGTAAGTTATGATACGGGTTTGATGAGGTACCCACCGTGAACACCTCCTCTCGGTACTCTCCGGCAATGATGGCTCCCATGTCGAAGGTTCCGCCCTCCACGGAGAGGTTGATGATGGGGCTGACACCTTTACCCTTCAGTGTGATGTGCAGCGTGGAGGTCGGCGTAATCACATCCAACGTCTCCTGAAACTGTCAGCCAGAAAGCAACACTCGTTACTGCTACTGCTTTTTATCATACCCCTAATAAAAAAGTGCCATAGACTTAACATAGGGAAATTTTATGTGGCAGGCCTTGACATAAAGTGTTTTTTATGCCACTAGAGTAATAATGTCAGCTATTATGAAAAAAGTTCTGTTGGTCGTTGACTCAATATTTATCTTTTTAACAGTAATACAAAAGCATAGATGGGGTAGGATAAATACGAAACCGAACTCGAGTTAGACTTGTCAATGTCTATGCCACTCTGGTCAGGTCTGCTCCTCACTACACTCGGCTACGCCTTGTGTAGTAATACACGACCTGCCCGTCGTGGCATAAATATTGTCAAGTCTAACTCTCGTTCGGTTTCTACTCAGTATTCTACTGAGTAGATTTCGGAGTCCGGAATCTACTCAGTAGCGATCTGTAGACTCCATAGGATTAGTATGGAGACTTCGTATTATATTTTGGTGGGTAATAAAAACAAGTTGCCACCAGGCATTGCCGGGGCTACCACAGCTTGATGCCTGGATACAGGCAATATAAGAGTGATGTAGATTCATGGATTGTCAGCCTTAAAATAAATCTTTTATAAATCGCATTTTAACAGCAATACTCAAGCAGTCATCCAAAAGACATGCATATTTTCAGTGAATAGAATCTTGACAGTTCACAGAACACAGACATGCACAAACCTAGAAGAAAGCATGTGTTTGTGTACAGATACAAGTGGGGATTACATACTGACCAGATAAGGCCAGACACTGACTAAATCAACCAACTAAAAGTGAGCACAACTTCCTTTTAATTATGATGATTCATTCCACTGAGTGAGTTTCTCTACATCAAGTATAAACAATTCATATTTCAATACCTCCTGTGGTTCCTATGAGCGTTAAGTATATCAAGTCAAAACAATAGCTCAATATTTACAGAATATATATATATACATAGCACGCGATATACTCATTCAAGTTTCATAGTATTGTAAAAATTATTTGTTCTCATTTCTGTGAGTTTACCTGTTAGGTATGGCATAATCACTGTACTTTAGATTGTTTGTTTGACTGTGGTATAACATCCCAGAGTTCATTGCTCCTAGAAACGTGGGAAAAGCGTTGCTCCAGTAATATCGGATCGTGTTGTGTAGTACCGTTATTTTCACATTGTATCGCTACTTTTTACAACACCACATTTTCAGTGACATAGGTGAAGGGTCCGTTAGATTTTTGATTGAATATAGATGGTGACATAGATATGAAGCGATCCGCAAAGAATCTGGAGCAACAGTTTCGACCTCGGGTCGCTATTCTGTGATCCGCAAAACATGGAGCAATGCCCCCTGGGGACCCTGAGGGTGTATAAGGTATATAGGGGACCATCAACCTTTTTACGCTGTTTACCTTTGCAGAATTATTTTAGTTTAATTCTTTTATATGTTTTCAACAATGTTTATAAACAATCAAAGAGACGGTTTTCTTTCAAAAGGTTGATTATATCTTTCTTTCTGAACTTTTACAAAAGTTTTACAAAAAATGTTGCAATGGCCAAATAGTGCCAGGTAAGTTGGAAAAACATCAAAATGATTCCTTGCCCAATCAATTGCACCTGGTTTGTTTCTGTTAAGCATGAATGCCATCAAGTGACCGAATTATGCCGAAACCTGCCGAAATGGAGGACTGGCAGGATTGTAAAAATAAAATCTGACAAAATCATACATGCGTAGTTGGTGGTGGAAGTGCGCTCTATTTTTTTCTGATAGTTTCAGACTATTCACCATTCACCATGTCCGAAAGATTTATAAAGTTTGATATCACTAAACAATATTCTTCTGTTCTTCGAGCGAACAAAAAAATTGTCCATTGTGGGATCCAACTCTTCCCCCACACCCCAATAGGAATACAGAGAAATCCCAAGGAAGTTTTTATTCTTTATTGATTCTGTATCAATCTATGTACCGTTTCTATGTAATCTGATTTTTATATATGCAGAAAGGATCAATAAAGAAACCGTACTAAAAAAACAAAAATTCTTCTGTATGTTTAGACGGAGCGGTGGTGTTTCAGCATTCATCGAAGAAATTGGTGCCCCAATATCCTCAAACGAGTTCCCATCAAAGTTCTTATTCTTCTATATATTCCAAAGAGACCAAATACTTTCCGATGAACCCTTAATATGATGGAAATCATGCTTTACGCATCTTTTACTGATCTAACCGAGTGACATCAGTGAGTGTACTTACCACTTCTCCCTTGTGAGGTGCAAAGCAGATGAGTAGAGTGTGCGCGCTGTCTGGTGGCAGCACGCGAAGCGCGTTCAGCATCTGGAAGGGACCCGCTGTATCTAGAATCGACGATGTCATCTGACACAGGTCAAGGCATAAAACACACCATAGCCACTGCCTTCTACAATATTTGCCATCAAATGAACTTCTGTCTGGGTGAAATTTTAACTGAACGAATAATAACCAGAAAATGTGAGTGCTACACCCAAAATGTCTAGAAAAAAAAACTTGATGAAAAAATCAGATATGTATATAAACTTATTGTATGATTACGATCCAGCGAATCACCCAGTCCAACCTTTGAAAAAAGAGATAGGTTTTTATATAGATCAGAACCAAAGAATTATGGCTCATGATGGGGGTCGAGGAGTGTGGTATTTCTGCCGTCGTTCTCATATAATTCTCGTCCTGCTTCAAAACTGATTTACCCGACATGACTCGAGTAAGTATCAAAGTTAGATATCATGTTCAACCGCAGCTACTATTTATGTCCAAAGCTGTTCGCCTACCCACCACACCAATATCGTATTCTCAAATTATTTTAGGTATGCTGTTAATTACTGAAATTATAACCAGGGATGAAAGTTAGGACTGGGTGAAAAGTCAGAAATAAAAAATCGTAATCCTAACCCTAAATCTAGCAAGCGTTTGCTCTGGTAGCCAGTGTACCCAAACATGTGCCCATCAAAATGGTCAAAGGAGTTTAAAGGCAGTCGGCACTTAAGTCTGCTAGCTGCCGGGGTTTCCAGCTAGGCACGGCCGCCCACTAGCCGCCAACAACAGCCTCGGTTCAGCGGGGATTCAGCACCTTCTGTTCGGGGAGTACTGCTACTGTGTAGATATTGACGATTTTATGCGATCTTCATCAAAATATCAGGGGGGGGTTTTTCAGTAGTGACGATCAGGAGCTGAGATCCGCTGAGATCGGAGAGGGATTGTGCGACCATTTGGAAGATCAATGGCTGCAAGTGCTTTTCAGACGTGGGAGCTGTTTCAAAAGTCGAGTGAAGTCTCGCCAGCGGCAGGTCGCATTTCAAAACGAGAGGCCGCAACAGCGAGCGGCATTTTGAATCAAAGCGGCAGCAAAACCGCTACCTATACCCAATAGCGAGCGGCACCTCCACCTCGACAGCGCCACTTCAAGTGCAGTTGTTTAGCTCTCGCTTTGGCGGTGAGTACTCTCGTTTGACACCCTCCCGACGTTTGAAACAGCTCCCTGGTCTCAGCGCGCCTGAGTGATCGCCGCTAAAATTATCTCAACCTGAGATTCCTAGTGCCAGGTACAAGATTCTGCAATCGGAAATTTAGGATATAGGTATGTCAGATTATTAGTACCCTTCACTCTAAATATTTTCTAATTTGAATAAGTTTTAGCAACTGAAAAAATAAGTTATGACAAGTATCTACTGGTCTCAGGTTGAGACCAATGGGGAGAGCATTTCACTTGTGATCCCTTGAGATTGTCACAACTGAAAAACACCCATAGCACCCGAAACCGTCGCACCTCAGCCCCTGCCTGAGATCCCTAGAGATCGTCACAACTGAAAAACACTTTGCCTTCAAACGGTCTCAGCTAGCGATCGTCCCTACTGAAAAACACCCCTAGATTTCCGTCATTTGTCGGGAAACTTAAATCTCCGTATAATGCACTCTACATTGAGCTGTATATAAAATATAGAATCTGTGTATAATGCACTCTACATTGAGCTGTATATAAAACATAGAATCTCTGTATAAAGCACTGTTGATTGAGGTGTATATAAAACATAGAATCTGTGTATAATGAACTCTACATTGAGCTGTATATAAAACATAGAATCTCTGTATAAAGCACTCTACATTGAGCTGTGAGTAAGGATACGTCCACGTGCTTGTTGGAGATGTTCTGGATGGTGACGGACTTAATCACGCTCTGCCCGATGGAGATGTCGCCGAAGTCTGTGGTCGTGCGCCCATTGTCTGAGATCACCACGAGCTCCGGCTTCTTCGCTGGGCAATGCACCTCCAGGTAAAGGGTGTTGTGGATGCTGGGGAAAAATGAGGAAATTATATACAGAGGTTTTTGTTTTACCTATGGACGGGGTCAGCCAAGGTTTTGTCAAACAATTATATATAGAAGAGTTTAAATGCATTTTTTCACCACTAGAAAATGGTAAGCTAATTAAACGTCTAGTTATTAGGTACATATACCAATGGGCAGTATTCTCCGGTCGTATGCATATTGAGATGAATTTAGTAGCCTAGTAATGGCGAACTTGTTTCACTATTGGATAAAGAAATTGATTACCACAGTGCTCTAGTAATATTAAATAATCATCTAAATCTAGTTTTATGCATTTCTCCTATATCATCTTACAATAATAATTTTAGGAGTAAATATCGCAAACAATTGTAGGGGAAAAAAGATGTCTCAGGGAAATGGAACCCTACAATTTAGATGAAGAGATTGCCTTCGAGTACAGAATCTCAGCAGGATTTGGTACAGACAAATACCCTGCGTGGTACAGGAATCTTGGCAGGATTTGCCTCATTGTGTGGATCCCGCTGTAGATAATATTTTAATTTGACTTCTGTGAGTATATAAAGGTATGTACAGTAAATACTAACCTGTAGGGCAGGGTGCCCGGGTTGCTGCAGTTCCCGGATGCCACGTAGCAGGGGACGGTGAATGTGTCGAACTTCCCTTTGAACTGTCGCAGAAGTGACGCATGCGCAGCAGCGAATTCATCAGAGCTACGAGAAACAATAACCACGGGGTAAAGTGAATCTCATATGTCAGTTATAAAACACGAATAAAAGAATACCACCAAAAACGCATTAAGTTGAACCAGATAGTAACTGTAAATATAATCGTAAGCTTATACTTTTCTTTGTCAACTGACCAAAAACGTGTATCTTGAACTCAAATATTTGAAAAATTGAACAAATACTGATCATACTTATAACAGTAACTCTTTCATCAATATAATAGTGTGTTGGTGCAACGGATCCCCTGGACACGGTACGGGGAGATCCCACAGGGAGGTCTCGGCCCCCGCATGAGCAACTGTCATGTGATCTTCACATACTATATAAGGACGGCAGTTGCTCTGGTGCGCCACTTGTGGCTTCGAGCTCGTGGACGTATGAGCTCAGCTTCAGAACTCTGCCCACTTCTCTCAATTCTGCCTTGTAGTTCTTAGTCTTAGCTTAGGACACTAGAAAGCAAGACAGCAAAAGATCCTTCCAATGATCTTGCAGTCATTTTGAGATCAGAGGGTATTGGGGGGTTTTTTAAAGCAAGAAGTGTTTATTCATAAGATTTCTTACAACTGTAGTACACGTTCCAACAGCACAAAAAGACATACCTTTTCCTTTGAACCTACATTTTCAGTGTGGTCATTTTCTTCTGCTCTCCTTTTCTTTCAACTTCTATGTTTAAATTTTCAGAATTTATCTAAGCTAAGCCATTCCTAACTGACTTGTCATTTAGACTTACATAATGGTATCTCCTGAAGTGAAACTTTAAACAGTATTTTCATATCAATTACATCATCCGTTGCCCTTGGGAGAAAACAAGAGATTACAAGGTGTAAAAATAGGAGACTCCCGGTGTGTAGAACGGGGGAACTCTTTGCATCTGTGAAATGATGGAGGAAACCTATGAAAGTTTAGGGTCAGAGCTCATATTGCATCACGTTTGAATCGCGTTGTAATTCACAAGGCGAAGCCACGAGAATTACATAGTGATTCAAAAGAGATGGGATCGAGCTCTGACCCTAAACTTGAAAAGGTTTCTGAATCAATTTCACCCTTCACATAGACTAATTGGCTAACATTTGTGGCATAATCTCCATTGGGTATTTTTCCTAAATATCTCAAGGGCGTTGGATACGAGTTCCCAACGTTAAGTCTATGGAGAAGAAATACCAGGGGTGAGATAGGGCAAGACCCCTTCTATAAATTTGCTAGAAGTGGCCTTTGTCATCACGTTATATCACCATGGGGGTCATGTACTTACTCGGTGTCGATGTCAGACTCTTCGGGTACCTGAATCGGTGTGGGACCCTTGACGACGAGCCCTGCGCTGGCGTCTGGTTTTCGCCCCTTCGGCGATGCCTTTCCTTTCTGTTTTCCTGCCTGGGCTTTCTTCTGAAAATCCATTTGGGAACCATTTAAAATATTTCCTTAGGATTTTTTTCCACCAAGTGTTCATTTAATTCTAGGTCTAGTGACTTTACAAAGTTATATGATTTTTTTCATTTTTCATTCCTTTCATTTTTAGAAACAAATGCCAAGTACTAATGATATGATAAAACTGAAATGCTTCACGAGTTCAATTATATTTGTTATTGATTTTGGTATATGCACAAATATGAATATGATATCTCAAATAATAATTGGGTCATTCTGGACAGATTCACCTGTTTATTAGCCAATCAAAAATCAGAGTAATTTAAACTTGAGAAAAATATCTTTATAAAGATGATTTCCATGTATTTTGAATTGCACTTGAAAACAAAATCGAGATTCATATTCTGGATATTTACATTTTTTACCAAGTAAAGGTCTAGTGAGTTATTACTGAAATCTATAAGCAGTGATTTAAAGATCTGCAAACTACCCTTTTCTCAACTGTCATAAAATAGAAAAAAGATGTTGCAATCCCAGATAGACACCCTCAGTCCCAATGGTATCTTTTATCATACAGAAAAAAAACAGTGACAGAAAAGCAAAACATTTTCACAAAGGTCCATATGTATACATCAAGAAGGAACTGCATCAAGATCTATAGCCACAGAAAATATACCATGAGCTTTGGTTGCGGAGTAATCTCACGAGGCAAAGATGAGTGAGATTACATAGCAAACCAAAATGAATGGCATATTTTCAGTGGCTACGAATCGAGTGCGGTTCAGATTTTATCTCACCTCTATTACTGATTAATTGACTAATGTCTGTGAAGTCATCGCCCATTGGGTACGTGTTTTACAATACTCCATGGGCGTTGAGTACATAGACAATAATCGATGGTTTTGTGGACAGGCTGCCGTAAACCACGAGAGGTTGACGCGTAGTAATACATGAGCGCTAGCGGGTGTATTACGACGTCAACCGCGAGTGGTTTACAGAGCCGCCTGTCCACAAAATCATTGTTTGTTGCATTTATTATCCATCTTTTCAAATAAATTAAACCCAGTGATTGCCAAATCAAAGGATATAACAATAGGGACTATTTCTTTGCTCTATGGCAAAAGGGACTATTTTTCCCGTATACCATGGTTTCGAGACCGTATACCACAGGTATGAATCCGTATACCACAGTTATGGTATCTTACAGGTTTTATACAATAGGTAGTGGTTTACTGAGTCCCCATACATTTTCAATGGTGGCTTTGTATACGATGGATAATAAAAGTTCCTAATGTCAAGACTATGGGTTAAGATACCAGGGGTGAGATAAATACATGGTGTCTCGATACGCGAACGTGCATCCACTGAGATGCCTGTAGAATAGTTGAGAGATCTACCATCGTGATCACAGACTGTGCTTCTTACAGAATTGTGAATCAAAATCGCCAACAAAATACCGTTTATAAAACAAAGAGCCTTTACATGACCTAAAACTCCAAAACAATAGAGCAGATTCAAAACCCTCGCCTGTACTCAAAACCCATCCTTTAGATTCATAATATGTAAGGCACTAAACAGAAAAGCATCCAATACTGGCAGACATGCGAAGTCAACCCTCAGAGCATTACCTGGTCTTCCAAATTCTCCTGTTCTCTTAACTGACAATAGTTTAGGGAAAGATTTAAAGAGAAAGTGCAAAAGTTATAGAATTTCATCCTGTGAAACATATTTGACAGATTGCCTGTGCAATGGAAAGTGTAGAAATCTAAATTTGTTAGTATCATATAACATATAAAAGAGTACTTAGAATAAATGTTGTAAACGCATTTTCAATCAAATCCAATGCCTTGTTTCATAGGGAGAGATAAATGTTGCATACTGGATTAAAATGGGGTCCTCAACATTAGTGCTAAGGAATAAAATGAAAAAGAATCTTGGGAGGTCTTTACACAAGAAAATTACAAAGTTTAAAAAAAAAACATATGTTAAAAAAAATCTCATGTATACTGTCAAAGGTAATTAAAAATTTCTAAACAAAAATCCAAGAGTTGTGGGTCTGTGATAATTCTAATATATATATAAAAGAATATATATATATATAAATACAAATATCAAAAATATATATGTATATATATACAGTAGAACCCCACTTCAAAATAGTCAGAGCAGTATCATCATGGATATGAATCTGATCCACACCAACCCAGCACAATCTTAAAACATCCAAAAAAAAATTAAAAAATTAAAACATGGAAACCTTCATCCAAGTGACATTCCATAAAAGCCTTAGATAGCACGGGCCTCGACATGAAGCGGGCTACAACATGAGAACCATTAAATGCAGTTATTTGTTTTAAATATTTCAAAGTGTTGAATGGAAGGGGAACGCAAAAACTGCCTCAGGTGAGCAAACCTCTACTAGAAAACACTCAAAATTAAATCGTCAAAATTATAGATACTAAAATACGGTTTTACAACCAGCTAACACTGATATCTCAGTTTCAAAAGAAAGTGGAATCGATAAGAATTCTACCAAATACTGAAGTATAAAGTTTTCACGCTGAACATTATCATTGAGAAAACAGGTATAATATTTATATATTTCTTGTCGTGCCTTATTTCTGTAGAAATTACTGAGGGAAATATTAAGTCATGCAATTGTGAGGATATTTTTGCCTGAATCAGAAATGTCAGTATTTAAAAGGTAATAGGACAATTATTTAGAAGCTGGGGCCCGTTTAATAACGTAGGATCGTACATGTATACCCTTTTCTGTATGCCAGAGACCCAGGGACAATGTGGGTCAACTTTATTCAACATTTATGGACGACCATACGGACGGCTAATACTGTCTTAAATATTATTAAACTATAACCCTTGATTGAGTTACAGAAAAGGGTCTTCATGTACGATCCGAGATTATTAAACGGGCACCTGGTCTTTAACATGATCTGTCCATTTCTCCAAAATGGACAGGGGTTTTTGTGGGTTGTTTTTTTTTGGGGGGGGGGGGGGGTTTGTGGGGTTTTTTTTGGGGGGGGGAGATTGTCACCTCCAAATTAGAAACGGATAGATTTTACCAACTCTGATTCAGGCAAATGACATGAAAGAATGACATTGCAGAGTTGAGGTGGAACCACAAGTTTAACAAATAGCAATATTACAGGGTGACACTCCATCTCAGACAAGGTTATCAATCAACTCCAAATCATATCATACAGAATGAAACGTGCACAGTCTGACTTGAACACATATAGAACTGGGCACGAAAGGCACCAGCGTGCCAGCCAAACTGAAAACATATGTCAGACGTGACGTCAGACGTGACGTCAGAAAGTGAGTTTCAAACCGAGGCTTAACCACGAACTTACATCCGGAACGGCCTAAAGTGAGGGTATGGAGGAGGGAAAATTATCGATTGTGGTATTTGTATGTGAATGGTTTAATGAAGAAGGTCACCAGATGTTTACTGAATATTATTCAACAGCAACATCGCAGTGATTCGTGAGCACAGCGTAGAAACGTATAACAAAAACAATTAACGACAGGGTGACAATACACTATCCGGCCTCCCAGTTCCTTGGTTCCTCAATATAGGTTTTTTATAGGTTTTAAAAATCAAATTATATTTTTTTACAGTTTTTTCAAGGCCAAAATTATAGGCTTTTATAGGTTTTTAGGGCTAACATATTCAGCATGATGGAGTCAAATTATAGTGAATCGCTTATTTTCAGTACTTGATTTTTTTTTTTAAATGTACCTCATACTAAATTGCAGGATGTCTGGCTCATCAGGTTATACCAGTAGGCACATGTGCTTGCTGAGTTTCCAACAGGCAAGCCCGACTGGCAAGAAGTCGCACAAACTGTTGATTCTTAAACATTTTCAAGATCTCTGAAATACACTGATAATGTGGATTTCTTGTCATTTGACAATCTGACTTTGTGTCAAGTTAACTTCTTAAATTTCCTATACACGTCAATCTGCATGGCAATGAAAAATATAGGTTTTTATAGGTGATATAGGTTACTCTAATAAAATAAAGGCTCAAGAATAGAAATATAGGTTTTTAAAGGTTTTATAGGTTTCACTGGGAGGCCTGCATTATAAATATTGTGGGTCACCACCATTTACAGTGGTGACCATTAATGCCAGGATGTCATCTAGGGGCCAGGGATGTCAGTTGGGGCCAGGGAAAAAGTGGAAACATTTTTCATATGGATTTTTCCGCCTCAGAGAGACAAAAAATAGACAGGGGAAATTTGGATAACATGTCCTTGTGGCTCATGGCATGGACCTGAGGGTCTGTGGGGAGGTTAAATCTGTTTTATTGGCGTAAATGAGACTAAATCAATATTATCTTTCTTTCATGCAAGGATACGTAATTACATATACTGAATATGAAAAAAGTGGATTTCCACAGAAAATAGAAAACTGGCCAGCAAACCCCAGCAAACCACAGTAAACCTGCCCCTTGCTGCAACATATTGTTTTATAATTGATACTGTCTAAAGGATTATCTCTTTGTATGTGGTCATGCAGTGAAATGGTATAGAAATCATTTATACTTCGTTTCATATCATACTGTCATAGGATGTGCTGTATTTTGACTGAAGACAAATTTTTTTTTTTTTTTTTAAACCGTTTATTTATACTGAAGGTACTCAGTAATAGTCTTACTGGTTTCCATGTAACTCCAGTCAGAAAAACTATATTAATGCCGTGCTCCATCAGGCCAATGGTAAAGTAACAAAACAGCACTGCACGGCAGCCATGTAGTGGTCGCACTGTGCCTGTGTTAGCTCGAACGTAGAAACCGTTGCGGTGGAGCAGGTCACATGCTCACTGGAGACGGTCACACAGCGACGCACCAGTAAAACCTAATGAATCGGGTTTTGCCGGTTATCAGCTGGTGGACCCTACACGGCTGTCATGTGGCTGCTACTCGTGAACGTGCCTATGGGTTTGTACACTAGAAGCATGTTCGACACGTGCCCCGCAGAGTCGGATTCATGGCAGCCCGGTGGAAGAGTTTCTTTAGACGACATACATTGCATATTTTATAAGGTTTTAAGGAAGAGCATAATACAAAATAGCAAACTTCTGATGTATTTGAGAGTTCAAATAAGAATTTGATACATTAGTGCATTTCGATGAAATTTCAAATATTATTGATATTGCTGATATAGAAATACATCGCTTCGGACCATACCCTAGTACTCATGTGTGCGGTATACATACATATGAATATATACACTTAGGTATACACATGTATGATTTAGTGTTTGTTAGTGAGGACATGAGAAAGTAGTACTCACTGC
This sequence comes from Alentia gelatinosa, assembly GCA_950022655.1. Taxonomy (NCBI): domain Eukaryota; kingdom Metazoa; phylum Annelida; class Polychaeta; order Phyllodocida; family Polynoidae; genus Alentia; species Alentia gelatinosa. The sequence continues at coordinate 41,552,131 of OX465590.1, read as the reverse complement.
AGCCAGTTCAGCGTTCTCCTTCTCTTTCTTCAGTTGAGCCTTGTATTCCTCCGCTGCGCGTACCTCCGCCATCTTTGTCATCATCCGCACTGTCTCCTTCCGCAAAGCTTGATCGGCGAGACGCGGGGAGAAGCGCACCTCAATCTTACACGTCTGCAATAATTAAAGGAAAATTCTACATTCATCTAATTATACACCTATAACATGATATTTACTAGAGGGAGGTGTTTTATAAACAGGGACATCTTTATTAGTGATCATGCAAAAAGAGTGACTGATTGGGAGACCGTTTTAGTGATTGTCATTGCAATGTGTTCCATAGACTTGATTACTGTCGTGCTGAAATAATCACTGCTGAATTGATCACTGATAGTGATCATTTCAGAACTTTCACTGTAAATGTATGTAAACATGCCAGTTACCAGCATTGAGTCATGTGCAACACCATCTGGTAGGAGTTGGCTGAACTACAGGCTATTTCAACAGTTCAACATTAACAAGACTCATTCATAAACAAAAATTCGCCTCGCATGTATATTACTCAAGAGAAAATTATGAAACTTGGGATCAATGCATGACATACATATAGAATCCTCCACAGCAGATATCTATTAACTTTGATAGGTTTTAGTATGACTATCAGACCTGTATGACAAGTCTGACCCTGTTACTGTTAGCAGTCTCACCTTTCCTGGCTCCACAGTGCCGACAGAGGGCGACAGTGTGAGGGGCGCATCTTCCGGTATGACGAACTCAAACGAGGTCGGGCCCACGGGGGCAATTTCTCCTGTAAGTCAACGTGATGCACAGGGTTAAAAGGTAACACAGTATACTGTTCAGAGTACATGTGGTACAACATGGACATAGAGTAGTGTCAATGGGTACAATAAGCGTCTGAACTCCAACCCTACTCTTCCTCATAATTACAAATAAGCAGGAACAATATATAGAAGATCTGAAAAATAAAAACCCAAGAGATTCCACTCCTTAATTATATAAAACCTTTATATCAAAATGATGATGATTGTTTATATGATTTGAACCCATTTATACTTTGCGATTGTATATCAACTAACATTTGTGAATCATTTCTCATTTTGCCATGTTCGAATGTTTGCAATTAAAGAACCCCTTATTCCACTATCGTTAGAACGACTTTTTACATCTTTCATTCTGAATTTCTTTAGTCTCAATTCAATTCTCTCGCCTCTTTTCATGTTTCTTCAATTCTGATCAAGATTATCTGCATCTCAACATAAATTAAACAATTCAATAGTAAATATGAAGTAACTTCCACGTGGGATACCATATTCGGGTAGGCCTAATCTACTGCCTTTGTCCACCACAACAAAACTAGCTCATACTGTCTGGCGGTGGCCATTTCTGAACATCCCAAATTACCATTGCCAATCCTGGGTACAGAGTGTGTAAACTCATTGCTACTTATTTGGTTGTTGACAACATGACACCTACCTTTGCCGATCCTGGCCACAGGGTGTGTAAACTCATTGCTACTTATTTGGTTGTTGACAACATGACACCTACCTTTGCCGATCCTGGCCACAGGGTGTGTAAACTCATTGCTACTTATTTGGTTGTTGACAACATGACACCTACCTTTGCCGATCCTGGCCACAGGGTGTGTAAACTCATTGCTACTTTATAGGTCATTCACAAAGCGACACCTACCTTTGCCGATCCTGTTCACAGGGTGCGTAAACTCTCTGCTACTTATTTGGTTGTTGACAACATGGCACCTACCTTTGCCGATCCTGTTAACAGGGTGCGTAAACTCATTGCTACTTGATAGGTTGTTGACAACGCGACACCTATCTTTGCCGATCCTGGGCCCAGGGTGCGTAAACTTATTGCTACTTGATCAGTCGTTGAAAACGTGACACCTACCTTTGCCGTTCCTGGGCACAGGGTGCTTAAACTCATTGCTACTTGCGTGGACGTTGACAATGTGACACCTACCTTTGCCGATCCTGGGCACAGGGTGCGTGAACTCATTGCTACTTGTGTGGTTGTTGACGACGTGAAGTGAGGCCATAGAGACGTCATTGAGGGCGGTGGAGGTAAAGTGGATGATCTGGTTGGAGAGGCTGAGTGGAGGATGCACGCCAACACCTTTACACTTGATCTTAAACTCCCTGTTTAATATGAGAGAGACATGAACAGGATTTTACCACCGGTTTCTTTGTTAATTCAGACGGAACCAGGACGACTCATCTGGGATTTAAAACAAGTCAAACATGAAGTGTGATGCAATTCATTTATTAAATAAATAATTCAAAATTAGGTCTTCTTTTACAATTTCCAAAATTAATTCATCCAATTTTTACCATGGAGCACAAAAATCAAAACTGTTTTATGTAAACTAAACAAGAGTCGTATTGTAATTTCAATGGAAGATTACCTAAGAAATATAATTCACAGCCGTTGTCTAAAGTTACTCTGTAATTCATATATTAAAACCACGGACTTGTAACACATCATCATATAAGTCCGTGATTAAAACTCATTTTTTTCATGTGGTACAATCAATAATGGAAATTTTTTTTGTGATTTTGAGTGATATAAGAACGCTATTAAAATTTTCTTTCTGATTCATATGACCAGGGATGTCAGTCAGGTAGAAACAATAATGGACGCAACTTTCATGTGGATTTGCTGCTTCAGAGACCATGAAAACATGAAAAACACATCAGTTCCAGCACAGCATGGGGCTGAGGGTCTGTGGGTAGGTTCAAACCACTGTTTTATTGGTGTAAATGAAGCTTAAATGATATTATCCTTGTTTTACACATGGAAAGGGAACTTTATATACTGAAAATGAAAAAATTAATTAATGAGAAAAATATTTGTGGGGTAAAAAAAATCTATTTTTTGAAAATGAAAACATGGATTTCCATGAAAAAGTGGAAAGGTGCCATCTCTGTATGACTGATTGAGAACAAACACGGTTTATCTTTTCTTCTTCTTTTTCTTTTTTTTAATATTTGCTGTTGTTGATTTTGTGTTTTTTTGTTGAGAACAGAAGCGAATTTTGCCTTGGAAGCCATCCATTAAGTACATATGCACTGAGGGGGGTGGCGGGTTAATTTTTTTTGGACATTTTGCATATGCTCATTCTTTGTTCTATAGCGTACAAGATCGGGTAGGTGTGGGGGTCCAAAGTTTCAGAAATTCTGCGCACATACTTTATGGATGGCCCCTTGTCGTTTAAGTCTCACATGGGTTTGTCTTTTTTTTTCTTTTTTTTCTTTTTTTTGTATTCTGGGAGGGGGGGGCTTTCTTTCGATTAAGAACAGAAATAAATTTGGCCTCGTCGCTTAAATCTCACCTGTTTATCAGCGACTTGCAGGTGAGCTCGAAGCTGTAGTCTCGGGCTTTCGGGGGTTTAAAAATGATGTCCAGTTCTATCTCCTCGAGTGGGAGTAAGGTGCCGAAGCCGTCGTTAGGTTGAACATCGACATACTGAAAGTGAGCCCGAAACGTCGTCATTTTATTAAATACCCAGCAGGATTGTGATGAAAATCTAGCCCTGACGCGATATTGCTAAATAGCCTGTGGTAGCCAATGCCTGATTTGTACCGGAATTGTAGAAATTATATGGAATTATATTGAATTGTATATAGTAGAAACTAGATCGAATCTTGAGCCGACCTCACCATCATCTTATCATTATGTACATTGTTTGGTTCACAACGAATTTCCCCAACTTGCTGTATTCAATTTTTTTTTTGAGCAATGCCTTTATTTCACTTCTTATCTTACAATTTCAGTCACCTCCATGGTTTTCTGTTACTTTATCTTCTTTTTCTTTACCTTACCTTTATTTTTTTGCTCCTTTTCTTTGATTTTTAATTTTTAAAATTAATAGACCTTGCCTTCTCTAACACCTGATTCCCACTCTTACACAAGTTGTCATCCTTTGATTTTTTTTCTTCATTGCCTTCCCCTCTTAAGAGGTCTTTCTTCTCGAGCTCCTCTGGTATTTTTGCATTCAACATTTACCAAACAGGGTTCAAAGTCCTTCCCAATATTTCATGGAGATCTTTAACACCCCAAAAATGAGTTCGAACTTACCTCTGGGAGGCCGACGAAGCCGAACTTCTGCGGCAGGATGGAGTGATTGGTGAGGCGTACGGTGTGGCGCGCAGCCTCGTAGATGGTGCATTTACCGAAGTCAATGTTCGTGGTGTTGAAGCTCATGTCAGATGTTGTCACAATGGCGTGAACTGTGAAGGGCACAACCCTTGTCTGGACAGAGCAGAAGACGAAATAAGGAGTAATTTACACTTAATACGAATAGTATTGCTGGATCTATAACCTGTTTTGTGCAGTAAAAGGAGCATTTTTGTCATCACATCAGTATAACCTTTGTTTTATTCTCCAAGCTATACCAACATAGCTTATTCTTCTATTTACTTTATATACCTATGCAGGGAAATCCTATAGATACCAACCTCTGCTATAGTTTAGGTAAAAAACACTTCTTTTTTTTTAAATAGTCTAGGTATTTCATCCATCCCTGAATACTGTATCAGAATATACTTTGATTTGTACTATAGTACAGGGATGTCAGTTGGGGTCAGGGAAAAAGTGGATATATTTTTCATGTGAATTTTCCTGCCACAGAGACACTGGCAAAACTTGGATAATATAACCTTGTCCGGCACTGCATGGAGCTGGGGGTATGTGGGGAGGTTCGAACCACTGTTTTATTGTCGTAAATGAGGCTAGATCAATATTATCTTTGTGAGACACAAGGAAAAACAATCACATATACTGGATATGAAAAAGTGGATTTCCTTGGAAAATGGGAAACTGACATCTCTGATAGTACTCTTCAGCCCTCCCAGCACACTGGATACTGGTTTGACATGGATGGGCCTCTGTATGATTAGCATGTTTGATTTACACGTGGGACCCATTTCACTAGTTTTGTGACAAAAGTGTTAGACAGACATGAAAAGCAGCACCAACAGTGGAAGCACAAACGGACCAAACGAAGTCACATATCATAACGCATGTCACATCTATTGTCGCATGTTGTGTTACAATGTCAGTGTGGCGCATAGTGACACTAAAGCGCCACTTGTGCCAGTGCTACTTGTGTTGTCACGAAACTAGTCAACCCCAATATGTCTGTATGGTGTCACAGACGCCATCTAGACATGTCCCGAAACTAGTGAAACAGGTCCCTGGTGAAGTTGAAATTTGGCCTGTCTGGTGGAACACCCTCTTTACAGTGCGTGGTACGAGTAATGGCAGGGAAGGCTGGCACTGACCTGATCGGCGACGGTGATGACCATGGGGGCCTGCAGCACGCCCGTCTCCTTGTCGAAGTACTTACAGCCCTCCTCCAACAGGCTCTTCCTGTTTCAGGATAAAACATATAATGAGAGTCACGAGGGGCACTGTGTTTCAAAGTACTAGTGGTAAAGGATATGCATATACATGTATATACAAAGGCCAAATTACACTAAGAAATGGAATTCACTACCAACATCCCTTAATTGATTGAACCATTTTAGGGGTAAACATTTTTTTATTTTTTATTCAATATCGTACATGAAAAAGGATATATCATATTCCCCATCGTGCGTTCTTCCATATGATAGTTAAATATGTCCATAAAGGAGTTCTTAAAAATGGGCCTGTGGCTCAAAAGGTCACACAAAATCTGAATTTTCCTCTTTTTTTTCAAATCCATGTCAAAAACCTAAATACTAAACCTAATACTATAAATATAAAATGTATGGCCATAAAACCTTCTGTCAAAAACAAAAATCATATTCTGTATTTAGTTAACTATAAAAAGAAAAAATGTGGTCAGGTCACCTAGTGACCTAGCTTTCAGTTCTGTACTTTCACATACAGACAATTCCTGAACATCACTCATTACTAAGATTTTGCTTGCAAAAAAAAAACAACAAAAAAACTCAACATTGTATTTGAAAAATGTGAATGAAATAAAATTTGCCCACCGCAAAACAAAAATTGATATAAATATTTGTTTGCACCGTGCGGCTTACCTTGGTAAGAACTTGAGTTGCGCGGAGAAGGTGGACTGCGCCTGGATGTAGCCCGTCTTTGGCAGCAGCTCCATGTGGTTACGCAGCTCCTTACACACATCGAACTTGAGGCGCAGCGCGGTGGTGGCGCGGTTGTTCACCAGGATCGTGTCCTGGTACAGTCTGTCAAACATGCAGATCTTGAGGTCGACATTTTGTCGTTCCACCCAGACGGGTACGTCGACGGCGTGTGCCAGCGCATCCACGCTGATCTGTGCGGGGCACGAGAGGGACGGGTTATTCACCAAGTGTTATTATAGAGGACTTTTTTTTCATCACCAGGGACCTGTTTCACTAGTTTCGTGACAAAAGTGTTAGATAGACATGAAAAGCGGCACCAACAGTACAAGGAAGAATGGACAAAAAGAAGTCTAATGTCTAATTCTTATGAAATGAGACACAACGTGTTTGGGGTCTGTCTTGTCCTAAGGGCAGCTACTTGTGTTTTCACGAAACTAGTCAACCCCAATCTATCTGTATGGTGTCACAGACACCATCTAGACATGTCACAACACTAGTGAAACAGGTCCCTGATGAAGCTGATTCAACACTAGCGAAACGTCGTCATTCTAATCTTGATACATCAAATGCAACACTGAATGTACTACTTGGTTTAGATAATAACATCAAAAGAAATCACTGTTTTTTTTGTGATTTTCCACTTAGAATCAATTTTTTTAAAATTATTATTATAGAGGAAATTCGTAGAGCAACTTACATTTTCGGAGAGCGGGTCAGAGAAGGAGAACATGAACTCGGTGTCCACTCTGCCGGAAAGTGTTGGCTGCCAAATTATCTCCAGCTTGACGGAGGAAAATGGCCCGATACTTCCACTCGAGTACTGAAAATCAGAAAAATGCATTTTTTTGTATTGGAGAGTGAGAACATGGCGATGACCGGTTCCCATGTTGACGGCACTTGTTGTTACACAGGTAACAATTGTAACCTGGAGACATCATAGCAACTTGGTTCAAAAGTGACAGGAAGTTGTTATTTATATCATGGCAGCATCTGGCGTACTTAAGAGGTGTTTTTGCCACGTCTCATTAATCTTTGTGTTACATAATGGCTCTGAAAATTTTTGTTATCATACTCGTTCAAGATGCTTACCCCCAAAAACAGACAATTTGTATTTGCATATTTTCTTGGCAAATAGAGTGAATAAAATTAGCCCGAGATGGAGAGATACTAGATTGAAGCTACAGTCGAGAAAACTGGTTGGTGTTTCATAATTTGGAGATTTAGATAGGAGGGAGTTTGTGTTCAGCTCTGAGAGCTGCACAGGGCAATATAAAAGGATTATCAAAAAGAATAAAACTAATATCAAAGGATTCTCACCGATCCAAGACACAGACCGTCGAGGTTCATTTCGTCCATCTCGCTCATCAGGATTTCTGAGTCAGCTGTAAAAATTATAACACAATTTATTTGTATCACCTGAACTAGACCACATGTACCTGAAAGGACTTTTGAAGTTTTTGTGATAGGTATCATTTTGTTTAATCTGGAACCAAGAACACTGGATTGTACACAGACTGAATAATGAATAACACAGAATGGGTGGCAACTTCCAAATTAGTTGAACATAGTCAGGATGTTTAGATAAGGATGAGTATTTGATATAGTTTCATAAATATTATATAACAAAAAGATGGAGAGCAACCACACGCACTATGCATGATTGAATGTCTATGTAAAGGAAATGAACTGGCATAACTATGTTGAAGTACTGCTAAGTTTAAGAAACCTATGTAACATAAAAGAAAAAAAAGTTTGCCCAAAGGAAAAAAACAAACCAGGTCAGAGGCTGAGTCTGCCATCTGGCTTGCGATATGTCGACTTAGGAAATCATAAAAAAAAAATTGTTGTGTATTGCAGTGAAAGTGCAATTAGATATTATCAAAAATCATTAACTTTGGACACAATGGACTCCATAAGATATGGATGTCAGTTTGGACCATAAAAAAGAGGAAATATGTTTAATTTAGAATTTGCTACCTTTGAGAGACCGAGAAAACATGGAATTCGATGTGCTGGAAATGAAAAAAATAGATTTCCTTGGAAAAGTGAAAATCTGTCTTTTCTGATTAAGAAAAACATATTCAAAATTAACTTGAACAGAAATAATCGATTCAGAAAAGGCACTAAAGGCTTGATTCCATATAGCCGATTTCACTCCAGATGTGGTTAAGATCTACTCCAGTTTTGGTGCTGACGCCCACATACGCTCTTCCATTGCGCCGATGGCCTCCAGACAGAGACCAAACATCAGGGATGTCAGTTGGGGTCAGGAATAAAAGTGGAAATATTTTCCATGTGTAATTTACTGCCTCTAAGAAACTAAGAAAACATGGAAAATACACTGTTAGTGGCCATAGAATGGGGCTGGGAATCTGTGGGAAGGTTCCAACCACTGTTTTACTGGCGTGAATAAGGCTCAATTTACACGTTCTTTGTTTTATACAAGAAAGATAAATTCTTAAACTAGAAATAAAAAAGTGGATTTCCATGGAAAAGTGGAAAACTGTCATCCCTGAAACATAGGCCAGTTTGGGTGCCAGAACCTTAAATGGAGTACATGTTGACCGTATCGTGAGTGAAATTGGGATCAATCCTTTACTTACCTTCATCTCCCTCGTCCCCGCTTCCGATCTCCACTCCGAGAGGATCCACCTCAAGATGGTCTCCAACTGCTTCATCGCCCTGGGGTGGCTCTGTGAGAACAATCGTATAATTAAAATCATTATATGTACATATCTAAATCTAAACACCACATGGAATTACAACATGATAACATTTCCTTTTTACATAATTTATTCAGGAAATTTATCTTTTATTTTCCTTCATTTTTTTTTTATATAGCAGTTGATATTTCTATCAAGATTTATAGTACAATATTCTCAGTGTTTGTGGTTATACATTAAGATCTCGTTTACTTCAAACGAAACAGCAGTGCAAAGGTATTATCTATTACTCATTTGATATTTTTTTTCTCTTTTTTTTTCTTGTCCTATAAAACTAAATACATGAAGATGAGAACAGTTTATATCCAGAAGTTTGAAGCCTCTAGTTTAGTATTGTCAATCTGGTACTGAAATTTCTGTTCAGGAAAGTCTTAGGAGGCCCATTAATGAAACTATTATCAACAATATTGGAGATCATTATCGATATCTTTTTAGTCAGCAATTACTTTTACACTAAGGATGTGGGTACACAGCAGTGTTTTAAAGTTCTATACTTGTAAATCTCAACACTTCCTATTTCTTTATTTTTAGTTAACAATGCTGTGTATAAAAATTATCCGATATCACATCACATGCTATTTATTGCTCTGCCATCTTTACAGCTCATTTGCCATATAGCTATATTTGTCATCATTTTGTAGATCGCCTTACGAATGCAATAGACTAGCAAACTAAATTTACTACATATTAAGCAGTGCTCTTTCTTTGTCCTAATCTCTAGTTGATGTGTTTTCAATATCATGAATTGTGCATTTCTACTTAAGTGTAATTCATTAGGAATTAATTCTAAGGTATACAAATTTTAAACCAGACAATAATCTGAAAAAGCTTTCTTTGGGCATTTTGTAATCATATGGATAAAAATGCCTGTATAAAGCAATCAAAATTGTAGCAATCAATAACACATACAAAATTGTGGTGACGTCTATCAAAAAAAACTTTCTTTGAATTGATTCAAAAATATGTGTGCGTGCCTTAAGAAATCTACCTACAACATCTACAACATACATGAATAAGTCACGGGGTTCGTGAAAATCATCACAACGTCAACAACTCATATCTGTTTTCATCATAAAACAACGATAAATTCAACAAAATCATAACCAGAAAGATAAATAAAACATGGTAATATTTCTCAATTAAATTGGTATATAAGCTGGTCAGGTGGTTGACGTTGTTAAATCAGCACGATTTTATTTTTCTTTATTTTTTCTTTTCTCTCTTACAGAACTTGTTTCCACTCTGCACCTCTCACCTTGCTCGACCACCTCGTCAGGGTCAGGCGTGTCCCTGTCTTCGTCTACCATTATGTTCTCTGATACGAGTGAGTTACAAACCAACTTGTTACAACATAAGAACACGCATGAAAAGACCAGGCAAGTTATTTATCTCGGCCCTGGTACAAGTTTAGCCATAGGATTAAAGTTTTGAAACTTAACGATCACCCCAGTGAAGTGACAATACTACGCCATGGCCATGGCGGAGTGAATGTGAGATGAGTTATATGCGATTGACCAATCAGCGGCCAGGATTTCAGAGAAAAGACAAGACATCAACATGGAGATTTAAACATTCCTAACTGGATTTGCGAAGTAATTTGAATTATTCTGATATTGCGATGAAAGGGGTGAGATAAATCCAGAACTGCACTTGTATCGTAAAATACATGATACTCCATTCATTTGGCTTTGCCTCTATGACGATTGCGGCACATCCAAACTCAAGGAGTATTGCGTATCTATTCTATTCTCGATCCAGTTCTATACAAGTCCGTCACGCATCATTGATCATGACAATTGTAGCCATTTATTACATGATAAAAAAAAATATCACAGCAAATGGAAATTCTATATTGCAATCAGAACTAATATTCCCAGTTAAATCTTTATTCATTTTTTCATCTTTCATCATTCCCGTTAATAAATGAGCCGATCTTCCAATGATTTTTTTTATAATTATCGTTGTTACATTGGAAAATGGAACATATAATTACCTAAGATACATAGATAGAAGCCAATGGAAATTCAATTCGAATTCAAGTACAAAGAAATCCACAAATTGTTGGCTGTTGTGGTGAAGTATTGATGCAGGCTGAATACCTTTTATTCAAGCCTGCATAAAATGAATTCATTCTCAACCTTTTTTTTTAAAACAGTGATTGCAGTCGTTGGAGTACTCAACCACGACTTTACCACCTTAAGGACCATTACTATGGGCTTTCCACTATCCCCTATAATATAAGCAACAAATATAGTCCCTATATAGACATCAGTCGGCTATCAGTAGTTTTTTAAACGATGGGCCATAAAGCTAACAACTACAATATCATGATTCTGTTGTTACTCGGAGCACAACCATGTATTGTTTTCTACCATACCTAACTATAGCACAACAGCAGCAACAACAGTGATACAACAGTAAGAACACTGATTAATCATCATTACGCAGAGTGGTGTAAGGTACGTGAACTGACCAGGCTCGGCTTTCTCGGCTGCCTTCTTCTCCTCGCGACCTTTCTGTTTGTCTCTCTTTGACTTCTCGGCGATCTCCACCGAGTCAGGACTGACTCCTCGAATCGTGTCTGCTGTTGTCTGCAACAAGAAGAAACGCGATTTCAAGTTGTTGTAACTGCATGCCTACAGTTTGCGCCCTGCGTTATTTCACATGCCTACAGTTTGCAGCCTGCTTTATTTCACATGCCTACAGTTTGTAGCCTGCATTATTTCACATGCCTACAGTTTGCCGCCTGCATTATTTCACACGCTTAGAGTTTGCAGCCTGCATTATTTCACATGACCACAGTTTGCAGCCTGCATTATTTCACATGCCTACAGTTTGTAGCCTGCATTATTTCACATGCCTACAGTTTGTAGCCTGCATTATTTCACATGCCTACAGTTTGCCGCCTGCATTATTTCACACGCTTAGAGTTTGCAGCCTGCATTATTTCACATGACCACAGTTTGTAGCCTGCATTATTTCACATGCCTACAGTTTGCAGCCTGCATTATTTCACATGCCTACAGTTTGCGGCCTGCATTATTTCACATGACCACAGTTTGTAGCCTGCATTATTTCACATGCCTACAGTTTGCAGCCTGCATTATTTCACATGCCTACAGTTTGCAGCCTGCATTATTTCACATGCCTACAGTTTGCAGCCTGCATTATTTCACGTGCCTACAGTTTGCCGTCTGCATTATTTCACAAGCCTAGAGTTCGCCACCTGCATTATTTCACATGCCTAAAGTTTGTTATTTCTAATCTGTTAAAATCTGACTTAACAAACCTTCTTATCACAGCCTTTGGCTTGTCAATAAAAGTGTCATTTCTGTTTTTGTAGGGGGTGTGAACGTAGGTAGATTCACATCCCTGACACACCAATGTGAATTATTGTGCGGCTCAGAGCTTTGTATAAATAGCTGCTCGGTGAGAACGGTTTTTTTATTCTAGGTTTGAAGCAAGATGAAATAACATAAACATGTGAAGATATTTGTACTCAAATGGCAACCAGAATATTCATCCGAAATTCAGATTTCCTCATGATATGTAGTTGAAATTATGTTAAGAATCGCTCGCCCAGTTTAGACTTGTGTAAATGATGAGCTCTTACCAAGCGTCCCAGTGAGGTTTCAGCAGTCGTAAGTGTTCTTTGCTTTGAACCTGAAAAGAAAGACAGAAATACGTCATTTGCTATTTTTTTTTAATTTATCAAAATATTGATTGCAGTCACAACAAATCCATGATAAATTTTCTTTTTTTAAGAAATTAATTATTGTTGTATAATGTAGTTACAGGCGTCTTCTATGAACCCCAATATGCATTCAATTTTTCATTTGCATTCAGTAATTCTTCTTCTATCTTTTATCGTATAATTCAGGGAGGCAAGTGGTTAGAAAGAAAATAAATGGACATTGTCCATGTGTTATCCATGTGAAATCTTGAAATCTTGGATATATGTAGTTGATATGAATATTTGCAGCCCTGATAATTGTAGTAAATTGGCCAAGCTCATGGTTAACCTACGCTGAATTTTCATGTTTTCCTCTCGGATAAACTTACATGTATTACATACTAAAGAAGTTGCACGTTGTGAGCACCGTACCTGTTATCTTGTTAAACTCAAACGTCGTGCCGAGCGCTCCATTGTTGGTGAGTGTGATGTGGCGCTTCAGCGTCTCGCCAATCACCGCTGTACCGAAGTCCACCTCAGTGTGGTCCACCATCAACTGCCAGACAAAGCACATTATACCTTACAGAGATCAGCTTAGGCGACACTCAAAGCATATCATACCTTATAGAGATCAGTTCAGTAGATTACTCAAAGCATATTTTATCTCACAACTTTTTTCCAACCACGGAGTCCGACTTCGGACCCCAGCGGAACGAAAAAGTTGAAAACAGCATATTTAATCTCACCCCTGGATTTTTTTCCCAAAGGCTTAACATTGGGAACTTGTTCTCCATGCCCCTGCTGCAGTATTGCAGTTCATTCTCCATGGTCTATATCCTGTGCGTCATCCATTCTTTTAGTGTGTACAGGGGTGAGATAAATACAGAAAGCGAAGCAACTCGTTTTAGTCAAAGTAGTTGTTCTCCAACTCGTTTCAATGCTACGTGATATTCACTCAGCTGTCACCTCTTCATATCACTCCACATCAAACTTGTGGAGAGCAACAACTTCGACCAAAATTTGTTGGTTTCTTCTTTAATACTGTATAGAAATCAGTTTATAAGAGTTTATGAAAAAGTCCCCATCGAGTAACGGTCGGGGTCTCATTAGCGTATGACAAGGTGAGACCGACTTGAAGATATTGCAGAATTCTGTGGCGCGTTTAATAATCTAGGATTGAACATTAAGACCCTTTTCTGTAACTCGAACAAAGTTGACCAATATCAATCATCCCCAGATCTCCTTGGCGTACAGAAAGGGGTCTTCATGTATCATCCTAGACTATTAAACAGGCCCCTAATTATCATAAATGACGATCTTGCGATTTTATTATCAGTAATTAATCTGAATATTAGCATCCTTGAACATGTTTACAGGTCTACAAACATATTTGTAATCCATCCATGTTTATTTTATGTGTCTATCAACATTTACATATCAATCAGACACTTTTTATCTGCCACGATCTTTACCATTAAGCGACATAAAAATATTTTTTCAGAAGATTCAAACGATATATTAGTTTTAAAAATAAAGGTGGCTCACATCGCACTTCTTGGTGGAGCAGACGATGGGGATAGCGAAGGGTCCGGTCTGCGCCAGGAAGTCCACTTGCCCGACCAGGTCTTCGTTAATCTGAAAGATGGAGACACAACACAGGGATGAAAGGCGGAAATGGGGGAAAAATGGAAATTTAAAACCCTCATAAAAAAAGAATAATTTATAACATTATTTTGGAACAAAATGGCTATGAATCGATATGCATGATGGTGTTAGGACCACTAATCAATGAATAGCCAATTTTCGTCTTTTGGTTCCCAATTTGTATTTGTTTAACAACAAGTGTTAGATTGTGGTTATAATTCTTCTTTTTTTCAGTTTTTATTTATCCTGGAGGATCTACATAGGGAGCTAGTCCCTGTTTTCAGTAGGCTCCAGTGGCCATATAATGATTTCAGTCCAATTGATCTCATATATCTTCTGAGATACATTTATCTCAGACAACATTGTTGTTATATTACATCATTGGTATAACTAGCTTAATACAGAACAGCAACAAAAACACAACTGGTGATATTTACAATGCAGGATGATAATAGTCATTCAGTACCTTGTTAATAATATTTCATGTGGGTGGAGCAAGGATAGTAGGGATATTACAAATTGCTTCAAACTGTACTTTTATTTAATTGTTGTAATAATTTCTTTGGGCAATCAGGGTTTTTTTTCGTAAAGTCTCTAAACTCGTCAAGGTTTGGTAGTAATCTTATTTCGTTTTCTTATCCTAGTTGTTCTTCTAGTTTCGGCTCTACTTCAGCCTTCCTCAGGGACTAGATAGCAAGTATATTCCCGATGTATATGAAATGTCGGAATTCCGTTATTTGTCAGATAACTTGCATCCCTGGTAATATATTCAACTGCGGGATCTATCTACAGAGATCACCTTCATTCTCCTTTTCTGTTTTGATAATTAAAGGTGAATAAAAGGCTTTAAAACGCGACTTATCGAAAATTACCTGAGTAGTAGGACAAAAGGATATTTCAATTTTAGACTATAAATTAGTACGATACGTCGTGTTCACCGTTGATACCACACACCATACCACCATTGTCATCTTGGTTGCAATACATCATTTTAAATTAATTCAACTGTGTCTGTTTTTTTGTGTTTTCCTCACTTTATTTTCATGAAATGCTTGTACTGAACAACCTGGTTCTATCAAATGTTTCATGAACTTCATGAACATGTTATTTTATGAAGAAATTGCAAGTTGATTTAATCTGCTACCAAACCATGCATTTGTTAATCACAATTTCTTTTCTTTTTTTTTACCTTTTTTACTGATCAACTTCATCACTTTGAGTATTGACAGCTGAGTCACACCATGCATCTTTAATTAAACTCTTTGTAATCAGACATCTGATATGCTTTAAGAAATCAGACCCGGTGAAAGGAGGAGAACTGCCAGACAGCGGTCAGAGATAACGCTTTATCTAACCCCTCATATTTTTGTCCCATAAGCTTAGCATTGGGTTTGTTTGTTTGTTTGGTTTGATTTAACGTCCAGCCAACCATTATGGGTCCTTACCAGACTTTCTCAAGGTTCTTTTACACCATGAGGGTAGTGATTGGATCTATGTGATGAATTCAGGTAGAAATCTCACCAATACACATTTACGAGGTGAGTTCTTTTACTTCCCTAACCACATTGACATGGTATGAGAAGGATTGGCCTTTGATATAGCAGTAAATCTACCACTGCAGGGGGCATTGGGAACTTGTTCTCAATGCCCCTACGAGTATTGCAGTTTGTTCTCCATGGTCTATATCCTGTGTGTTGTCCATTCTTTTAGTGTGTACATGGGTGAGATAAATACAGTAAGCAACTTTTCTTTTTGAAAGTTGTTGTTCTCCAACTCGTTTGAGCACTACATGATATTCATTCAGCTGTCGCCTTATTCATATCACTCCACATCAAACTCATGGAGAGCAATGACTTTGACCAAAACTTGTTGGTATCTTCTTTAGACCTACCATCGGTTTGAAGGTAACGAGCATCTCACATGTTAAACCGGCTGACATCTGCCCCGGGGGATCGAACCTAAGGAGTAAACATTAATTAGTCAGATCGATTTATGTGTGCTCACCCTAAAATTAGCAGTGCTAATACAGAGTTCCCTGACAGGATGTCAGGTAATGTAGAGGGTACAAGATTATTAGCCAAAGCAGATAATCTCGCTCAACCACCAAGAGGGTTCGGGAAACCTACTACCTTCATGAGGCCCCAAGGATTCACTCCACGCAGAGAGAACAAAGCAAGTGATCTGCTGTCTGCTGTGAACCATGCCTTATATACAAGCCGAGTTACGTAATCCAGGAAGCCCCATGGCACTTGCGTGCATGGGCTCTCCCGAACCACATCCTCTAGTGATGAGTAAACGCACCACCACTCGACTGACCCAATTCCTACAAACATAAAGGGGGTGTTCTCCACGACCACAGAAGAGCACCATATGGCGGCTACACAGCAATCATGTGATGGTGCTTTGGCAGGTGGTTATAGCAATTAATGTAGCAGAGGAGGCAAGATGTAGCGAATCATGGTAGTCCGTGTAGTGGAGGAGGCAACATGCTCATTGGGGGCAGCCGCATGGCAGTGTGACGGGCGACGGCTCATAAACCTAATGAATTAGCTTTTGTTGGATGTCTACAAACGTAGCCCACACTGCAGCCGTGCAACGTTGGCCCTTGAACTCCCCTGTGTAAGCATGATGCCTGCGCAATGGAACACCCCTTTATGTAGGAGAAAGAAATACGCAAGAAAGAGAAAAAAAACCATCTACATAATCAGCTGGTAGGAATTGTACATGAACCAACCACGACAGTGTTATATAATAATTATTCTTTTCTTTTCTTTTTTTTAACAGAAAATAAAGATAGAGTCTATATGATGACCAAGTATCTTTCTCTGAGATGTCTCATATATATATAAAAATGTTGTTAGTTGGACAAACACGATTCAGGATGCGAGCACAATGATTTCAGATGTTTCTTATAACCATCTTTAGCTGGGATTGGCAAACACTGTTTGACTTTTATGATAAGGAGACTGTTTACGTACTGTACGTCGATGAAGTCCTTCAGGTGCTCCGTGATGCCGATCAGCTTACAGTAGTTCACGGTGTACGACACGTTGGTCAAGGTCACCTTGCGCTTGTACTGCTTCCCCACATCAAAGTCCTGAGAAAACAAAACAAATATAAATATCATCATTTCAACCATAAACAGACCACAAATATGACTTGGCACATATTGAAACTAGTCTTCGGACTGAGTGCAACCGAGGTAAAATGAATGTTTAAAAAAGATATATTAAAGTTACCACACGAAGATTGGCAAAAAAAAATTTTTTAAGACGGATCCTGGAGACAAATCAGTGTCATGCAGACGTCAAAAAAGTTTTTTTAAAGTTTTTTTAATGTCTAATAATGGCAATTTAGATTTTTGTGTATTCAAATCAGGCATCAATTAAATCGCTGGTGAAATCCCATGTGATTTGATACTCCAGAGAACTAACATCTTTTTGAAATAGCATGTATTCTGCACTCTCTTCAACAGGTATATTACTACATCATTTTTTACTACCTAATGTTACGCATATTCTATATTTACTTGATTATTTTCGTCGCCACAGGTTTGTGTGGCTAAAGAGACCTTTTCAGGGATGTCGGTTGGGGTCAGGGAAAAAAGTGTATATATTTTTCATGTGGATTTATCTGCCATAGAGAGACAGGAAAACTTGGATGATATAATCTTGTCCGGCACTGCATGGGCCTGGCGGTCTGTGGGGAGGTTCGAACCACTGTTTTATTGTCGTAAATGAGGCTAAATCAATATTATCTTTGTGAAACACAAGGGAAAACAATCACATATACTGGATATGAAAAAGTGGATTTGCACGGAAAAGGTTGAAAACTGACATCTATGAAAATTAATGGGAGACGAGGTGCTTACTTTTCTAGATGGATCTTTTAGTGGTTTTTTTTTGTTATACTTTTTCCTTTAGGAAACCAGGTAGTATTTAGATATGGTATTTATGTTATCTGTGTATAACTCGGGTCATTACGCTGGGGCTGAACTATGCGTACCTTGAAGTGGATGATGTCGGGCTTGCTGTAGAAGGCCTGGCCTTTGAACTCACGTCCGCCGGCCACCTGTTTGATGACGATTCCTTTACGATGCTTGTCCAACACCCGCTGCATCATCTCCTGCAAGTTTCAAAATGAAAAACAAACCATTACTTTCCATATCTGTGCCGAGCATTTTCTCAATTATCTAAGTGGTCGAGTTTGAGTCTGACTAGTATTTTCTTCTCTTTTTTATGTGTGTGTGTGTTGTTTTTTGGACTAGTATTATTAGTTGACAGAATTTTATGTGAACTGTGATATATGAACTTTGATACCCCATACCAACAATAGAGCATCAGTCATATTTGGTATGAATTTTACAAAACAATTGATTTCGTAATATTAAGAATGTAGAAATCTTCAACATCAATGCAACAATTTTTATTATAAAGGGAATTGCCTTAAAGCAATATTCCCCATAATATCTGGAAAACTAACTTAATTAACGATCATATTCATTCGGGTACCATATTACATCAAAAAAATATTTTTTGTTACACTGCTGTAATAACTGCAACATTCATTTCACCAAAATATTCATTGAATGGAATTTAAGACACTATTAAAGTCACATGTAATAACGAAGCGTGATTCTGGAACGGCAGACCCTCATGAAGTCATGCCATGGAGGTGACGAATGAGAGACATGCGTCATGCAGATGGCAGACCCTATAGTAGCGTACCGATTTACTGTGACTTCATTCACATGCAGCACACTGGTGAAACATAGACTGTGATTTCCCCCGATAGTCAAATTTTATTCCAGACCCAATTACCGCACATCAAAGGGTGTATTCCACCGGGCAGGCTAAATGGCACCATACGGGCACCGTGTCAACACCTGTGAACCAAATGTCAATAAACGATTTTTTTTTAAATTTTAAAAAACCTGTCAGGCGGATATATAGAAATAGGTGCAGTGGAGCAGACAATACACTCACTGGCGGTGGCTGTATGGCTGCCGTTCAGCCAAAACCTGCTAAAAACTGACAGAATATCTTTTGCCAGTTACCCGCCAGCGCCGCCTGCACAGCAGCCATATGGGCGCCGCCGTCAAATGGGCCTCTCTATGAGCATGTTTGGAGGAGGCTTGGTGGAGTTGAAATCTGGCCTATCCAGTGGAACACGCCCTTAAACATTCATCAATATTCTTCCTGTCAGTCACCCACTTACCCGCCCTGCCACTTATTCCAACTCTCATCCCTATTCTTATTCCCACTTTTGACCATCACATTAATTAACAGAATATTTCTTTCACAATCCCCATGTTGTAATACAGTCTTAGTAATAGTAGTGTTTATGATATATAAATGCTTAGATAATTTAGTTTACATTGCCAAGCAGAACTGCACTTATGTATTAAAACATTTTGTGTCCTATCCCTTCACCACCAATGTTAATTTACTCTGACCCTGGCCTGCTGGAGTTGACAGCAATGACCAATCTGTTCACCCTCTTGATCTCCTTGCCTTTGCGTGATGCAGGCCGGATATGCTTGCATGGAAGTATAACTAAAGTGACTGGGCTGGGGAGTTAGCTCAGTGGTAAAGAGCACTGGACTTGTAATCCTAAGGTTGTCGCACTTTGTGGGTTCAAGTCCCACTGCAACCACTTTTGTCCTTCACCCCCAGCAGTGGTGGATTTACTGCTGTATCAAAGGCCAATCTTCTCATACCATGTCTATGTGGTGTGGGAAGTAAAAGAACTTTCACCTTGGTAAATGTGTAGGGGTGGGATTTCTATCTAAATACATCCGATAGATTCGGTCAAACCCAAGTAGAACATACTGGACATTAAAATATCCAAACAGACAAACAGACTCTGACCCTGACTAATCAGACCTTAAGGTGTACGCAAAAAGATATCAGAGACAAGCTGAAAGAAGATTTCATAATCGTGATACCATGATAACGACATTTATTACCTGTTGACTTTTGAATTAGTAAAAAAAAATCACACATGTCAGACCCCATTTTTTATACACATATCCAAGAGTCAGTGATGAAGGTGAAATCCTCAATGCATTTAAGGAAAATCTAAAATATAAAACAACAGCGATCGGCCATGCGATGTTGATGGCCCATGACATGCACCGGGATGTCTGTCTAGAGGTGAACTGACGATACACGTTCCGCCGAGTATACCTGGCGTCATAGAGTGAGGGCACCAATAGGCGTGATGTTTTTATGGACTTGTTGACTATAGTGAGGTATGAGAATAACGAGGGAATACTGACACGAGTAACTGGATGACATTTCACTGACACCCTGGTTTGAATCTGCCGCACTCTTGAAAATATCCTATAATCTTAATATGAAAACAATTTTTCAAAAACATTTTCTCTCATGGCCCTGGTGTAAGTGGGTTATTGCCATGATGGTGGCTGTGTTTCCTTTGTGTAGTAGGATGAGAACAAATTTTGATACGAAAACAATTTTATGAATTCCAGCATATTCAGTGGTAGCTTAACTGGGGACACCATGAGGTTACACATATTTATCCATATACCCATGAGCATAAAATACCACGAACTCATACAAATGAAAGGAAATGCTATTATTAGTTCAGAGGGGATAAAACAAGGCTTTGTCTTGAGGATCAGTTCAGAATTGTCTTTGTTTTTGATTGAGAACAATCCGTGCTCAGGTTCTCGGCCCACTCCTAACAAAAGAAATATAATAAAAATTCTATTTTTTCATAATTAGAAAAAAACATATTATCTATACAAATTGTTTTTGTATATTTTTATTGTGGACATGGCTAATGTTGATTTGTTGGGCAGGGATGTCAGCTAGGGTCATAAAAAAAAGGATATTTTTTTCATGTGAAATTTACTGCCTCAGAGAGACTGAGAAAAGATAGAAAACACATCGTTATAGGCCATGAAAGGGGGCTGGGGTGTGTGGGGAGGACTAACCACTTATTTTTGTATGAATGAGGCCCAATTTATTCTGTCCTCGTTTTACACAAGGAAATCTAATTTTATAAATGAGAATGAAAACAAGGATTTCCTTGAAAAATAGGAAAACTACCATCTCTGGTTTGTGATCGGAGGATTGTTTTAGTTATTTGGGATTTTACAGATTTTGGCAGTATTTGGAGTGCATCATAATTCAGACCAGATTTCAGATTTAGTGAACATTGTCATCTCGTGTTCCGCGCGGTTTCCTCGTCACGACAGAACACCGACGACTACCTTCTGCTGCCTCTGGTAGGAGTCTCTAATACGCAGAACTCGCTCCTCGTTGGGATCATATTCTTTCTCCCAAGGCAAGAGAACAGGCTCCTCCTGATATCCAAACAATTTTTTTTGTCTTATATCCAACAAACTTCACAGGTTACGACATTACGACATAGGGAGTTGAAAAATTGCATACAAGATGGACAGTGGGGGTGGAGGGGTCAACATTTTCGGATTTTTGCGTTCATATTTTATGGATAGCCCAAAAGAGATATTTAAACGTGTAATTACATATGTCACCCACCATTCTGCAACAATATCAATATTTTGGGGGAATTTTACAGAACTTTTGGGGGGATTTTACAGCGTTTAATGTTAATCAGGTAATATATACCAAGGCTAAAAATATTATTTAGTACATTTAGCGAGAAAATGTATGGGTTGTGATTGGATACGACTGATCACATTATAGCAACTGTGCTCTTAGCATATATAATTAGCAGGATGGTGTAGTTTGGACAGGTCCAAGAAGATTAGGGAATCCCAAATCCCATAGATTACACAGTTAAAAACCTAATCAATCAGTTTTTCGCTATATGGGCAAATTCTGTCTCTTGGAGGTTTATTGGAGTATCGGTTGGGATATCGCCTGAAAATATCTGGTTGGTCGAAGCGCATTTCAACTGGCTCTCCTGCCAGATGCTCAGCAACCGTGAAGCGACACTCCAACGACCCCCAATATCCTCCAACAGACGTCAAAACTTAGAGCAGACGTCTGTTGAAATGTCTGGCAGGAGAGCCGACGCCTGCTGAAACGGCTGGTGTGTGCTTCCACCAACCCGACAGATGATTAAAATAGAGCAGATCTGCCAGCAACCGCCATACGGGCGCTGTACAACGTTTTTGTCTTGTTGGTGGAATACAGGCTTTAGTTCGTGTCAGAAATGAGGTTGACAATCATGACTGTACCTTTTCCATCTTGGTGGCTCCAGGGAGGTTGGACTGAGTCGTGAGGTCCTTGGGTACTTTGTAAGGTCTGTGTTTGTCCCAGAGACCTTCAAACTCCGGCTTGGCCATGTCGTCCTCGGGTTCGGCTGAATAGCAATCAGAGCAGTGGATAGACAGTAAGTTTGGGTTTTGGGGTGTTTTTTTTTTGTTTTGTTTTCTTTAATAAGCAGAGTTTATTACTGAAGTTTATGGTGCACCACCATCATCTTAATACTGAAGTAAGTACATACACAATATTGACTGGTTCTAGATACAAGCAGGCGTATGCTCCGAGGAGTTGACGCGCAGTAATATCTGAACGCAGAGACAACTCCGAGGATCATACAACCCTCTTTTATATGATTATGAAACCAGTTTATATTTTATTTATCATCCACCTTTACCTGACAAGTGGTGTACTGATTATAGTTCATTTAGGTATGCACTATTTTTTAGCACGCCCTATTTCTTCTGTATACGCGCCCTATGGTGACCCGGAGCATACAACATATCTCTATTTTAATAAACATGTCTCTTTACAAAAAAAAAATATACTCCAGAATTGTATGACCGGAAACCGAAAAATATCCAGAAATGCTTCTCCGGTCCTTTTTTTTGCGTCTTTGCTATTTCATTTCTTCTCACCACTACATTTTTTCTCCTTGTTGGTTTGACTTAGATTATGTAGAATATTGAAGGAGCCGTATGTATCAAGTGGAGTTAGTAGAAACTGAACAAGAGTTAGACTTTTCAGTGTTTATGCCACGACGGGAAGGTCGTGTATTACTACGCGAAGTGTTAGCTGAGCGTAGTGAGGAACAGACCTGACCAGAGTGGCATAGACACTGACAAGTCTAACTTGAGTTCGGTTTCGTATTTATCCTACCTCATCTCTACGCTTTTGGATTACTAAAATATAAATATTGATTAAACAATCAACCGAAGTCCAACCGAACTTTTGAGTCTAATCGAAGCAGCTCACAATCTGGTCGCTGATTGGTCGATTTGTTTATGCCCCATGAGGCATAAATCGCACTTTATGTCATGGCATGACGCATAAAATTTGCCTATGTTATGCCTATGGACCGTTTTTATTAAGGGGTAGGATAATAGATACTAACCGTCTGAGTCTGAGTGGACGGTGAGAGCCTGCACAGACCGCATGTCATCCTGGTTCATGTTTCCATCCTCATCGTCCGAGTCCACAAAGCCACGGTCACTGCTCACCTTCTGAAGAAAACACGGGCAAACTTTCTGTATTATAATATTCAAGAATAATTGAGTAGTGTGTAGGTAGACGAGGCGTATCGAGAGAGTACCAAAGCCTTTTTTCCTACTACGGAATCGCCAGCCAAGTCCATTGGAACGGAAAAAAAATACACCAGAATATTTGAGTAGTGATTCACTGTGTGTATTATTATTTTGGTCTAGAATTCTTAGCGATTCTTTCTGATGGAGAGGTATTGGGTGTGGCTATATTTGAATACTTAGAGATGATGTGTACTCTCATTTAAGCAAGTGTTTCAACAACCAGGCGCTAAGGGGTATTTACATTGCAAGATCCAGTGGCCTTCTTTATAGGGAATATAGCTGTTGTGCTGTGGAAGCAGCCATCAATATCCTGGTGGATAATGGCAGAACTAGCAATCACTCTCTGCCCTATACATCCACAGATCATATAGGGCGGCTTCGGGCATGTTAGATGACCAGACAGGGCTGGTTCCACCAACATGATGGATTTGCCGTGGTATGTCTTGGTGTATCTTGTTACATCTTACAGTGTCGGGATATGTTGTATCTCAGTTGTCACAAATGATAGCCGCGCGATGTCGTGTGTATATTTTGGTGCTCCACCACTGCGGCACCTCAAGACACATCGCGACCAATAGGCACGCCATTATTCAAACCTAGCCCGATTTAGCAAGACACCCAAATCGTGGCTAATCTCGCTAGATCTTGTGTGTTGGTGGAATCACCACTTACATGTGAAGGGGGGCGAACGTCTGGCAGGGAAGGCTCGTTCGCCTGCATGTAGAGTTCAAATGCCTGCAGCTTCGGCTTCTTGTGAGGCTTCACGATCTGTGAGAAACAGGGAAAAAGAGAAAAGTCCTTTAGTTAAATTGTGTTAGAGAACTATGCATATAAGGAATATAATATTCTTGTTATTTCTAATCATTTTCTTTACCTCTTCATCTCAAATCTTTTTATGATAATGATTGGGGATTTTCATTTCGTTGATGTGTATATTCAACAAACCTTAAAATCATTAGATAATTTTGGGTGTGACCAATATGTATTTTGTGTCACATGCCGAAACGTTGTGTCACTCCGAAACGTTGGCCAGTTTTGATTATCTTATTTCCTTAGTGAATTTACCAAGTCAAGAAGCGGATTTTCTTATCTTTCCACTAGCAGGTTGGGGTATCTTCACATTCTCAGCTTATCGGACAATTTTACTTGATAATTAAATCCCATGTCAACTGACTGAAAATTGATTTTGGTTTGGTTTGGTTGATTTAACGTTCAATAATCATAATTAACTGTTATCAGACTGCTGTGGTTAATACTTTTCTAAGTAGGACTGAAACTTGAATATGATGATCTCAGTGTAGTACAGAACAGTTATCTAACTTAAAAATTGGGGTCGAAGGGATAGTTTTTGATTTAGAGATTGATATTACGACAATATTATAATGGAATATATAGATATTCTATAGAAGTTGTTTTTCATAGAGTAAAACCCATGTCATTTTCTCCAGGCTTTCACGGAATGTAGTAAATGTATAACACTACACATGCGAATTTTGAAAAATAGGTCCCCATCCTTAATTTTGAAAGAATTCAGGAAAACTTCAGTACATTTCCGATATAAAACAAACAAATGAAAAAGTGCCCATTTTACCTGAAACTAGACACAACTTAATTTTTTCTCATATGGTTTTGCAATAAGGACCAATTTGAATGGATCAACGTGAATATTCAAAAATCACCAGGTGGCGCCACTGTGTATTGTAGGATATGCCTTTAATGTATTGCGTGCTGACCTTGGATTTCTCGGCTTTGGGATCCGTCCACAGATAAGGCTGCTGCTGTTTACGGCGGTGAATGCGCTCCTCCTCCAGCAGAATTTTGTCGGCGATTCTCACCTGCAGATCGCGCTGCTTGGAGCTGTGCGCCCTGTAACATAGCGATCAGAGTATACCCTCAGTGCTATAACGCGGGCCACCAGGGACCCGTTTGTTAGACGCGATAATCGTTAATAGCGATTGTTAAAGATATCTTCAGTTTTCAAAATGAATACAAAGACCATTGGCCCCAATGGTTCGATAATTATCATCAAATGTATGATATCGGGACCCGTTTTTTAAACGGGATAATCGTTAATAGCGACCGTTTTGAGGCCCTAGTCTAATTATCATACATTTGGTGATAATTATTGAACCCTTGGGGCCAATGGATGTTGTATTTACCTTGAAAATCATCTTGAATGTTTAACAATCGCTTTATAGATTATCTTGTCTAAAATAAGACCCAGGGGCCCGTTTTTTAGACGAGACAATCGTTAATAGCGACCGTTTTGTTATTATCATACATTTGGCGATAATTATCGAACCTGAATGCTAGTAATGTTACAACTTATATGGGGTTGTGAGAGAAAACCAGGAATTAGTCATAACAAATTAAATTAGACCAAAATCTTAGATTACAATAGAAATGCAATTGTGTATACCTTGTTAGAAATTAGTAGGTTTGAATATGATTCATCATTTCAGAGTAACTGAGGTAATTGTACTATGGGATTTGGTATTCCCATGAAATCTCATTTTTAATAGATACTTATTCACTTTTGAATTTGGGTTTATGTAAATGTTTTATAATTTGTCTTTTCACAATAGCGAAAGGACAAAAGAATAGAATATGGACATTGTGCTGATTAGTTAGAACCTAAAAAGTATTGGTGAGACAGTGTGCATATAAAATATAATTGTAACATGTACAAGAATACTGACAGATGAAAACTAAGATTTTGGATACAAATTCAAATACAATGCTCGACTTTAGCAGGGAAGGAGAGTTTTGCATTTTTCAAAAAAGCACTTTAACATCAGCAATTAAATTTACCTTAATTGCCAAATATAAACCCAATCTCTGCAAATTAAGCATCTTTAACTATTTATTTTAGCATGGAAGAGGGAGGCCCAGAGACGATTACCATTAGATTTACAATTTAAGCATGAATGTTGACAACTAAGGGGCTTCTCATAGTTTAGTATTTGAAATACTTGAACATTTTTACTGATGCCTGTGACATGGACATATTTATTGAAAATTGAATGTTGAATTACGAGATGTTTTATTCCTATTGCATATATTCCATTGTTATATTGTTGGTGTTACCACAATTCCTAGAATAAGAAATCAGAGAAATATTTCAACACCGCAATTAACATTCCAGTAAAGGCTACTATATGCTGATCAAAGCCTTCAATGTATCCTTCGTCAAGGAGTATAAAAACCATTGCATTTCAAATTGTATGTATTCTTGCCCTGAAGAGACCCGTACAGGGTCGAAACATCGGCCACAAATTCAATACAGTAGGCCATAATGGGCGTCTAAACTTTCACAGTCTTTATTCTAGATTCCGAGTTTCGTTTTATTTTTCTCATTTTATAAAGTTACCTTAGTTGTCAAATGAGGACCCAACCTATGCAAATTAAGCATCTTTGCCTATTTATTTTAGCATGGGAGAGGGAGGACCACAAGCGATTACCTATTTATCAACAACACCTTATTTCTCTTGTAGGAAGCATTGCCTAAAAGTGGCAAAAACCCACAGTTGGGGATATGGTCATAAAAGCTTTATTCTTTGATGGGTGAAATTTAAGTATGAAATATAAAACACTTCTAGCAGAATTTAGATCTAAAAGTTGCGAAGATATGAAAACGTGCAAGATTTATATGATGAATCTCTACTTGAATTATAAATTGAAAAGACGAGATACATAGAAATTAAAGCGTGTTTGTTTTCATACTAGCTATGTGATTTTCAGTAATGTAACCATCAGAACATTGAAAATTTTCAAGAAAGGTCATTTGAAATAGAACAGCTGAGTGGATGTCTTCGAGGAAGCTATATAATCCATCCATACGTATAAAAGGCAGAGGGGTGCATCAAGTTACAATTTGCATTTTACAGCGTAGGAGAACATGAACCGGTGCAGAGGCAGTCGCTGCAGACTTACTCCCTCTTTGCTTCGAATGCGTAGAGAGCTTCCTCAGCGGCGAGATCGCGAAGTTCCTTGTTTCTTTAATATTCACCACAAAATTTTACCTTTCATATCGATATCAAAACAGCAGTTAATTGTTAGTTATTATAACTATAACATATAGTCCTGTTTAGCCACAGTTAATAAGAATGGGTGAGTAGAACTGAAAACCAGTTTTATTATATACCTATGTGTGAATATCTTTCATATACTGCCTACTGCTAAGGGTGCAGTAATAATGATATTCGCGCCTACTGTGACTGACTTAATAATTCATTAAAATGGCGTTTTTTCATAGATTTGAGGTATATAATAATAAGCAAACGTCCTCACTGTGGATGAAACAGTTCTGGCTCGAGGTCAGTCATTGATGAGGACTGATAAATGATGCCTGAGGAGTCTTTTGTGGGTGAAACTTTGACAAATCCTTTCTTTTTAACTAAAGGATTACCATACATGTTAGACAGTAAAAGTTCTTCATTGTGATGGCAAAAATCGGAAAAAAAAACAAAACTATTCCTCATTTCAAAAAAAGTTGTGGGTGGCAAAATCACACATAACTAGAGCCGATGCTACCTTGAAAAATTAGCATCTGTTAACGATAGGATCTGTTGGTCACTTTGAAATTTATATTAAAAAAATCCAATGCGAGCAGGATTAATATCACAACTGGTCAGTTAAGTATGAATTTATCAGACTGGAAATGCAATTATCTAAATAAAATTCAAACGTTTATTGATAACTCCATAATCATAAAAAAAACGTAGTGATGATCCTCTAAACTCCTCAAGAAGAACTATAAGCCTGTTGACGGTTTTATAGTCGCATGTGGACAGTTTGTATAATAATAAGTGTAATTAATACTGTATTTCTAGGTAATTCAGGAGGAGGTGACACAATACTCACTGCTTTTCCTTCTCGAAGTCGGAGAGTTTCTTCTGTTTGAGCATCTCCTCGGTGGGGTTACCGCCGCGCGAGACGATGGCCGTACGCCGAGACTCCTCCCGGGCTTTATCTTTCTGTGACAGAGCCTTGTCACGAGCCTGCAGCGCCCGGAGGTTCTCCTGCGGAGGGAAAGGAAACCAGTTTTCTGTTATTATGTGTGGGTGAACGAGGCTTATCTGAGAGTGCGACTGTAAGCACCGCCATGCGACCATGAGATTGTGAGATTACTCCGCCACCAAAACTCATTGCATATTCTCAGCGACTATGGATCTCGATGCAGTTCCTTCTTAGTACATCTAAGTACAACTGCACGAAAATTGTACAATTGATAAAATGCATGTCTTTTCTCCATAAAACTTCATCAGTTTTCTGTTATTAGATAGTAGTATGGTTTTCCCCGTTATGTTCCAATCACAACGGGGGAAAAGTGTGAGCGAGTTGATTCAGGAAAGAGCTCGGTTCCAGGTAGGCATTCGTGGTAGCGTATCGGTGCGCGCCTCGTCCAACAATGTTTTGTTTTTTTTTGTTTGGTTTTTTTTTAATTCAAGGAAGCAAGAGAGAGGCACATATTAAAAACCAAGCCCCCAAAAGGGTTACTTGTGCTGAAAACAGATAATAAGGTCAGAAGCACCAGGCATGGGGCAGCTTCATTACTGATAGAGAAACCTATAAGGATTGAATCATACTATGAACAGTTTAAAACTAAACATAGTCTCCTTGTAACAAACGATACAGAAAGTACAGGACAAGCAAGACATTACAGTATTAAAAAAAAAGGTATAATTATTATACTAGATCGGCTGGCTGGCCAAGAATTCATCATTTTACTATAGGTCGTCATGATTAAGTAGGTATCCCCTTATAAAAAATCTTTAAGTGTGAACTGTAAGGCATTTCTTGAATATGCTCGGGTAATGCACCGGGTAAAACGTATTTGGGAAGTTGTCGAGTTTTATCCTACCCCTAATATAAAATCCCATAGGCTTAACATTGGGTTCCCGTATGCCACGCTGACTGGCAAACGGAGTTTTATATGCCACTAGTGGCATACAGCATTGTTATTACGTAATATTCCAAAATCGAGGAAATAGGGTAGGATAAAATCAAAACCTGATTCATTTTAATCTTGGCCACCGCATTCCACTCCTGAAGTTTGGGCTCCAGACTTCACTCGGCTTTGCCTCATGAAGTCACTTTACCAAACTCCAGTCGTGAAATATGGTAGCCAAGATCAAACCTCATCCAGTTTTACTATAGTACTTATATAGAACGTCCTGACCATGCTGTACAAGTCACAGAACGAGATGCTAGTTTACCGTTTATACGGACCGAGGCATTTATGCCGAGTTCCGTACAAACGGTAAATTAGCATCGAGTTCTGTGACTTGTACAAGCATGGTTGGACGTTATATATTTACTATATACCCGAAATTTTTTTTAAAATCTATTTCATTTTTCTTAACAACCAAAATTTTAATAAATGTGTATGGCTAGGTGGTCCGTATTTTAGTGTACGGACCAGTGGTCCGTACAGTATTTTTACGTCATATGCCAAAACGGTGCGTATTTACAGTATATACGGCATGGGTATATAGTAATTCACTAACTTACTCTGAATGAGAATACATTAAATAAAGACAGATGTAGAAGTAGAGGAGAGAGACTTACGCGGTTGGCGGCGATGTCCGTCTTCAGGGCCAGCATGGTGGTCATACGCTGCTCAAAGTGCGCCTGTTCTCGGTTCTCCTCCTCCTTCTCCCGCTGCTGCAGCCTGAGCCAAGCACACATCACTATCACTGACACGGAGTTCACTTTTAACACAATCAAGGTGGTCTACTACTCGTCAAAAATATAACGTTATAAAATAGAACGGTTGATTGTGATCAGCTACTACCCATTGTGAGTAAAGGCGGTATTCCACCAAACAACCACTTTTTCAACATCAACAGACGTTCCAGCCGACCTTTCAGCCGACGTCGGTTGAAACGTCTGGGAAAATGGCCTCAAAATGCGTTGCTGCTCCACCGAAACCCCCAACAGACGTTCATTTGGACGCCATACGAGCGTCGGGTGGGTTCAAAGTTCCAGCAGATCCTAGCCGACGCCCCTGCCGTGGCGCCGACTGGTGGACGTTCGCCGCATTTTACGTACTAATCGAGTTCTCCAATAGGCGGCGCGGTGGCGGCGATACACTGCGACGCTCCGAACCCGGGAAAGCCGCGTATCGAGCGGAGCAGTGTATCGCCGTGTCGGGAAATGTACAGGAGTGCTGATAGCTCGTCAAATAACCGCGGAAATACACATTAAATCGAACAATGAAGGTAAATAAAGATAAGGATTGATGTTATGAATGTATATGGCACGCTATGGTGCTAGAATTCTGCAGAAAGTGTCAGAATTTTCGATGTCCGTTCGCGGTTACGGGTATCGCCGGTATCGCTCACACTGTGTTGGCGGCGTACCCTCGCCGCAACTCCCGGCAGAACCCACGGGTGGGTGTCGTACTCTTCAAATGTATCGGCCAGACGCCCAATTCCAGCAGACAAAAACCTAATCAATCAGTTATTTCGGCCGACGCTATATTTACATCTTGTGGAGGGTTGTTGGGGGTATCGGTTGGGGGATCGCCTGAAAATTCTGGTTGGTGGAAGCGGGAAATGGCCAAACGCCCCAGCAGACGCTCAGCAACCGTGAGGCGACACTCCTATCAACCCCAATATCCTCCAACCGACGTCTTGAAACGTCGGGCAGGAGAACCGACGCCTGCTGAAACGTCTGGTGTGTGCTTCCACCAACCCGACAGATGATTTAAAATTGAGCAGATATGCCAGCAACCCCTGCAACCGCCATACGGGCGCTGTACAACGTTTTTGTCTGGTTGGTGGAATACCCCCTTAAGAGCGATGATTTTTTTGATTTTTTTTTTAAATTATTTTATTGTCAACATCTGATTTATCAAACACAATTGGATCCATTAGAAAAAGAAAAAAAATTCTTATGAATTTGTATGTGTTGTTATCTCATCCCAGTATTTTTCTCCGTAGGCTTAACGATAGGAACTTATACTCCACGGCCGCGAAGGTATCGCACCCAATACTCAATGGCTAATTGGGTGAGTCACTTTATTGATTGATGATGTTTCTGATCATGTATATGGGTGAGATAAAATCAGGAAACCACTTGATGAACATAATTTGGTCCACATAACATCTCGTTTGACCACTGCATATTTCAGTCAGCTGTGCATTCGTGAATTACTTTGCAGTCAAACTTAGTGGCATATGGACCAAGTTATTTTCATCTCATGAGTTTCCTTTTAAAAATATCCTGTGTGTTAGTCACATGACATCATATTTCTCACTCACAGAAACTATATTCTCTTTTATCCTATCATTTGTTTGGCTTGCTACGTAATCTGACTCGGCTTTGCCTCGTGAGATTACTCCGCCACCAAAACTCATGGCTTATTCTCAGCAACTATGGATCTCAATGCAGTTCCTTCTTTGTACATCTACTCGGCTAGTAATATAGCGTTATAAAATTGAACGGTTTATTGTCATCAGTTACCACTCATCTTGTCTTAATGGTGATGTCATTCTTGAATCCATTGAGGTTGAGGGCCTCTGAACTGAGGTTTAGGTATTTATTTCACTCCTGGTATCTCATTTTTCCGTAGGTTTTACAGTTGTATAATAAAATCTCGATTTGTTTGTTTGTTTGTTTCGTGGTTTAACGTCCAAGGGGACCCACAGGGTATATAGGGACCATCAATGATTTATGCTTTTCACTTACGTAGACTTATTTCAGTCAATTCTTATCAATGTTTTCAAATATTTTTTAGACAATCAAAGAGATGTGTCTCATTCAACAACATTTTCATGTTGTTAATGTTTTCCAAGTACTTTTTTTTTATAAAATCTTGATCCATAGCCACTAAAAATACACCATTTGTTACGTATTCTGACTTGGCTTTGCCTCGTGAGATTACCCCGCCACCAAAACTCATGGCTTAATCTCAGCGACTATGGATCTCGATGCAGTTCCTTCTTAGTACATCTACACATCTAGAGCATAGAGTTTAGGGGTTTTGAGATGATGAAGAGAAAAGACAGTGTTTTACTTGGTCAGGGTATCCTTGAGGAATTTGTTGTGTCGTTCGTGGCTGCGCTTCGCTCCGAGGACGGTCTGCTGGTGCCGGCGTTCCTGATCCTCAATAGCCGACTGCCGCTGGCTACAAGCATATACATATATGTTTATCAACCTCGAGTAGTTTAGAGAGCCACCTGACCACAAATACCATCGTTTATTGCATTTATTATCCATCTTTTCGAATAAATTAAACCCAGAAATTGCCATAGTAATTACAATAGGGACTATTTTTTGCTCTATATCACAAATAGACTATTTTTCCCGTATACCCTGGTTTTGATTCCGTATACCACAGGTTTGATTCCGTTTACCACAGTTATGGTATCTGACAGGTTTTATACAATGGGTCGTGGTTTCCCCATACATTCTCAATTAGTACTTTATATATGATAATAATGAAAAACTTTATCTCTGAAATGATGTTGATATGATGTCCATTCTCAACATCTATACCTACTAGTATATTCATACAAAAATCTTCCTAAAGTGTGCTACTTATAGATGTTGCATTTTTGGGATATTTGCTAGAATGCATAAATTATATTTCTGATTAAAAAAAAGTATTTCAAGAATAGATAAGTTGACATGGTGCTTGAGAGAGTCCAACCTATTGGTATTATACGCATGGCTACTTACCGCTCCTGCTGGAGTTTGCGCCTCTCGGCTTGTTGTACAGATTTGTCCTCCTTGCGGTTACGCTGGATGGCCTGCTCCATGCGCTGCTCTCCCCACTGCCCCTCGCGCTCCTGGAGACGCGCCTCGGCTAAGATGTGTTTTCCCTGCTCCACCTGAGCCTGGGCCAGCTCGTACCTGAGTGCAGTCAGTGTAGGTGTTTTAGTAGGGGAGAGGCCAACTTTAGTTAACAACCGATTTTATATGTTTTCTTACACAATATTACCATGATTTTGATCTGAGTGGTCATATTCTTCACGTAGTTGACACGTAGTAGAACTCCAGTGAAAGTAAGGAGTATTGCGTAGTGTCAACTACAAGGTCATTATTATATAAAGTGGTCAAAAAACTTTCCTCGCTTTACGATTTAACTGCGAATGTCCCACTTTTACTGACAAGGAATACAGATGCCATTTGTCACTGAGTGACGAAAGATTATTCATACACTCCTCCACACCATGTAACCAGTCATTTTGTTGTTCTGCCATTTTGAGTTATAAAATTCCGTTTTTAATTTTTTCCTGGGATATAATGATAAGAAGACATAGTGAGTGTGACTGAATTACATCTTTTCATTGTAGTTTTGGTGGGACATGTTCACCTCCTTCTTCGTACTCAGTGAAGTTTCCCACCAAAACAACTCGTAACAGATTCCATTCAATAACACTAACTATGTCTCCATATATTACATGTGCACTGTTCGGCACACTACGCAGTAAGCTGTTCGTCACACTGTGCAGTAAGCTGTTCGTCACACTGTGCAGTAAGCTGTTCGTCACACTGTGCAGTAAGCTGTTCGTCACACTGTGCAGTAAGCTGTTCGTCACACTGTGCAGTAAGCTGTTCGTCACACTGTGCAGTAAGATGTTCGTCACACTACGCAGTAAGCTGTTCGTCACACTGTGCAGTAAGCTGTTCGTCACACTGTGCAGTAAGCTGGGTCCCGGTGAGGTGTATAATGAGGAGAACCATGGAAACGGATCATAGATCCAGTCCACACTCTTTAAACACAGGTGCGGTTTGGGGAAATGAAAAAAAAACAAGAGATTCATTGGTTTTAGCCTATAAATGAATTACAGGGGGGTTAAGGTTTCATCCGGTTCGGATTCATCAGGCATCTTAGGGCAAGGCGTGTGACTTTGTCACATTTTGAACCCTGAAGTAATTGTTTCAGGGTCCACACCAATTCACAATAGTGAAAAAAAAAATGAATTTAGTAATAACAGATATACAGAAAAAACCTGCTTCCGGAACACCCCACTTAAGAGCCACGCCACTTAAAGGGACATTTTGTTTGGAAAGGAAATTTTCCCCTCTATTAACCTTTTTAAGGGCACATGATGCCTGGAGGCATCACCGCTCTAAAGACGCATGATGCAGTACTTACTCTGCGCGGTCCAGTTCCTGCTGCAGCTGGGACTCGAGTTCCTGTTCACTCTCGAGCTGCTCACAGAGCTTCTCATGCTGCGCCCGAAGCCTCGACTCAGCCGCCCTGAAACAAGCAGTTGTTGTTGTTGTTGTTTACTTTTAATATTCATATTTTTATATAGATGTGCATGTGCTCAATTTTGAACAGAATTTTTAAGTTCCATTTTAGTTCATGGGAGTAGTTTTTGTTTGTTTTGTTTGTTTGGTTTGGTTTTACGTCCAGTTAACCATTATAGGTCCTTTCCAGACTTTCTCAAGGTTCTTTTACACCACTAGGGTGGTGATCGAATCTATGTGATGAATTCAGGTAGAAATCTCACCCCTACACATTAACTGAGGTGAGATTTCTTTTACTTCAAACACCACATAGACATGGTATAAGAAGGATGGCCTTTGTTATAGCAGTAAATCTACTACTGCTGAGGTTCGTGTTCATTTTTTTTAAATATTGGTCTTTATATGAAGAAAGCAGTATATATATGTTTTATATACCTCCTTGGATTTGCACCTAATCAAAGGATCATTTCACACTTACAGATCAACTGATCAATAAATAAAGCACAAAAATATGATTAATAGGTTTCTATTGGTTGTGAAACATGTTGTGAAAGCCAAATTATATGTTTTCTAGAAATGATATTATATATATCAAGGTGTAAAATGATACATTAACATATAAAGCAGACTATACTCAGAACTGTAACAGAATTTGTAAACTACAACACAGATTCACAAGACGAGGCAAAACCACTTCTAAATCCAAAAAAATTGTAAACTAAGCATGGTAAATATCAGGCGGCAAGTAGAGCTCTGTATGTGTTTGTAACACAGTATGTTGTACGTAATCTAAGTATGTTGTGATTAAACAATTATGACACGTAATGAACTAAAAGAGATAGACTATCGGACATGGGACTATTACGAGTGTTACCCTTGGAGACAGGGGATGATCGCCCGTGTAATAGTGATAGACAAAGGAATGATCACGCGTGTAATAGGCACAGACAGAGGAATGATCACATGTGTGGTTCATTTAATAAAGAGGGGAGAGCAGCCAGACAGTCAGTCCGGGCCCGCTTTCCGATGAGCACGAGGAGTAAGAGACCGTAGCTCAGAGTGTTGCTATTCTTTTGTGAGTAGGAAGATGGGGCCTGGGCTGGATGCACCGGTGGTGAGGCTGTAGATACACTGTGTCACATGTTTGTGATGAACAGATTGGCTTGTACTGATTCCGAACATCCAGTGGAAGATCTGTCCATGAGTGACAGAACTAGTTGCAATAAACAACAACAAAAAGAAGGGAAAAAAAGCTCTACTGACACATTGTGATCGGCTTCTGACACTTCTATCAACTGGTAGATGCCATCTCGTTCGGACTCCTGTTGTTGGATCTGTTCACGACATCGCTTCAACTCCTCTCTGGAAGGACAATATACAAAATTACAAACTGGAAAATCCATTTTAGTCTATATGACAAGTCAGTTAGGAATAGCTTAGCTTGGATAAATTCTCAAAATTTAAACATAATTTTTTTTTTAAAGGGAGCAAAAGAAAATTACCAAATCGAAAAATATAGGTTCAAAGGAACAGGTATGTCTTTCTGTGTTACTGGAACATGTACTATAGTTGTAAGAAATGTTATCTTGCTTCAAAAAACAAAAGATGCATCGCATACCTTGTTTTCTGTACTGCGTAGTCGCGGTCGGTGACGAGGTCTGCGAGATGGTCGAGGTAACGACGCATGTGAATCATCTGAACCTGCTCAGAGCGGGGAACGCTCGACTGACCAGACCCCAGGTCCACCGGCCGCTCCTCATCCCTACAGATTATACACGTCACATATTAGTGCCTCAGAGATGTCAGTTGGGGTCAGGAAAAAAAGGTGTATATATTTTTCATGTGGATTTATCTGCCATAGAGAGACAGGAAAACTGGGATAATATGTCCTTGTCCGGCACTGCATGGGGCTCGGGGTATATGGGGAGGCTCAAACCACTGTTTTATTGTCGTAAATGAGGCTAAATCAATGTTATCTTTGCGAAACACAAGGGAAAACAGTCACAAACACAGAATATGAAAAATGGATTTGCACGGAAAAGTAGAAAACTGATAAATGAGGACATATTTTTCATGTGTAATTTCGTGTCTGAGACAGACTGAAAAAACAAGGAAAACACATTGTTATTGGACATGGAATGGTGCTGAGGTGTGTGTGGAGAGGTTTGAACTACTGTTTATTGATGTGAATGAGGGCCAATCTTTTCCCTTTTTGTTTTATACAAGAAAAAAGAATTTGATAACCTGAAAATGAAAACAAGGATTTCCTTCGAAAATAGGAAAATTGCCATCTCTGAGTTTAAACAGGAAAAATTACATAATTATACCAATATATGATGATGATAAGATGTCATGACAATACATCCCAATTAAGGAAACAACCAATTTCTGACTTATGAGCAGCTCTGTCCGAAATTAATCGATTAAGATCCAGCGCAATAAAGCCACTTTATTGACAGAAAACATACATGTACAAGCGGTACATGACATTATATTGATGTATATACGGACAAAAACCGACCATGAAAGAGCAATATCCAATACGATGATATACATCGTTATAAACCAAATACTGATCAACAAAGAAATTCTAAAGAATCCAATGTTGACCAATATCATTTTCCTCAAATACTTTCCTGAATGTTTCTGTTCGTGTTGAACTACATTCTTTCAATTACACCTCTGTTTACACATTTTCTGTCTCATAATCTTGTTTTTCGACATACTAAAACGAATGCCTAGTAAAGAAGTAGAATAAATCTTTAAGTATCCCTGACTTTGGTCTAATTATTAGACAGATATGGTGACTAAGTATGCTGACCCGTTGAGTGATATGCCGCCATCGTCTGAATCGATGTCCAGGTCAGAGCCATAGTCGCCTACAGGCACATCTTCTGTTTCGTATTCGTCGTCTAGCATGGTGTCACCTAGAAAAATAAAAAGTGAGATATTTATTATAAATTGTATGAACGAGGCTTAGCTTGAAACTGCTATCTAGGCCCATAATCTGATAAATCACTTTGTTTGATAACATCAACTATTAATAAGAAATTGACGGTGTCTGTTGTTTTTTTGTGTTTCTTACTTTTTAATATTAATTATAAGTCGGTGGTACATGAAGCAAAGGAGGTGAAGAAAGAGGAGGGTAGAGGCAGAGAGAACTCGACAGGAACATAGAAAGATATATATAGATTGAATCTACATCATTGTCAATGCACTGTCATGGATAAAATGCAAAGACAAAGAAACACCGAGAGGACAAGAACTAGGGCATTGATGTATGATCCGTGGACGCTTCTACAAGTTCTAGTCAGTTATCATATCTAAATAACAATTTCGATTAGATGTCTATTACATTTTACCTCACGATCCTACATGTATCTCTATTATGAGTGAGCAGTGCAGTCTATACTATACTAGATTCTAGATCTATATATAATTTATGTCATCTAGATCTATAGATTCTTCTAATTATAGATCTAGATCTAGAATATAGTATCACACAAACACCCTGAATTTCATATTCCCTCCAATAACCTCAAATATCTCGTCTAATAATAGTAATATTCCTTATTAGTAGGAGTAGATCTAGATCTAGAGTCATAATTTTAGGGGGGGGGAGTATATCAACCATACACACATTTGTTTTCCTCTCTGGTATATTTCTAAAAATGAGGTATACGCCCTACAATATAGATCTAGACTCTAGATCTAGTACTATAAATAAGGTACCGGGTATGACTGAGTGGCGAAGAGTGGGTCCCGAAGGGTGTAGACTGTCTGTACTGTAGTGTCACGACTCACAGTCAAGTCAAGAGACAAGACTCAATAGACATACTCAAACATTCTTCTTCACTGGACTGTCCAGACTCGAACACGAGCCTAATTGAAATCTGCCAAACACCACTGTCTTTTAGATAAAAAGATGTAAAGCTAGATGTCAGTATACGTAAATGCTATTAAATTTCTGTTCGTGCTTTGGTAGCGCTAGACAGTCAGACTCAGAGCCTTTCGCCAGTTTAGGAGTAGGATAAGTCCGTGATCCGAATGAAAATATCAATTACACCATCTAAAAACTCAACCAGACATGCAAAAATATCATTGAACTGACAATCACAAGCCTTACCGATTGTGTTTAATGCATGAAGTGGTGACTAGCAGAAGAGTATTGACCTCAAATGAATAAAGTGGGACTGTTCCTCAAGAAAGTTGTTTACATGCCGCCATTTCTGTAGCAACAACGTTAGGTGCCACAACGCTAAATGTGAATCATAACTGCTGATGCACATCACTTCTAGAACATACATAAAGTGGATAGGAGAAACTAATGATAACTTGTGATGAATCTTTTTTATGATAGATTTGAGCCATATAGAAACATACCTGGTTACAAACAGGGCCCGGGATCTTGAAGAGTGCTGAATTTGCGCCTCTAGTGCTTATACTGGCACACTGCACCGCTCCAGTTTGCTCGAGCGTTGCAGTGTGTTTATACTGGTTCTCCTGTCATCTACTAGAGAGCACGGCGATTCTTCCCGCGGAGTTGGCTGGGTTCCGCCATAGATATCTGTATATATCTATGGTTCCGCCTGCCGCTGCTATTCCCCATGAGCCTGGGTGAGCCCCCAGGTGGCCCGAGCCCCTTAGCAGGGGGCTCTGCGTCGTCAATCAAACGCGAATTTTCGATTTTATATTTTATAATGATGCACTGGCTCTGCCCCCCCTCTCCTGGCGTGAAAGACACAATATTGTATTCTAACTAAGGGAACACATATTCATCGTATATATGACGATGACCTATGGAAATAAACATATCTCTTTAGGTATTTCACGATGATTAAAATGAGACCTATATCACAGGCTATTATAGATATTTCCTGGAGTAATGGAGAAAAGAGCACTAACAAAGTGATTTTCTTATAAGTTATATTATTGCATTATTGGCATATTGCATAGCTGGGAATTGCAAACGATTACCTCTATTATACATGCAGTTATGAAGACAACCCAATAGCTGTATTTTATGGGGATTTGTCTACAAAAACACTTTTTATTTGAAATCTATGCTGATTATTGACTGAGATATGACCGTGAGAAGATCAAATCACCGTTTCAGAAACTTAGGCATAAAAATTATATTATGTATTCTTTATGAAATTCTCTTTATTTCTTTCTTTTTTTTCGAAAATCTTAAAATTACTTTTACGGTCAGTGTTTCAAGCAGAAACATGATGTCAGGTCCAAAGTTCTTTGATAAAAAAAAAGACAGGTGGTGCCACCGTTTTAGAAACTTAGGCATACAAATTCTGTTATGTATTCTTTATGAAATTCTCTTTATTTCTATTTTTCTCGAAAATCTTATGTTTTATGAAGGCTGCCACACTACCGCCGTTTGTCAGGTGGTTTTAGCAATCGCTGTAGCGGAGTAGGGCCTAGAAAACACGCCCAGGCAACAAAAGTTTAGTCAATCAAAAAATGGCAGGTGTTGACTGATCACTACCGTGTATTGGATTGATACTAATAGAATAATCTTTTTTCACAGCAGTGTATTGTATACAGTCTTTATCTTTATTATGGTTATAAGTCTTTTGTGAATAATCATATTTTTCATTTGAAGTAACGGTATTCCGACTATTCTCTATGAGGAGTTTAAAAGCCTCTGGAGATCATGATTTGGGACGATGAATATGTGTTCCCTTAACATATCATTGTGTCTTTCACTCACGGTAATTGGAAACATGATATAAGCCTTGTCCCAGGCCTGGACAATCTCTCTATTAAAAGTGAGATAGTCCTATACTTTATTTTAACAAAATTTGACCCCCCGCCCGCTTTGTCATACAACTCTTATCATGATTGTCATGGGGACTCCCCCCCCCCCCCCCCCCCCGCTGCATGACGCCATTTATGGACGGCCCCTAACCAATAATGCTAGGGGAAGATTATCCATCGTAGACGGATAAGTGCAGCTGACCTGTCCGGGAAAATGTCGGTTTTGTGAAGTAAACTCTACTTACATTGTGCTGTCCAGTGAATAGGAAATGTATACCAGTAATTTTCATTTTTTTAAGATGAATACACCTTGCACTTCCTTGTTACCTTCTTTTTTATTTATAACATTGAACGATTACGAAACTGTCTCATGGCCCTGGAGCCTACTGAAAATAGGGTAGCTATATGCCCTAGTAGAAAACTCCAGAATAAATATTAACTTAAAAACAAAACAAAAAAACACATAACCAAAAATCCTCCCCCGCTTGTATCCCGGCGAGTAAGGGTGGGGTAAGTTGACTGGGTGGTGGCCCCCGGATTATCAAGGATTACATAAAAGCAGATGTACCCCCTCAAATAGGGAATTTGCCCCTGAAATACATCTGCTATTGCAAAGCAATTCAGTGGGATGGCAGCACAAGACCTAGAAATCTTTAAGCAGAGAAAAAAAGATTGAAAAGATGTGAGTGGAAATGTATTGCAGCCTCTCAAAAATTATGTGCTTATTTTCAAATCCCATAGAAGGCTATGCTGAAACTATTTTTTGCTTCCACTTTTTCTCAAAAGCAACACTCATATATGCGCAGCTCTATAGGAACTGCAAATGAAAACCTAGTGTTTGGTCCTAAATTTTAGAGAAGTCCTGAAAGGCGGTGCTCCCATAGATACAAAATCAACTGATAAACTTCCATTTGATTTATAGACAATAATCTATGGTTTTTTGGACAAGCGACTGTAAGCCACGAGTGGTTGATACATAGTAATACAAGAGCGCTAGCGACTATATTACGAAGCCAACCTTGAGTGGTTTGCAGTCTCCAGTCCACAAATCATATTTTGTTGTATTCATCATCCACCATTTTGAATAGATTAAAGACAGAAATTGACGTATTGTAGGGTTCATAGATTTCAGTTAGGTCGAGGAAAAATCCGGAAAATATCCGAATCCTGATTAGATCCACTAACTATCTCTAACATGATCAAGACTTGGTACACAAGCAAAATCAGGAAACACGGAAATAACCGGAAAACTGACATCTCTGAGGGTATATCATTCTCGACTATTCTTTGCTCTCTAATCATAGACATAGCATCGTATATGCAGATAAATAGACTAGATCTATGATTGAAGAGTTTATTCTACCCCTAATAAAAAAAACTCCATAGGCTTAACATTGGGTCACTGTATTCGATCTGGAGTACAGAAAAATGAAAAATATCGCTCTAGTGGGATATACTTGACAAATGACATCATTTGTTAATGTAGAAGTAATTTAGACGGGCGGGGTAGGATAAATTCTAAACCAAGCTTGAGTTAGTCTGTTATTGTTCATCACACAACGGCAAGATGGCATATTACTGCTCTCGGCTTCGCCTCGCACAGTAATACACGATCTTGCCGTCGTGCGATAAACAACACAACTAACTCTTGTTTGCTTTCTCCATAGTATTTTCTGTATACTACTTTATAAATCTATATACAATGGATCTGAAGTACGTCTACAATGGTTATTGTATATGGCATTTTTAGATGGGTACCGGGTAGTGTTTTACAGAGTTCCCATACATTTTTAATGGGGACCTTGTATAGGATGGATAATAAGGAACTATCCTATACTCATCCTTGGCGAAGGCCACAGTTGGTGACGAAAGAAATACATCAAGACATAAGTTGTATGTATTCAAAGTTTTATTCAGAATTCACCTCGAATCCCTGATAAATAATTGGATTTCCTCCGTCATCCATAAACAGCAGTAAACTCCATGAACTGGTCACATTTTCCAAGCTAAAGATTAATACGACGTGGTAAGAATACCTCTAAAAAACTAAATTTGCATTTTCTATGCTAAACAACAATTCCGCGTGGTAACCCACACAAGAACTTTCTGATATTTTACACAATTACTGGTAGCGCTCAGCCAAATATGCAATTTTTATAATTCTGCGACAATTTTTCGAAAAATTGCGAGGGAACATATGGCATTCTCTGGCTGTATCTAAAGGAAGGCTATACGGCATTGTCAACCCAGAGATATTTTCACTGAATAACTCATAAGTCTTGATTGCATTATATCAGGTTTGATAGTGTTTTCTTTTTAACACAGGCCTTGTAGAGAATGAAGTAAACAATATAATTGATGTCAACTGAGTACATTCTGATTACATTTTACTATTTCAAGAAAAGTAAAAGTTACTGTATGTTATATGTAGCATAAATAAGTTTAGAATTCCACACACGTTGGCAGTCAATAACAATCAAAATCAAGAACTAACTCTTTGACGGTAGTTGCATAAATAGGACATGGAATGGGTTTACTTCATTTTGAATTCAAATCCCCATAACCTTAAAGTATTTAGGTAACAGTACAGAAAGTGTACAGGGGGATGAGAGTATTTGAAGTATAACTAAACATATATATAAAGTAGCAGAACTAATTACACAATATATATTTATGCTAGAACACTATATGATAATACATAATTTCTGAATTCCAATTAGTTATTAAAATTTTGGTAAAACTCGAAACAGACTCGAATTTATAATTCGAGTGATTATCACACATTCTAAATCTTGTAGAAATCTGGAATTTGGTAGGGTTTAATGAACTGGTAAATAAAGGTTAGGTTATTTGAAAATGTCAAAAGAACAGAAAATATATAATTGGCATTCATCTTATCTGAAATTCATTCTAGTATTTTCAGAAGTGATAAAAATATTGTTCAGTTACATACAAGACCTGGGAGACCTCAATTTGAAGT
This sequence comes from Alentia gelatinosa, assembly GCA_950022655.1. Lineage (NCBI taxonomy): Eukaryota > Metazoa > Annelida > Polychaeta > Phyllodocida > Polynoidae > Alentia > Alentia gelatinosa. The sequence goes on along the minus strand of OX465590.1, from coordinate 41,508,504 downwards.
CCCTTCATGTCCAACCCCAAACAATCCAAACGAGGGGATTATTTCAACATAGAGTATGAAAAATATTAAGAGCGCTTGCTGTCTACAAAGGACTGAATCTCCAACATTTACAAAAGGTCATTTCTAAAATGAAAATAAGTTATCCCTTATCTGATTATTTCAATACAGAATACAGGATATGTACCCTAATCGAAAACCGATGGATTTATACAAACCCAGTCAATATATATACATTTGTACATGCCCACAAACTCGTTTCATTTGAAAACTTAAAACACTGCATCTATACACTCGCCGGGAATATTAATTTGTCTTTTTATCTTCATAAAATATCCCGGGTGAAAGTCTCCTTATTACACTGGACGCATAATCATCAAGGAAAACGTTCTGTACCAAACACCAGGGGGTGTTTTTCAGTAGTGACGATCGTTAATAGCGACCGTTTGAAGGGCAAAGTGTTTTTCAGACATGACAATCTTAGACATCTACTGCGATACTCGATTTTATTTGTCAAGGTCACTCTATATTTATAAATAAAAACACCCATTCAAAAAGTAAAAGATGTCTAACTTATGGAATACTTAACGGAAAATTATGATATTTTGGGATTGGGTCAAATGGATGTGAATAATTCTTCGCTGTAAATGTGGTTTAATTTGAATAAGTATAGGTGTCTCAAAATAAAAATAATTCCGATTGCAGAATCTTGTACCCTGAAATGATCGCTATTGATCTCAGATAGCGACCGTTTTAGCGGCGACCAGCTAGCGATCACCTGTGGCACTCTGAGACCACGTCTGAAAAACACTTTCTGCCATTGATCACCCAAACGGTCTCAGGATCACTCTCCGATCTCAGCGGAATCAGCTAGCGATCGTCACTACTGAAAAACACACCCCCAGACTACAGGCCCTTGATTATCGTCATTTTCTTATCTTTCCAAAATACACAGGAAATGAAGGTAGTCTTTCACCAAACCCGGCTCACAAGCAAACAGCAAGAAGGCTCACAAACCCGGCTCACAAGCAGGCTCACAAACCCAGCTCACAAGAAGGCTCACAAACCCGGCTCACAAACCAATCTCACAAACCCAGCTCACAAACCCAGCTCACAAACCTGGCTCACAAACCCGGCTCACAAGCAGGCTCACAAACCCGGCTTACAAACCCGGCTCACAAACCCAGCTGACACGCAGACGACACGCGCTACACACAACGACACTATCTCTCCACATACTTAATCCACATCTACACTCTCTTTGAAGCGCACTGACGGGGTACCGGACTCCCCAGCCGCCTGCTTCTTGGCGGAGTTGGGGTGCTTCAATTTGCCTTTTGGCGGGGAGTTGGGGTGCTTCAGTTTGCCTTTTGGCGGTGAGTTGGGGTGCTTCAGTTTGCCCTGTGGTGGTGAGGTGGCGACTGAGGAGGTGGTGGCGGTACAGTCCTCGTCCTCCTCATCGTCCTCCGAGCTGCTCTCTCCGAGCCGCTCCTCCACGTTCCGCGCCTCCTCCCGCTCCCGCTTGGCCTCGTTGAAGAAGTGGTCGAATGGGTAGGCCTTGCCCTTGTCCATCCTCAGCATCTCCTCGTTCTTCTCGTAGTCCTGGAGCTGTGAGATGTACAGAGGACAAGGTTAGTCTTATGTATTGTGTTTGAGTGAAGACAAGGCGTAAGGTAAAAAAAAAAGTTTTTGGATAGAGAAAAACTTTGAGAGCAGCCTTATCCCCAAAAAAATTGGAAAAGGTTTTACGTATTGGGTTTGAATTAGACTAGAGATTTATCTCAGCTCTGGTTTTTTTGTCTCCAAAGACTTAACGTTGGGAACTCAAATCCAACACCCATGAGATATTTAGGAAAAATATCCAATAATTGTTAGTATGGAAAGGTAAAACAAAGATCAGGAGAAAATGATCATGAATCTTTGTCTATATAATTATATTCTTTAAATCTTTGTCTCTATTTTTTTTTAAATCAGGAAAGCTCACCCTTTTCAGGAAGAGTTCTTCCTCTCCCTCCCGCAGGTTGAGGCCGGTGATCTCGTTAAATAATTCGAACTTGTCTGGAACATTTGGAACTCCATTCTTCTTGAAAAACTGTAGGGAACAGAGAGGAACATCCGTTAAAGGCATATCGGACAATTTGGCTTGAAAATTAAAACCCATGTCAATTTCCTGAAAACTTAATATGATGATATCCAAGTGTTGTATAACACATATCTAACTTAAAAATCGGGGGTCACCGTGTTAGTTTTTGATTTATAGATCAATATGATGATAATTTTATATAAGAATGAATAGAAATCTTAAAAAGTATTTTTTCAAATAGTAAAACCCATGTCATTTCCCTCAGATCTTCAGAGAATATAGTACATATATAGTACTACTTATTTATGTTTTAAAAATCATAGCTCACCGTGTTTGTTTTTGAAAGAATTGAAGAAAACCATATTTTTCAGTAAATTTCCTATGTAAATCAAGCAAATGCAAATTGGCTTATTTTACCTATTAAGATTGGATAAACTGGACAAAATGTTAAATTTACTCATGTAGAATTAGAATGAATCCCAAGAAACCAGTTTTGACTAATAATTGTTATTATTTAAAAATCACCAGGTGGCGCCACTGTGAATTTTAGGATATGCCTTTAAAAGTGCACAATATGGAGATTATTTTACACGAAGGCGAGTAGAAGTATGGTCTACGAATGTAATTAACTGAACAATACTGAAATCATACAGAAATTCAGAACGTGATAAGAGGGAGATTACATGAGACTGCAATCACTAAAAATACTACTCAAACATTAACCCTTCCTTTGACTTTTATGGAACTTTCATGACTAATTTTTAACTTTTTGTGTACTATTTTGTCAGGGTTATTCCATAAAGTCCCGTTCACACTGTGAGACTGGAGGGCTTGCAACTAGCGGTAACTAACTTGAGACTGGACGTTCCGAATTGCTTGTGACTGGGTGTATCTCCGGTATGCCCAGTCGCAAGATACGTTCAAATATGTATGTGAACCACTGCCCCTGCGACTAGAAAGCTTGCGGCTGGGCGTATAACGGTATGCCTAGTTGGTGACTAATAGTACCAAACATGTTTGATATTCAAAATGCTTGCAACTGGGCGTACCTGAGGTACCTCCAGTCAGCTACTAGAGGTACCTCCAGTCAGCTACTAGAGGTACCTCATGTACGCCCAGTCGCAGACTAGCGGGAAGCTTGCAGTTCACACTGTGTGTTTGAGGCGCTAGGCGCTAGAAGGTACCTCCAGTCTGCAATTGGGCATACCTAGGTACCTCCAGTTGCACAGTGTGAACTGGGTATTAGGCCTGAATATTGATTTGCTACGTGAACTGATTGGCTCATCATTTTACTTACGGCGCACACATTGCGGCAGTCCCGCAGCAGGAACTCCATGGCCTGTGGATGGTTGCACTCGACAGCTTGACTGACGTCGATGACGTAGACCTGGTCCTGGTGCCAGAGAAGGTTGTACTCGGAGAAGTCTCCGTGCACGAGGCCTGCATCTCTATAAACCTTCTTCATGATCTGTGCCGACAAGAGTCACACGTAAATACAGAGAATGTGCAATCACACACGATGGAGTGAGCGGTAAGACTAAATCATAATGCTGCTACTCAGAGAAGTCTCCGTGCACGAGGCCTGCATCTCTATAAACCTTCTTCATGATCTGTGCCGACAAAAGTCACACGTTAATACAGAGAATGTGTAATCACACACGATGGAGGGAGCAGTGACACTAAATCATAATGCTGCTACTCAGAGAAGTCTCCGTGCACGAGGCCTGCATCTCTATAAACCTTCTTCATGATCTGTGCCGACAAGAGTCACACATAAATACAGAGAATGTGCAATCACACACGATGGAGGGAGCGGTGAGACTAAATCATAATGCTGCTACTCAGAGAAGTCTCCGTGCACGAGGCCCACATCTCTATAAACCTTCTTCATGATCTGTGCCGACAAGAGTCACGCGTAAATACTTTTCTTTTGAGTTACTGATATTTTTTGTGTACTCTTATTCTTTTACTGTTCACAATCGACGATCAGGAGAAAATGAATTATATAAGTACCATCCATAAAGTATGTACTCACTGAAGGGGTGGGGTGGGGGGTCAACAATTTAGTAAATTTTGTGTATGCTCCCTTTTTGTTCTATTGTGTACAAGATTGGGAGTCGGGGTGGGGGTCCAAAATTTCAGAAACTTTACATACATACTTTATGGATGGCCCCTTACGAATGGGAATATGACAGAATCTGACGAGTGGTGGACCACTTTTTTTGTATAAAGTAAACTCTGTTAATAAAAGAGGTTGAAAAGCAGACTCGCGACTTACATCTATGGTCTGCTCGTAGGCCATCTGCATGTCGGCGGTGCAGAGATGAGCATCCTTGAGTTTGGGTGCTGCGCGCTGGTTCTCGCCGATGAACGACATGAGGAGCACATGTTTGCGTAGCATGACCACATGTGGGCAGGGCACTCGAGCCGTCTCTAACCTGAAACAGGATCAGTGCCAATTTAGATTCTGTTTGTTTGTTTAGTCTAACTTCCATTGTGTTTTTTAAGACTTCCTTTGGGTTTGATGGTGGTTGAATCTATGAGATGAATTTGGGAAAAAAGCCCACCCCTACAGATTTACCAAAGCGTGAGTTCTGGCCAGTCGCTTATGACTTCATCTCGCATAACTGAGTCAAGACGATGGCGTAGTATTTACACTTTACATGGGTGATCGGTGCAAATGATTTTTCAATGTTATAACTATGGCTAAACTTGTGCCAGAGGGTCATTGCTCCACGTTTTGCGTTGCTCCAGATTTTTTTGGGGATCGCATTATAATTATGTCGCAATCTACATCCAATTAAAAATCTAATGAGCCTTTCACCTATGTCACTGAAAATGGGGCGAAAAGGTAGCGATACGAAATGAAAATAACAATACTACACGACACGATCCGATATTACTGGAGCAACGCTTTTCCCACATTTCCAGGAGCAACGGTCCCCGGGGTGTGAAATAGTGACAGCTGACATACCTTCTGAGGTTCTGCTCCTCTTTCTGGGCCCACATACGGATGATGATGCGCGGGTTCTGCTTCTTGAACTCGGCATTCTCCTTGAGGAAGCGGTAGTCGCCCCGGATGTACTCGGCCCGGTTCTTGAACTCGTTCAGGGTCGTCTTGAACACTTTGATGGCACACTCTGACGGCACCAGCTCCGTTGTGTTTCTACCAAACACCAAGCAAACAAACACACTGTATTTATATCTAAAACTCAGGGATGTCAGCTAGGGTCATGAAAAAAAAGAGGACATATTTTTCTTGTGGAATTTACTGCCTCAGAGAGACAGAGAAAACATAGGAAATACATCTTTATTGGCCATGGAATGGGGTTGGGGTGTGTGGGGAATGGGGTTGGGGTGTGTCGGTAGGTTAGATGTAAGTATACCCTGAGGAAGGACATTTGTGTCCGAAACGTCAGCCCTTAATATACATACATAAAGAAGCTCAAAGTGGGCGTAGAAACGGTTGACACTTCTACTCAGTCTTTAATTGGAGTTTGGGGGAAGCCTTAATTCTCTCTTTTATTTTTACTTGGAAAGCAGGAAAACTGCCATCTCTTATAATGATTTCTTTTTTCTTTTTTTTTGGCTCCTTGGTAGCGAAACTGCCTTGTGACAACTACATCTCTGATAATTTATCTTACCCTGGAATAAACATCTATAGGCTTAACATTAAGAACTCATACTCAACAGGCTTGCCAGTATGGTAACTCATTATCAACGTGTGATAAACAGATGAATACTTCCAGACTAAGATAAAATCAGAAACATTTTCGTGCTTGGTCTGAGTCGTCGTTCGCCATCTCGTTTGGAGTGCTTCAGAATATTCACTCGGGTATTGCCTCGTTCATATTACTGCACACTCCAAACTTGATGGTGAACAAGGACACAGACAAAACACTCATCAATTTCTTTCTTTAATATTATCCTACCCCTAATATAAAATCCCATAGGCTTAACATTGAGTTCCGTATGCCACGCTGACTGGCATACAGAGTTTTATATGCCACTAGTGGCATACAGAACTGTTATCATGTAATATTCCAAAATCGAGGACATGGGGTGGGATAAAATCAAAACCTGATTCATTTTAATCTTGGCCACTGCATGTCACTCCTGGAGTTTTGGCTCCGGACTTCACTCTGCTACGCCTCATGAAGTCACTATGCCAAACTCCAGTTGTGGCATACGGTGGACAAGATTAAAACTCATCCAGTTTTACGATAGTAGTAATTTTTCTGAGTAGCTGTGGTTATTTACCTGCCGCCGTCGGCGTGGAAGACGACGGCCTCCTTGCCAGCGCTGATCACTCCGTTCACGTTCTCCAACACCTCGTTATTCACCATCTTGTAGAGAATCAGTCGCGTCTTCTGATCCACCGCCATGTCCTACAATAGATTCAATCTCACATTCATCTACCGTGATGACTTAAACACAATATTTAACACTTATACAGACATCTACCGTGATGACTTAAACACAATATTCAACACATATACAGACATCTACCGTGATGACTTAAACACAATATTCAACACATATACAGACATCTACCGTGATGACTTAAACACAATATTCAACACATATACAGACATCTACCGTGATGACTTAAACACAATATTCAACACATATACAGACATCTACCGTGATGACTTAAACACAATATTCAACACATATACAGACATCTACCGTGATGACTTAAACACAATATTTAACACATATACAGACTATTCCTGACATTTATAACTTTCGAAATATCATGTTATATAAACTAAAACTGCAAAACTATTATGATCCCCATGATCACTGTAATTATCATAAAAAGTTATATACTTATACATGTTCTATATCGATTCTATATTATAAGAACGATCTAAATTGAAAAATAAAAAAACATTAAAAAAAACATCAATATAAAAGAAAAATGAAAGTTCACGAATTCTACCATAAACATCCCCTCCCCCTAATTTAAAAAAAAAAAATGATTTAAAAAAAAGTTCACATATTCTACCATAAACATCCCCTCCCATAATTTTTAAAAAAAAAAAATTAAAAAAAATTCACATATTCTGCAATGAACATTCCTTCCCCCAATTTTTTTTTTTTTTAATGGAAAAAAATGGAGAGACTGTGTGAAGTGGCGGCATGTTGTACTCACGGCTGTGGAATGCTCCTTCTTTTCGTGCAGACGTCGGCTGCGCTTGTCGATCAGCTCGGAGTGTTGCTTCAGGTGGTTGTACACTTTGTTCGGCAGCTTCATGTCGATATCAGTTCCGTCTCCCGTCGGGAAGTCAGGCGCGAACTAAATGAATAAATATCAGAGATGTCAGCTGGGGTCATGAAAAAAAGAGGGAATAATTTTCATGTGGAATTTACTGCCTCAGAGAGACTGAGAAAACTTGGAAAATACATCGTTATTCTCCATGGCATGTTGCTGGGGTGTGTCGGTAGGTTTGAACAACTGTTTATTTGTATGAATGAGGCCAAATTTATTCTCTTTTTGAAGAATAATTGATAACAATTATTTCGAACAGATTGACTCTTAATCGATGTGTACCATAACACTGCGAATGTTGGCAATGTATATGAAATGTCGAAATTCTGTCATTTGTCGGAAAACTTGCATCCCTGATTTATTATATCTGAAATCATGAAATTTCGGAAATCTGTAATTTATTAGGATACATACACCCCTGGAATAAACAGAGGAGTTAAGTAGAGAGGAGAGATGACTTACCCTTTCCATGGCGCGCTGGGCGTTCTTGCGGCCACAGATTGCTGGGTCGTGCTTGGTCACGATATTCTTTCCCTTCCCAGAGATGCCAGTTCCCCTCTTGAACTGTGGGGTCGAATCTGTAAAACAAAGAAAAAATGCTGATATGGGCATATGTAGTGCAGGAGTAAACCTGTGATATTTTTCCATGGTTAGGTCAACTGATAGGCAGCATGTGTGTATACAGTAGAACTCCACCTAGCGGAGACCCCGCATAAGCAGCCACCCCGCTTTAACGGACACCTTTGCTCGGAACGGATCCCACTATTAGATGTTTATTCTAACCCTGTGTAAGCGGGACCCTGCGTAAGCGAACACTTTGGCCCGGAACTACATTCATGACCATGGAGTATGAGTTTTTAATGTTAAGTCTATGGAGAAAAAATACAGGGGTGAGATAAATGATGCAGATGTGACACTTGTGCCAAAAGTTTGTTCACCTGTTTTAATTACTACGTCATACTTCTCCCAACTAATGGATATTGTAAATACAAGTAGATATAATGTCTCACCCTTCACTGGTTTCTCTTCCCATAAGTAATCAGCCTCGTCTTCACTGTCGTCGCTCTCCACTAGAGCTGGGTGTACACTTCTGTAATGTGTGAAGTTCAGCGTCACTGAAAAATACAGACACATGTTCATTGAATGTCACAGGAAGAGAGTCAAGTACACGTAAATTCTAAAGTGAGCTAAGGCAGAAATCAACAGTCAAATGTCTAATCCCTGAGCATTTCTAGCTAGGTTAGATAGGTAAGTGTTGAGGACCTTCTACTTACAAGATTTCTGAACTGTAAGCTACTAATGTAATCAGGTGACATGAGTTTACTTACACAAAAACAAATTAAGAAAGAAAAACAAAAACAAACTAGGCCTTACGAGAAAACTTGTTCCACATGTTCCGCCTTTATGAAGGGCAAAAGATTTGCACCTTTGTTGGTAAGCTGGATTATTCTATCTCCATAATATTTTTCGCAATAGGCTTAACATTAGGAACTCATAGTTCACAGCCATGAAAGTATTGTGCCCAATAGTCGATGGCGAATCGGGTGAGTTATTTTATTGATTGATAATGTTCCTGATCATGTAAACTAGGTGACCTCGTTTGACCGTGATATAATTCACTCAGCTTCACTTCATGAATTACTATACCACCAGTACGGACCTAGTTATTTTCATCTCATGACTTTCCTTCTAATACCATAACACATTGCTGCCCTTACCTTTACTGGTGCCGTTCAGTTTGTTCTCCTCTCTTTTCAGGATCTCATCGTGCTCGCGGTCAAACTCGTGCTGCAACATCTGTGCCAAGAGCAGATCACTGTCGGGTGGCACGGTGTCGGTTTTGGCGTCAGTGTTGACTTCCTTGTCTTCGGCATCCAGCTCGGCCTGAAGTTGTTTCGCGAACTGGAGATCGTCGTTCGGGGTCGCGTCTTTGTCTGCGTCTTTGTCTGTGGCGGTTGGAGTCTCTTGGGAGTCTTCCGCATCTAATTTCTCCTGGAGACGTTTAGCCACAAGGAAATCTTTGAGAAGCTCAGAGTCCTCCTCGATTACGACAAACTGGCTCATGTCCAACTCGTCGGATCCACTGTTTAAGAAAAGAATATCAGAATATAATCCCCGTTCATCAGGATTTTGATGGGTATACGATTTTTTTTAGTTATTTTGCAATGTATACATTTATTAGAAGACGTTGCCAAATTGGGTGTGTTTTGTATATTGTATAAATAAATATATTCATGGAAAAAATTAGTCTAGCACACAAAAGTTCACACCATGCTTAAATCAGTCTATATAGTCAGAATTTTCTGTAATTTCTAGCTCTTTAGAAAGATTTTGATATATTATATGGGCTCAATTACTGTGCCTTTGAAAATATAGCAATATGCATTGAAAAGTTTGCATGTCCTTTTACTATGGTTTTAATCATCCTAGTAGTCAATGTAATGTGTGAAATATTGGAACTAAGGCAGGATGATTGTGGATTAACATTGCAGAATTTATTTGTATGTCTTTATGGCATCAAGGCTATAGACAGAGAAAGAGTATTATGTCGCAAGACACTGTTCCTAGAAATACCACATAAAGGTCACACATGAGTAGCTTTTAGCGTTGCTCACAGATGGCAGTAGCTAACAGTAGGTGTGTCATGTTGACAGTAGCACGTGTATAGGGACTAAGCATTAGACAATAGGTGCAATGTTATGCAACGATACTATAGCATAGGCCTTGTATCAGACCCTCGCTTTACCGTGGAACACTCGCTTTATTAAAGATAAAGTGTGAAGCGGTTTTGGTTGTGAAGGTACTTAGACGATTTGCGTTGACTACCGATTTGCGGTGGACGATTTGCGGTGGGTTTGGACGTTTTGCTGTGAGATTCCCCGGGTTCCGGGGTGGACGATTTGCGGTGAAAACAGAAGAGTGTTGGAGTGAAGCCAACATTTATAAACGGCCTATTTTTACAATTACAACATTGTTAGATAACCATCTAGCGTGTTTGCCGCGGGTGGCTTGCGAGTGTGACATAGAGGGATTGCCAGGACTTTCAGTCGGAGCGTAGTGGCTTCACCTCTGAGCGTGACATCGACGGCCGTTTTCGCGTTCGCGGCAAACCGCGTTTCGGAAAACGGCAAATATTCTTATGTTCTCCAAAGGAAATCAAAATTTAAACTCACAAACTGTCTTCTGCATGTGTTTAGCTATCCACTGCTTTTTATTTCACGTTTCTAGGTTAAGTAACCGCGGAGTTATTAATGCTGAGAAGTACAGAATGTTTTGCTGTCAAGTCAGAGGAGGTGCAGAGCGCCCTCTACAGTGTTGGGCAACCAAAACAACTATCTATGAACACGACGATCTGCTGCCTCCTAACGGACACAGAATCGCTTCTACAGACGTTTATATAAAAGTTTTAGATGAGATTAAACAACCAACATTTCCCTAACACTTTGCTTTGTAGTATCTATGCTTCTTTTAGGAATATCTCTTTAGGACGTGGCTAAGGTGTCACTTGTTCGAGAGAAGAAAGAAAATTCTTTTAGGAATATCATTGTGCATAACTTATTGAATCGATCTAGTTTTCTGTTGACAGTTAAGTCAGACTCTTTTACTCCCTAAATTACTGCATGGATGCCAGTTTTCCGTGTATCTCCGGTTTTCCGGGTTTTCCTAAAAGTCTACAATTTTGTATGACTGAGACTGAAGCTGGGTGGTGAATTAGTAGATGCATGGCCAAAAGGCAAAGGGTTATTTATCATTTGCCACCACTTCCCGTTGGAATTAAGCCATGACACTTTAACACGAGTAAGGTGAACATATACACTATAATCGTACCAAATATGAAAAAGCTTGGCCATTCCGATCAAGCGATAATCGCGTTTGAATTTGAAATGTGAAAATATCACAGCAAATCGTCCGCATGCTCAACGCAAAACATCCACCGCAAATCGTCCAATCGCCACAGCGAAACGGTAGTCAACGCAAAACGTCTATGATTCGTTGTGAACCATAACTAGTACCTACTAAACTACTAGTCCAACCATATCTTCTTTGTATTAATTTTTAGATTTGCTTGTTACTTATTCATTAATATCCTTCTATAATATATCATATATATCAGTTTACTTACCCGGTGGCTTCCGATGGCATCCCTGCCTTAGTTTCCTCTTTGTCCAGAAGTTCTTTGGCCAGTTCTTCACTCATAACGTCCTGCAAGGAACACGGCTTCAGGACGGCAGAGGCAGGCGATCCCCACGGCGAGGCGGGTTTAGTTACAGGCTTTCCCCAAGGCGAGGGGATAGGATTGGCAGGGGACGACATGGCTATGTGATCGGATAAATTCAGCGATAAACAAGACAGGTCTTCCAGGGTTGCCACACACACACCTCCTTTGGCTTTGCTTTTTCTTCTCAGTGACACTGTGGCAGCTGCTTGGTTTTGGCTTCGATACGTCTTGTTTCCTCGACTTCGAATGGAAGAGCCCCTAGCCTTAGCTAAAGGGGCTGCACTTACTGCTTAAGTCTTCTTCTACCTACTTTATATATGTGCGTCAGGTAGCCAAGATTGCACAATTTCCAAACCACGATAGTTGCAACACAACTACCAACTTCCAAATCCTTTGCTCTTGCGAAATCAGCTGCCGAGCAAATGCGCTGGTTACCGACTGAACAGAGTTATAACAAAATATGGTCAAAGCAAAGAAAACTGTGTATATTTGTTAGAAATTCATCTAAATCCATGCAATAATATAAACAAAAGATACTACTGATATGGAAGACGCAAAATTATTAATTGTAAAGGGTAAAAACCTAAGGAAGTTTAGACTATGAAAAAGAAATTGGAATACTTGCCGGGTACAGGCTACACACTATGTCAAAATCAGGTCTCACTATCCAGTATATTTAGTAAGAATATTCTTCGTCACGATTCTGAAGAGCTTTATGCGGTATATTGCCCTTATGAAATAACTATATATACTTAGATCTGTCCTTTCATTTAGATATGTAAATGATATTAATAGTAATAATACCCAGATTTGTGAAAGAAATAGATTTACTTGTGTGGGATTTAACTTAGCGAAGTTACAGTCTCCAGCTATAGGTTTACTTGCTGTCATGTGCTGTAAGAGTGGCCTCACCGGGTAACAAGAATTTGTTCGGGGTTTGTTTGTTGTGGTAAGGGAAGTGGTCTGTCTAGTTCTGTGATTAAATATAGGACCAGTAGGGAAGGTAATAGAGTCAATATAACAAACATTGAAGCCGAGTAATGGTTATGTAACAGGGCATGGAACCTCTGAAGGTTGAAGGAAGGGGGGGGGGGGGGGGGGGAGCTGAGGAAGCAATGAGAATATGTGTTTATCCTACCCCTAATAAAAAAACGCCATAGGCTTAACATGGGATGATTTTATTTCACGGGTGTCACATAAAGTGTTGTTTATGCCACTACTTTCTGATGCTGAAAAAATATGGAAACGGAGTAGGATAAAATCTAGACGCCACTCGTTTGAGTTTGAGCTTATTTATGCCACTCATTTTGTTGGCTCTGTAATGTCACTCGTCTTCGACTTGTGAAATTATATTATTGAAGTGATAGAATAAAGTCAGCAAATTTCCAGTAACAATGAAAGAAAAAAAAGGGGAATATATACCATTTTACAAATATGTGTATTAAAGAATGCAGATCATTTCAAATACTTGAAAACTAGTGTCGGGGAACCATATGTTGCAAATATGTTCCTCGTCTGTATAATATCTTTGCTATATCTATGCTAGTATCTTGGCGAAATACATAAGGGTTTGACGTCCATGTGCTATGATTGTATACGCCAACATTTGATAAAAGCCCCACCCCCAAAAACTAAATCAAATATAGGTACCAAATATGGGTTAGTGGCCAATCTAACAGGTGGTAGTATTTCTTAGATTGGCCACCACAGTAGCGTCATAATGGGGGGGGGGGGGGAGGGCGACCCCCCCCCCCCCCCCCGCAAGCACACACACTTTTTTGCCAGCCCCAAAAAAGTCAGCACCTTGACTAACTCAATCAAGGGTAAAAACTGTTTAGATTTTTCAACATAAAAAACAAACAAACTAACTTTTAGCATGCAACTATGGCTAAGACTTGACTTTTCCATATGAAAAAGAGTCAAAGTTTGACTTTTTAGTGTGTATCAATGGCTAAGCCTTGACCTTCCAATGCAGAAAAATGTCAAAGTCTGACATTTAACATGCAATGATGACTAAGCCCTGACTTTTCACTGTGGAAAATTGTCAAAGTCTGACTTTTTAGCATGCTATGATGGCTAAGCCCTGACTTTTCAACGTGGAAAAATGTCAAAGTCTGACTGCTCAGCATGCAATGATGGCTAAGCCCTCACTTTTCACTGTGGAAAAATGTCAAAGTCTGAGTTTTCAGCATGCGATGATGGCTAAGCCCTGTCTTTTCACTGTGGAAAAATATCAAAATCTGATTTTTTCCATGTGTCGAAGCTAGGTCCTGACTTTTCACAGACATTTTGTCGATTTACAGTAAACCCAGTGGAACAGGCCAATGTCAAAATTCTGAGAAAAAAACCCAGTAACTTTTCAAGTCCCCCCCCCCCCCCCCCCCACACACACACACACTTTCAAAATGTTCTGACGCCCCTGCATCACCTCTGTCTCAGTGTGCTCTGGCCAGAGCAGTGGGAGTATCCTCATGCTTAGATTGGCCTACACCTCTGTCTACACCGTGTTCTCACGTAGTGTAGCCATAGAGCAGAGAAGTATCTATTTTTACTCTGTGGTGTAGCTCTGGCAGCCAGTGTACCTCTTGCTGGATTACGCCACGCCCCCTAGCGAATGACCCGGGAACCAGCATAGCCTCCTAGCGGATAAGCGGGAACCTGCAAAAAGTAGTGCTACACTCTTCAAGCACATTCTGTGTACTTTTTGTCTGATTATAGTGCCATACCAACTCTGCTGTGAGAATCCCATGTGGAAGAATATATTATTTCACAGAGTACTCTAGTTCTCTAATATTTCCTTTTTGAAATACTATCTGACTAATGTTAGTGTGCATTATTTGTATATTAAATAACTATACATGCTTAAACATATCTGGGTTATGAGTTATGACATGAAACATAAATGTGGAAGATCCCGAACGCGGATGTGTAAATAGGGCGGATGTGAGTAGTGCGTCTGCAAGATTTGTTTGGAAATGGCCGCCGCGAGTCTGTAGTGTTTTGATCGCGGCAGGACCTGGGACATACACACCATGAAGCGGTAATATTTTGTGACGTTTCGCATACCGTTTAAACAAGGAGGACTACGTTTTCATGCTGAAGTTCCAGTGGCGAAGCGGCCCGGAGTCACAGATGGGAGAGGCGGTCGTAGGGGTAAGTAGGGGCGGGGGATCGAGATGCACCCCCGCGACTCAAATCGATACGGGACATGTGCTTGCACGTACCGGAGCCTGCCCGCTGAACCGACGCTCGGCGGTAGGCACACCCATCAGCTTAACCTTAAGTGACACACATGTATTGCTGGAGATTGCAGTCCGTGCCTGGACTGGTCTGTCATCCTGATCTATATATTTCTTTATTGAATAGTGTCACAACCCCCCAGTGGTAGCCGTGTTTGCTAATAATGCTATGCATGCACAGAATTTGCAGATATGATAAATTATAATCATCTCCAATTCATGGTTCTATAGAAGCTCAAACATGTCATCTTTGTTTCTAACCCTCAGTTTGATAGTAGTAGTGTACATTGATGTTTTGAAGATTATAGATTTGAAGATTAAAGGGCCACCTCCACTATGTTTGATTCCAGACATGTTTGTTGTAGGCAGTGTAGTGCAGACAATAGACTAGCAGCTATAGTACCATGCAAAGAGTTGTGACTCACCTTCACTTCAACATATAATGTATAATTCATGACCATCTGTAGGCTACAGACCTATAAATTCGGATTCAGCGATGTTCTAACAAAGGTACGGTCAGCACCCCCATTCATTCAATCTCCCATATTCTAGGGCTAGATAGAGTAGGCTAAGGGCAGTAAGGCACAAAACACCTCTGGCACTAGGAAATGAAAACTGTTGGATGGGGTGATAACAATTGGGAAAGGACATATTTTGCAGAAAACAAAGCACACTTGATGGAAGCATAATGTCTAGGATAGGCCTGCTACTGACAGGCTGTGTTCTGACAGGCTGGTTGATGACTGGTAATCTTTCCATAGGCAGACATCTGACAGGCAGTGTTCTGATCGGCAGGAGACTGGCTGACAGTTTTCAGTCTTGCCACTGACAGGCAGGATATTAACAGATGGACCGGTTCATGGACGCCTTGAGCCCAGGACGATTTGAGCCTTGGACGCCTTCAGCATTTCTGTGGACGCCTTGAGCCTACCCTGTGGATGCCTTGAGCCTACCCCGTTTTGGTGGCTTTGAGACTCTAGATGTAAAAACTTTGAAAAGTGCACTTATATTGGTTTATAGTGATATAAACTCAACCCAACCCTTTTCTAACCCTAAGCCGCCAATCAGAACTAAAATGGGGTAGGCTCAAGGCGTCAACGGGGTAGGCTCAAGGCGTCCACATTTTCGCGCTGATAGGAGGCTCAAAAGGTAAAAGGCTCAAGGCATGCCACTGATGTGCTGGCCACTGATGGGCAATCCAATGACAGGTCAGCCGATGATAGGAAGGCTGCTGATAGGTTAACAGGTGGGCTGGTTGGTAGGTAGGCTGGTGGATGGGCAGGCTGGTTGGTAGATGGGGGCTATTCAACAGACGGGGTGGGGAGAGCACCGGACTTGTAACCCCAAGGTTGTAAGACTTTGTGGGTTCGAGTCCCACCCCCAGCAGTGGTAGATTTACTGCTATAACAAAGGCCATCCTTCTCATACCATGTCTATGTGGTGTGGGAAGTAAAAGAACTCTCACCTCAGTAAATGTGTAGGGGTGAGATTTCTACCTGAATTCATCACATAGATTCGATCACCACCCTAGTGGCGTAAAAGAGCCTCGAGAAAGTCTGGAAAGGACCTATAATGGTTGACTGGACGTAAAATCAAACCAAACAAACAAACAAAATTCAACAGACATCTGGTGCTCATAGCAGTATGCATACTGGTGCTACAGGAATGACTGCCACTGACGCCCGGCGCCAGAGGGTTAAAGTGGTGATTGCACCAACACACAAGATCTAGCGAGATTAGCCACGATTTTGGTGTCTTGCTAAATCTGCTAGGTTTTGAATAATCACATGCATATTTGTCGTGATGTGTCTTGAGGTGTCACGCTGGTGGAGCACCAAAATAGACACATGACACTGTGTGCTACGTTTTGCGACAACAGAGGTATGACATATCGCAACACTGCAAGATATAAGGATGGTTGTGATTCGATAAAATTAGGCGGGGGAGTGGGCATATATATCAAAGATTGCATTGATTTTGATGAAATCGAGCTGGTGAACTTTAACCATACTAGATCAGATATCGAGATTATTTGGTTACGTTTAATTGTTAAGAATGTACGACCAATTAATGTGGCATGTGTTTACCGCCCTCCGAAAGGGAATATTGATGACTTTTTATCACAAATCAAAAATGATGTGTTTGACATAGGAGGCGATACCACTTGTGACATATTCCTGTTAGGGGATTTCAACATTGATTACTCCACCCCAACTACCCAGGATTATAAGGACCTCAAACTAGTCGAAGCAGCTCTGGTACTTAAACAGTTAATCAAAGAAATTACGCGTTATAGCGATGTAAAGGACAGCTGCCTAGACTTAATTTTCACCAACAACAGTAACTTTATAGATTCAGGACTTATGGATCAACACGTTAGTGACCATTTAGGCATATACGTTATACGGAAAAAAACAAAATTGATTTATACCAAAACCTCATTTAAGGGACGCTCCTCAAAAAACTATGACCGTAAGAAATTTCAATCAGACTTAATAAATATAGACTGGGCTGAGTACTATAACACTTTAGACGCAAATCTACTATGGACCACTATGCTGAACAACATTAAATCCAAACTAGATACTATGTGCCCAATAAAAGTATACACTGTTAAAGAAAAAAGAGAGCCATGGCTTACAAATGAAGTCCTTGAACAGATCAAAGATAAGGACAGGCTCCTAAAAAAAGCTAGACGACATAATACACCTACAAACTGGACTAATGCTCGTAACGCACGCAATATGACAAATAAAATTATCAGGAAAGCAAGATGTGAATTTATTGAGGATAAACTAGATTTATATAAAAGTAACGATAAAAAATTCTGGTCTGTAGTTCAAAATTTCACAAAAGAAAACCCAAACAAGTATAACAAATTTAAACTAAGCAATGAAGGAGTAACCATAGATGAAAAACAAACAGCTGAATTTATAAACAAATTTTTTATTAACGTAGGTCCAAACCTGGCAAAGAAACACAACAAACAATGGGTAAACCAGGTGGAGAAAAATCAGTCAGAAATGAAAGACATGGTAACAAACAAACAGGAGGTCTTACGACTAGTTAAGGGTATTTGCAATTGAAAGTCCTCTGCCACAGAAGATATATCAACTCGTTATCTTAAAGATGCTTTTCTGGTGCTTGTTGATCAATTGGTTTATTTGTTTAATGTATCACTAAGCACGGGGCTTTTCCCGGATTCGTGGAAGGAGGCGATCATTGTACCCCTAAAAAAAGAAGGAAACAGTACCGATGTTAACAACTTACCTTGTTTAAACTAAGCAATGAAAGGAGTAACCATAGATGAAAAACAAACAGCTGAATTTATAAACAAATTTTTTATTAACGTAGGTCCAAACCTGGCAAAGAAACACAACAAACAATGGGTAAACCAGGTGGAGAAAAATCAGTCAGAAATGAAAGACATGGTAACAAACAAACAGGAGGTCTTACGACTAGTTAAGGGTATTTGCAATTGAAAGTCCTCTGCCACAGAAGATATATCAACTCGTTATCTTAAAGATGCTTTTCTGGTGCTTGTTGATCAATTGGTTTATTTGTTTAATGTATCACTAAGCACGGGGCTTTTCCCGGATTCGTGGAAGGAGGCGATCATTGTACCCCTAAAAAAAGAAGGAAACAGTACCGATGTTAACAACTTACGTCCAATATCGCTCCTTCCACTACCGGGGAAGCTACTGGAAAAAATCGTGCACCAAAGAACACTTGATTTTATTGATGAATGTCAAATCTTATCGCCTAAACAACATGGTTTTAGACCGGCCCACTCAACTGTCGACACTGTTTTTGAATTAACCAACTCAATTTATGAAGCTATTAACCAAAAAAATATCACAATATGCACTTACATTGACTTTTCTAAAGCTTTCGACACTATAAACCACGAAATTCTTTTGAACAAATTAGACAACATGGGTATTCGGAATTTACAATTGAAATGGTACAAAAATTATTTAACTGGAAGAAAACAACAAACGGTGGCGAATGGGGTGAGGTCGCTCCCAGGATCAATCACCTGCGGGGTTCCGCAGGGGTCGATCCTGGGACCACTCATTTTCATTCTTTACATAAATGACCTGGAATCAATTGTCAAAAACTGTGGCTGCCTTCATTACGCAGATGACACTGTGCTTTATATCTCTGGCGAAAACCTTCATAACATCACAAACTCTTTACAACAGAGTTTGACCGACTTATCTTCTTGGTGCGAAGGTAACAAATTAAGTATCAACGTGAAAAAAACTAAGAGTGTAATCTATGGATCTACAGGGAAAGTTGGAGAAAGGCATCGTCTAGACTGTAAACTATACATCAACAATACATTGCTCCACACTGTACCCTCATACAAATACTTGGGAGTAATTGTGGATGAGCACCTAAACTTTAAGTCCCACATTAACAATATTATCAAAAATGTGTCCAACAAACTGTATATTTTTTAAAAAAAATCAGAAGATACCTGACAACTGAAGCTTGTATGACAATTTATAAAACAATGTTAATGCCAATCCTAGATTACGGAGATATCTTTATTGCTAAATGAAATACAGCATGCCTAAACAAGTTACAAGTCCTTCAAAACGAAGCTATAAGAACTATCTACAGACTACATCCACAAACTCCAAGAACTATTCTGCACCGAAGCGCAGGTCTTCCACTTCTTCAAGAAAGACGACAAGCTCATGTACTTAACCACATGTTTAATCATAAACAAAACGTCAACCTGATAAGCCAAAAAAACTGTCGCCACACGATTGTCAACTGCTCCTACCTTTAAGCAAGAACACCCTACCTGTACAGCGTACCTGAACTCTCTACCATACTACGGTCCTAAATGCTGGAATCAGTTACCATCGACCACTAGGAATATTGACTCAAAAGATGAATTTAAAAAAGTCATGAAGCTTTTCTTGAACTCAAGTATACCATAACAATTACTCAGGTGTTGATTGCCATTTCTTGGCCTACATGTGCGCCTTCCCAATTTGTACTGAACGACGCAGGGATATGATCGATGAGTTATGCAGGCCTCTCTCTTTGTGAATAGTTTTTCTTGTTTGTTTTTGATTTCTCTTTCTTTGTTTTTTTTTCTCATGTGGTTGTTTATTGTAAACTTGTTAGCCTATAATCTAAAACTGAAAAGAAAAATGTCAAACCGGAGCTGGCCGGGTATGAAAACCAGTCCATGTATGTACTGAACCTGAACCAGCCTAAATAAATGATTTTAAAAAGATAATAAAATAACACGGCAAATCCATCATGTTGGTGGAACCAGCCCTTAATTCCTTCATTTGCACTATATTTTGGTAGATTTGTGCAAAGAAATTGGTATATTTTCTAGAAATCATGCACAACATATTCTGAACTAGATCAACTCTCAATAGTATTAAAGATGGCAGTTCGAGTGGATGTGCGATCTTTTTCTATAAAGTGAATAGCTACAGGACAAAAACACTTCAAAACTGTTGAACAATTTTCGGGTTATACTTCAGACTTGTGTATGATATAAAATCAGAATTTCATAGGCTTTGTAAAGAGGTGTTCTAGCCATGTCCTGAATTCCACAATGTATAAGAAAAAAGAAGACGTCGACCAATTGCGAGCAGGGGTTTTGTTTTCTTTTTTCAAAGATTTCACAGCAGCTCAGTGCTGTTATATTTCTAATGCATCGGTAATAAGAAAGAAATTGATGAGTGTTTGGTCTGTGTCCTCGTTCACCATCGAGTTTGGAGCACGCAGTAATATGAACGAGGCGATAGCCAAGTGAATATTCAGAAGCACTCCAAACGAGATGGCGAATGGGGACTCAGACCGAACACAAATATGTTTCTGATTTTATTTTAACCTAGACAAGTTATCTGTTTATCACCCGTTGAGTATGAGTTACCCTACTCGCAAGCCCGTTGAGAACGAGCTCGTAATGTTAAGCCTATGGACGTTTATACCAGGCTAAGATAACATGTTTAAATACACTTGAGAAACTCAGTGTTTCTGTCTGCGGTGTTTCAGGGCGAGATGCGGGAACTGAAGCGCCGGTTGCAGGAGGACGGCCTTGACCCGGCGGCCTCAGACGATGAGAAGCTGCAGCATCTCTGGCAGCTCTATGTCAAGACGGAGGTACGTGCGTTTATCATTATATACATATGGCCGTATGACCTACACATACTGCCCGCTGCTACCCATGACATATATATGTGGCCGTATGACCTACACGTACTGCCCGCTGCTACCCATGACGTATATATATGGCCGTATGACCTACACGTACTGCCCGCTGCTACCCATGACGTATATATGTGGCCGTATGACCTACACATACTGACTGCTGCTACCCATGACGTATATATGTGGCCGTATGACCTACACATACTGCCCGCTGCTACCCATGACGTATCTATGTGGCCGTATAACCTACACATACTGGCCGCTGCTACCCATGACGTATATATATGTGGCCGTATGACCTACACATACTGCCCGCTGCTACCCATGACGTATATGTGGCCGTATGACCTACAGGTACTGCCCACTACTACCCGTGATGTATATATGTGGCCGTATGACCTACACATACTGCCCGCTGCTACCCATGACGTATCTATGTGGCCGTATAACCTACACATACTGGCCGCTGCTACCCATGACGTATATATGTGGCCGTATGACCTACACATACTGCCCGCTGCTAACCATGATGTATATATGTGGCCGTACGACCTACACGTACTGACCGCTGCTACCCATGACGTATATATGTGGCCGTATGACCTACACATACTGCCCGCTGCTACCCATGACGTATATATGTGGCCGTATGACCTACACATACTGCCTGCTGCTACCCATGACGTATATATGTGGCCGTATGACCTACACATACTGCCCGCTGCTACCCATGACGTATCTATGTGGCCGTATGACCTACACATACTCCCCGCTGCTACCCATAACGTATATATGTGGCCGTATGACCTACACATACTGCCTGCTGCTACCCATGACGTATATATGTGGCCGTATGACCTACACATACTGCCTGCTGCTACCCATGACGTATCTATGTGGCCGTATAACCTACACATACTGGCCGCTGCCACCCATGACGTATATATATGTGGCCGTATGACCTACACATACTGCCCGCTGCTACCCATGACGTATATGTGGCCATATGACCTACACATACTCCCCACTGCTACCCATGATGTATATATATGTGGCTGTATGACCTACACATACTGACCGCTGCTACCTATGACGCATATATGTGGCCGTATGACCTACACATACTGCCCGCTGCTACCCATGACGCATATATGTGGCCATATGACCTACACATACTGCCCACTGCTACCCATGACGTATGTGGCCATATGACCTACACATACTGCCCACTGCTACCCATGACGTATATATGTGGCCGTATGACCTACACATACTGCCCACTGCTACCCATGACGTATATATGTGGCCGTATGACCTACACATACTCCCCGCTGCTACCCATGACGTCTATATTTGGCTGTATGTCACACTCTGACGTGTTTTTTTTCAGCTTTTATTTAATCTGGAGGATTTTCTAGGGAGGAAATCCCTGTTTTTGGTAGGCTCCAGTGGCCACATCAGGTTTTTTTGTACAGTCTAAGTTATAGATAATGCCCTGGAGAAAAAACATTAGTCCAGGTTAACATTTATATAACATAGTCTCAGGATGTTCATAACATGGACTTCAAACGAACAAACATATATACAATGAGGCTGAGAAAAAAAAAGCAATTGAATTGTAACCAGAGGAGTATATGAGGGGATAAGGGATATGATATCACATGGCTAGCTAGTATAATATACAGAAACTGGCTTACTGTCTTCTTATGTCAAAGTACTTGGTTAAATTATTGATACATCCCTCTGCCTATGGCATCTGATCAATAATTTCACCTAATGATTTTGACGCATGAGGACAGTAAGCCAGTTTCCATATGTTTGGTAGGAGAAAGGCTCGCACTTCCAGATACGCCACGTCTTCCCACACCAGTTTCCATATGTTATTATATATTATCACACTCTGCTTGCTTATCCCTGGCGTTTATTATTATTCATCTCACCCCTGGTATTTTACCCGTACAATTAACATTGGGAACTCTTATCCAACGTCCATTGAGTATTTAGAAAAAAATACTCAATGGTGGATTATGTCACAAAGGTTAGCCCATTGGTCAATGTGAAGTGTGAGATAAATTCAGAAACCTAATTAAGTTTATGGTCAGAGCTTGTATCCCATCTAATTTTAATCGCTACACAATTCACGCAGCTTCGGTTTGTGAATTACTATGCGATGGGATGGGATATGAGCTCTGACCATAAACCTTCAAAGGTTTGCTCTATAATACTCCGGGATGTCAGTTGGGGTTAAGATAAAAAGGTCGAAGTATTTATCATTGGAAATTTGTTACCTCAGAAATACCGAGAAAACGTGGAACCCATGAGGCTGCCTGCCACAGTCGAGAATCATTCCTAGTATTTGTTTAAAAAATGCCACTGACCAAGACTTTTTTTTTTTTTTTTTTTAAATAAGCCTTATTACTTCGATTCATACAATAAATCGCTCTTCCAGTAACAGCGTGGGTGGAGAACAAAACAGTCAATACAGAGTATGGTATTGTACAATGGTGTAAGCATATTTTCACCAAATATATGTTCATTGGTAACTCGTTACAAAACAAATAAATAAACGGATGACAATACAACCAACCTTATACCTTTTGATTTAAGTCTTGATGCAGACGTTCATGAATACAGATATTTCGCACAGTGACAAAGCACACAAATAGTGATTATTCCAGTAATTTAGCTATGATACCCTTTTTAAAAGCCACCTTTGATTCTTGAGTCTGTAATTCTGCGGATAAATTGTTATACTTAAGATATGAGGGTAGCTAAATTTGAAGTGAACCAAGAGCAACATTTGACAGATTGTGTACATGTATATGGCGGTGAGCGGTGGCCGTGCGCGTTCTGGCAGCGTGCCAGCTGGTGCTTGCCGTGGTGTGAAAGGCGGGCTTTACTTTGGGCGTGAAGTGTGACGTCTTTACTTTACTTACCGTGTCGAGTGTCAACAGACGCCGCGTCCCGTGCCGGAGAAACAGACGCCGGCGAGACGCTGCCCGCGGACGCCGGCGTTCCGTGCCGAGCAGACGCTGCCCGCGGCTGTTTAGCGTCCGCGCCTCGATCCGTTAAGTATGTACGCACTGAGGGTGAGGGGGTGGGGTAACATTTTTTTAAAACTTCTCATATACTCCTTATTTGTTCTATTGCTTACAAGATTGTGAGGGGGTGGGGTCCAAAATTTCAGCGTACATACTTTATGGATGCCTTAAAAAATTGTCCGTGTTAATTTTTTCCCCATGTTTTATGAAGTCCCCATTGAAATTGTTTGGGGCCACAGTAAAACACACCCATGGTTTGCGGCTTTTGTCAAACCTGTTATCGAATTTCTAGGAATATGAATTATCCTACCCCTAATAAAAAACGCCATAGGCTTAACAGGAGATTTCTTTATGTCACAGTAGTGACATAAAGTGTCGTTTATGTCACTACTTTCTAATACTGAAAGAAAGTGGAAGCGGGGGAGGATAAAATCTAGACGCCACTCGTTTGAGTTTTAGTTTACTTATGTCGCTCATTTTGTTGTCTCCATAATGTCACTCGTCTTCGACTCGTGAAATTACGGAGTCAACAAAAAATGTGTGACAAATAAACTCAGACTCAAACTTGTGACGTCTCTTGATATTATTAGCAGGTGGACTGTTGGTCTTTAGGTTATGGCTATAGCCTGACCCCATTTTCGCTTTTTTATAGCTCACTAAGTACAGAGAGGAATATGATTTCCGTTTTGGAAGAAGGTTTTATGGTGGTACAATGCCTTACAGTTTTAATATTTTGTATTTTTGGCATGTATTTGAAAAGAAAAGTGAATTCAGTTGTTGGTTGTTTGGGGGTTTTTTTTTTTTTTTTGGGGGGGGGGGGGCTTTGGTAGTCACAGGTTCATTTTTAAGAACTACTTTATGGACATATTTCTACCCCTTAAACTGGTTGAATCACAATATGATTTGCCTCAATTGAAAGAGAATAAAAGACATTAGGTGCTAGGAAGTGGAATTTTCTAAGTAGATTCTATATTTACCAAGATATTCAAGTATTTTCTAAAAGTCGGGGGTGGGGGGGGGGGGGGGGGGATTTGTGGTGAAATGGGCATACTCAAACAGATGTTTCCTCAACATTGATTTACCTTCAGCATTAGTGTAACACTTAACATCTCCATAAGTGGCACTGACAGTTGCTTACACCGTAGGATGTATCACTATTTAGGTGGAATGTATATTTGATGTGCTATTCATGTATTTTTGCCAGATCTCATAATGAGAGGGGGAGGCAGCAGGTGTATATATAAGTGGATGGTTTATTCAGCATATTTACACATAAATAGAAGTCAAAATGGTTCATAACTTTGTTCTAGGAATCACTTAAGACCCATTCAAAGGATATTAGTTTGTGAAATTATTTGCAATATCATTTACTACCAGATATTGGCTTGACCTACTTTATTGATGTACATAGGAACAAAGTTTTTCTCCTAGTTTGAGCCACATGGTCAGAGGAACAGGTCTGTGTGCACTCATCCATGAAGGTGTCACCATGATGCAGTGCAAAATGTTTGTATTGCATTTGCATTGTTGTTGATTGCCAATTGAAATCGCCCTCAGATAGCTAAATATATGTGTGCACTGATCCATGAACTGCTGACTTCACAGAGGAGTAGGCCTTTAAATATCCAATCAATGCAGGCCCTTCGCTATTCATGGATGCCCTCCCTCCCTCCCTCCCTCCCTCCCTCCCTCCCTCCCTCCCTCCCTCCCTCCCTCCCTCCCTCCCTCCCTCCCTCCCTCCCTCCCTCCCTCCCTCCCTCCCTCCCTCCCTCCCTCCCTCCCTCCCTCCCTCCCTCCCTCCCTCCCTCCCTCCCTCCCTCCCTCCCTCCCTCCCTCCAGGGGGCTTCCTTGTTAATTAATCACTGGTAGATTTTTGAACTGTATTGAGTTTTAAATGCATCCACCTGCTAATTTGGTCTTTAAAATGCACACTTAACTCTTGTTGTTAATGACCATGGAAAAGAAATAAAACAATCTATGGTTTTTGGATGGTCGGCTCTGTAAACCACTCAAGGTTGACAACGTAAAATACTTGCTATTGCTTGTGTCAACTCTCATGGTTTACGGCTGGCCTTTGAAAAAATCATTGATTATCTATCTAATGTGCTGGTTCCACCAACAAAAAAGATATAGCAAGATTTGTCATGATTTGGTTGTCTTGCTAAATCTTGCTAAGTTACGAATATTTGGGTGCATATTTGCTGCGATGCATCGGTCTGGTTAAGCACCATCACTGTGTTCTTGTCATGATAGATCGCTGTATGCTGCAATATGTCGGCATCAGATCTTAAAAAAGTACACATATCAATGCCTGTGACGTGTCATGGCAAAGGAGGTACGACATATTGCAATACTGTAAGATATAACAACATATACCAAGATATAACACGGTAAATCCATCATGTTGGTGGAACCAGCACTTAAAACATCTTCAGCAGACAGAACACCGCTTTGTATTTGAAACAAAAAACAAAAAGTATTAAGTATTTGGATAAGGAGGGTTTCTGTTGTATTGATATCTTATATATGTTTATGTATGTTAAAAAAAAAAAAAATTATATATGTTTTTCGTTTGATAAAACCAGAGTTGGTATCTTGTGTACAAACATTACCTGGTGGCACCTTGATGTCGTCGTCCACCCATCGGATGAGCTTGTCAGTTAAACAAAAACCTGAGTACATCCCCCCCTGTATTATGTAAACAGACTCGTGTGTTAGACATCACAACTTGTGTTCACATCACGCCGTGCGCTAATTGACCCTCTTCACACTGGCGCCATCTTGTAATGGCCGCCTATGCACGTCAATCGAAAACGAGGCAAGCCCTCTGCACTGAGTCTTGAGCAATGATAAAAATACTAGTGTTTCTCTAACATGAAAAATGGAAATCGCTCTCACATCTACACTAATGGGCTGATTTGTATAAACAATACATTTTTAGAAAGCTAAGACTTGGGCCTATCTTTTGGGATATACATGATATATCTGTGTTATGGATAAAATTTCCTGTCATAGAATAAAAATAGAAATTGTTTAAATGAATAACATTAAAATATGTTACCTTCCTGTTTTTAATTAATTCCTGATTTAATTAAAAATCTACAGCGATGGCATATACAAATAAACATCCTACCTTCTTAGGCACTTCAAAACGATTAAAATGATACCAATATTACCCGGTTGTGATAGATATTTCCTGAGGTAATGGACTAATACTGCGTCAGTGAATTGTCGGGAAATCTGGGAATTTGTCATAAAAAATCTAATCTTTTTTTCTAACTTGAAAATATGTGACTTCTCTCTGGCTTTGTGTATAACAAGCCGATCTTTATAAATAAAGAATTGTTAGAAAGCTAAGACTCTAAACTATTCGTTGGCATATATATAATATACCTATGCATTGCCTACGATTTCCTGTGATAGCTTCAAAACTTAGATTTTTTTCTGACAAACTCACAGATTTCCTGACAATTAACTGATGCAGTATTAGTCCATTACCTCAGGAAATATCTATCACAATCTGGTAATATTGGTATCATTTTAATCGTCTTGAAATTCTCAAGAAGATAGGAGGTTTATTTCTATAGGTCATCGCGATAGATTTTTCATCAAAACGCTGTGAAAACAGGAAGGTAACATGTTTGTGGTTTTTTTTACCAAAATAATCATGATGTTCAATCTAGGTCTGGAAATCTTAGCCAAAACACAGGTATATGATATTATACCAACAAATAGGCCCAAGTGTTGGCTTTCTAACAATATTTGATTTATAAAAATCGGCCAACTATTCACG
The DNA here is from genome assembly GCA_950022655.1 of Alentia gelatinosa. NCBI lineage: Eukaryota > Metazoa > Annelida > Polychaeta > Phyllodocida > Polynoidae > Alentia > Alentia gelatinosa. The sequence goes on along the minus strand of OX465590.1, from coordinate 41,480,668 downwards.
ACACAACAACAAATTACATTTTTAGTCAACTCAGTGCCTATGGTACTGGCTTCACTTCTACAGTGCTCGCCTCGCTCTGAAGTGCGGAAATTTCGCTGGTCCGCTGCTTGTACATATCAGGTGCATAGGAACCAGCGACTGGCGACTGTCGCGCCACGCTTATGTGCAAGTGGTGAATACAGTCTGATGGCCTCTTCACTGCCGTTCACAACCAAACTATGTCGGCTTCTTATCTCTGTTGAATTAGACAGATTATCTCACCCAGATATCTTTCTCCGTAGACTTAACTTTAGGAGCTCATACTTCACTGGGTACCCAATACTCAATGGCTAATTGGGTGAGCTATTTAATTGATTGATAATGTTCATGATCATGTATACCGGGGGGAGATAAAATCTGAAACCCACTCGATGAAAATAACTTGGTTTGTACTCATTTGACCATTAGTTATTTACTCAGCTTCGCCTTGTGAATTACATAGCTGTCAAAAGTGGTGGAGTAAGGACTAAGTTGAGTGGGTTTAACTCAAGAGTTTGAGTAAGGACTAGGTTACTTTGATCTCATGAGTTTCCTTCTGATATTCCGATCACCTTCATGTTCTGCACTTTCATAATTCTGGAGTCGCATAGTTTTTTTGTTTTTATTTAATTGTTTATTAATAATGATACCCTCTTAGGTTCATGACCTGCCTTCCTTAAGGTCAGATACAATCATCCGGAGCTTCCCTTTTTCAGCTAACAATTTCATAGACATTCCTGGATTTAGGTTATCACTGCAGCATAGATAGAATCATGTGGGCTTACTGCCCATCGTTAGACAAAATTTGATGGATTTTCTTCCGTCGTGCAAGTCATGGGTCTTGTTTGGTTGAGTTTCTGTTAGATATCATTATTTCTTCCAGTTTGTACGTGTTGTTATGAGCAATGCGTACTTATGATTGTTATTTATTTTAATGGGGTTATTATGACGTGGCTAAATACACCTCTATCACCAAAAAAAAAAAAAAAATTATTGGGGGTGTAGCGGTCTGTCCGTATTATAGGTTGCCTCTAAACTTGTTGAGTCAGATATATTCTCTATGATATCTTTGTTGTTGTGTGTGGTGTAACTACAAACATATATATAGTGTCATATAGTGTTAGAGACATTCCAATGACTTTAATGGAGCTTCTTTGTGAGTCAGTCAGTGAGGCAGCGAGTTTTTTTTTGATAGAAAATACCTTCTTAATATAGAACTGTATCCGTTTGTGCCTGGGCAGCAGTCATGTGTGACCTAGCCGCTGGTGGGTCATGAATCCAGCTAACAGCTTAATTCACTGAAACAATTTCTGTAAACAATTTCTGAAAATTCTGCGTACATACTTTATGAATGGCCCCCATACTCTATTCTAGGCACACTGCGCCGCTCCGGTTTATCGTTCCGCAAAACGAGTTTCTGTAGGTTGCTCTAGCGGTGCAGTGTGTATTCTAGGGTGTTTGGTATTGAGAGAAAACGTGGTGACTGAGTCTGTAAGGATGGTTGTTTGAGGTCTTTTGTAACATGAATACGTCAGGACGTATTTCTGAATGCGGTATTTGTGTGAATTCTAGGAGAGCCTTATAGCGGCCTATAGTTGCCGGGCGTGTTGACAGTAGACACACCACTTCACGGAGTGGCTGGGGCTGGTTCTCACTGACTGTTTCCTACTTCTCTCCATGTGCCCACTTCAACCAAAGAGAAAACAAGCGGATATGTTTGTTGTTTTTAGATCCTGCCCGTTTCGAGTGTGCTTGCATCTTTGAGGAGTAGCGACAACTTTGTTTTTAGGATCAGCAGGGACTCTGACAGGTTCAAACAGGGAGGTGTTCGTGATTAGCAGGCAGACAAGTGTATTCGCCGCTGCATTTAAGACGTTTTACAATAGGCCTTTTTCCACTGGCTGGTGTCGCACCTTATCTGGGTGGTTACGCAATGCATGCAGCCAAACATACCCCTGGCAACGTATCCTTCAGCATTGGATTACTGAATGTATGAAAGTAATACATTTATAATACCCATGTATATCATTCCCATAGAGATAAAAGTGATTGCACTGTATTATATGGTATTACAGCTCAGATTTGATGTGTCATACATGCATGTCAACTCAATAATACTTTAGATATAGCTTAGATAACACAGGTATATCCAAACTGTATGCACAAAAATACATTGGCAGACCTAGCTATAGTATGCTTATCTTTTTCCAAGTTAAAACCAAGATAATTATCAACTATAAAGTTTAGACATCCCAGACTTGTTGATACAATACCATAGTTTGTTCCAGCAATTTAATCTGTCAAAAAACAACACACCTGTAATCACACCCACGGTTCACACTTTAGGTGTGATTACTGTGTGGCTCTATGGGCATGTGGCTGAAGTCGGCCGTGTTTGTCCGAGCAGCCGCATTACTAGACAGCGGGCCGTTAGGCGGCGCTGAACGGCAACACCTGTATTCATAGGACGCCCAATTGAAATCATGAAAGGGCCGCCAGTCGACTCCCAGTCCGAGTCCCAAACATGTTTCCCGTGGTCTTTGTGTCTCATTTCGCCTGTACAGATTACCTTGATATACCGTCATCCAGGGTTCATACAGAGCCTGGAAAACCTGGAAAAGCCTGGAAATTTGCTTTTGGGTTTTCCAGGCCTGGAAAAGCCTGAATTTCTCACCGTGAACAGCCTGGAAAATTTTGTTTTGCATAAAAAAAGTTTAGTCTATGAAATTCTGTTATTTGTGCTTCATTCCAATAGGTCTAGTCTCTGATTGGTCAAAATTCTCCACCCAATCTGATGGAAGGCCAATGTTAAATATAACTTTGTGTGAAATACGTGTAGAGATTGTAATTATCATTAATTGTACCTTAAAATAATATACACCCTTCAGAAAACAAACAATGACTGTTTTCATTCACTAGCAAGATGGTGTTGATTCATATTGTGATGTGCCTGGAAAAAAATTATTACAGTCTGGAAAAGCCTGGAAAAAGCCTGGAACTTTTTTGGTCTGTGTATGTACGAACCCTGGTCATCCCAGTCCTTCATAGCCGTTTCTTTTAGGTTTTTATTTACCTTGGAGATAGAGGTAGGTCGTACTAGCCGTCCTATCTTCCACTCACTCCATATATGATCCATATATCCGTTGATATGATCCATATTTCAATATTAGAGATGTCAGTTTTCCATTTTTCCGTGGAAAATGACTTTGTCATATCCAGTATATGAGATTGTTTTTCCTTGTGACTCACAAAAATAATTGATTTAGCCTCAATTAAGGCAACAAAACAGTGGCTTGAACCTCCCCACTGACCCCCAGCCCCATGCCGTGCTGGACAAGAACATATTATCCAAGTTTTCCTGTCTCTCTGTGGCAGATAAATCCACATGCAAAATATATCCACTTTTTCCCTGACCCCAACTGACAACCCTGTTTTCATACCCTTTCCTTTAAATGAAAATCTCCTAATGTAACCATAGCGTGTGTGTACTAGTTTGACTTCTCGTCCACCAGGCGTCGCTGAAGGGGTCGCTGGCCAGCATCGAGGAACTGCGCGCGCAGCAGGCGGAGGAGATGCGCGAGGTGGAGAATTACGTGGAGCACATCCGGAGTCTGTCCGACGAGCGAGAGGCGCTGACGCTGGAGTTCGAGGCGGAGAACGAGCAGCTCAAGGCCGACATCGTGCGGCTACAGAACGCGCTGGAAAGTAAGAGAACAAGAGTCCAACATGCCGTATTGCATAGGTTATGTGAAGTTAGCATCATCAAAGTAATAGAAAACAAGAGTCTAACATGCCGTATTGCATAGGTTATACCAAGTTAGCATCATCAAAGTAATAGAAAACAAGAGTCTAACATGCCGTATTGCATAGGTTATACCAAGTTAGCATTATCAAAGTAAGATAAACAAGAGTCCAACATGCCGTATTGCATAGGTCATGCCAAGTTAGCATTATCAACATGCTGTATTGCATAGGTAATGCCAAGTTAGCATTATCAAAGTAAGACAAACTAGAGTCCAACATGGTGTGTTGCATAGGTTATACCAAGTTAGCATTATCAAAGTAAGACAAACAAGAGTCTAGCATGCCATATTGCATAGGTTATACCAAGTTAGTATTACCAAGTAAGACAAATGAGAGTCTAACATGCCTTATTGCATAGGTTATACCAAGTTAGTATTACCAAGTAAGACAAATAAGAGTCCCAACATGCCGTATTGCATAGGTTATGCCAAGTTAGCATTATCAACATGCTGTATTGCATAGGTTATGTGAAATTAGCATTATCAAAGTAAGATAAACAAGACTCCAACATGCCATATTGCATAGGTTATACCAAGTTAGTATTACCAAGTAAGACAAATGAGAGTCTAGCATGCCTTATTGCATAGGTTATACCAAGTTAGTATTACCAAGTAAGACAAATAAGAGTCCCAACATGCCGTATTGCATAGGTTATGCCAAGTTAGCATTATCAACATGCTGTATTGCATAGGTTATGTGAAATTAGCATTATCAACATGCCGAATTGCATAGGTAATGCCCAGTTAGTATTACCAAGTAAGACAAATAAGAGTCCAACATGCCGTATTGCATAGGTTATGCCAAGTTAGCATCATCAAAGTAAGAGAAAACAAGAGTCAAACATGCCGTATGCATAGGTTATATGAAGTAAGCATTGTCAATGTCGAATTAACAAATATTGAATTAGGTGAAGACATTTTATTGATATTTTAAAGTCCGCACACCATTCCCAGAACCGTTATTGCATGACAGGGCCCCCAACACAATACACATATCCTACGGCAGGCAGCCTTACATATTTTGACATTTTCGGAGGTATTGATCATCGAATATCAGTGTAACTATGTGGACATTCGATCTAGAAGTATTTTATTACGCAACATGATATATATAACCACACACATGCCCTGAGAAAGTCATCAAAAGCCATTGAGTATTTCATGAAAAAAATTGATTATTAAACCATTTATTCAAAACCACAGAGAACAAAGGTCATATGGCATTTTCCTGCCGTTAGAGGGTTTACAATGCCATTTTCTCGTCACAATGACTAATATCTTGGAATGTGAATGACCTGATTTACGAAGTTACCCCATATAATTCTATTGAATGCACCGAACATAAACAGATGATGTTGGGTGAGCCGAGATGTTTTCTTTTATGTTCCAAGGTTTTATTGGGATGTTACAGATGAGCAGATAATGTATGAAAATATAATTACATTGAATATCGAAGTCTTAACCCTTTCAGGGCAGATAATGCCTTGAGGTATTATCCCCCAGACTAGACCGGATAGTGCCTTGAGGCATTCCCCAGCCTAGACCGGATAATGTCTTGAGGCATTCCCCGGGATAGACCGAATAATGCCTTGAGGCATTCCCCAGCCTAGACCAGATAATGCCTTGAGGCATTCCCCAGCATGGACCAGATAATGCCTTGAGACATTCCCCAGCATAGACCGGATAGTGCCTTGAAGCATTCCCCAGCCTAGACCAGATAATGCCTTGAGACATTCCCCACCCTAGACCGGATAATGCCTTAAGATATTATCTATGAAATTTAGTAATATTCATTTGTGCTTCTCTAATTTTCCGTGATCATTTATTAATGAGCATTGTAAGTCTGTTTTGTTCTGCCCTCAGCCTACAAGAGTGACGAGATCCGCGACATGCTGGTGCAGCAGAGTCTGGACGAGATCGCGGACGGCACGACGAGCGAACAGATCGCCTACCTGCTCGTGGAACGCGCGCGTCTCATGGACGAGCTGGAGGCCGTCGAGGGCCGGGCCATGGTATCTGCACTTCCGGTCGTACGGTCCGGCTTCTATTTACTATTATCTATACAGAGATGTCAGCTTTCCAGTATTCCAAGGAAATCCACTTTTTCATTTTTATTCTATAAAATTTCTTTTCCTGGTATGAAACAAAGTCTCATTTACCCCACTAGAACAATGATCTCAGCCTCCCAACAGACACTCGGCTTCGGCTGACACCGACTTGGATTTCGCGTTTTCTCAGTCTCTCTAAGGCATTAAATTCCACATAAAATTATTTCCATATATTTTCCTGACACCAACTGACATCCCTAAGATGCCTCATTTACTCCAATAAAACAGTGTTTTGAACCTCCCCACAGACCCTCAGCGCTATGCCATGGCCAACATGGACATATTATACGGAAACTGGCTTACTGGTTTCGTACGTCAATAATTTCACCAAGTATTTTGACGTACAAAGACAGTCGGCCTGTTTTCGTATTATTGTATACTTAAAAAGGCAAAATTTTACCTAGTCACGTGATCATATACCCCATACGTCACTGTGACGTACGGGTATAAATACGTCATGGGTAGTTTCCACTCTTTTTTTCTGACCACAACTGAGATCCATAGAGTTTGATAAACCACGGTCCAGTTATTTAGACGTATTCACATTGTCCAGCAGGTGGATACGGCAGAGGGTGCCATGTCTGCGACGCAGCTCCTCGAACTGCTCGAGGCGGAGCGCGTCGAGTTTGAGGAAGAGCTGGGCCAGCAACGCGAGAGTCTGCGAGACGCGAAGGAGGGCATGCGTCGTGCGCACGAAGAGGAGGTGGGCACCATGATGACGGAGAACGAGAAGCTCCAGGACATGCTCGACGAGGCCAAGCTTCAGGTGAGTGAAATGTCGTCTGCTGGTCCTCATTATCAAAGGTCATAATCAAGGTCGTAATCAAGGTCATAGAGAAGTCATGGAATTTCAAAATGTACCCAGGAAATTTTTCTCTTTTTCTTCAATAAATCAGGTAATATATTGATTTATCCGGAAAATAAATTCAGAGTGAAACTGCATATATAGATCCTGCTTGCGTTCTACGTTTTAGAGAACTATGATAAGAAGGAACTGCATTAAAATCCATAGATACTGGAAATATGCCATGACTCTTGGTTACGTAGCAAACTAAAATGAATGGCAATTTTCAGTGGCTATGGATCGAGTACGGTTCAGATTTTATCTCATCTCTATAATTGACTAATTGACTAACATTTGTGATATCATCCGCCAGCATTGAGTATGAGTTCTTAATGCTAAGTCTATGGGGACAAAATACCAGGGGTGAGAAAAACATTGAATCTCGGAGAATGGTCAATTGAACATCTTTATGAAGGTTTTCTGCTGTTAAATTTTGGTATAAGAAAACACCAGGAACTGGTTTTCCCAAGACCTCTAAAATATTGTAAAAATTCATATTTCGAATTTCCCCATCGAGATTAGACAGGGTAGGTGAGAGGCAAATTGATGAAGAGGACTGTGTTTCCAAAATAAATCAAAGTCCAAACTGAAGCTCAGTTACTGTATTTTCTGTTGATGCAGACAAGCCAACTGCAGAAAGCGGTGTCCAGCCTACGGGACCAGCTTCAGAAACAAGAAGGCAAGTATCAACATACTCCTACACAGCTATAGCAAATGGAAACAAATGCTATCCTGGAATGTCACCTGAATCAACGCAAAAAAAGAATTGCGAAACTGTATAATTCCTGATAAGCCAAGAAAATAGAAGAAAGTACTTCAAAAACAGTAACAACATGAAAATGTTGTTTGAAACTATTCCAAAGAAAGATATCATGTTTTTGAGAGAGACAAATCTCTTTGATTGTTTTTAAAATATTTGAAAACATTGAAAAGAATTGACTGAAATAAGTCTACAAAAGTGAAAAACTTAAATCGTTGATAGTCCCTGTATACCCTTAGGATCCCCTCGGACGTTAAACCACAAACAAACAAACAAACAAATTCTATATTGTGTATTGTCTGAGTTTTCATTGAAAACTGTCAGGTTAACTCCTAATGATTTAACAAATAAAATGAGACATTTACAAACCTATTTATCCTAGTGATCTTACTCTTTCACTATCTTCTTTGTGATCATGTATCGCGGACAGAGGAATCACTGTTGACGTTTACCTTTCATTCAGCAACAATCACAGAGAAGAGCTCTTCACGGTTGGAGGTAGAAACAGAGCGCGCAGCGCGGGAAAAGGCTGAGTTCGAGATGCACCAACTGCAGTGTCAGGTGGTGGAGATGAAGGCAGACGCGCAATCTCTGGTGGAGAGTGTAAGTGATGTCTCACGCTTGTCCATATTAAATCTTTATTATCCACCTAATACAAAGTGTCCATAGAAAATACATGGGCAGCGTGTATCTACATACCTAAAGCAATCAGATATGCTGTATGCTCTGGGCTGCAAAACCTGGCACATACGAAAAATACATAGTGCGTATGAAAAATCGGTACATACCTAAAATGAACTAATATCAGTACCCCACTTGTAAGGAAAAGGTGGATAACAAATAGTTTCATATAAAAGCGGTTGTATGCTCTTCAGAGTTGCCGCTACGCAATATCTTCGCATACGCTCGGATATTACGTGTCAACTCCTCGGAGCATAAGGCCCCTTGTATCTGAAAGCATTCAATATTATCTAAGTATTCTTAAGTCTCATAACATCTAGATCCAGACAATACTGCTCCTTGTTATTCCTCCAATCTACTATAGATCTGCCTGTCTCAAGAGTTTTAAGTGAATAATAAGGAAAGCCAGTGATGTATGAAATCAAATAATTTCTTCTACATTCTCACAAACTATATGATATTCTTTTTCTGTTTATTTTTGCTAACTGAATAGCTATTTTATTGAGACACGTATTATACTAAGCAGCCTATACTATCGCTCTTGCTAGTTTAGATTCTAACACCTGTAGTTTATAAACTAACATTTATCACGACAGACTCATGCTTCCCAAGTTGAGCTCAAACAATTTCGCCAAGAACGCCACACCGCCATTGAGTGCCAGTCCAGGCTGGAAAAAAGTCTCACCGAAAAAGATGAAACAATCTCTACGTTACAGGTAGATATATAACAGCATTAATCAATCACCTCAATAATCTTCATATAACACCTGCCTATACTTAGCTTATTTATTTCCTCCTATATATCTGGTAATTTTTAGTAAGATAACAGGACATAATCTATGATGGCTCTGCATCGTGGGTGTGTCGTCTAGTTTCCAATAGTATTTAACCTGTTTATAATACCACACAAATGAAATAAGATACACATGCGTGTTATAAACACTACCATTACAGAGATGCAAGTACCAAGTTTCCCTCCTAAATCTATGGAGCTTACAGATAGCTGCTGAGTAGAATACGAAAAAAACGTATTCTACCTAGACTGGCCACCACCTCTGTCTATGACTTGGTTGGTCTGGTCCGATCGCTTTCTGGCTTCGAGAGTACTACAATCTCCAACCACAACAATAGCCAGTTGTGACAGAGACTACCACGGCAAAAGATCTGCTGGAAGAGTGATTCACCCTCCTAGCAGAGATTCTGATTCTGGTAGTAAGTGCAAGTCAAGGTGGTTTTAGATCTGATTCCATTTCTAATGAGTTTCTAATGATTTATATTTATATTTCGACGTTGGGATTCATGGATACGGTTACAAGAAAAACTCTAGTTCTTAGCCAAGCACCCCTTTGAAAATAAGATACAGGTCAATATCGCGAAGTAATAATATAACAAACTCCCAAAAGAAAAGGCCATATCGAAGTGAAAATCTGAGGTAAATTTTTGTATAAAGTTTGTTAACAGAACTTTGTATAATCTTTGAACAATTAATGAACAAGACTCAATAAATGCCTACTTAGAAAAGTATTAACCACAGCAGTCTGATAACAGTTAATTATGATTATCGGACGTTAAAACAACCAAACCAAACCAAACTCAACAAATTGTTAGTATCGTTTGGTTTGTGGCTCCAACAACATCATCTGAAGTAAATTTTGATTCATGCCTTTTTGCAATCACGTGACTTCAGGAGTCCAATCAGAAGCTGGCGTCTGACGTCAGGACATTGGAGCTACAAGTTCAGCTGGCTCAGGACGAGGCAGACGACCTTCGCCAGGTAGGTCAAGGACGTTTTGTTCTATTATTTCTTTATTGAAGCTCAGTGATTGAGGCACTGGACTTGTAGTCCAAAGGTTGTGGGTTCGAATCCCCCTGCAGTCACCTATCTCCTTCAGCCCCAGTAATGGTAGATTTACTGCTATATCATTCCCTCTCATACCATGTCTATGTGGTGTGAGAAGTAAATGAACTCTCACCTCGGTAAATGTGTAGGGGTGAGATTCTTACCTAAATTCATTACATAGATTCAATCACTACCCTTGTGGTGTAAAACCAGCGAGAAAAGCTGAACCATGAGTTAATCCCTATATACCCTCGGGTCCCCTGGGACGTTAGATAAACAAGCAAACCAAACCAATGTCGCATTCAGCAAGTTTTTCAGTCACAATACATGGAAACAAGTATCTAATACAAGCAACCTGGCTAGATCTAAATAGAAAAGTTTACAAGTATACGCCCTCCAGACATTACTAAATTCCCGAATATTACCCCGGGTACCTAAAGGATCCGGTCCCGACTGGCTGGCTGCACCATGTCCGCCTGTCTCCATTGAACCCCTGTTTTCTGAATTTTGACTGGAGAAACTGAATATAATTTCACATGTACATGTAGAAATATCTGAAATTTCTATTTCTGGCATCGGATTCCTATTTGAAGATATGTAAAAAGTGTTTAAACTGCACTAATTGTGGGATATGGATAAAGGGTTTATAAGTGTACAACGACGGGAACCAGCTAACATCAGATCCTGTAAATACACTAAATTGTGGGATACCTCAATATGGTCTATGTATAAATATGAAGTACATAGGAAGGATGAAACAACATAGATGAAAGTGAAGAAAAATGTCAGATCTCTCACCGGGATCATTTACCCTTCTTTTACCAGCTCATTCTCATGCCGTAACACAGGTTAGAACTTTCGATGGTAATTTATCCCAGGCATCAACCTGTCTCCAAAATGGTAACTTTTTTACAGGAGGTGATTTAGGACAAGGCATTTTAAACCCTATCATATCGCCAGATCTACGTCGCCACGTCTTCAAATTCTTACTCAACATAACTTCGTTATAAATGATGTCATTTGTGGTTGAAATATATAAGGTATTAAAATAATGGGAGGAATGAATATCAGTATATACCTACTGTCGTAACTAACGTAATTACTAACCGTTGCTATGTTACGACCTCGGTTAAAACGTCCGGCGAAACAAGTTCGGAATCCGGAAACTTACATCACAGGAATCCTGTTTCTATATAATACTCTTTGGGTATACGTTGTTTTATGGATGAGCTAAATATCATTGTGTTATATGAATGATATTGATATCTTTGATAATATCATTTTCCTCTACTTCAGCAAACTAACGGACTGGTACCAAGCGGAGACGATCTTCAATCCAGGTAATGATTCGAGTTTATCGGAGCAGGGATCACGTAAAGTTCATTACCGAATTTCCACCTGCAACCACCAACAGAAATAACCTTCAACAATAGTATTTCTCACATAAACCCATTCCAGTAGACTGAAATTTTTAGTTTGTTTTATTTTTGTTGATGTCTTTATTTCGTTGTATGAGATCCTATAAATAAGATTAGTTCACTTTGCGTTCAGTCAGCAGTTGCTCCTCCCTAAAAGTACAATAAAAGCAATAGGGAGCCAAAGTGAACCTAATAGATACCCATGCTTAAAACACCATTTCTGGAGATAGACGCTCAGTACTTTGACTATATAGGTTTGAGATTATATGTGCCATTCCCGAATCTTTAAAATGCATATTTTTGATATACTTAACGACTTACATCATAGCTTCGAGACAAATTTATTCAGAGATGATAGTAGTAAAGTACACTTCAATAGTAACAAACAAGGCCAAAAGTAAAATTCTAGCCTCAAACCGCTATAGCGTTAGCACTAAGCCTCGTTCTTACTGGCCTCCGGAAATGGTGTTTTGTTTGAGCACGGGTATCTGCCGTTTTAGCGGGTTCACTTTGGCTCCCTATAAATCTGTCCAAGCGGGTTTGGGTGTACTTGTTGCCAAGTAACACCGACATTAAACAGATGCCAAAAGCTTTTCATTGAACTTCTGTGCCATAGTATGGCAAGTGAGTTCAAGCAAAGGATGATATAAAGCTAGAAGCAAACTACACCATGGTTTATTTTTCGTTAGTTTAGATCAGTCAGAAATAGTGGTTTAATATCCATCCTGGTTATAAGCATTCCTTTTCCTTTGTAAACATCGAGAAGCATTCTTAATAATATCAAAAGAAGTATACAACTTACATGTTAATTGTATGACATATTAGAATGTATTTCTTTATTATCAGTAATCCCACATACATATAAATAGTCTTAAAGTGGCCAGTTCAATATCATAAAATGTATGAAAGAAATAACGTACATATCCGAAATTTACAAAACACAATTTCTTAACATTTTGAAATTATGAAAAACGCACCAGCTGTATAAATAATATAACTCAATATTAAATAAATCTAGGATTTTAGATCTAAATCACCTTTCTATTGGTTATCACCTTACCCAGCATAAGGACACTGGTAATCTTGAATTTAAAACTAATTTACATACAATATATTGAAATATCTAGGTCAATATATTTCTGATATGGCTTTCTTCTGGTATATTCTCTCTTTAGAGCTTAGTAGATATCTCCTGTATGCATTGGTTTCTAACTCTGGGATTCTTACAGGCCTCTTTTTCTTATGGTGTTTAAAAGTACTTCGGTTACGGTCTTGCATTATTCATGCCAAGTTTTGTTAATGAGCGGAAACGTAGTTAGTGAGCCTGTAGCGATTGCCGTTCGAGGTCTCTTGTCCCATGAAGTACATCCTAATGCCAGAGGCAGAGGGAATATTATATTCGACAAAAGACCGAGAGCGGAATTGCTACGGGTTAACTCACTACGTGTTCTTATTATCATACACCTAAAAAAACAAGAAAAAAATTGCCATTTTATGTACTTGCGTAATACACTACGGGTAGAGTGCACCCGAACATTCACTATCTCACCCCTGGTATCCCCCTCGTACTCAACGCCCGTGGAGTATTGTAGAAAAGTATTGTAGAAAAATACTCAATGGAGGATGATGTCAGACATTTTAGTCAATCAGTCAGTGAAAGGGGTGAGATAAAATCTGGACCGCACTCGATCAATAGCCACGGATGATATGTCATTCATTTTGGTTTGCTGCATATTCTCACTCGGATTTGCCTCGTGAGATTACCCCGTAACCACAACTAATGGGACATTGTCAGTGGCTATTGATCTCGATGTAGTTCATTACCACTAGGTCCCAGTGAGCCCAAACATCATTTATACTACACCCCTAGCAGCGGGTAATATTTCATAGACGTTCAGCCCTAGGTGTATAATAATAAGTGAGTCGAGGTCGGTCTAATTTTTGGTGAGTTGTGATTGAGGAAAACTTGTCCTTTACTAGGATGAAAATGAAGATGGTAGAAACTATAAACAACCGGTAAATATATACCCATGGGTTGGATTTATGTAGGATTAAGTCCGGACTGAAACGATGTCGTATTGGATCCTTCCTCTATTGGAACTGTAATCATTCAGACGTCCCTTCTTTTTTTCTTTTTTTTCTTATTCAATCAAGCAAAATCGATTTGACATATTACATTCGCCAGCAGGCGTTCTTCCATAAGGAGGATATGATACTTTCATTGGCTTTCAGACCTTGCCAACGAAAATGCTGATATAATTATTCTAGTTATAGATGCATTGTGAATGAAAAAATACAATATGTTCCCAATAAAAAAACTATTGTACAGATTAATCAACATGGAAGTTTTTCTTTTTCGGCAATAATGTAACGCAAATTTGATTTTCTTGTTTTTCACATTTATCACAATTTTATCAGGAATATTTCTTTTTTCATCAGCGTAGTTTTCCTACTCGTTAGTGGGTGTAATATGTATGCACCATCTTTTCAGTCCGTCATATTAACCGAATTTCAGCGTTTTACATCTATATAACTGAAGATGTGTGTTTTATTTGGATTTTATATGAAACAAAAGAACAATCATTTATCTTGCGCAGCAAATGTTTTTAAAAGGATACATTTGTAGAGTGCTGTCCTCTAGAATTACATAACTTTTTCCTACTCTAGATGTCAGTTGTACAAAAGCAATTGCTTACAGTTTATCACTTACAGAGTTGAATTTGGTGATTATATCATTTGTATTGATATATAATCATTTTGTCTGAAGTAGTCGCACATTAGGCACGAAACAACCTCTGGTCGACAGTGTATTTATATCACTTAACTCTCACAGCCGATGTTTTGTGATTTCCTTAAGAATTATGATCAGTTTTGAATTGTTCCATGTGCTCTGGTGTTTTACTTACAGTTTTTTAAGAGAGTGTCCCCAAAGTATGGAAATTTCCTTCTGACAGATTAATAGTCATATTAATTAAGTTATATAACAGAATAAAATCGGAATACTATTCCAAGTCATTGAGACCGATCAGGGAGAAATATGATAACAATTTTTGTTGTTGTGAAAATGAATTTTTTTTTGTAGAAATGAAATATATATTTATAGAATAACAAATAATGGGTTAAGATATGATTTAAGAAGGGAGAGTGTAACTGTTGTGATAACGTAGGGCTTAGCATGCTATTGTGAGTTTTCCTAGACTTAGGTCTTGACCAATGAAAGTTTGAATCTAGGAATCAAGCGAGTGTATAATTTTTAGATAATGTTTGCCATATTTGCGAAGGTAGTAGCTACTGCAAATTTCCATCATGACGCATTTAATCTGGTATTTCATTCAGGGTTCAAATAAAAGGTCCAGTCTATCAGTTCAATATCTTATCTATCTAGATTAAAAAATGAGATGGAAGATCAGAAGCGACAAAATCAGAAGCTGCGAACAGATCTGGCTTCGGCGAAGATGCAACTGGAGGAAGCAACCACAAAACTTTCGACTTCGTCCCGACACGACAACAGCCAGGAGGAGCTTCAGGCGGTTCATGAAAAGGACGTCAACGCATTAAAGTCAAAGGTTGGTAGTAAAGAAGAAACCAAAACATGTTACTTTCTGTATTTATCTGGGGGTGGGGAGTTAGTTCAGTGGTTAAGACACTGGACTTGTAATCCAAAGGCTGTGAGTTTGAGTCTTACTGCGGCCACCTTTCTCCTTCATCTCCAGCAGCGGTAGATTTACTGCTATATCAAAGGCCAATCCTTCTCATACCATGTCTATGTGGTGTGGGAAGTTAGATAACTCTCATCTCAGTAAATGTGTGGGGTGAGATTTCCACCTGAATTCATCACATAGATTTGATCGCCACCCTTGTGGTGTAAAAGGAGCGAGAGAAGCTGAACCATGAGTTAGTCCCTAAATACCTTCAGGGTCCCCTGGGGTGTTAAATAAACAAACCAAACTAAGCCAACTGTACTATTTATCTCACCCCTGTAGACCCTAAAAGTAAAGGACAACACTAGATATATGATGTCATAGACCATGGAGAATTGACTGTAATGCTCATAGGAAACGAGTTACCAATGTTCATCCTAAGGGACAAAAATACCAGGGGTGAGATAGTGGTTATTAGCAGGTGGACAGTTGGTCTTTAGGTTATGGCTATAGCCTACTGTAGTACACTGCTTGTAGAGTTACTAGGTGACCTGACCACATTTATGCCTTTTATAGCTAACTAAGTACAGATAGGAATATAATTTCTGTTTAGGTTTAGAAGTTTTTATGGCTGTACAATATCTTACAGTTCTAGTTTTTAGTATATTGACATAGATTGGTCAAAAAAAGATTCAGTTGAGGGGGGGGGGGGGACTTTTTTAGACATATTTCCTTCTCCTAAAACTGGTTCAATCTTTATAAAATATGCCTCATTTGAAAGAGAATAAAAAGCAGTATTTGCTTGGAAGTGGAATTTTCTAGATACATTCTACATTTATAGTTTCTGTGTGCACTGATGCATGAATGACATTGCTAATGACCGATTGAAATCGCCTATAGATAGTTAAATATACTCTAGATTCCATACACAGAACACTCGGCAGGGTTTTAAATGCGTCCACCCACTAATCTGGCCTTTACAGGCCAACAAGTCTATTTCAAGATGCAAGGATGCCAGTTTTCAATGTTTCCATTGAATTCAATGTTTTCATATTCAGAACAACAAAATGATTCCTTGTGTAATATTGATATACCAACTGCTAAATAGCCAAATTCAGCCACAGCCCAGAATCCTCTGCTGAATCTCCCCACTGTCCCATGTAAAAACTTGAGCTTTCCCTTGATTCCTACTGTAATGCATATGTAATGCATAAATTCTGTATTGCAAAAAAAAAAGTTTTTTTCTTACCCCCACTGACAACCCTGAGATGCACATTTGGCTCTTGTCGATTAACAGATTCGCAGCCTGGAGCAGAAGGTGAGCAGTTTAGAGGGCGACCTGGCCACGAGTCAGCGTGAAGTGTGGAGCCAACAGAGCGACTTCAAAAAGGTCAGTTCACTCAGCTCAGACGACGACTAGTCTCCGTCAGGGATAACAATACACACGTACACAGACATCAGGAGGTGTTCGTTAGGGTTTTCTGCTGGGGTGGACAGCAATTACCAATCTGTTCACCCTCTTGGTCGCCTCGCCTCCTCATGGTGCAGACCGGATATACTTGCACGCAAGTATAACAAAAGCGATCTGGTTGTGGAGTTAGCTCAGTGGTAAAGAGCACTGGCCTTGTAATACCATGGTTGTCAGACTTTGTTGATTCAGTTCCCACTGCAGCCACTTTTCTCCTTCATCCCCAGCAGTGGTAGATTTACTGCTATATCTGAGGCCAATCCTTCTCATACCATGTCTATTTGGTGTTGGAAGTAAAAGAACTCTCACCTTGGTAAATGTGTAGGGGTGAGGTTTCTACCTAAATTCATTTAGTGTAAAATAACCTTGAGAATGTCTAGTGAGAACCTGCAATGGTTAACTGGACATTAAATGAAACCAACAAAAAAAATTAGGGTTTTCAAATAAAAATTGGCTATTAGAAAATTTTAATATGCCAATCATAAAATCGGGCACTATCATGTCTAGGTCTCCAGGACTAAACTTCTTTGTTTTTAACTAGGAAGTGTTATAGTCACGTTTCATTAATTTGTTTTTTTTTAACTATTCTAAACTTTTATGTACCCGGGGCCACACTCAGTCTAAGTTTCCACGTCTTCCCTTCAAGCTAAGGTCATATCCTTCCTTTCTGTGGAATAATCAAGGTAATTTCTCTTTTCCACGTTAGACTAAGAGAATAGAATGTATTTTTATGCTATTGGATTAGGCCAGAATCTCCACTTCCTATTCCGGTCCTGGGATTAAATAAAAGTCAGTAGACATGAGCCGTTTCTCGCCGATTTACACCGATCCGATGATCTGATCTGATCGCATCTGTTCTTGTTCCTGTGAAAATCCTCTCCCAGCAGACCACGTGATACACCTGTCGTCTTTCCAATACTCCACCCCGCTGGAGTTATCGACAAGTCTGACCACGATCTGCTAGAGTTTTATACAGAACTGGAGCAGGAATCGTATAAATATGCAATACTCCACAAGTTTTCATGCTCCGCAATCATCATCGTCATCGTCTTGCGACTGGGTGTATCTAGGTCTCGGACTAGTGGTACCAAATATAAAAAATGTTTGATATTCAAAAATTCTTGGGACTGGGCTCGTCAAGATACCTCCAGTTTGAGACTGGACGTACCTGGCATGTCTACTCGCAGACTAGTGGGAAGCGTGCAGTTCACACTGTACACTTTGCCGGGATATGCACTCAAAGATACGCCCAGTCTCAGACTAGCGGGAAGCATGCAGTTCACACTGTACACTTTGCCGGGCTATGCACTCAAAGATACGCCCAGTCTCAGACTAGCGGGAAGCATGCAGTTCACACTGTACACTTTGCCGGGATATGCACTCAAAGATACGCCCAGTCTCAGACTAGTGGGAAGCATGCAGTTCACACTGTACACTTTGCCGGGCTATGCACTCAAAGATATGCCCAGTCTCAGACTAGCGGGAAGCATGCAGTTCACACTGTACACTTTGCCGGGCTATGCACTCAAAGATACGCCCAGTCTCAGACTAGCGGGAAGCATGCAGTTCACACTGTACACTTTGCCGGGCTATGCACTCAAAGATACGCCCAGTCTCAGACTAGCGGGAAGCATGCAGTTCACACTATGTGTTTTGTTGGACTATGTTAGAAAGATACGCCCAGTCTCAGACATTTCACATTCTGCGTTTTACCAGGCTATGGGCTCAAGGGTACCTCAAGACTAGGTCTACCTCAAATATGTGTGTGAACCAGTGCCCCTCCAACTAGAAAACTTGGGACTGGGCATACATAGTCAGGGACTAGAGGTACCAAATACCAAACAAGTTTGATATTCAAAATGCTTGAGACTGGGCGAACCTGGGGTAGTACTGAGTCGCCAACTGGAGATAACTGGGAGACAGACTAGGTACCTCAAAAGGCACAGTGTGAACTGGGCATAATAAGTCTCACATCCTATCACATCCTGAGTTATTGGATGGTGTTCAGCCACACATCATATTAATGATTAACACGCTACCTGTGTGTGAGTGGCGGGTGGGAGATAAGATAAGCCTCCTTTAATCACGGGTGATCCCGACCAGCAGGGCGCTGCTGATAGGATGCGAGCTGAGTCTGTGATAAAACTGTACTGGTGTGAGACTCAGCAGTGTGTCCGGGTTTACGGGACAACTCACACGTACCTAGCACACCAGACATCCTGAGGATATACCCCGGTGTCCGGCTACTGTTCGTGAGGTAAGCAAACACCCTACAAATGAAATTATCCATCAGGTTGATAAAAAGGATTCTCCTACGCTTCGTGCGAAAAAAAATTCCCGTCAGCAAATTAACTTCTCCATCAGGCTTTGCTTTTATAATCGAGAGCTAAGAACCTTGCTTTTTACAGTCAGGGAGTTCTAGTTATATCGGGTGCCCCCCCCCCCCCCCCTCCTCAAAAAAAAAAAAGGTGTTCAAGTATGTACGGCGGCAAAACTAGACAAATTGTCTAAAAGCGAAGGTAAAAAATGGCTATTTTAAGGTATGCTGTGTCTGTACGTGATAAATACTTGGTAGAATTGACGATGAGATGAAACTTCTGCCTTTGGCATCGGTATATATCTCATCGTCAATTTTACCGCGTATTTATCATGTACAGCCTCAGTAACCCAGTTTCTGTATATTACTATATTTGATAGCTTGGACCCATTGTTTTGCTCCAAAGATGCGTCCCAAAACAAATCTGTTCCTAGCACCATCATGATCGTTATGATGTCACAATCACAGCACAAACAACGAGTTTGTCGTTATCTGTCTTTACCATGTTATGTTGTAGATATGTGTTTATCTTCCCACGCTCAAGCATATTCCACATGTCAATATTTTCCTGTTGTATGCAATGACCCGCGTCAGAAACAACTAGAAATAAGTTCAGTTGTAACTGAATTTTTTTCCTCTCGTCCACAGTTTATTTCTATCGGAGCGGTTAAAGCACAATTCATGTAATCCTAATTCAGAAAACTAAAAAAATTCTGTGCTTACTATTATCAGAGTTGCCTCATTACTTATCTCTATTGCTTTTGGTTAATATTTAATTATATTTCGCTTTGATAATTATGGTATTTTTCACATTTTCTAACAGTAAAAAAAACCATCGCATGATGACACATTACGTTCCTATACGATGCTCATCCCACCTACATGTATTCCACTTTATTATCCATCGTATACAAAAGCCTCATAGAAAATGTATGGGTAAACCACGACCCATTACATAAAACCTGTGAGGTACCATAACTGTGGTACACAGATTCAAATCTGTGGTATCCACCCTCAAAGCCATGGTATACGGGAAAAATAGTCCTATTGTGCCATAAAGCAAAGAAATAATCCCTATTGTTACATTCTTGAATGTGGCAATTACTGGGCTTAATCTGTTTGAAAAGATGGATGATAAATGCAACAAACGATGGTTATGTGTACAGGTGGCTCTGGAAACCACTCGAGGTTGACATCGTAATACACTCGCTAGTGTTCGTGTATTACTAAGCGTCAACCACTCATGGTTTACGGTCGCCTGTCCACAAAACCATCGTTTACTGTCAATATTCCCTTCACCATGATGTTGACCTTGTGGTGTGTGACCTTGACCTTGTTTTGACCTGGCGACCCTGACCCCTGTGTGTGTGTAGAGACTGGCGAAGGCTCGTGCGGAGGGGTTCACGGTCGACCTGAGACAGCGGCGACACAGTGACGGGCGCATCACGCCGACACGCGGCCAGCCGCCGCTGCACACGGGCCACCAGTCCTTACCGGTACTCAGCCCCCGCTCCCTGTGATGGGCGGGGCCGCACACTTTGTTAGAGAGCTAGCCCAGCACCGGGGCCACAACCTTAACCACAACCATGTACATAGAGTATAATTCAATTTAAATTTTTTTATTTTTTTTAGAAAAAAGGTGTGGGTGGGTGGGGTCATCGGCTTATCACAAAGTTGTTATTGTTGAGTGAAAAAATTCTTTCTTCCAATTATTGGTCTCCCCTTCCCCATGGGGGTGTGTTGAGGCCAATTAATTTTTTTTTTTTTTTTTCAAAGTTGTTATTGCCTGGTCATCTTAACCAGAGTATAAATCACAAGCACCATCGATTCCAATTATTCTAAGTTAAATACTGACCTTATGAACTTAGTGAGAAATGAAGGTTTCCAATAGGGTGTGCTCCACCCGCTGTCGCCGGCAACAGGGACAGAATTAGAAATCTCCAGCAGTGATTACGTATGAGCAGTAGTTTCTTAGTTTTTTGGGGTGTTTTTTTTCTTGCCATACGAAATCACCGTTTTATTCTGAAAATGTGATAAATCATTATGATGAGGGATTTTTAAGCATTCCCTTTTATTTTTTTGTCTTGGCAATAATTGGGATTAAAGTGGCCTTTTTTCATTTTTAAGACCATTCATTTGAAGTTTGTGAATTCCTGTACTGAATAAATACACCAGTACAAAAAATGGTCTCAGTTGAGAAATATTATTTCTCGCTCTCCGGTTTTTAAACTATTCTGAATTACTTAGGGAGATAAATAATGGGGTTAAGAATGATAGATCAAACATTTACCGTTAGCAAATAGACATCATACCGCAGATATAAATCTGTATGTGCAAAGTGTTTACTGGTTTGGTTTCCCCTGTGCTGGATTGTTCTTAAAACGCATGTTCCCGGTGTTGGCTTTGGTCGCTTGTTGCACGCACGCATACACAGCTTTCACGTCCTGCCTTGTACATTGTACACTGTTTATAATTCGCACTGCCACCTACAGCGGAGGCCAAGGCTAAAGCACAGATGGACCAATCAATGCAAAGGACAATGAACTCCTTAGTAATAGCGTATTTATGTCCCTATAAATCAGGTCCAGATTAGTATTATGGTGTGGTGAGTTTATAAGGGTTATAAGCTTGGGGTTATAGGTAACTTAAGGTGGCTTATAGGAAAGCTTAAAATCTAGAGTCAGACAGTTATCGCGGTCTAAATCATTGGCATAACACAGATTTGAAAGCAATACTTTTGTAAGATTCGTTATGAAAAAAAAAGTACTTGCGCGATAAATCATATTAGCTCCCAAAAATTTCAGGAAAATAATTGGGCGCTTCCACTGCCGGCTTTTACTATTTCACCTGATCCCACCCCACCTGATCCCACCCCATCTCCGTTTCGGCATAGATAGTTCGCTCTCTGGAATCAGCGCTTTAGTTTTCTTTTTAAAGTGACTAGAACCTGGAGATTATACTAATGCCACCACCTTAGTGACTACGATCTATGAATATACCAGCGCGAAGATACACAAGATTACAGCATTTGCTGTAAAAACTCTGTATACAATAGCAACCCTAAATAGTGAACACCACTGGGACTGACATCAACTGTCTACAATAGGTAAATAGTTTGTCCAATAAGCGAAGGTTCCACAGTAGTGGAATTTAAACAGATCCAATACCTGAAGTATCATCACATGTGGCGTCTCATATGTGTCACTTTACGGTAAACTCCTTAAAAATCCCCCATTTATGTCCCTATAAATAAGCTCCAGGTTAGCATTAGGATTTGGTGACTGAAAACATGAAAAAATGTACTTGCGCGATAAATCATGCTAGCTCCCAACAATTTCAGGAAAATAATTGGGCGCTTGAGAATTTCAAGGGGTACAATTAGAAATGCCTTCAAATCAAAGGATATATATGATTTTAATATTCTATTATGATATTACTGCATAATGACACATATATTTATAGTCTATAAAAAACACTTTTTATTAACAAATATCGTTGTACTGTGGGAGGCATGACAAGGTGGGGGTGGGGGGAGTGGGAGGGGCGTGGGTCTTATAGGATTTTCCCTATCGAAGTCGGAGTGCGTCTTATACGCAAGATGCGTCTTATATGTGTGAATTCACAGTAGTTCCCAAGGTAAAGAACACAGCCAGGGACACTTGGGTAATTTGGTCTTCAGGTTCCGCCTCCTGTAAAGATAACTAGAATACCAACTGAACTGGGGCCCGTTGAATAAATCGTACATAAAGACCCTTTTCAGTGCATCAAACATGGGTTGTATTTTTTGTTGTATTTTTTATCAGATTTTTATTCAGGGAAAGGATTACATCAATCACCGGAATTCGGCAGTCTGCCGTTCTTCAATCCGGGCCCTCGGGTTGTTGTTTTATGATTTTTAAGTTCGTTCGCTAAGACAGTATTACCCGTCCATAAGGTCGTTGAATCGTCACTGGGTCTCCTTGGCGTACAGAAAAAGGTTATTCAACGGGCCCCAGGCTTGCCTGCTCGTAGTTGTTCTCCGGTAAATTGTATTTGGGTAGTTTCCTCTTGCCATAGTATCGGCTGCATGTTCGTACTTTCTGAGGCACATCTTCTGCACATTGTTCACAGAATGAAACTGTTTGATTGTTTGGTGACTGAGCTTTGGTGGTTGTCTTTATCTAAATATTGCCTGTATTTAAAAAAAGGCAAACTAAGATGTTTTTATTGAATTGTAAATATTGTTTAATTCAGTTATGTCATTACGTTCCTTTGAAATCAAGAAAGTACCATTGAAGAGTTAGAATGGTGACACAATTTATCTTGTATCTAAAAAAATGACTGATTTTGCTGAATATTGAAAAATATATTGAAGCAAAGGAACAGAAAACATGTGTCCAGTATAAGGTACCGTGAGGAATAGAGTATAAGGTATCATGAAGAATCTTATGCAAGTGTCCAATATGAAATATAAGCCAATTACTGGGAAACCTTGAAAATTATCCCAACGAGATTGACAATTAATCCTTTATTGCAATCAATACCCACAAAATGCCATCTTTTACTGAGTAGAGTCCCTACATATCACTGTAGATATACCTGGGTGACAGTTGTTGACACTATGATGTCACAGCTGACAGTGCACCATGGTTACAGTGGCTAGGGGCAGTTCTAATAACTGTCATTCAAGGTAGCATCGCTGAGTGAGAAGGACATCGCCTCGTCCTAATTTGAATATGAAATATAAGAATGGTTTTAATCCTGTGTTTTGGGGATTATAGCATGTGAATAAGTAAGTTGATCACTGGGAAATGATTTAAATGAAACATTGTCAATGGTTGTGAAATAACAGCTTGACGTTTGATATGAATCAGATTATTAAGAAAGTATTCGGTATAAAGGTTGCACATGTACAAACCACTGGTGTCGGGGCATTATGAAGAGTTCTGTTGGAAAATTGTTTTGTTTGTTATCTGGGTATATCCCTTCGCTCTCGTTTCATGATGATATCAATTTTGCCAGTTTACATGTATTTTTAGATAGATATAAAAGGTCATATTCAAGGTCCACTTTTCATATTCAGTATATACATGTTATTTCTTTTCCTTGTGTCAAACAAAGATAATATTGATTTAACCTCATTTACACCAGATTTTAACCTCCCCACAGACCCTGAGTTTCATGCCATGGCCGACATGGACATGTTATCCAAGTTTTCACGGTCTCTCTGAGGCAGAAAAATCCATATGAGACACGTTTCCACTATTTTCCCTGACCCCAACTGACATTCCTGTATTTTTTAATGTATTTCCAAATTTGTGAAGACATGCCTAGTCTTTACACATCGAACTTGTGCATCGAAGAAATGATAATTCAAATTTGTCCAGACTAAAATCCCCCCTCCCCGACATACTGCCTGAAGGCTTCTCATCCGGAACTGGTTAAAGTGGGAGTCTTAACGTTTCTCTCTAAGATTGTAATTTTTTTTCGTTTAAAAAAAAAATAAAAAAAAAATTTTTTTTATTTATTTTTTATTTAATTATCAATACTTTGCATGTGTCAGACGTCGGACACGGGGGATGTGTCGGCGGTGGAGCTGAAGCTGAAGGAGTCGACGGAGCGGCTCAAAGAGGTGACGGCGGAGAAGGACGAGCTCTTCAACCTGCTCGAGGCGCAGCGACAGCAGAACTCGAGTCTGCGTCAGGAGCTGGCCGTCAACATGGAGCGCATCTCTGCCCTGGAGACGTCGGGATACCAGCGCGACACGGAACACGAGGACCTCAAAGCCAAGGTGAGCTCCGGGATGCAAGTTTTCAGAGAAATGACGGAATTCCGACATTTCATATACACTTGCAACACTAGAATATATATTGATTCGTCGTCATTCTGTTCCAAAATAATGTCATTAATGATTCTTTTTATAAGCATTTAAATTTCCGATATTTTCCTCAGTCCCGACTTTCACCCCTGCGGGCGGGATCTCTCAACGCTACATAGGTGAAGTGTGAAAAGAGCGTAAAATGAAAATTATTGTGAAATCCTTTATTTTCATTTTCAGATTATTAGCAGGTGGACGGCTGGTCTTTATGTTATGGCTATAGCCTACTGTAGTACACATGCTAATGTAGTGGGACGGGAATCCAGCAGTGTTCGTTTGTTTCACGGAAGGTGGCGCGATATGCCGATCCTTACTGTGCAGTGATTCCGGACAACGCCGCACACGAGAGTGGCGCGGTGGAGACCGGGATTACGTAACGCTTAGTATATATACTCAGCGTTCACAGTAGGTCGACAGGCTGTCCTCGCGCGTCCCTTCTACGGAACGGATCCTTGGGCCCTCACTTTGCAGGCGGGTTCTTGTAACCTTCCTGGTGGTTAGGCTGATCTTCGGGATTGGCCTATCCAGCGTTACCTAGCACCCATGTGCTAGGGTACTGTACTTGTAGGGAAGATCTTCCAGATCTTTCCGGGAAGTAAGTGATTAATAAACATCCTTGTTTATTAAGTGACGTTGTTGTGTTATGTGTGAATAGGTCTGTGCAAACTAACCGAAAACCGAACCAACCTACGTAAGTGCGTAGGGTGGGATCCTGCCTGGAACTAGCGTTCCGGATTGGGGTCATCCAACCTGCTAGACAGGCGGCGACCACCACACTGGTGCCGTGACCAGGATCCCAGGTTGCTTGCACAACCCGGGATTCTCGGTAAATGCACGGATCTGGAATAAAAACCAGATCTAAGGCTGAACAGGAGAGTGAAGATGGGGAGGTAACTTCTCAACAAACTCTTCCGGCCCGGAATGACGAAAAGTCTCCAAAACCAGAGGGAGGGGGTGAAACCCAGAAGTCTGGCAAGGAGAAATCTCGGAAGAGAACCGCCGCTCAGAATCTGAGTTCGACGGTCCTGAAGAGTTTCAGTCCGACGGCCGACAGCCGACATGGCCCCGCAAGGGATCTGGAGGGACTCAGTAAAATTGGGTCTCAGACAGATAGTCCCGGAGAGTCTAGTACTCCCCGGAATAGGTCGGAAAATACCTTAAGGGTATCTTCCGAGGAAGTTCCTGTAGGTTTCCTTGGACCCGAACTCTTAGCCGAGTTTGATAGGGAAAGGGAAGCCAGAGACATGTGTCGGGAACTAGAAGCTCGAAACCGTGAGATCGCCGAGAAGGTAGCCCAAAGGCACCATAACTTGGAAGAACTCTCGGTTCGTGAGATTGAGACTCTAGAAAAAATCGAGCGTTTGGACCAACATGTACAATACATGAAGGACCAAGTTCGACTAGCAGAGACAGAATCATCCCAACGGATGCCTATGTCCCAAGCTGGCTGGAGTAATGTGAGAGATCATCTATATTCCCCACCAGGAAGAGTAGAGGATCCAGAGAAGACCCCTAACAGATTCATATCTGGAACAAAGGGTGTAAAGACTCCTTTGGTTAGCTTCCGGCTACCCTCTGAGTCAAGAATGGGTTCTCCGAGTTCCGAACGTACTAGTAAAGCTATAGCTGAACTAGGGTTCAACTCGTTCAACCAAGTCCGGGAACAGGATCGGATCTTTAACTTGTCAATGGTGAGAGCTGACAAGGTTCCGATGATGCGCCCAGAGAACGCAGCCAGAAAAAACGCTGTCATTCCAAAACCTTACGGGAAAGGAATGGAGTGGGAACACTGGTTCGCGGGATTTTGTGAGGACATACAATGTAATGGCTGGAATAAAGTCGATGCATTGCCATACCTCAAAAGAGCGTTGCGAGATGGACCCGGGGAAGCTGCACTTCGCGCTTTTCGCCGTTCCGGTGGTACGGAATGGGATGAGTTAGTGGAGGTAGCCTCATACTACTGTGGTCAGTTGGTAACGCTGAACCCCCGTTCCACTTTTTTAAAGAGGATCCAGGGAAAAGAGGAGACAACTCGCGCCTATGGGCTAGCTTTGCAACAAATGTTGTTAGAGGTTTACCCAGGGACGGGATTAGATTCTCCTGCGCTGCATGAAGATCTACAAACTCAGTTTGTAAAAGGACTTCGAGATGATGACGTGAGAGCGGAAGTCATCTCTAAATGGGAGCCCGGTATGAACTTCATGCAGGTATTGCGAATAGTAGATGCCTATGAACAACGGTGTATACTATTCGGAAAATATGCTAATCCCGGGAAAACTTCTCGGGTTAACATAGTGGGTTCTACTTGGTCACAAGTAGAGGAAGATACCTACGAGTGTCAGGAAGCGGAAAAAGAGGATATACTCTCTAATGTCCGCTCGATGGTACTCGGAAGAGGAGGCTTCAATAGACGGGGAAGTGGAAGAGGTCGAACCCCTAGCTTTGGAAGGAACAGCGATGTACCTTCTGTGGCAGAGGCAAAACCAATAACCACTGATCCTGAAGGAAATTCCTCAGAGGTTATGAAGTTGTTGACCAAAATCAATGAAAGACTGAATCAGGTGGAGAAAAACCAGCTGGATGTCCGACGTTGTTGGCGGTGCAACAAAATGGGACATATCTCTCCAGATTGTCCAGAAACCCGGAACGTTACTACGGTGGAAACATCTCGTAGTCTGCCTGCGTTGATGGTTGCCTCTCAGAGTGAACCGGAAAACAAAGGAGGGCTGTAGCGAGTGGCAACACTGCGGTCCGGGAAGGAAAGTGCCAGGAAACACAAACCTGTGAGATGTATAAGGAGGAAAATATTTCCAACTTACCAGAAAAGGGGAAGATACAAAATACGGTCGCAACGATTTGTAGTAAGTATCTTTCACCCAGGCATCCTTGTCTGCAATGGCTTTGTCAACGCGGATGGGATCTTGGAACCTTAGATGGAATCTCACGGTTTATAAGACAACCGTCCCCTTTGGGAGGACGTCGTTGGTATGTGCCGGCTAGAATTCAAAGAAGAAAAGTGGATCTATTGTTGGATACTGGTGCTAGTCGCTCTGTGTTAAACAACGGACTCTATCAGTCTCTTGGATTTGCGCAGGAATGTCATGTTCCTGGAGCCTCGGCAAAAGCTGCTAATGGTACTCATATGAGGTGCTATGGTAGTGTGATTATTCCAGTCTCAATAGGTAACACTGAATTCGTATGGGGTCCCATACTCAGTGATATCGAAGAAAGTGGAATATTAGGCGTAGATTTTCTCACCCTCTATGGAGGCTCTGTAGATCTACCCGATGGCACTCTCCGACTCAAATTTCCTGAGTTAATGGAGGTGGAATGTAGTTGTCGACGGATCTCTTCATTGATTTCTGTCCGACAAGATGTGGGCATCCCCCCCCAGCAGATGGTTAATGTCCTGATAGCTGGGGAAGGTGACTTACCACGTGGAGATGCACTTTTCGAGCCAGATCCAGAACTGTTTTCTAAAAAAGGAATACAGGCCTGGGATACCCTGATCAGAAGTGCCAGAGAAGGATCAATTCCTATAAGTAATCATACCTCCGGGTTGATTAAATTAAGGAAGGGTGATACATTGGGCTGGGTAACTCTAGCTCATGTGGATGGCCTAGTGGACTCCAGTCCACAGGGAATCACACCTATTCCCGTTTCCGAAATAACCGGGGAAGATGGACAATCTAAACTGGAAAGGTCGGACTTAATAGGAAATGATTATGAAGAAGTGCGGGTTAGTGCTATCGATACAGGAACGGGATCCCTTCCAGTTCCGAGTCCATTGCACGAAACTCTGGAAACTTTAGTTCAGACGACAGACGCACTAAACAGTGGGGAACGACATGAACTAAGGATTCTTTTGAAAAAGATGGAGTCAATCTTTACTCGACCTGGAGATCCCTTGGGGAGAACGGATCGAGTAGAACACACGATTGACACTGAAGGTCATCAACCTTTCCGCCTTCCTTATCGACGGCTACCTCCGGTAAAACGGGAAGCTTTAGAAGAGGAAGTAGGGAAAATGATGGACCAGAAAGTAATCATCCCCAGTGCAAGTCCTTGCGCTAGTCCAGTGGTAATGGTTACTAAAAAGGATGGTACTTGCCGATTCTGTATTGATTACAGAAAATTGAATGGTATCACCCGGAAGAATGCCTACCCAATACCCCGGATCGATGAGAGTCTCGACTCTCTGGGAGGGAACCAGTCGTTTTGTACTCTGGATCTCCAGTCTGGATATTGGCAGGTAAAGATGAACAGTGGCGATCAGTCTAAAACGGCGTTCACCACTCATCAAGGGCTTTACGAGTTCACAGTAATGCCATTTGGCCTCTGAAACGCTCCTGCAACTTTCGAATCCATGATGGATCAGATGTTGCGGGGTCTACAGTGGAAAAAGTGTTTGGTTTATCTAGACGACATAATCATCTTCGGAAAGAATTATGTTGAATGTTTAGAAAACCTGAGAGAGGTATTTGAGCGTATTCAATCTTATGGGTTGAAACTCAAACCTCAAAAATGTAAGCTGTTTCGCAAATCTGTGGAATACTTAGGACGGATAGTTTCCGGAAATGGAATCCGGGCAGATCCTTCTAAGTTGGAGGTAGTGGCTAATTGGCCACGCCCCCAGAATATAAAAGACATAAGGTCTTTCCTAGGATTTTGTTCGTATTACCGCGACTTTATCCCGGGTTTTTCTGAAATTGCACACCCTATGCAACAGTATGTAGTACTAGATAAGCCAGGGAAGCAAAAAGAGATCCAATGGACTCCGGAAGCTGAACACCCTTTTCTGGGACTAAAAAGAAAGTTTACGGAGACCCCCGTATTGAAATACCCTCTAGCCCAGGGTCGGTTCATTCTCGACACTGACGCTAGTAATGAGAGTATTGGAGCGGCTTTGTCTCAGATACAAGATGGTATAGAAGTTCCAATAGCTTTTGCCAGCAACAGCTTAAGTAAAAGTCAGCGGAACTACTGTACTACTAAGAGGGAACTCTTAGCGGTTGTGGTGTATGTAAGAAAATATCGACACTTCTTAGCAGGTGGAGATTTCATCCTACGTACTGACCATTCTTCTCTCAAATGGCTCTTTAACTTTAAAGACGCCGAGGGAATGATTGGAAGATGGCTGGCAGCTCTCTCCGAATTCGGGTTGACTAATTGCCAGATTGAACACCGGGCTGGAAAGTCACACATTAATGCGGATTGTCTCTCAAGGAGACCAGTGCGGAAATGTGGACGACCAGATTGCCGGGATTGTGGCGAGCATAGAGCAGTCATAGCTACTCTACGTTCCCAGAAAGTGAAGCCGCCATTAAACTATCAGTGGACACTAGAACAGATTAAGGAAAGTCAACAGGCTGACCCAGATTTGTTCCGGTTAACTAAACTGATAGCTAATGGACTCCATAGGCCTACAGGACCTGAGATCTCGCCTGAAAACCGAGAATTTCGGAATCTATGTGGTCAATGGAAAGAGCTAGAGGTCCGTGATGGAGTATTATATCGATGGAGAACCACATTGCAACCACTTAAACGTGCTCTACAACTAGTGGTCCCTCGAGAATTACGATCCGGACTAATGACCCTATGTCATGAACATAGGAGTGCAGCTCATCTAGGACGGAAAAGAACGGTAGCCAGAATAAGGCGTCGTTACTACTGGCCTGGAATGGGTGCAGATATTCGAAGATGGATATCTGGATGTTCCATATGTAGCAAAGTCAAACCCGGGGTAGGACTCGGAAAGATGCCGTTACAACAGGAACTGTTTGGTGTCAGGTTTGCCAGAATCGCTCTAGATATCATATCTGGTATCGACGAGTCAGAGGAAGGAAATACCTGTATGATGGTGGTGATGGATTATTACACAAAATATGTGCAGATCTATCCCATGAAAAATCACAAAGCTGCCACATGTGCGGAAGCTTTAGTGAAAAACTGGATGTTGCCTTTTGGAACTCCGAGCGTACTACATTCCGACCAAGGAAGGGAATTTGAATCCCAGATCTGGAAAGAAATGTGTAGGATACTCGAGATTAAAAAGACACATACGAATCCATATCGTCCCCAATCAGATGGTATGGTAGAGAGATTCAACCGGACATTGATCCAGTGTCTTCGGACCCTGGTAGATGAAAATCGGAAGAATTGGGATGAATTAGCACCATTTATAGCTCACGCATATAATGGGACCATTCATTCAAGCACGGGGTGTTCACCTAATTTACTCGTCTTTGGCGAGGAAATAGTAATGCCCGCGGACATAGTCTATGGGGTTCCTGGAATGTCTACGGATGATCCTTGTCCCATAGGATTTGTCGAAAAACTCAGAGAACGTTTTGTAGAGGGATATTACCTTGCGAGACGAAATCTGACGAAAGCAGCAGAGTGGCAAAAGACTGGACATGACGTCAATCTTAAACCACGTAAGTTCCGAGTAGGAGACCGGGTTGTACGATACCACACTCCGTTGGTAAATGTAAAACTCGCTCCTAACTGGGACGGACCATTCAGAATTGTTTAATTATTGTCAGAAATGACAGTAGTGATAGAAGACGAATGGTCAAGAAGGCGTTATAAATCCCATGTAGCTCGTTTACGACTATGGGAAGGAAAGCGTGAATGTTCCGACTTTGAAGTTTCACACCCTGCTACAAAGCGAGATGTGTCACTGAACACGGGTCCTACTGGGAAACCAGGGAGGTCCCGGGTTCAAAGAGCCGGGAAGCCGGGCGTCAAACCCCCGTCAACACGGCGGAGGCAGACCCCGATAGGGGAGTCCCGGTCAAAGGTTACCGGGGTTCCGAGTGGGTGCTCGCCTACACGGCGAAAACCGGGACGTCCGCGGAAGGTGATTCCTACTTACGCTAACCTAAAAAGGGAAGTGTGGGTAGAAGAAAAACCTGACACGGAAAAGTCTAAATTTGCTACAAATCGAGCCGTGTATAATAAACATGGTTTGAGATGTAGAATGGAGTCTAAAATAGACTCAAAACCCCGCCACAGCTCTCGATTAAAATCGAAGGCTGTGGTTAACTACAAAGAGTAGTGGTGCCGGGGTTGTCGAAAACACAACGAGAAGCAATGGTACGAAATGTAGATCGTTGGTAGTCAGTGACATGTCGATTATACATGAATGTTGATCAAATAGTTACCTTAAAATCAGTCGTTATGTGCCGCAGCCCAGACGTTGCTCTAAGGGACCCCGTCGAGGACCCTCTAGAGGCTGCAGAATTGCCGAACGCTCTGAAAGGTCTGATCCATTTACATGGAAATTAGACAAGCCTCCCATACTATCAGCGAGATACACGACGGCGATAAGAATTCCCACACTACAGAGAACTCGGGGTGGAGCTCGAAAAGGGGTTTCCCCGGGTTCCGGAACCTGTGCTGGGTGATTGAAGGCGTGAACGAATCAAGTCGAGCGTAACGCTGACCTTTGGTTTCTTCACGCATGCGGTGTTGAGACGCTCAAGATGAGCTAGTCTCGACACGGTTGATTGGTTCGCGACAGTGAATCTAGGTCACTTAGGAGTATATAAGACCCTGTTTTTTCAGTAGTCTTCACTCTGTGATCGGAGTGGTGCCTAGCACCACAGGAGTCGGGCGGTAGCAGCATGGCTGACCGTGCCCCGTCTACGGAGGGTGAGCGCGAGCTCCCCTCACCCCTGCCCGGATCCTCAGCTTCGGCTGAGCGGGGGGCAGATCTGGACGATGATGCTTTGCTCATCGGGTCAGATGATGGTGATTTTGACCTGGAAGGGTACGAGTCTGCGGACTCTGTTCTTCTTGGGGAAACCCGAGATGAACGACCCGGAAAGGGAAAAAGTCACACCGGGAAGAAGTCTGAGGCGGCCCCGGCCGCTAAGGGCTCTTCTGGTGCCCGTCCGAAGACGAGCTCAGTGAAAACTGAGGCCTCTGACTCGGATGTGTTTATGGCCGAAGGTTCCGAATCGGAGCGTGATACGCCGAGGCGAGGCCGAGCCCGCCCACGTCGTCACTCTCCGAGGAAGTCCTCCGAAGAGATGGGTTCCAGGCATGAGGTTTCAACCCAGAGCCTGGAACAAATGTTAGCTGGGATCCCAGATCCCAAAACGCGTGCCATAGTACAGTCAATGTACCAAAATTGGACTCCACCCGGAGTGGAGCTGGCGGAAGCCGGGACCTTTTTGGCCCCGGGTCCGGTAGCAAAACCCGGAAAGTCTGAGGCTGGGACAGAGACGGCTATGGAGACTGATTCGTCAGTTGGGGACGACTCTGTAAAAGGGTCGTCCAGCAAAGGTGAGAAACCGGTGTCAACACCGGCTAAACCCGCGCCGGGGAAGTCTGTCAGTAAGACTGAGGTGTCAAAACCTCGGGAAGCTGACAAGACTGAGCCGCAGCTTTCGAAACAGAACCGGAAGCGACTCCGTCGTGCAGCCCGGAAACGGGCTGAGGCGGAGCTAGAAAGGACAGGAGGTCAGCCGGAATCACGTGACTCGGAAAAAGGGAAACCTCAAACCGGGAAGCGTGAGGAGTCGAAGGGGGCTGAGTCGAAAGGCTCGGACAAACCCGCGGCGCAGGCTGGACCTAGTGTGGCTGACGCTATACCGAGTACCCCAACAGGTGCCACGGGTGGCGGAGAGGTCAAGTGTTGGGGAACGGAGATGGACAAGGCTAAACCCCTGGTCCCATCCAACCCCGACAATGATGACGGTGATTTCCAACCTGGCGTAAAGCGGGCTGGGAAGAGAACGGTAGCTAGACAGATACCCGCCTCTTTGCTGGGCAAGACTTACACTTGCCTAGAAGATCTCCGTCATGGAAACCGACATTACATCCCCGATGGTGTCGGTTTAGATGGAACCTCAGATGATGAGGAGTGGCTAGTTGACGAGGGTTCTCCCAACGCCTGGTACATAGACCGGGTGAAAGGAGTTTCCCGAGTTAGCCGGCTGAAGTACGAGGATCAGGTCAAAGACCGGATCGCGTACGCATGGCACAAGTTTGGGAACGGCAATCATTGTGTCTTCTTGAGTTGCCATGGGAGGGACAAGAAATTGTCACCGACCTACGCGACTGAAGGTCGTTACGCTAGGCACCTCGTAGAGGTACACTTAGCCGAACGACCATGGCTACAGTGCCTTGGCAAGAAGGGTGGTTCTTGTCAGGCTGGGTGTGCCAGTTCCAGGCGTTCGTGTCTAGTCAGACACATTGCCCGGGAACACCGGACTGCTGGTGCTGCTGCTCGGGAACGGGTCATGAATCTGTGGCAGAGATTCGTTGACTTAGGTTCCGAGACTCAGAGAGGCAAACCGGAACCCGAGACTTGTGTGACAGACGGTCGACTGTTTAAGATCGGATAGAAGAAGAATCCTGGCTGGTTCGGGAGTCTGATGCTATCCGCGTCAAAACATCGACAAATGTCAAAAGAGGCTAAACGACGGGTCAAGAAGCTGTCATCGTCCTCGTCCAGCGAGACTGACACTTCTGAGCGATCCAGTCGGAAGCCCAGAAAGAAATTGGCTCCAGGTAAGCACACCATCGCTGACGTGGTGGAAGCTGCTTACCAGGTAGGGCCAAAGTTGTCTGGGGGATTGAAAGTCCTCTCAGACCTGAGTGAAGGAAACGTTCCAACGGCTTCAAAAGCCTGCGGACCCGTAGAAAAACCAGCTAGGACTCGTCCTAGCTCAAGTCTCTCGGGAGTTT
The DNA here is from genome assembly GCA_950022655.1 of Alentia gelatinosa. Lineage (NCBI taxonomy): Eukaryota > Metazoa > Annelida > Polychaeta > Phyllodocida > Polynoidae > Alentia > Alentia gelatinosa. Next base: position 41,446,214 of record OX465590.1, on the reverse strand, counting down.
CCCCGCTCAACAGAGGTGTTACCCAAGCACCCGGGAAAGTTGAGGAAGAAGAGGCCTTTCCGGCACTCCCTCCACCAGCCAACCCGGTTGTTGAGGTAAAGAAGAAACCAACGACACAACCACCCGTTGCGTCGAAGGTGACTTCCTCTCCCTGTGCGATGTCGGTTGAATACGTCCAACGGGCGGATCAGCTAGAGTCGCATATAGGTGGCACCTTGGAGGGCCGTGTCCGAACGGGCGCGCAGTCTCTCCATGAAGGCCTCGTTAAGGAGCTAGTGAACCTAGCCCGATTCGAGGTAAGAGAAGCCACGAAAGGCCTGGCTAAACAATACGCGTTGGACTTAGAGGACGCGCGTATTGCAAAAACCACGGCCCAGTCGAGGTTTGCCCGGGCAGAAGCCCAGACCCATCGCCAAGATGAACGTTGTCTTCGGCACTTGGGTATGTCGCTCTATGACATCGGTGACGACCCGCAAGCCCTTGAGGAAGCGTGGTTGGCCCGTCAAAGGAGCCGGGGAAGATTTCTTCAGTTCACCACAGAAGAATCAAACTCGACACGTCAGCAACTCGCTGGCATGTTGGGATGGTCACCCGTGGAAGAAACTTCCCAACAGGACACTACATCCATAGCGGCTCAGCCCATGGATGTCAGTGTAGATACTCCGCTGTCAGGACCCGGTCAGACCCCACAGGATCAGACTGAAGTCCTACAGCCGAGGAGGCCTCCCGCCGTGACACGGGCTGAAAAATCAGCAAGGCCTTCCAGGGCTAAGCCGGTAGATCAGCCCGAGGAACCAAGTGGGGCACTGGGGGTGAATGCCAACATCATCCCGTTGGAGTCTGGAATCTTTTTAGATACCAGACCAACCTCTCTACAGCAGTTGATGTCTCAGTTGCAGCCTACGTCTGCGCTGAGTCCACTGCGACCAGAGAGGACCGCCCTGGCAACGTCGGTTCCACCGACGGCTAGCGCACCAAGCCAGTCGGACCTTCTCGACCTCAGGATATCCTCCGACGAGGATATTTAGGGGTTGATAATGACCAACTCGGCTGGTGCCTAACAAGCCGGGAAGACGCCGTCTAAACTCGGAACCGGCAGAGCCAACAACTCTCCTGGATCCGAAGTCAGACGGGTATGGGAAGTCCCGGGGAGGAAAAATTTTTTCCGACCTAGCTACTTCCAGAATGTGGCCTCCTAGCCAGAATTCTGCACTTTCTCGGCGAACCGCAAGGATCGCTGGGAGGGGTAGAGGGAAAGTTAGGAGTAACCAATAATAAGCGATCCTGGGTTGGGGCTGGGGAAAGTCAGTAAAATGACTTCCCTAAGGCACAACCCTGGTTTCAGACGGCTGAAGGTTCTCTCGATGGTCAGGCCCGTAATAGGCCCCCATCACGAAAACCTCCGGCCTGTGGTGGGGTACCAGGTAAGGAAGATTGTGCCTTTCGGGTATAGATCTGACTTACCAGGTCTGTGTCGGAACTGAGTTCATCGACTCGATAGTGAGATAGTAGGCGTAACCCCTGATCTGATGGATTACGCCGGCTATTTCTACCTTGGGTCGGTGATCATAAGTTCTGAATCCGGCTTAGAATTGGGGCCTTAATTAGTACTCGATTCGAGCCGAGAAAAAAAATATGCCAGTATAGCTGGAGTCAAAATGAAAGAACACTGATACCACACACTCTTACCAGGTGGATGGAGAATTGTTTTGCCTTTTTGGCCGTTATTTCCGTATTCGGAAACTTTCAACTCGGAAGGTGTTTAGCGAGGCTAACCCTTCTCTACATATGGATGTCTTCCAACTTGAAGAACAGTGGGAAGCCCAGCACCCGTCGGCATCGGGCTGAATGTAGTAGGTCTGCTACGCCGATGGGCCAGCTGGGCTCGATACTTTAAAATGAGAAAGAGAACGACACTTCACTCGCCTGGAGCTAACAGAGGACTTCAACAAGATCCGGAACAGCTGGAGGCAGAGTGCTCGACAGGCCGGGCTGACCACCTGTAGGTCCGCGACTGTCGAGTCTTCCCTGCCCAACGCTTAAGAACCCGCTCCCCGGCTCAAGATGGGTGAATATCACATTTATTCAAGGTGCTAGCGAGGCTAGTCCTTCATTCTTCAAATGTTGTTTCCTCTTTCCTAAATGTCATATCTTCCATATTTTTAATAATTTCTCCATCTTACAATTCCACCTTTTTCACTTATACGTTGGTATCAGTGAATTCTTGTGAACACCAGGAAGCTAGAGAGTAGACCAAGAACTGCTGGATATATGTTGTAATTTTTAATTGGGTAGTCCCTTAGCAGCAAAATGGCTGCCTTGGTTCCCCCCTTAGTAAAAACTGGGAGGGGTAATGTAGTGGGACGGGAATCCAGCAGTGTTCGTTTGTTTCACGGAAGGTGGCGCGATATGCCGATCCTAACTGTGCAGTGATTCCGGACAACGCCGCACACGAGAGTGGCGCGGTGGAGACCGGGATTACGTAACGCTTAGTATATATACTCAGCGTTCACAGTAGGTCGACAGGCTGTCCTCGCGCGTCCCTTCTACGGAACGGATCCTTGGGCCCTCACTTTGCAGGCGGGTTCTTATAACCTTCCTGGTGGTTAGGCTGATCTTCCGGATTGGCCTATCCAGCGTTACCTAGCACCCATGTGCTAGGGTACTGTACTTGTAGGGAAGATCTTCCAGATCTTTCCGGGAAGTAAGTGATTAATAAACATCCTTGTTTATTAAGTGACGTTGTTGTGTTATGTGTGAATAGGTCTGTGCAAACTAACCGAAAACCGAACAGTGGTAGATTTACTGCTACATCAAGGGCCAGTCCTTTTCATACCGTGTCTATGTGGTGTGGGAAGTTCAAGAACTCTCACCTCGGCAAATGTGTAGGGGTGAGATTTCTACCTAAATCCATTACTTAGATTCGATCCAACCCAGAGTAAGTCTAAAAGACCGGTATTAATTATTCAGTATGCACTACATCAGTTCATCCATGCTTCCATGGCTCAACCCATGCAATCCTCACACAGTCTCTTTGCAGAAGTCACATTAATCTAACATTCACATACTTTAGTTTTGTGATTAAACTGACTTCATTGGAATGTAATTTTCTATTTTCTACAGCTTTCTTTTGCCCTCGAATCTGCTGATGAAAGAGAAACTAAATTCAAGGTGCTAGGTGAGTTTTATCGGTATATATCTAGACATTACATACTTTATACAGAATGTGGATGCGACCCAACATGTCTTAATGAAATTTGTTTGTTTGTTTGGGCAGTTTAACGTCCAATTTGTTCAATTAGACTTTCTTAATGAAGATCTGTCACAATCGTTTCATAAGGAAATACACCGCACAATGCAAATTTGTTTGGCGTGACATGGCTGTGACATGTCCTATATGGATGCTACCTAACTAGAAGAAAAAAACACTGCAATTTTGACTGTAGTCTACCCAACAGTAGTGATAAGTCGAGGATGCATTGGTGACAATGTGATTCCATGCTCTAAAATCATCCTGTATTGGGGATCCTTGGTAGATCTTCCACGTTAAGGGCCTGTTCCATCTAGCCAAGAGTACTTTCGTGATCGTCGGCTTGGTCCTGTTAGAATTGGCAACAATCTTTTGCTGATTATTGGTGAAAACAAGCCTCAAAACTTCACCCTGCCAGTATCTGGTATCATCTGTTCTGATTCTGACACCCCGCTGAAAATGTTAGAAATCTATGAGTTCACCCGATCATAACTCCTGCGAGTTCCCCAGTTCTGTAGACTGTAATTTGACTTGATTACAATGAGAATACCATCATTCCTCAAAATAATCACTATACACATCATTTATTCACCTCAAAGGTGTCTGACACATTGAACCAGGTACCTGACAGCGGCCGACGGCACCGACCCCACCAGGTCATGGTGTTCCATTACACCGATGATACCCGAATAGTAAATCAGACGCTGTCAGAATCATATTTCGGATTAGAATTCGGCCAGATGGAACAGCTACTTTAGCTTGGCCATTGAGTGACAAATAAATACGCCCTCCAGAGGTTACTAAACTCCCCATTATCGTCCTGGGTAAATACAAGTTCCGCTCGCGACTGATTGGGCGGACCACGACCACATGAACTATAGTTTTCCTATCTATATATGGAGAACCTAAATATAATTTCAGATTCATATGTAGAAATAGCTGAAATTTCGATTTCTCACATCGGATTTCCAATTTGAATATTTATAAAAACCATTAAACTGGATAATTGTGGGTTACGGTTCACGGGTCTATCACCATACAATGTGGGCAACCAGCGAGCACCGGAACTTATAAACAGACTGAATTGTGGGATACCTCAATAGGGTCTATATGTGTTGATTTTCAGTATAAGCACTAAGAAGCCATCTATGATCAATATTAGGGTTAGCACCAGAGTTCACAGCATGTTACTTCTAAGCAGAGGAATACAGATCTAATTACAGAACTACAGCCTGGATATTGTACAAGCATAACTAACAGAGCTTGTGCTTGGTGATTGTAGAGAAGCGGGAGAGTGAGGAGCGGCTGAGCGAGGCGTACAGCACAGTGGACAGTCTGAAGACGGACATACAGCGGCTGAACGCAGAACTCACGCGCACGCACACTCAGCTCCACGAGGCAGAGACGCGCGTCTCCTCTCACAAGGTCAGTAATCTCAGGTTTTATCTCTTCTAATCGTATACATCGCATGATGACACATCATGTTCCTATACGATACTCATCCCAACTACATGTATTCCACTTAATTATCCATCGTATACAAAAACCTCATTGAAAATGTATGTGGACTAAGTAAACCAAGACCCATTGTTTAAAACCAGTCAGATACCATAACTGTGGTATACGGATTCAAATCTGTGATATACGGCATTCAAAACCATAGAGCAATGAAATTGTCCCTATTGTTCGACCCTTTGATATACCAATTAATGGGTAGCACTCGAGTATTACTACGCGTCAACCTCTCATGGTTTACAGCCACCTGTCCACAAAACCATCGATTATTGTCTATATCTTAGCCTGGTATAAGCGTCCATAGGCTTAACATTAGGAACTCATACTAAACAGTCAATATTATAAAAAGATACTCAATGGGCGATGATGTCTCAAACATAAGCAGTGACATCATTTTCCCCTGTGTTGGATAATGTAAGATATAGCATATTGTTGGCATCATTTTCCCCTATGTTGGATAATATAAGATAAAGCATATTGTTGGCATCATTTTCCCCTGTGTTGGATAATATAAGATATAGCATATTGTTGGCATCATTTTCCCCTATGTTGGATAATATAAGATAAAGCATATTGTTGGCATCATTTTCCCCTGTGTTGGGTAATGTAAGATATAGCATATTGTTGACATCATTTTCCCCTGTGTTGGGTAATGTAAGATATAGCATATTGTTGGCATCATTTTCCCCTGTGTTGGATAATATAAGATATAGCATATTGTTGGCATCATTTTCCCCTGTGTTGGATAATATAAGATATAGCATATTGTTGGCATCATTTTCCCCTGTGTTGGATAATGTAAGATATAGCATATTGTTGACATCATTTTCCCTGGTTTGTTTGTAGTCTGAGTACGACGTTACGACACAGGAACTGGGAGACGAGGTGGATCGTTTACATGCGAAACACCAGGCGGAGCTGCAGTTCGTGTCTCAGCGTCTCGAGGCAGCCTACAGTGACGTCACGAGCATCAAGAATAAGCTCAACGACAGAGAAGAGGTGACTAGCGCTAAATCAGGAGACTGACCTGCCATGATCAGATTATCCTTCATTTCTTAATGCTTTCTATCATTCTTACAACTAGAGGCCAGTTATTGCAACATTTTCATACACTTTGTGATGTCGTGACTGTTTTCATCTCGATTGCGGATCTTATATTATTACATACCTATGCTCCAATGTCTCATTTTTACTGACCAGCAGTGCAGATTCTGTTTGTTACTGAATGACGAAATAATATTTATACGTCCCTCTGTATCACGTGACCACAGTTACATGGCATTTTAATGATCTACAGGTATATGATAATAAGGAGACATATGGAGTGTACCTGAATTCTATCTGTTCCTCGATGTTTTGGTCGGAAATATTTCACCTCGTTTTCCGACCTCAGTGAATATTTCCAACCAAAATATCTCTGAACAGATTCCATTCAGGTAGACTAACCACGTCTCATATAATCACCCTCAACATTCATTCCCTCCGTGTACTTGTCTTGTTCACAGGAGGTTACTCGGTTGCGGAACGACACCAACCTGCTTCAATCCTCAGAGACTGAACTGAAGATCCGACTCAGCACCGAGGAACAGAAGCGATCCGTGATAGAATCGAGCAACACCTCGCTCACCGAGCAGAGTAACAAGGTGAGCCGAGCGGCAGCCAGCTCCAAAAATAGTACAAAACACAGAATACATACACAATACTGGCTGGTATCAGATACAAGCGGTCTTATGCTCCGAGGAGTTGACGCGTACTAATGTCCGAGCACATTCGAGGATATTGCGCAGAGGCAACTCCGAGGAGTATACAACCACTTTTATCTGAAAGCAGTCTATGTTGTATTTATTATCCACCTTTTCCTGACAAGTGGGGTACTGATATTAGTTCATTTAGGTACGCAATATTTATTCATATGCACTATTTTTTGGTATGCGCTAGCTTTTGCGACCTGGAGCATATAACATATCTCTATGTAGATAGACACTGCCCATGTGTTTTCTATGGACACTATGTATTAGGTAGATATATCTGTATGCTCTGGGTGTGGTGATACACACTCCCTATGTGTTTACTATGGACACTTTGTATTAGGTAGATATATCTGTATGCTCTGGGTGTGTAGATACACGCTGCCCATGTGTTTTCTATGGACACTTTATATTAGGTGGATGATATAGGAGTTTGGCTTCTGGTGACGATTAACAGATTTTATACAGGGTGCCCACAGCACAGGGAAAAGAGGGAAAATGTCAAAAACCTTTTTCCTGCAATGAAAAACACAGAGAATTTGAGAAACTCTCAGAAACACAGGGAAAACACAGAGGCGATTTTTCACCAATTCAGAGAAACTAAAGATTTAAGGGAAAAATACTCTGCATATTACTTGTAGAGAATATCTCACTGAAAATCTGTGCAGTTAAACATTTACAGCGGTTTTATCAAAATACCAAAAGATATCGACTCAGAATGCCATAAGACATGATTCTATATGAAAAAAACGTACCAAACTGACAAGATGTTCAGAACATGGTAACCGAGAAATTTGTCTGGAAACGAAATCGGTGTGGGCACCCTGACACCAAGTGATTTTTTATTATGGTTTATTGGTTATTTTCATCAAATAAGTAGTATAGACACTATCAAATGATTGGAAAAAAAGATATAGTTCAAAATATAGTGGGATGGTGTATTTCATTATAGTGCTAGAAGCACCACGCAACGGTTATTAGAAGGAAACTCACTCGATTAAAATAACTTATTCCGTATTCCACCGAGTTTGACCAGGGAGTAATTCAGGAAGTCAAGCTGAATGAATTGCGTAGTGGTCAAACGAGGTGGACTACGGACCAAGTTATTTTTCATGAATGAGTTTCTGATTTGATCTCATCACGGATTCTTGGGCAGGAACATTATTAATTAATAAGATAAATAACCCACTATCCATTGAGTATGACTTACACTACCTTCACAACCGTGGAGTATGAGTTCCTAACGTTAAGCCTATGGAGAAAAATACCGGGGTGAGATAATATCAAATACCAATGTGAGACGAGGCGACGTCCTTCTCCCCTAAAAAAAAAAAAAATAATAATAATAATAATAATGATATCAAATACCGGTTGATAACCTAAAAAAAACAAGAAACATAGATATTAACTTAGAACATTTTGGGTATTTTGGGTGGTTTTTGCTTTGCGCTTCATGAATTTAGCATAGAGCTGTGTGGCGCTTCTAATCGTGGTAGAGGTGCAAACTCATCATGTACTAACAACGTTTCCGTTTGTAGGCGTGGTCTCAGGTGAAGGAGCTGTCAATCAAAGTGTCCACTCTAGAGGCCACCAATGAGAACCTAAGACAGGAGTTGGACAGGGTGCGTGCAACAATTTTACTGCATTCTCACTTCAACACTTTGATTTTTTCTTGTTCACTTTTCATTTTGACTATTTTTTGCTGTTTTAACGTGAATCTTCATGTTATTCTCATGATAAAGGCGTCTTTGATCCCCAATTTTTTTAGTTTTGCTTTTTGTATTGTGATTTGATAATTTCTAAAATTGACCAATGTATGTCGGTTCTACCTTTTGGATTGATTTCTTTTTCTTAGTATGTTTTTATTGCATTTGATGTATATAACAGTCGTATATGTAACATTCTACATGAAAGCCCATATTTTATTTTAATACTACATTTTCATTTTTCTCACTATCACGGATGCTCTGCTATCAATAACGTGAATGGCGATTCAAGTCTTCCTTTTGGAGTAGCTGATAAAAGTTTGTTTTGTCTTTCCTTGCATCGTGCAAGCAAGCAGTACTACTTTAGCTCCATCTGAAATTTCAGCTGATAAAAGTTATGTGTTCCTAAATCAATGTGAAGAAGATTAAACATCACAGGAGTCAGATTGATGTTCTTTGCTACTCTGAAAGAATACTGGACGATACGCTTGGAAACCAGCATGCTTTGGACAATACGCTTCGTAAATTGGACGATACGCTGTTTTCGGGAGCCAACGTTCTCGCACTTGCAGTGAACCGCATAACAAACAATGGCAAATAATCATATGTTGCCTATCGTAAATCAAAATATAAACTTACCAACTGTTTTCCGCACATCTTAAGCTATCTACTGATCTTTTTGTGAAGTTTCTACTTCAATTCTTGACAAAGTTCTGACATAATCTAAAAAAGAAAGCGTAGCATCCGTCGGTCACCCCTAAAAATCTCTGAAATATGGCTGATCCAGCAATATTTTTTGGTGACAGTGGATACTCCAATGAACAAGAGGTAGTGTGTTCATAAGTAAAATGCTGCGACATATTTAAAAGAAAACTCATGAGGTGAAAATTACTTGGTCCATACTCCACCAAGTTTGACTGCTGAGTAATGCGCTGAGTGAACTACGTAGCAGTAAAATGAGGCGGAGTTTGGAAAAAGTTATTTTAATCGAGTGGCTTTCTGATTTCATTTCACCCTGTATACATGATCAGGAACATTATTAATCAATAAAATAACTCACCCAATTAGCCATTGAGTATTGCGTACACTACCTTCACGGCCGTGGAGTATGAGTTCCTAACGTTAAGCATATGGAGATAAATACCAGGGTGAGATAATAAGTCGATACCTACAGTCCAGCTCCGATAGTATTTAGATTTCACAGCGTATTCTACACACTATATCTACTGAATTTAACAGAATGGAGGACTTGATTAGAGTTGGTAAGGTTTCCCTTTATCTTAGATAAATTTAAGATTTTTTTTCCAGGAGTTATTGCCGACACAGGGTTCCTAACACAATTTACCACCAGGTGGTGATGCTGGTCAGGTTTACGCAGGACCCAAAAGCAGACCTATTCGTAAAAAGTCAGTTTAACAAGCGCCCTAGTGTAATATTCAGTGTAATCTACTGGGTTGTTTTTTTTACAGTAGATCAGAATGTAAAGTCTATGGACCTAGACTAGCTAGGTGTAGACCTTAAGAGTAAAGGAGTAAGAACTCAAACACAGATGTACTATGTACTACTGTGAGTCAAGAACTTGACTGATTTTCATGACAGAATGTCCAGCTTATATACAGACAGCAGGTGGCATCATCCTTCAGGCTGAGCTTGCAAGCTCTGTGTTGTGATTGGCTGTTGAACAAACAGCCAATGAGGATCGACTAGTCTCATTCCGGTCTGTCACACATGCCAAGAGGGCCACTCATGTCAGCAACAACTCATGTGTCATGTCAGCCTGCCTGCCCCCATGCATGCAGACTAGGAACTTTAGCAACCGTTAATGAGGGTAAACTTACCATTCACTACATGGCTGGCGTACGGTCAACATCAAGACAGAGAGGAGCTGCTACGAAAATGGCGACTGTCTTAATGCAATCATTTTGATACAGACAATCGCCAATCAATAAGGCGTTCTTCCTTGAGTGATCCAACAGAACATCATATATGATTAATTCGTAGATTTAAATGACTAATCTCTTCGCATAGAAACCAATATAATTGAGCATGATGTAAAGCCCAGCACTTTACAAGAAGTTATTCGACGTTGCTTGACTTCCTACACCTAGCACCACGGAATGGTGTCCCCTTAGGGAAGCAGTCGATGGTAATATCACCTGGCGATATATTTACGAAAGACCTATCCGGAAGGCTGAATGGATAAATAACCAAAGATGACCGCATCCTGCCTGAACTTTTTTTTAAATATTTTTTATATAAACCGAGTTATCTCTATAAAAAGTGAGAGCGGAGTGCTGGCACCGTGTTTGCTGGTGTTTGGTGGTGGTGGAGCTGCACGTGTGTCGTCTGCCACACCTGACTAACCCGCGCGATACGACCAGGTGAGTGACATTCAGCATATCAATTACCAGCCACATTTACCTCCTAGAGATATTACAGTCTGCAAATGTTTATAGTTCCCTTCAGTCCCTATTACTTTATTAAGCTCCTCTTCAACAATTTCTCGTTATTTCTTGTGAAATTTAATAAGATCTGTTTAAAATGATAAAATTCAGCAAATTCTATTTTTTTTCTAATTTTCGGATGAAGCTAGTGAAGATATGATTGTATGCCACTATGCTACCACTATTATTAATGGTTTGGTACAAGGACCGTGACATCGATCAGAACACTATTGCATGGCAACAGTCACACACGCTACTCTCATTTGGTGACATTATCCGCTGTTGGCTGCTTTCGGTGGCAACCTTGATTTTGAGGTCAAACTTAAGTTAAAAAAACCTTTAAAAAGATTTAGCTAATTCTACATGTCGGTCACACCCGACCACACCCTGTCCAGACCCCAGTCTAACCCCAGCAGCACTCAGTTGTACCCCAGTATAGATATACATAAAGGCCTCCAAGCTCTGAGCGTGTTTTGCTATTCAGTCCTGAATCTCTCCATTCTTGATCTCTAGATTTTATTCTCGATTTTTTATAATCTTGACTTGCAATCTTGTTCTTTAAATATGTATATTTATAGACACCTATGGCAACAAAAACAGGGTGCTAGGCAGAAATGGTCGCTAAAGTGTGTATTTTTGAAGATAAAGAAGAATATTCAGAATTCGCAGTCCAGGTCAGGTCCCCTGAGCAGGCTTTCCTCCAAGGGAACACAGTTGGATCTTGAATTATGGCTATAGCAAATTCCGGGATGTAGTTGGATTGATATGAACAATTTTCAAAATCAATTTCTCACAATCTTTCCTCGACCTTCTTCAGGGCTGAAATAAAGATATTGTAACATATAGGATAATTCAGATATTGTAACATATAGTATAATATTCTCTCAGTAATGCTTCTCTTCCTTCTGTTTATAGATTATTCAAATCTTGAAGACGCTCTGATGGACCCGATCAACTGACTCCGAAGATTTACTACTCTAAATACTTACTTTGTAAATAGTGTATAAAAATATATATATATATATATATATAAAGAAATCCATGTACAATAGCACCTTTTTCAGTAATGACTTTCTGAGTTCGTTATTCATGTATATTCATAAGGTGACAAATAAAATTTGATGCAAATCTACCTTGATGTTTTCCTACCTTGATGGCAGTAACAACGCTAAAGTACAAATAGTGTACTATGTGATGCCCTAGCATACTTAAAACAAATCTGATTCAATTTAGAAAAACAAAAATCTAAAATTAGATTTATACTGCAAATGTTCTCCTATTCATCTGCCCGAATGCTTATAACAGTATTCAAATTGCAAGAAGGAGGGTGGGCAGTATAGAATACACGGTTTGTGAATTGTGATTACTAGTTCTCTACCGATGCCCATCCAACGCTTTTTTTTATTGGAGGAAAGTTTCACTGGTCCCTTGTATTAAAAAAGATATATCTGAAATGATTTTTTTATGTAAATGAAAGAACGAGGCAGAAACCTCTCAACTACGGCTGATTTTTGTTATTTTTTGGGGGGTGTAGCTATGTGACTTTGGGGGCTACTTGAAAAACTATATTTTCTTGGATTTTTACCTAATTTGTTTTGTAAATTCAGAAAACGTCCAATTTCCGGGACACGGAGGGGCAGCTGTCTCGGCGGGTCACTGAGCAGACGGTGCACCTGGACGCCGCCACGCGGCGCGCAGAGTCCGCAGAGTCCAAGGTAGGATCCCTGTATTATTCTACACCTATACACGCAATGTTACCATGATGTGGATCTGAGTGGCTGTATTCTCCGCTATTCAATAATAGAGGGAAACTATGTTCCGGTGAGCAAAAGTTCAAAGTTACTCAGTAAGGCAAAGCCTTGGCCGCGGGCAGTAATTTTTCGAGCCTTACTGAGTAACTTTGAACTTTTGCTCACCGGTACTTTTTTTTTTTTTTTTAGTCAAAAAGCAGTTCTAACGCAGGGTTAGATCTTCCACTGCAAAACTACTTGGTTTCCCTATTCCTATATACCTTTAAATATTGATAAAAATGATTATTTCTTTTCCTGCGATAGCCCTAGAAAAATGACCACCCTTATCGAGTAACTGTAATAGCTATGTTTTCGTCCCGCTGCTCTTTATGTCACATGGTCAGGCCGGGACGAAAACGTCAGGCTGGGACGAAAACGTTACATAACTCGCCTCGCTACATAACTTATAATTACTGCACCCCAAGCAGCAGTATGTAACTATAGAGGTTTCGGAAATGGGTATATAGGAATATGTTATACGTTTTATGTACGCCTCATAAATATGTTCATTGTATATTTCATCACATTACTGTAACACGGTCAATATTGACAAGTTTGTTACATATTCAACAAACTGATCGAATGTACGGAAGCACAATGTGTACTCATTGAGGATATCAATAAAGATCTTACAAAAAAAACACAAAAAAACCGTTGAAGGTAGTAAAACTCCAAGCGATGGAATATCGCGTAGTGTCAACTACAAGGAGAATAGAGTCACACAGATCAAAATCATGGTAATGTTGTATCTAATACTCACCTTTCAAATAATTATGAGAAAACAAATCTTGAAACTATTAGAAACTCGACGTAAGTGCCATGCATTGGTTACATAAAATAGTTCCTAAATTGCACGCGAGGTGGCAGAAAAAGCCACATTCGACTGAGTAGAAACTAGCTTTCCATATTCTACTCAGTAGCGATCTGTAGGATCCATATGTTTACTGTGAAAAAAGTTTTCCTTTTTCGTCGTGCTTCTTTTGTTTTCACAAAAAAATGTCGGTTACTTTGGGAAAAGGCTCCATAGGTTTAATATGGAGACTCCATATTAATTGGGTAATATACACGGATTCCGACACCATGTAACGCTAGATTACGTCGACGCATAACCAGCTCCACTACACTGAAAAAAGAAGAGTAGCGAGTAGCATAATATAGGGTAACGAATTCCCATTTGCTTTTGCATGGAGAGAGATTTGACCAAACTAAATTTCGAAAAAGGCTATCATTGGATTGTAATACAGGACAGACTGCGGGCATCTATAATGACGGAAATGTTACGGCGAAACTAAATCTTTGCCCCAATATCCTGAATAAATCAAAAGTCAACATGTATCAGGAGGAAAGAATATTTCAAATATTCTCACCATTAAGACTGCTTTGATCTGATTGTTAAGTACACATATATCTCCCTAAGACAGTTGAGTATGAAGCTTTTAGAATATTACTAAATACGTTTAGCCATGTTTCCAATAGACCAGGTATACAAGTATGTACATGTATGTTTATTTATGCAAAGACTGGAGCCATATACACTCGAAAGTTACAGGTATGAAACCATGTTGACCATCTACATTTCCAAGCGTTGTGTTACCGAAACAAAATCCGCTCTTTTTTCGGCCACGCAAACAACACATAGCCACGTCCTTTTTACAAGTACCTTTGAAAGAAGCAACCCAGTCGTGATATTGAAGTTCTTCCACCTACTCCTATTCTACTCCTACTTATTCCCATGTTTGTTTGTTTTTTAATTATCATATTCGAGATAAAAGTGCACAAAAGGAGGCTTCTGAACATTTTTTTTTTTTCGGGCCTCACTTGTATCTCTGAAATTCTCGACCAAAGATCCCCAAGTAATCATTCAATTACATCTAAAAACTAAGCTGGGTTGTCAAGCTGCTTTTTGTGTTCACAAGAGGAAAATCACAAAATTCTGCCATGTTTTATGCACGTCACGTTGTCAGCACCTGATATGACCGTATTCTTTATATCGTTCTCGAGGGGAAAAGCATCCAATTTTATATCATTAGAACTGAGTCCAATTCATACACAATATTACCATGATTTTGACCTGCATGGTCGTGTTCCCCGCGTAGTTGACGAGTAGTAATATCCGAGAGAATGCGAGGATATTGCGTAGTACCAACTGCAAGGAGAATACGACCATGCAGATAAAAATCCGGGTTATCCAGTTATTAAAGGAAGATAGAATAACCACCGATCTTCTCACGCACTACTTGGCACGCTTGGGACTTTACTACTGCATAGGATATGGCTTTCTGTATCCTACTCAGTAGCGATCTATCTGTAGGGTCATATGTTTAGAGCCTCCGTATTAGATATTATGTGGATAATAGAGTCCACTTAGTTGGATGATAAAGTCCTACATCCATGATATGTTGGAATTATTCCTGTGTTTCATGCACGATGATTAAGTTAACGATGCGTGTTGTTTAACTATGGATTGAACCTCCACCCATGGTAAAAAATAAATAAATAAATAAATTTAAAAAAATAGAAAAAAACACAATTTGATAGAATGGCTTTGCATTATGGCATCTATGTTTAGCTCTGAGTTTTTGGTTGTTCTGGTTATCTTCATGGTAACCTCAATCCAGTGAATTTCATCACTTTCTCTGCATCATGTCACATCATCTGGCCACGTTCTATCACTGTCCCGTCCACATTATAGTTCATCACTACACCAAAGCTACACGAAATCTGCACATCTGTTATGTGTATTAAAACAAACTCTATATCTCATGTATTTTATATAGAAAATCGAAGTATTAAAAATAATGGACAAGAAGCATAGTAGTTTATTTCATATCACCCTTGTACAAGTTTAGCCATAAGAATAATCACCCATGTAAAGGGACAATACTATGCCATGGTCATGGCGAAGTGATGTGAAATTATGGACGCCAAATATTGAAAGATAGCACCACAATAGTCGGGAGATGACCCTATAATTTGCTGTTATAATCTATAGATAATCGTGAGACAAGGCTACAAACTCTCTATGGCAAGCCCCCAAGCCCCAAAAAATTCTTTTGATAAAATCTATTGATAAATGGACATGCAACCTGGTGTTTAGTGTGGCGTCGGAGGTGGGTAGGGGGCAAGATGGCCGCTTCCATAACACAATAGCTATGTGCCCTATAGAACCTGTGTAGGGATATAGCAGTCCATAGCTATGAGCTCTCATACTATTCACATACAAGCCATCAGTGTATGTCTTCCTTTGGCACCGCTTTAATTATTCATGGGACTTCCGTGCCAAGGGCCCATGTATTATGCAAGTGGTGCAATGGTAGCCTGGCAGCCGAGGTCTTTAATACATGTTGCGGGCCCATTACATGACATCTGTGGGCTCGCGTTAGCAGACATGTGTCAAGAACCGCCGCACGAGATCGCCCGAAGTCTCACGAGAAAAACCGATACACATCTCGCCAACATCTCGCGAAGGTTCCTCATTTGAGCCCGAGCCAGAGTAAAAGCTAAAATAAATTATATTTTTTAATAATTTTTTTTAGGTATATTCTGTCAGGCTCAGCTAAAATGTCCAACAGAGTAAATAAAGTTTTAGTCAGCAGTTAAGTTGCCGGTGAAATTATCAGATTTAGGCCACAATGGGTCGATAAGGTTTTGAATTATGGAAATTCATAAGGTACTTATAAAGCTGATGGTAAATAAGTGTTAAAACCGTGTCTGCTCTCACGAAAATATCATAAAATCAATATGGATGTATATATGTTTGTGTGTTGTAGGAAGAATACCTAGCCTCACTCAAACCTTAAATTTGATGTTCAAGTTGGAAAGAAAATAGTGTCGTTGGTGAAATCGTAATATACTGAAACAGGATTACTGTATCTGTACATGATAAATACGCAGTAAAATTGCTAAGCCTAATGAGATGTACCGATGCCGATGGAAGCGGTTGATCTCATCGTTAATTTTACCAAGTTTTTTTTTTTCACGTACAGACACAGTATGTACTTGTTTCACCTTATGATACACCTTAAGAATAGCCAATTTTACCATCGGTTTTGGGTGATTTCATTGGGTTTGACACGATACATACCACGTACACTTCATACATAACCCATTTCGCCAACGTACGTGTTGTGCGGCCACGAATAAGACATGGGTAGGAGCAGGTGGTATCCATAGAACATACGGCCACAGGTATACATGTAATAATAACTCTCAGAGTCAGAGATGTTGTGTTCATCAACGCAAACTCGCTCAGACTATAAGCTCGTACAACACATATATAGCACCGTGTGTATATGTCTGAGGTTGGGAACAGTCCTAGAATTTATCCTACCCCTAATATAAAATCCCATAGGCTTAACATTGAGTTTCCGTATGCCACGCTGACTGCCATACAGAGTTTTATATGCCACTAGTGGCATACAGCATTGTTATCACGTAATATTCCAAAATCGAGGAGACAGGGTAGGATAAAATCAAAACCTGATTCGTTTTAATCCTGGGCACCACATTCCACTCCTGAAGTCTTGGCTCCGGACTTCACTGGCTTCGCCTCATGACGTCACTTTGCCAAACTCCAGTCGTGGAATACGGTGGACAAGATTAAACCTCATCCAGTTTTATGATAATCTCTATGCATGTGACTGTGCCTTACCTGATCCATGCTTACGAGATGCTTGGATGATGATGATGATGATGATGAGATATACCGATGCCGCATATACGGCTTAGTACCAGAATAGTTTTAATATATCAATAAACATCAATACAAACACAACTAATCCGATGGCGTATGGTAATCAATACTATTGACCACACTGGTTATCTGTTGCCATCTCCCCTTTCATTGGTTTATTCCCCTAACCCTCAACATTCTTGACTACAGATATAACAAATATGATCTAATAAGTGGGAGTAAGTTTTACTCTTGGGTCTTTAAAATGTGGTCGTTGGGCGAGTTGGTCGCATTAGTAATGTCATCCTATTACTGGGCAGTTTTATTTTACAGATGAATTAGAGGGAATAAGTTTGTGACTGACTAAAAACGTCCTTAATTCAGCGGTACTCTTTAGTTGAGTCTCCCGTATATCTACGCCATACAGGGGGAGGGGAGATATAGGGAGAGAAAGACGGTGACAGACACACGTTTCCCAGTTTTATCTCGCCCCTGGTATTTTTCCCCATAGATGTGACATTGGGAACTCGTACTCAATGCCCATGGAGTATTTAGAAAAAAAGAATCAATAGGGTATTATGCCAATTAGTCAGTGTGAAGGGTAAGATAAATTTAAGAAACCCATTCAAGCTTAGGGTCAGAGATCGATCCCATTTAAATTGCTACGTAATTCATGCGGCTTCACCTTGTGAGTAACTATGTGATTCAATAAACATCCACGTTTATAAACATCCACACTGATGAGATACAGACCAAAGGGACAAGGACGAGCAGAAAAAGAGAGACGCTCGATCGTCTCTGCCCCGAGATCTCGTTTAGTCTCGCGGGAACGCCCCAAGATTCCGTTGCATCTCGCTGGAACAACCTGAGATCTCATTGAGTCTCGATCGTCTCTGCCCCGAGATCTCATTGAGTCTTGATTGTCTCTGCCCCGAGATCTCATTTAGTCTCGCGGGAATACCCTGAGATCTTGTTGAGTCTCAATCGTCTCTGCCCCGAGATCTCATTGAGTCTCATGAGAACGTTCTCTGATCTCGTTGAGTCTCGTGAGAACGTCCTGAGATCTTGTTGAGTCTCATGGGAACGCTCTGTGATCTTGTTGAGTCCCATGGGATCTCGTTAAGTCTCAATCGTCTCTGCCCCAAGATCTCTGCCCCAAGATGTTTTTGAGTCTCATGGGAATGTCCTCTGATCTCCTTGAGTCTTATTAAGTTTCAATCATCTTTGCCCCAAGATCTCGTTGAGTCTCGCAGGAACGCCCCGTGATCTCGTTTAGTCTCCTTGATTCGCAATTGTCTCTACCCAGATTTTTCGTCTCGCGAGAACGCCCTGTGATCTCGTTGATTCTTGCGGGAACGCCCTCTGATCTCGTCGAGATCTCATCGAATCTCGCGGGAATACCCTGTGATCACTTCGAGTCTCGCGGGAACGCCCTGTGATCTCGTTGAGTCTCGATCGTCTATGCCCCGAGATCTCGTCAGGTCTCGCGGAAACCCTGTGATCACTTCGAGTCTCGCGGGAACGCCCTGTGATCTCGTCGAGTCTCGCGGGAACGCGCTGATTACGTGCCGGGATCGTTATGGATCGATAGCGCACCGTGTACGGCGTCTGACGTCACAGCGCGGCATACGGTATAGCGCCGGGAGGGACGCCAGCGTCCGGGCCAGCGTTCGGGCGCGGTTATACGCTGCCGCCAGCTGTGTCTGTGTATCCGTGTGGTGTCACCATGCTAGGACATACCAGATGATACCTCCCTGCCATCCAGGGCCACATTCTCCACGCAACAAGAAGGGGATGGTGGAACAAACAGTGTTTGGAGTTACGTAATGAGTATGTCGGAGCTGCTCAGACTTATCACTGTTTGATATCCACGGTGAGATATTACTCTGTGTGTTTAAACTAAATACTAACAGGAAGAGCTCACGGAAGGTATTATTGACTTGCAGTCTTGTGGATAGGGACTTGTACAAACTGAATATTGTGGATTGTGACTTGCACAAACTACATATTGGCCATTGGGACTTGGACAAACTGCATATTGTGCATTGGGACTTATAGAAACTGCATATTGTGGATTGGGACTTGTACAAACCGCATATTGTGCATTGGGACTTGTACAAACTACATATTGTGCGTTGAGACTCGGACAAACTGCATATTGTGCATTGGTACTTGTACAAACTGCATATTGTGCATCGGGACTTGTACAAACTGCATATTGTGGAAATGGCCCTTGTCGGAAGTGAGCAATAGAAAATGACTCGTGGAAAGTGACTCTTGTAGTAACTCCTACAGAACATGCGGAAACTTCTAGAAACGTTCCCCTGTAGGAGGTGATAGGAGATACTAAGTGTCATCAATGTTTGAAGACATTGGAAATGTTTGGTGCGATGTTTCCTGGTATTTATGGCCTTCTAACAGGGGAACAGGTTCAGGAATCGGATGTGAGGCGATCCCCTGCTGTCCACTGAGGATGGTAACTACCGGCATTCCTATGTAGGACACTGAGAGGCGCCAGGAAGTGAGTGGTGCTGTTAGACAAGCACAACTCTTACTTGTACCCGGAGTTACATTTTAGGTTTTTATTTGTGGTTCATACATACTTCAAGTCATTTTATCACTAATGAATTTTTAAATGGTGTAAATGGCAATACAAGACCAAGCCGATCCATTCACTGTTGATAAGCTAGGAGCTAACATGCATCTATCTTAGTGTATGCATAAAGGAGAGATCCTAACAGTTTAACAGTCCAATGTATATCTCTCATACTGAATGGCACTACGTGGCTAAGCTAATCCATTCACCGCTGAGGCTACCATGCGAATGCCAGTTTCGAGTGAAGTCGGCTGCGCTATCATCATCAAATTGCTGCTTAGTGACGTCATGTCATAGTGTCAACATCACTATGGAAGCGGAATTGTGCAGTGAGTTGCTAAGCAGTTGAGCTGGATGTCAACATTTTTGGGGCAACTTTTAGGTCGTCTGTATAGTTTACAAAGAAAGCACAGTTTAAGGAAGTGTCTCTTCAGGTGTCGAGTTAATGGTGGCATGTCACACGGTCCTGTCCTCCCTGGGCAGGCTGCGTCAAAAAAAAAATGGTTTTAATACCCGCCTGAATCTTCAAAAGTGGAAATCGGGTGACGAGGCGTGTTGAGAGACCGAGTATGACTGCACAACTCAAAATTTTTAGGCACAGTGCAAACGGATTTCCTTCCACAATCAGTGGCCTATAAATTTGGAAATATGAATCTTCAAAAGTGGACTTTTACAGATACACTTACAGACATTATGAGCCAATGAGGAATGTGAATCCGATGTGGATTTGTATTCACTAAATCATGCTTAGCTTATGTATGTGTATATATGGAAAGTCTTTAAATGGACTGTTCGGCAGCAAAATAACCTCTAGGTTATCAGAGGAGACATGATCGTGTTCAGTCGAGCATGAAGTGCATTACCATGTATCGTGCCATCTCAACCGTGACGGCACCACGACCGCGCCATGACTGGGGTCGTCTCCTGTACAAGGTGTCGCAGAAGTTGTGGGAGTTTTACGCCCAGGTGGGTGTTATTTCCACTGAATCGTCATCTATGTTAAACGACACAGGGGCCCGTTTAATAATCTAGGAATGTACATGACGACCCTTTTCTGTATGCCAAGGAGACCCAGGGACGAGGTGGATCAACTTTATTCAACACCTATGGACGACCTCATTGACGGCCAAGACTATCTTAGCAAACGAACTTAAATATCATTAAACGATAACCCTTGTATGAGGTACAGAAAATGGTCTTCACGTACGATCTTATATTATTCAACGCACCCCAGGACTTGTAAGGAAAGGCTTAAAATGGTATTGATGGTACTTTGAAATGGAGATGTTTGATATCCAGCCGTCGCCATAACCAAGATGTCCTCCTAACTACAATTTCTCTATAAAGGGAGTGTTCCACCAGCCTCCCTCCCTCCCTCCCTCCCTGCCTCCCTCCTTCCCTCCCTGCCTCCCTCCCTGCCTCCCTCCCTGCCTCCCTCCCAACCTCCCTCCCTCCCTCCCTCCCTCCCTCCCTGCCTCCCTCCCTGCCTCCCTCCCTGCCTCCCTCCCTCCCTCTCCCTCCCAACCTCCCTCTCTCCCTCCCTCCCTCCCTCCCTCCCTCCCTCCCTCCCTCCCTCCCTCCCTCCCTCCCTCCCTCCCTCCCTCCTTCCCTCCCAACCTGCCTCCCTCCCTCCCTCCCTCCTTCCCTCCCAACCTGCCTCCCTCCCTCCCTCACTTTATGGTCATACCCGGCGTATACGGATATATTGTATGCTGATATCCATACTTATCCAGAAAACGTGAATAACAGATACAATATAGGCCTACATACATGTAATAGTGGACTCTACGCAATATCCTCGCATGGGCTCGGATACTACTACGCGTCAACTCCTCGGACCATACGGCCTCTTGTAACTGAGACCAGTCAGCATTGTGTGTATACCACAGGATGTGAGGCCGGCACCAGCGGCTGTATCAGCATACAGCAGTAAAGCACGTGCGTGCAACACGCCGGGAACAAACGGAGCTCGTGATTTACCGGACCCTGATTCAATAATAGGGTTAGAAATCAAAGCGAGGCTGACGTCACGTGATGTCAGAGGTCGCGTTCTCACGTCACGAGTGGCAATTTACACTGCAGGCAGAGGTTTGATCTGACTCACTCTCCACACAGATATTAGGCTTTAAACACAATGGTGACTGGGTCACATGATTGCTGTTTATGTGGTTTTAAAACTCGAGACCCGACTGTAGTCCGTCTTGAACCGAAACCTACTTTGCAGTTTGAGAGCATGAGCGCCCTGGCCCTAGCGACAACGGGACGTACTACAGTCTAAACTGACTGGGGGTGGGGATTAACTCAGTGGTTAAGGCACTGGACTTGTAACCCCAAGGTTGTGGGACATTTCGGGTTCGAGAATTGAAGACCAATCCTTTTAATACCATACCTATGTGGTGTGGGGACTAAAATAACTTACCAGGTGAAGCTCTTTTTGGTAGTCCGGTCAGCCGAATGGAACATGCCTTAAGACTGGTCTTAATTTTTGTCAACAACTTGCTTGTTTACACAAAAACACCGGAAACCATGGATTCTGGGAGCATTGGCAATTAATCCAATGAATTGTCACATACTTTGCACAAACATATGCCTGAAGATTCCCTCCAGGATGAAACTACTGTTTATTGAGTGAAAACTATCAGTTTGAGTCTCAAAATCAAGGTTGGCATTACAAGCGAAAGACAGCGGATACTGTCACCAAGTGACAGTAGCGCATGTGACTGTTACCATGCAAATAGTGTTCTGATTGACATCACAGTCTTTGTTAGCTGAATTTCAGAAGTGCCAGCTATATCAAAGGCCAGTCCTTCTTATATCATGTCTATGTGGTGTTTGAAATAGAAGAAATCTCACCTCAGTAAATGTATAGGGGTGAGATTTCTACCTTAATTCATCTCATAGATTCAGTCACACCCAAAGTAAGTCTAATAGATTATATTGGATGTTAAACTAAACAAAAAAAAAAAAAAAAAAAAAGGGTCTTTGTACCAATCCGTCATTCACAGTTGTAGCATAGTGCAACACAGCCGTCTCCTTCGCTGGCTCCATCTAAAATCTAATACTGGTTTGTTTTTGTTTTTTTAAATCGTTTATTTACCCTGGATAAGGTAAGGCATGATTGCCTGTTTACAACCTGTAACCAGCTTCGTCGTACATGTAGCGTAGTTGCACCTCCTGCCTCCCTCCCTGGTTGTATGGGAGAATCATATTGAGTCCTAGCGATTCCATCAGTGTGTATCTACAAGCATACAGTAGACCATAACCATACGGTTAACCCTTTAAGGACGGCCGCTATGGCAGAACCCCACACTTGGGGACGGCTACTAGTACAGTTCTAGGGGATGGGGGCATTGTCCTCTAAATTCGAATGTTTCTCACGTGATGTAATTTGTTATCCTTAATATTTATATTTCTATTATTTAGATTTCTAAAATATGAAGTAATACCTACATTCTGTGCAAATTTCAAGTCTATGTTAAAATATTTCATTTTCAAAAGCAATTTCATAAGTATCCAGCAAATGAGTCCTTAAGGCATCATCCGCCCCCGGCCGGGTGATGCCTTAAGGCATCATCCGCCCTTAAAGGGTTAAAAGAAGTCCTCATCTTTATACAAAAAAACACTCCTATTCAGTCGGGCGAACCCGTTGGACTTCTCCGGCATCGCCTGCTTCATTAAAGGGGAGTCGTGTACTGTAAAACCAATCTCATTAGCCAAGAGAATCATGTTTTTACCTACTTACTAGGTCACCTCCTTTGTATGTAGGCTTAGAAAGCTTAGACGGATCAATATCCTGTAAACGCTACACCTCCGTATTCAAATTAAAATAGTCTCAGGGAATTACAAAATAAGTAAGAATTATTGAGAATGAGAAAAGTGCTGATTGTTTGAGAGGACACCCATTTATAGAAATTGAGAGTGTTTTTATTCAAAACTTTACCAGGTGGTTGAAATAGATGACTGGATTGTATCAGCAATTCTAAAAATATAGTAAGATTGTCTTACAAAACGATACGCTTTATATAGTTTCTTTGGTATGGTTATTTGTATAATCCAAACTCAGTCTATCGCCCTATAACCTATAGTACTATATGTTTAAGAGGATTTATGTCTCGCGTTAAATAATCAATTAATCAATATTGTTTTGTCAGAGGTTCCCTCCCCAGGGGCCCATGATCGATTCCTGCTACAGGTCTTTTTACCATAGCCCAGACTCATAAAGAAAGCTTCGTCAGCAGAAAGGAGGGGGGGGGGGGGGGGTCATGAAACACTATTGGTGCTGGGGAGATGAGGTGTTTTAAAGAATAGTCTGCAGGATTATTGTGTGAATAGCATGGCCAAAGATATGTTTATGTAAATGTCCAATTTTATTGCACATCTCGTTGTTCTGAGTGAAGTCGTTTCACTGTTAGCTTTACATTTGGACGTGGATTTGGAATCACACTTAGCTTCACTGTGCTGAAGCTTTCACCATATTTACATATAGTTTACTAGTGTATCTAGATTAAAAACATTCAGGGTAGTAATTCCATCTCAACGTCAAGTGACTGGTATCAACAACATTTCAGATTGTATTTTTTTTTTTTTAAATTTTTTTTTAAAGCATTTTCTGTCTGGAGTAGATAACAGTTCATGCTACGTATACGCCTAGAATGACAAATTATGTTTTCAAAAATTATTTGTAGAATAACAAATTATCACATCAAAAATATCATTAATAAAAACAAAACACTTAAACACTCATAGATGTACTGTATTATAAAGCTGGTATTGGTTTTATGAAACGTATTGATTTTATGAAACGTATGTAAATTGTTGTCTTAATTGAAGAACATGCTGTAATATATTGAAAAATACGCTCGTTACCCTTACAGCTGTATGACCTTCAGCGTGACCTTGAGTCGGCCTTGACCCAGTTACAGACCGCGGAGGAGCAGCTGCGTGAGTCGGCGACTCTGAGGGCGGAGCTGCTCGGTAAGCGCGATGAGATCTGCCGCCTGCGTGACCAGCTCCAGGACGAGAAACTACAGAAGTGAGTACTATCAGGAAACGACCTTACTGTGGCCGAAATGTTTTCCGTTTGAGGTCAGTGGTCAATTTTATACAGCCTGACGTCATAGGCAGAAGGCCGTATGAAATCTACTTTCGACCAGCTCCAGGACTAGAAGTTACAGAAGTGAGTAGTATAAGGAATCGTCCTTACTGTGGGTGAAATGTTTCCCGTTCGAGGTCAGTGGTTGATTTCATACGGCCTGACGCTATAGGCGGAAGGCCGTATGAAATCGACCTTTGACCAGCTCCAGAACGAGAAGCTACAGAAGTGAGTACTATCAGGAAACGTCCTTACTGTGGGCGAAATGTTTCTCATTTGAGGTCAGTCGCCAATTTTATTCAGCCTGACGCCATAGGCAGAAGGCCGTATGAAATCGATCTTTGATCAGCTCCAGGACTAGAAGTTACAGAAGTGAGTACTATCAGGAATCGTCCTTACTGTGGGCGAAATGTTTCCTGTTCGAAGTCAGTCGCCGATTTCATACAGCCTGATGCCATTTACCATGGGCAAAACGTTTCTCGTTCAAGTCTAATAGAACCTATTGGACGTTAAACTACCCTAAAAAAACTAAAAAAACAACAAATGTAGACTGCTCTGTAATCAATATAACCACAATTTCTTATACAATGAAATACACCCTGATGAAGGACTGGAATAATCCGAAACATGTCCTTAATCAAAAGTCAACTGCTTTATTATTCATTAATCATGGACCTAGTCCATCCCCGAGTTAGTGGGAATATTTTCTATCATGTCTATAATAAAAGCCTGTCATGGAAGTTGTTGTAACGGAGCTTTGTTTCACCATTCAGGACGTACGCTCACCAGGGCTCGGAGGAACTCACCAGTCAGATGACCATCCTGCGAGAGAAGGAGCGTGCTGCGGTGGCGCGAAGCAACGATCTCCAGCACATGTTGCTGGACGTGGAGGCGAAGCTGGACGCTATGAAGGACCAGACCCAGAACACCTCCACCATTGTGAGTATACATTAGTTTACACGTCGAGTCCGTTAGGGGGTTCTACTACACACTGATTCCTAGAAAGGTATTGAGTATTTAACACCAGGAGGCTTCTAGATCTGTCTGTCGTGACGCAGGTATGTTTTGATAGTGGAAGATGATATTAGGGCATTGTGTATTTAATTGTAAGGCAGATTTGTGAGTAGGAATGGTCTTAATATTCCAATGAATAAGAGATTATTAGAGTAAATCTTGTTGATGTTCAGCAGGGAGTGCAGGTTCGGAGTAAAGAGAATAGTGTTGATGATCGGCAGAGAGTGCAAGTTCGGCGTAAAGAGATTATTGTTGATGTTATGCAGAGAGTGTAGGTTAAGAGTAAAGATATTATTGTTGATGTTTGGCAGAGAGTGCAGGTTCGTAATAAAGAGATAATTCTTGATGTTCAGCAGAGAATGCAGGTTCGGAGTAAAGAGGTTATAGTTGATGTTTGGCAGAGACTGCAGGTTAGGAATAAAGAGATTATTTCTAATGTTCTGCAGAAAGTGCAGGTTCAGAGTAAGGAGATTATTGTTGATGTTCGGCAGAGAATGCAGGTTCAGAGTAAAGAGATTATTGTTGATGTTCGGCAGAGAGTGCAGGTTCAGAGTAAACAGATTATTCTCGATGTTCGGCAGAGAGTGCAGGTTTGGAGTAAGGAGATAATTCTTGATGTTCGGCAGAGAATGCAGGTTCGGAGTAAAGAGGTTATAGTTGATGTTTGGGAGAGACTGCAGGTTAGGAATAAAGAGATTATTTCTAATGTTCTGCAGAAAGTGCAGGTTCAGAGTAAGGAGATTATTGTTGATGTTCGGCAGAGAATGCAGGTTCAGAGTAAAGAGATTATTGTTGATGTTCGGCAGAGAGTGCAGGTTCAGAGTAAACAGATTATTCTCGATGTTCGGCAGAGAGTGCAGGTTTGGAGTAAGGAGATAATTGTTGGTGTTTGGCAGAGAGTGTAGGTTCGGAGTTAAGAGATTATTGTTGATCTTCGGCATAGAGTGCAGGTTCGTAATAAAGAGATAATTCTTGATGTTCGGCAGAGAATGCAGGTTCGGAGTAAAGAGGTTATAGTTGATGTTCGGCAGAGAGTGCAGGTTCAGAGTAAACAGATTATTCTCGATGTTTGGCAGAGAGTGCAGGTTCGGAGTAAAGAGATTATTGTTGGTGTTTGGCAGAGAATGCAGGTTCAGAGTAAACAGATTATTCTCGATGTTTGGCAGAGAGTGCAGGTTCAGAGTAAACAGATTATTGTTGGTGTTTGGCAGATAGTGCAGGTTCGGAATAAAGAGATTATTGTTGGTGTTTGGCAGAGAGTGCATGTTCGGAATAAAGAGATTATTTCTAATGTTCTGCAGAAAGTGCAGGTTTAGAGTAAGGAGATTATTGTTGATGTTCGGCAGAGGGTGCAGGTTCGGAGTAAAGAGTTTATTTTTTATATTCGGCAGAGAGTGCAGGTTCGGAGTAAAGAGATAATTTTTTTAATATTCTGCAGAGAGTGCAGGCGGAGACGGACCGGAAGACGCTGGTGGAGCAGGTGATGCGCATGCAGTCCGAACTGGAGAGTCTCCACAAAGAGCTGTCAGCGGCCACCGAGCGCTACGAGCTGCAGGTACACAAGTACAACGACCGCAAACAACGCACCAAGACAAAGCTATGGAAAGCCAGGTAAATTCACCACACATAGATATTACCACTATGTGCAGGAAAAAGCTATGGCAAGCCAGGTAAACTCACAACACATAGATATAACTATGTTCAGATATATGTACGTACACTGACCATGAACATGAATATAAATGTAGCTAGGCCAGTTTTTCCTTTGATAGACAATTTTCAATAATTTTGTGGGCAGGCGGTCGTAAACCATGCAAGGTTAAGGCGTAGTAATACACTATCGTCAGCGAATGTACTACAACGTCAACCTTGAGTGGTTTACAGACCCGCCTGTCCACAAAACTATCGTTTGTGGCATTTATTATCCATTTTTTCGAATAAATCAAACTCAGCAATTAACACATTAAAGGGTATAACAATAGGGACTATCTTTTTGCTCTATAGCACAAAAGGACTATTTTCCCGTATACCACGGTTTTGAAGGCCGTATACCACATATTTGAATCAGTATACCCCAGTTGTGGTTTCTGATGGTTTTTTATACAATGGGTGGTGGTTTACTGAGTGTCCATATATTCTCAATAAGTACTTTATATAACATGAATAATAAATATAAATGTAGTGGGGGCAGTTTTTCCTTTGATGACGCCTGCACCTGGCAGACGACATTGACCCCGCTGGTTCCCGCTTGCAGGGAGCTGTTCCAGGCGGAGCGCACGAAGTGCCGCGAGGAGGTGGAGCACCTGCAGGTGGCGCTGCGGACGGCGCAGGTGAAGGCGGAGAAGAACGCGGAGTGGAAGGAGCAGCTGGAGGAGACCAACAAGAAGCTGCTCTACGACAAGCGCGAGCTCCTCTCACAGTCAGTAACCCTCCTGTTTTTTGGTTTGTTTTTTTTATTTCACATATATTTCACCTTACAAATCCGGACTGGTTGACCCTTTAAGGACGGGTGCCAGCGGCCGAGCTACCCTCTTAAGGACGGGTGCTGGTGGCACTTTATACCGCTAGGGAACGAGCAATTAGTCATCAAAACCTATAATTTGAGTGTTTAATCACGTGATACGATATATAATCTTAAATATGTCATTTTTTCTGAATATGAATTTGTGGTGTTACACCTACATTCTGTGAAAATTTCATTAATATTACACCATTATTTCCTTGTTTGAGAAATGATGCCTCAAGCAGTCAAGGCATCATTCGCCCTTAAAGGGTTCATAACAAATATCGGAAAACGTGGCGAGGTGTACAGCTCGAGCTACCGCACGGATATGAAGAGGAGATCATCTGCTCCCAGTATTTATTAGTCAGACCACTCGCTACCTCGGCGACCCTAAGTTTGTTGACAGTTGACGTCACTAGTGACAGGGGTGTTTTCCAGTTTTGGGCGTGATGTCTCGATTGCGAAATTTCAGAATTTATCCGATCATTTCTAAGCGGTTTCACATTGTGCTCTTCAGGCTAGAGATAGGGGGGAGGAGGAGGGTGGGGGGGGGGGGGGGGGGGGTTCAAAGTGATAGCATAGCAACATAGCAAATTACATTGAAAGGGGTAATTAATGAAAAGACAGTAAGAACAGGAATTATAGATGGTGTTGACCATAGAATATAGCAAGATGCTTATGTAATGAGTCTGTTTAATGATAATTCAAATGGAAACTTGAGTCATATTCCAAATTTGAAATCGAGTTAGAATTCAAGGTCAAAAGATTGACATTCTATAACAATTGGTATTGATGGAAAAAAATGTATAATTGTAATGAAAGAGCTTACAGTCACAGACACAGTTTGTTAATTTGATTTAGAATGGGAATTTTTGCAATTTTGTTTTCAAGACTGGTTCACTCGAGAGCTTCTGTATTTTCTCAGGCAGAAACAGTTCTCCTGTTTTTACATCGATTCACACTCCTAAAAGATCTTAAAAGCATATCGGACAATTCACAGTGGCGCCACCTAGTGATTTTCAAATACTGAAAATTGTCAATTCAAACAAGTTCCTCTGACTTATTCTGATACCAAATGAGTGATTTATAGCATAGGGAATGTACTGAAAAATATAGGTTTTTTTTTCAATTCTCTCGAAAATAAGGGCGATGATTTTTAAAATCTAAATATGTAGTACTACATATTTAATACATTCTGTGAAAGCCAAATAAGGGTGTCACAGGTGACAGCCCATAAAACCTGATGAATTAGCTTGTATCAGAGGACAACGCGGCCGCCTTGCGTTGTCAACCTTTGAAGTCCCCTTGGGTTTGTACACTATAAGTATGTTTGAGTACCATCCGACGTAGACTGGCCTCAGTCCCTGTATCCTACCCCTCAACCCCTTCTGAGTGACACAGGGACTGGTCTCATCCGTAATCGGCCATGTAGACTGGCGCAATTTTGCGCCACACTCCCCAAGCAGAGGTCCTGGTTATCCAGGATATCTGCTGGGAGATTAATACCCTCTCACTTTGATCTCAATCGAGATAGAGTCAGGGGCAGGCGAGATTTATTGCTATGACAACATAGGCAGCCATGGAACTGGAGGAGGGGAGGGGGGAGGAGTAGGGGTTACAGGGAGAGGCTTGGGGTCATAAACAGGAGATTCTGGTCAGAGTGGACAAGTCTTTGATTCATGGGCCAGTCAGAGAAGGACACATGCTATAATGAATTGTATTCCGATTTTCTCTAATCATTTAATGAATGTTCATAATCAAAGACTTGAGCAAGTCTACGTCCGACAGTGTCTGATTCACAGTCATCCCAATGGAACACCCCCTTTAACCCTTTAGGGACGGGTGCCTGCGGCCAAGCTACATCCTGGAGGACGGGTGCTGGTGGCACTTTATACCGCTAGGGGACGGGCACACAGTTGTTAAAACCTACAATTCAATTGTTTAATCACGTGATATGATATATAATCTTGAATATTTTATTTCTTTTGAATAGAAATACTAATAATGATATCATACATATATTCTGCGAAAATTTCCTCCATTATTTTTTGTTAAAAACGATTTTGTAGATTTTAAAAAAATGATGCCTCAAGGCATCATTCGCCCTGGGCTGGATCCCTTAACCCTTTAAGGACGGGCGCCTGTGGCCGAGCTACCGCCTGGAGGACGGGTGTTGCTGGCACTTTATATCGCTAGGGGACGGGCACACAGTATTTCAACCCATAATTCAATTTTGTAATCACATGATATGATATATAATCTTAAATATTTTATTTCTTTTTAATAGAAATATTAATAATGATATCATACATACATTCTGTATACATTTCATTGATGTTCCTTCATTATTTTTTGTTTAAACGATTTTGTAGATTTTTGAGAAATGATGCCTCAAGGCATCATTCGCCCTGGCCTGGATGATGCCTCAAGGCATCGTTCGCCCTGGGCTGGATGATGCCTTGAGGCATCATTCGCCCTTAAAAGGTTAAAGGGTTAGACAACCTGTAGCGCGCTACATCACCAGTCGCTGTTCATTCTGCAGAGTGGCTGAGCAGGAGGAAATGGTGCACGACCAGACTCGGTCCATGTCCGTGCTACAAGTACGCTCCCGATACTTAGAGGAGGAGAACCAGAACCTGCAGTCGCGCATCGACTCCCTGACGCGTCAGAAGATCAACCTCGACAAGCTCGTCAAGGAGTACCAGCTGGAGAGACACAAAGAGGTAGGACGAGCACCGCCGGGTTTATTTGTGATATTTGAGATAGGGGCCATCCATAAAGTATGTACATAGAATTTCTGAATGTTTTTACCCCCACCCCTTACATGCCCCTCCCGATCTTGTATGCAATAGAAAAAAGAAGGAGCATACGCAAAAATTTCCGAAATTTTTAACACCCCCCCCCCCCCCCCACACACACACACACCCCTCCCAATCTTGTTCGCAACAGAACAAAGAAGGAGCATATGCAAAATTTCCGAATTTTTTTACCCCCACTTAGTGCGTAGGTACTTTATGGATGGCCCCATATTATCTATGGTAGGACTTGATGGTCATATTTGTATGACCTGTGGGTAAGAGCAGAGGTTTGTTTGTTTACATAGTGCCATAATAAACATGCACGGATCAGTAAACACTTGGATATTTACTAGTACGATTTTATTGAGGAAACCTTTTCAAAGTTTGCGGTCAGAGCTCATATCCCATCGAGTTTGAATCGCGTAGCAATTCACAAGGCGACGCAGCGTGAATTGTGTAACAATTCAAACGAGAAGGGATTGAGCTCTGACTGTAAACTCGAATAGGTTTCTGAAATTATCTCACTCCTCACATTGATTAATTGGCTAACATTTGTGACATAATTCCCCATTTAGTATTTTTTCTAAATACTCGATGGGCATTGAGCATGAGTTCCCAATGTTGAATCTATAGGGAACAAATACCAGGGGTGAGATAAAGGAGTACACAAAACACAGTATAGCCCGGTGTAAGGAATTCTGAATTGGATCCGGATCCAAGTATTACGAGCATCTCTCATCATGTATATCATATTACTGAAATGAAGTTAGTTGAAGTACATTAATGTTGCTTTAGAAATGAACATGCTATATTTGATTGATTTTGGACGATAATGCATGACAATAAATGATAAGGAATTTCTTCATATCTGAATGTACATACTTTTATTGTTTTTTGAAGCATGCATTGAATTCACTCTCACTTCTCTAAGACTTATTTTGTAAAAGCTGGTCATTTTTCTGAATATGAAGCCCTCACGCTAAGAGAACTCATGAACAAGATGAACTCATTATCTTATGTCTATTAATGGAGGTTGAAGTCATTTCCTGCGTTGTTTACAGTTAATGAGCCTTTAATACAGGGTGAGTTTTAGTATACATCTTATAGGGCTATAAACGGGACAGCATCCAACAGCAAATACAGCTTCACTGTATCCTGGCTTCGAGTGACTCCACACCACCTTTTATCTCATTTTCCCCTAATCTTAATATTGGGAACTCGTTCTCCATGCCCTTATAAGTATTACAGGTCATTCTCCATGGTCATATATCCAGTGTGTCATCCATTTTTTTAAGTGTGTACAGGGGTGAGATAAATGTAGAAAGCAACTAGTTTGGTCATTCTCACTCGTTTGAACGCTATGCGATATTCCCTCAGCTTCGCCTTGTTCATATCACTTCGCATCAAACTCATGGAGAGCGACGACTTTGACCAAAAATTGTTGGTTTCTTCTTTAGTACTTTGTCCATAACTGCATTGTAAAACATCCCTACCCTTCAATCATCTTATCACAAATATACATATTCCATAGTGTCCAGCTAGTGTTCTCATTAAAATTCTTTCCCTTGTTTATAGTTGCGATTTGCATATATATTCGCATTTATATAATATCTGAAAAGCTGATTTCCCAAACCCAAACCACCCTCTACCCCCCCCCCCCCCCCCCACCCTTCACCCCGTCTTTCTCACCCACTGTGGCATGGAGAATATTCCTCGTGTCGTTACACTTGAAAGCATCGACTCAGTGTCAAAATGAAATGTCCCTGGCTGTTGGTATGGCAGAAATGGGCAATAATCGACGGTTTTGTGGACAGCCGGTGGTAAACACGAGCGTCAGCGAGTGTATTACGACCTCAACCTCGAGTGGTTGACAGAGCTGCCTGTCCACAAAACACATAACCATCGTTTGTTGTATTTCTTATTCATCTTCTTCAATTGATTAAACCCAGGAATTACCATATTGAAGGATATATCAATAGTGGCCTTTTTATGCTGTATAGCACAAAGGGACCATTTTCATGTATACCACGGATTTGAGGCCGTATACCACAGATTTGAATAGCACAGTTATGATATCCGACAGGTTTAATCTAATGGGTCGTGGTGTACTGAGTCCCCATACATTCTCAATGGGGACTTTGTATACCATGGATAATAAATAATGGGTAGTGGTTTACTGAGTCCACATGCATTCTCAATGGGGACTTTGTAAACCATGCATAATAAACACCAAACCCGCCCCTGTTACGTGGGACAACTTTAAAATCCCGCTTATAAGCCGATTTTTTTTAGGGATTTTTGAGAAAAAGATCGGCTTATAAATTTTTGCAAAAGTCTGGGGTCGGCTTATAACCAGGTTTTTTTTAAATTGATTTAAAAAAAACCCCACTAAAATCAGTACAAATCTGGGTCAGATTTTTGAAACCTGCTAAATTACCCAAAACAGGTTATTTAAGGCTGATTTTGTATAAACCTATCTCATCGATGGAAAAGTGGCATTTTTCGTTGCATCTTTTGATGGTCTTTAATTCCAATATAGGGTTTTGTATAGCTCTGAGGAATATTTCCTTACGAAAATCAACAAAAACAGTGTTTTTCATGAAATTCAGTTTTTTTCCAAAGTCTATTAGGCACAATTTTGAGCCAATTGTTTTTATCAACGTGTTTAAAGCATATGTCATGCAAAGTGTAGACAATATAGTTTTGAAAATTGGTAAAAGTTTGAAAAAATATGAAAATGGTCAAAACTATCCAGGACCTTTAAATTTTCCAACAGAGAGACCTATAGAGCATGTTGTCTGACACCCCAATTTTGAGAGCATAATACTAAAGAGATATACAATAAGAAATTAATTTTCCTTTGTTGTGAGATGTTGACCAAAATCCCTACTGTGATGCCTGAAAGTTTGAATACAATGGGGTTATCTATTCTGATATAAAAAACATTGTGATTCCATGATGATATTTTTCCAAAATATGGGCTGTAGGACAACACACCTGTTAAAAGATGTATAGAAGAAATAATAATCATAATAGAATAACAAATATCCCTCTATATGTTAAGTATTCCTACCACTTATAAATACCCACTTTACTTTTTTCCTAAACAAAAAAATGTACTTCTTGTGGTTAAAAAACTGAAGATGTGTTGTCCGACACCCCGGGGTGTCGGACAACACGCTCTAATATGAGTCATGAATTTGGGGTTGTTTCTTATCAATAATTGAGTGGTTTGCTTTGAAAATCAAAGATTTCTATCATTTGATTAAGAATATAAAGGATTATAGCCACAAATATTATTTTGTCCATTGTTCTGAGTGATTTAAAAAACGTGTTGTCCGACACCCCTCGTGTTGTCCGACACCCCTGTGTGGCCCAACACCTAAATATGCTCATAGCTTTTGTTTCATATCTAATATGTTATTGAGGTGTTTTGGGTCAAATATAACATATGTCACCATATAATATCAGTTTTTCTCAAATTATAACCTTTTATAACATTTCTTGAAATTTCAAATATTTTAGGGGGGTGGACAACATGCAGTATTATAAACAATTTCAAAAGGCTCTCAAATCTGAACCATTTGTCTGATTTTGTTGGAATAATGTTTTTCTGGAAGGTACTTGGTAGGGGACTAATATAAAATATAAAAAGAAGTATTATTCTAAA
This sequence comes from Alentia gelatinosa, assembly GCA_950022655.1. Classification (NCBI taxonomy): domain Eukaryota; kingdom Metazoa; phylum Annelida; class Polychaeta; order Phyllodocida; family Polynoidae; genus Alentia; species Alentia gelatinosa. The sequence goes on along the minus strand of OX465590.1, from coordinate 41,411,416 downwards.
ATTATTTTTGGAGTGTCTGATCCCAGGAAGAAACCGTAATATAGCAGGTTTCAAAAATCTGACCCATCTGTAATAATGTACCAAAAAAAACAGAGATATACAAATGTGGTGTCCTATATTGTGACATCCTATATTGGTACAGAAGTTCATCGAAACGTTCATATTCTATACCGAAAATTCTACAAAAAGTTGTGAGTAGGGGACGATTTGGTGGTGGTGGGGGGGGGGGGGGGGGGGCTTGGGGTCTGGACACCAAAGTTGGGGGTCGACTTATAACGGGTGTTTCCCTAAATGCCCCCAGAATAGGCTTTTGAACATTTTGCTGAAGTGGGGTGGGGGGGGGGGGGTGGCTTATAATATGGGTTTGCTTGTATGCGGGGTTTTACGGTATATGTGAATGACGGAGTGTCTTGTTGGCAGTTACTGACCGTGGTTCCCCAGCGCTCTGTGCCCTGTTAACGCCGGAAGGACGTCCCAGTAAGACATGCACGCCACCTGGTGGTTCACTCTGTCGCGCACCGTGCATGATGGTTTTACATTGCAAATGTGTGGTGTTGTCTTTCCATTTAATTTTTTTTTTTTTTTTTAATTTTTCATTTTATTTTATTGTGTGATATTTTTAAAAAGAGCGATGGGATTTTATTTTTATTGTGTGATGTTTAAGGAACAGAGAGATACAGAGGGATTTTTTTTAATTTATTTGTTTCATACAATACACGATGTGCATGGCTTGTTTTATATGATTAAATGCTTTATTTTTGATGATTTTGTGATTATTTGCATGGCTTTCCACCTCAATTCGACAGAGTTATGAGCAACATAAAGTCCCATATGTCATATAATGTTAGAAGGAAGATGCAAATATCTCAAATCAACTTATAGAAACGAAGCATGAAACGTCCGTCAATCAAATGTTATTCACGTTTTTGATATCCTCTTTTTAGTGGGATTCGGGTAGATTCGATGTCTAGATTTTGTTCATATGTTCCTCACTTTTTTTTGTTTTGCACGAAATTGAACCAAGAAAAATGATTAATAGAAACCAAACGAGAGTTATCCTTGTCAAAGTTTATTCCAGGATGGTCAGGTCGTGTATTACTACACGAGGCGTTAGCCGAGTGTAGTGAGTAGCAGACCTGACCAGAGTGGTATAAACATTGACAAGGCTAACTCAAGTTCGATTTCTTATTTCTCCTACCCCATCTCACCGATATACATAGAAAATTTTGTAATTATCCATGCCAGTAGCGTGTTGACACTCTTCGGAGGATGGCCGCGTTTATCAATGCTGCCGGATCTACTTTTGTTATCTCGTCCCTGATTGGTCCGGGTATTTTTTTATTCACCTCGTTGCATAAATAACACTTTATTCAACGCTCCGTCAAATACACTGAGTCAATGTTAAACCTATGGCGTTTTTTATTGGGGGTAGGATAAAGGCTTTAAGTACCTTGCTTTCATGAAATTTAAAACAAATATCCATTGCAATTTTGTGTTCGCACTTGACAAAGCCCCGGATTCCACACATTGTAGAGCATGATTGCTTCGTTAAAGGCACATCTTATAATACACGGTGGCGTCACCTGGTGATTTAATTTTCAAGCCAAATTGTTCGATATGCCTTTAATGGTGTCTTCTGATCTTGACATTCAGTTTAGCAGTGCATGGTTTTGTCGTTTATTACTAAGAACTTGCAACGCTTTTTCACTTTTACGTGACATTTTGCACCTTTTACATGCACACTAACTTTGATATAGATTGTGATTTTTTTTATGTCACAATAAACCAATGCAAACATGCTCCTACTATTATATCCGCTTTCCACATACACAACCAGTGAAAAAAAATCTTTGCATGTGTGAATATCTCTTTGAAAATATATTTGGTGACACAAACAATGTAAGAATTTTGGTAACATTGCATGAACGAAAAATAAGTCAGAAAATAGGGGAATATATTGGGTTTTTTTTAATAGAGCAAAGCATTTATTTTCCAGTATACAGCATTTTACATCGCATTTCGTTGCTTGAAAATGACGCTCGCTATATTTGTTTTGTCTTTGGTTTTATTATTGTAGGCCATTGATGCTATGAGCGTAGACGTCGACGCGTTAATGTCTCCACGAATCAGCAGCGGTATGGGCGGTCACGTGATCTCAGAAGCCAATCAGGGCCTGGTTCCCATCTTCAGCCATCAGAGCCACCTGGTGGACGCTCTGGTCAGTCCGCGCGCCCCGTCCCCGCACCTCAGTGGCGACATCTACCGGCCACCGTCCATCTACGGCGGGATGGTCGGCACCAACGACCCCGACTCAGATGGCGTTGAACTTTGACCTCTGTGACCTTCGGGAAGACACAGCTATTGACAACTATTAACTATTATTATATACCCATGTGTGAAAGTCTCACTTTTACTGACCAGGGGTACAGATTCCGTTCGTCACTGAGTGACGAAAGAATATTCATACGTCCCTCTGTACCACATGACCACTTTCAGTCTTATAAAAGTGAGTTGTAAAATGGTATTTTTCATGATTTCTAGGTATGTAATAATACGGAGACATAGTGAGTGTGTCTGAAATACATCTGTTCCTCCATATCTTGGTCGGATATATCCACCTCGTTCGTCGAACTCGGTGAATATTTCCACCAAAATATCTCTGAACAGATTTCATTCAGGCACAGTAACCATGTCTCCATATATTACTAAACAATATGGCCGAACATGTATGAAATACTACCCGCTGCTAGGGGTGTAGTATAAATAATGTTCGCGCCCGCCGTGACAGCGGGCTGTAGTGAAGGCAGTGGTTTTTGCAGAGCAGAAAATTTAAGTAAATAACGTTTTAAACGATTAGGAGGTGTATAGTAATAAGTAAACATAGTTACTGAGTCCGTCTTTTGACTCAAAAATATGGTCATCCCGCCTGTGGCGTCGGGCCCCCTTTTTGAGGCAAAAGACCTCGAACAGCCATCCCTACGGGCTCAGTAACCCAGTTTTCTCATATTAACACTCTACAACAAAAACGAAGCACTGGTTGATAAAAAATACATGATGCGCCGCATTTCCTTTTAGAGCCAATTGAGATTTGTTGGGGTGTGTTTTTAAGCAACGAATCAAATATTAGGGCAAATCCTGTCATAGAACTCAGATACAGATTTCAAATCTTTGATGCATTCAACCTTCATGTACCATTCCATATAAATACTAGATTTTTATTAACGTCCACTCCTATGGTATATAATACCCATGGGGCAGATGGAATTTGGAATATTTCTTATTTTTCTGTTAGTTTTTCTTTTCAATTTTCTACAATTGTTAGATGAAGGATTTCTACAATAGTCTTAACTCATTTTAACCGTTTTGGAAACTGTTATATCTGAAAGTTGCATTATGATTTCAAGATCTAGAGTAGCATTATATGAATAATATAGAGCCTTCATTGTCACTTTAGGTGTGGTAGTTTTTATGTCATCGCGGTGTACTCCATTTATATTTCAGACAGTATGCCACTCTCACAGCAATACTTTTTGAATACCTAGTGAGGATAGTGCCAAAGAATTACCGGAATATTAAACGACAGTAGTATTTTTTAACCAAGGTGCATGAGTTTTACCCCCATATAGAAGTATACTGATATAATTATATTCAGATATATTAATCAATTGAAGTACAGGAAGAATCTGTCTGAAACAAGCCAAGGCCGAAGTCATTGTTGTATTTCTGCTGATCAACGCTGAGGATTTTTTTATATCTTTGTCAACTTTATATAATAAGAATACTAATGAGATTTGGTAAAGAAGTACCACAAACTACAATAATAGTGGAAATAAATATATGTAGTGGGTGCTGGAGTGTCTACATAACAAATACAATTTGGGAATGGAGCTGGTTTCATGAGTTAAGTAGAGATCTCAGTTGGATGAGTAATGATAGTCACTGCCTTCTGTGTGTATTTATCTATCAAGTCACGTGACATGCGCCATGGTGTCGCGCCAAATGTTGGACTCGTCGAGACGAACGGAGGCCATCCATAAAGTATATACGCACTGACAGGGGGGTCAAACATTTTGGAAATTTTGCGTATGCTCCTTCTTTGTTCTATTGCATACAAGATTGGGATGGGGTGGGAGGTAAAAAGTTTCAGAAATTCTGCGTATGTACTTTATGAATGGCCCCAAGTTTATCGTCAAATTCTTTGAAAACATGTGTTTTTAATGTTATTGTTATAATCGTTTTCTTTGGATTGTTTTAAAAGTAGACTGTCTTCTATCGTCAAACCACCTGTATTTTTAGTTGAAACATGAAGAAGTTTTTTGTACCTGTATCTGCTTGGCCCTCAGGGTCGTGTGTGGTGAAAGCAAATCCAGAGATGTCAGCCTTCCTTTTTTTCCGTGGAAATCCACTTTTTCTTATTCAGTATATATAATTGCTTTTCCTGGTGTCAAACAAAGATAATATTGTTTTAGCCTCGTTTATGCTGAAAAAAACGTGGTTTCAACCTCCACAAAGGCCCTCAGTCCTATGCCATGGCTGACAAAGACATGTCCAACTTTTTCCCGGTCTTTCTGAGGCAGAAGAATCCACATGGAAAATATTTCCACTTTTTCCCACTGACATCCCTGATTATAGAATTACATACTCACAACTGATGAATTATGAATAAGTGACACCTGTGGCTTCATAACATTTGTGCTTGACATCTGAAGTTCATTTATGGTACAACAAAGTTATGTTATTGTATTTTGGTGCATAACAAATACAGGGAGTTTTTTCGTGTGACCTCTGAAGACTCATTAACATATTGACGTTACCTTGATGTTTGACCTCTGGAGACTCGTAAACATATTGAAGTCACCTGGACATTGACCTCTGGAGACTCATTAACATACTGACATCACCTTGACATTGACCTCTGGAGACTCAATAACAAATTGACATCACCTTGACATTTGACCTCTGGAGACTCATTAACATATTGAAGTCACCTTGACATTGACCTCTGGAGACTCATTAACATACTGACATCACCTTGACATTTGACCTCTGGAGATTCATTTACATATTGACATCGCCTTGACAACCAGCTGTGCTGGTGCTACTGGGTTGACTTTGAGATTAAATATTACATAAACGAACCTAGAGATTAACAGATATCTGCTGAAGAACTTTAATACCAAGCACTGTGGTGTCACTGATTTTAACAAAGAATAGAACAAGTTATATATTTATCCAAGTCATTGTATGACAGTGGGGCCATCCATAAAGTATACATGTACGTACTGAGGGTGGCGTGGGGGTCAAACTTTTTGGAAATTTTGCTTATGCTCCTTCTTTGTTCTATTGCATACTAGACTGGGAGGGGGTGTAGAAGGGGGTCCAAATTTACAAAAATTGTGCGTATATACTTTATGGATGGCCCGATACCTATTGTTTCGTAAATGTATTTGTTAAAATGTTTGATAAGAGTGTGGTCCGGAGGTGGACTAGTTAGTTTCTGCGCATGCGCATTGTATACCCTATTCCGTCCATTATTAAGCATGCACGTGGAAATCAAACCGTGTACATACCTTACAGCGCAGCCCTCACGTGTTTAGTGACTATTTTTTGTATTTTTGCATAATTCAGGAACATTCCGTCCATCCTTACTTATGCTGATTCATATCACTGTGATATTTCATTTCATAAGCGCATGCTTCCACAAAGATTGTTACTCTACACAGCATTGCACATTTACAAATAATTTATACTAATTTTTCTTGTTTTATACCATTCCATGGTCAAGTTTGAGATGGTGTTGTGCATAGGCAAGCCCGTCACAATATACAACAGGCATTTTCGCGTTCTAAAACTTGTTATATATTTCTTTTGCGTTAGAGTGCAGTCCAGTTTATCCCCATTATTTTTTTATTTTTTTTCATATGATAACAAATTTGATTTCTCTTTCCCAGATGTCTTGCATTGTCACCACACGGATAAGTATTTTTTTTAAATTACAATATGTGAAAAACTGATTTACGGTGACATCTGGGTTTATTTAGGGATCATATGCATGGAATAAATACAAAGGTCAAAAAGATTCTGAAGGTCACCATCATCTGTCCTTGGTATTTATTGCCCTGCGATTTTCTATATGAACGCAGATATTTTCAATTAGAATTGAAAGGATAACCCCCATGTCAATCTTTAATCTGGATAGTCTTTGAACATTCCGACCTTATTAACCTTTATACGTTTAATTATTTCATGTCCGTCCAAGTTATATATTCTTATTTATGCTGTTTTATCTTCTATGTACCACCATTATTTACATTTCTTCGCAGTCATCACTATAACTGTACACTCTAATGTACACTTTACTTTTACAATACAATGTCTTGCCTATTTTATGCATACAAAACACATGTAAGGGACATTTTGTACTCACAGCAAATATGCACATGAAAGATGAAAATAAAGCTACAGTTTACATAGACCCCTTGCTATTTGATTTATTGATTGCATATCTTTGTAAATCATACTGGTTTAGCGCTTGTTATCTATCAATGCTCATGTTCATACGTGCTTGGTAAATAGAATTACTCAGAATATCGTTTAATGCGAATTACTAATTTCAGACAGAATATGCATAATGCGAATTACTAATTTTAGACAGAATATGCATTCAAGAATCCAGTCACCATTCCTAAAAGAATATCCTTTATTTCATTTTATAAAACGATGTGTTTTCCACATTAACCGTTTAAGGATGGCCACCTGTGGCAGAGCTGTCACCATAAGGACGGGTGCTAATAATTGTGTATATCTCTAAAGGACGAACACATTTTGGATAAAATCATAACTCTATGTTCCATCACATGATATTATTGGTAAATAATAATATTTCACTTATTATAGCTTACTAATATCAATTGTGATATTAAACCTACATTTTTCTGAAGATTTTATGTATATTGATAAATTATTTCCATGTCAAAAACGATTTTATAGGATTAAGTGAAATGATGCCTTGAGGCATCATTCAGCCGGGGCCAGTTGATGCCTCAAGGCATCATTCGGCCTGGGCTGGTAGATGCCTCAAGGGATCAATCGTCCTTAAAGGTAGGCACTTACATAACTCCCGTTCGCGGTTCTGCCGCTCATGGTGGGATTAACCCTTTGCGGGACACTCTTTACCTCACCTATCTTCAAGAGTCGATTCTGAAGCTATTTATTGGAATATCAAGACAATTAGGGTGTCATATTAACGGGCTCGATGAGATCTATCACATGCATATATAAGTTATCAATGATTGGTTGAGAAAAAAATAAGGGTTTGGTCAAGTGAAATTAAAGCCCAACTTTAGAGGCATTTTATGGTATGAAGATCAAGTTGCTCATAAAAATAACTAGTTTGCACATGTTATATATGGTTAAAAATGGTATAGAATATGTCTTAACATTTCCATTTAGACATGGCCCACTATGTTTTATAAGCAGTCCCAACATCCTCACATATACAACATACCAACATTGACCTTTGACCTTAAAATGACCTTGACCTCGGAAAAGGTCATCTCATGCATGGTCACATCCGCCTTGTGATGATCTTCAATCCACTTTTTAAATCATATTTCTAGCTTCAATAGTCCATGAAAAATAGGCATTTTAAGTAATTGAATGACTCTTGATACCAGCTTGGCGGATCACAAAATTTGGATCACAATTAAACTCTTAACTATGGTTAATTGTGGCAGAACGATAGGCTTAATTCCAGGTCTTTGAATGGCCATAACTTTGCATTAAATTGGCATAAAGACTTCATTCAAAAAGCAAAATCAATCAGTTTTGCAAGATCTTTCCATAGATCATTAGCTAGAGTGCATAGAACCAAGTCTTAAAAATTAGGTAAGTGCCTATTAAAGGGTTAATGATATTCGAGTACGGTACTAGAAATCTAGATCTACAGTGAATCGGGTAGGCCTAAGGGAGTGTTCATTATTTATGGCCGAGGGGGGGGTGAGCTATTAGGGGGGGGCAATTTATATGAGGGTATTTGCATGGGGGGGGCAATTTATTTTGGGGTATTTGCATGGGGGGGGGACGCATCAAATTCTAGCATTTGCGTGTATCCATGTTTTTTTTTTAAATATTGACTAATGACTGACCATCATCTAGGTAACCATCCTTTTCATGTGAGTGCTAATGATTTTGGATAAATTGTAGTGTATCTCGATGATTGTAGAGTTTCAGGGATAATGAGATTCATTATCTATCAATAAAATGGAGGACAGGCAGATGACACTGAGAGGAGTAATCAATAAGTAGAGCATGTGTACTGCTAAGTATGAAATACTAGATTGATAACCAAACATTCCCATTCACCATGGGCCAATCATTACAGAGAGATACTTAAAGCAATTCTAACACGTGATTTTTAATATCAAATTGAATAATAACATATGAACAAAGGTTTTTAAACGGTTAAACTTTTATTGTTGTTTATCAAGTATGAGCTCATATGTTCAGCAAGATGAGATCAACAACCAATATTAAAATAGCGGGTATCAATGTGTACTCTGATAAATATGGCTTAACTCAGATCACATTATAGTAATAAGATTAACTGACTAGCACTCTTGGATATATAACTCTTAACTATAAGGAATCACAAATTGTGTGCATTACACACAAAAAAACAACAGATAATCACAGTGAACATCAGTGTTAGATGAGAGATACATCAATCCTGAGTCAAATGCAACGCAATAAACAAACCATGAAGTTTGAAATGAAAGTGAAGACACCTGTGTCAGTAATTACTGGAAAATAAGCCTTATCACTAGCTTATAAATGTAGCTGTCTTGGCATAAGCACTGTCTTCAATTTTGGCATAGCAAAATATGACAGCTGTTATCCTATAAACACAGAATGTGCATGTTATGTGGTTATACTTTCTGTCTCAGATAATTCCTAAGAAGTATGTCTGCCCCAAAAGAAAGAAGGTTTAGATTACACAGATAGTCAACTCCAATTTGGAGCCTGACCCTGGACATCTTCTTCAGGTGAAACTCGATGCCACACAGATCTGTGTCACATATCATGTCTGTGTCTTCATTCAGGGGCTTTCATGTCATATAAAACACAATCCTGCTTGCTGGATGTACAACCCTACTTTCAGGAATCACACCTTTCTTTGCTTCCCGCTGCCTATCCTTTCGCCTATTTTCCTTTGCTCTCCGTGACCTTCGTGATTGCTGCCTGGTATCTGGTAGACCCTGGAGAATCATTGTCAGGCGTTCCAAGCAGTAACGGAATAATGGCATCTGCTAGACAAGTCCCAGGAGCATACTACTTCTTGAAGATTTTTGACTTCATTGATGGTCATTATGAAAAAGGTTTACTGTATATGGAATACCTAAAGGGTTACTGCATTCAGTCCAATGACTCTCTGTGTGCCTTCTGCTCTGAAAATGACTGGAGTGGGCCTGAAATGCAGAGAATACCAAGGCCTATGCCAGATCACACACAGTTGCCACTGTACCACTACAAGGATGTTCATCTGACCTCTCTAACTGGTGAACATGAGCAGGCCAGGCAGCCTGATGACTTCAACCCTAGAGTACAAATTACACGGCTAGTTGAGTCAGGACAGCTTAGTCTAGATGATCCTGAATCAATAAGTGCCTTCAGTAAGCACTACATTGTAAAGCCTTCCCTTGTGAGAGACTATGTCACACATCTCTATCACAAACAGCTGGCACAAAAAAGAAGAATGAAAACCAGGAAAGCAGATTTGATCCAGAAACAGCAGAAGGATGTCCGAGAATATGACTGGGAAGTTCTGGTCTCTAGTGGAACTATTGGTAAACTCTCAGTGTTGGAGCTCAACAAGTACTTGACCCATCACCAGCTAAGACTCTTGGGCAAAAAGAAAGACAAAATAAGAACAATAATAGCTCATGTCTCTGGTGGGCTCATTGGAAACTCTAACATAACAGTAGAACAAAATTCTGACACTTCTGATGCCAACTCTGATGATGAAGACATTGTTCTTGATGAAATTGTGTCAGATTCTGAGAGTGATGCAGACAATTATATATTTGATGCCATATCAACTTTATGGAATGATGAATGTTCTGACAATAACACAGACAATCATGTTGGTGAGGGGAATCTTCCAGTAACTACTAGATCAGGACGGACAGTGAAAAAAACGGAAGTTTAATGACTATATTAGACTTTAACATTGTGATGCCACATGTCCCAACTTGCGTTGTTGAGTTTAGTCACAAGGAGTATCATCCAGAGAGCATATTAAGTTACATCACTTCAATTCTTTAACAGAGATACCTCATATTTATTTCAAATTGAAACCTTATGCCACTTTATCTGGGATTTTGTTTTCTTTGGCCCACAGCCTTCCATACATTGAAGGTGTATATTCAAAGTCATTGTGTATTAACCAGTGTCTTTATTGACTGAATCTTGGAAATAAATCTTGTTCGACTAGTACACTGTAATATGGATCATTATCTACATTCTTTACAAAGAAAAATCCATCTTTGTCTAGTGCGTGTAGGTCGGGGGGGGGGGGGGGCAAATTATATCAGGGTATTTGCCTGGGGGGGGGGGGCATTTTTTTTTAGGGTATTTGCCTGGGGGGGGGGGGGGGCAATTTTTTTCAAGGTATTTGTCTGGGGGGGGGGGGGCAATTTATTTCAAGGTATTTGTCTGGGGGGGGGGGGGGGGCATTTTATTTTGGGTTATTTCCAGGGGGGGGGGGGGCATTTTATTTTGAATGATTTACCGACAAAAACCCACACACCCCCCCCCCCCTGCCATAAATAATGAACGCTCCCTAACAGCTGCCTGCCTCACATACGGCAAATTAAAAAGGATTACTATATATTTAACAGCTACTTCCTATACCCCCTCTGTGTATTGATTAAGCAGACCCCCCCCCCCCCCCTACACACAAACTCATTGATAGGATTAAAGCCTAGTACCACAGGAATAAATTCCCTTTTTGTCAAGTTCTATTTCGCCGCGCCTCCTAGCGAATGACCGGGGAACCAGCGTATACATACTTCGCCGAGCCTCCTAGCGGATGATCGGGGAACCAACAGGGGTGCGTTCGTTCACAAAATTACAATCTATGTTACAAATAATAGAAATATATTCAATTATTTCAGGGTAGATGCTTGACATCCGATATAGTCATTTGATGAGAACATGGATTTCTGGTGAATTTAGCGGTGAAAAGGACGTCAGTAGCGCTTGAGTGCCCAACTTCTTGTGTATGTTTACGCGTTGCTATGCAACTGCAGGTGCGCGCTGTCGTAGAGGGTTAGTTGTTTACTTCCGGTATACATATCGCGGGCGATGTAGGACAGGGAATTGACTGCGTATTGTCTGTTTAAGGTGAGAATTTGCCACCTGTAGTTTAGGAGGGTCCTCAAATGCCTGTGGTGGTCCACCAAACTAATTACTTAACATAATTACAGTTCTACGCACTCACTGACGCAGTGAACCGTCGTGTGGTGACAGCAAAATTGTATCCCTTCCCCTGGCACTGCCAGCTCTGGTGACACTTTACACTGGCACTAGTTAAAGTGTTCACCCCTGATCTCCATTCAGTGGTGAACAGCTGTTCTATGTATATAGGCGAGGCACTTTGAAGTTAGGGAGCCAGCGACGAAAACTAAACATAATGGCAGGACTTGAGAAGTAGCCAAGCTCCACTGGAATACCACCTCTAATTGTTTTTATTTTATAACTCTGCATTTAGAATTAGAGGCAGTTTTCCAGTAGAGCTTCGCTGCTCCTCAAGTCCAGCCGTGTTGTTCATGCTTTCTCGCTCGTTCCTAAAAAACACCTCGCGTGTTGATATCAAACAGCTGTTCACCCCTCAGTGGAGATGAGGGGTGAATACTTTACATACTTTAACGCCTTCTTTTCCTAATGATCATTAGGATCTGATGTTCTGTCGGCTATTCACACACAGCTTTACATCGCTCCTAAAATTTGCTGGAGGTGTACTTATGTTCATTGTATTGTTGCTTGAACGTTCAGTATATTAATCCAGACTTTGAAAAATATACTGGTCTTATAACATCATAGCAATAGAATTACATTATAGCTGAATATAGTACCTCAATGTACTTATTCAATGTAAACAAAATAAATACAGAAGTTGCTATTGTATACTCCATTGAATGGTATTTCTGTGGCTATATGATGGCAGTGGAACCCTGTGTAATTATATAGAACTGCATTGAGAATCGCATAAATAGACAATACTCCACAAGTTTGGATGGGCCCCAATCGTCATCGAGGCCAAGCCAAGTGACGATTAAGGCACAACCAAACGAGTGTAATATTGTGTATTTTATCTCACCCCGTTCTATGACATTAAATATGATCAAAATTTCAGAATGATTAGACTGAGCAAATTCATATGACGTCATCTCAAATTTACAACGCCACAGCCATGGCGTAGTATTGTCACTTTATAGGGGTGATCATTGAGTATTTTTTTCTAATGTTATTCCTATGGCTAAACTTGTACCACGGGTGAGATAAGGCGGGATACTCAACTCCGAGAAAAAGTGACCAACTTCTCAGGGTGAAATCAAACACCTAATTGAGGGAAACTTTCCTAAAATATAGTCCCTTAAAACATGGGGTGTCCCTAAAGCGGGGTTCTACTATAATCAATCGCACTTGTGTCATATATACCTTGCACAACTATTCATATGTTCTTTCAGAGTTCCAGACTGGAATAGACATAAAGAATCGCGATGTCAGAAAGGTGAGTAGGAAATAAACTTCATATTGTATAGTTAATTCCTTGAATATTTTTTATTGAGAATTGATTACCATTTTAGTCATGGGAACCTATCGTTGTCATAAAACCTTTTTCTTATTTTATCTTCTAATACTTGAACCACACATCAGGTTGAAGCGTGTGTATCATTGGGTTATAAATCATGCTGAAAAAAGAATGCCAGAGAATTTGAATATCCTCGTTGATTTGTTTTTACATTGAGGAAGGGTTTCTTTATTTCACTATTCAAAGTTTTGATTTCTACATACTTGTCTATTATCTAATATTTCCCATGTGAACAGTCCAATGTGGTTTTCCACGTTTAACATTTGCAATGTTCTTGTTATTTTCATGTTTTAGCGGGTCGCTGGTTGCCTCTGGGTCGTCCTTTGGTCAAGGCAGTCTACCACTCATGCACGCAGGAGGCCAGCAAGACAACACCCAAAGTTCCAAGACCGTCGTCCTTGCCAAGGTGGGATACTAGACGCAAGATTGTCCTATAAACGTTATAACTGATGAATTAATATACAGCTGTTTGGTCAACAACGCGTATTAGACTAGTTCACTGTCAGAAAATGTTCTTAAGAATGTACTATATTAATACATCATTTTCTTAAATTTGCAAAATTTCGGTTTTGATGAAATAGGAAATATTGGATATATAATCATGGAATTTTCACAGAATATAGAAGCAACACCCAGCTAATGATTCTGGGTGGAATGGATAATAAGATTAATGATTGCATATTTTATCACGTCCTAAACTATAGAACTATCACATTAGGCCTGAGACCTCCCGCCCTCTGTCGGTATACATTAGCACTAGTACCCGCCCTTTACCACATATTATTGCCACAGATACCCGCCCTTATTAAAGGTTAAAAGATGCAATTCATGATTAGATGTAGTTTAATGTTATCCAGTTCATGTAATTCTGCCACTGCTTTACACGCATATATTTCTTTCTTTTGTATTTTTCTCCAAAATAGGACCGTTTTCAACGGTACTTTCGTAAGACTTCAGTAATCAGTGGATACACCAACCTGATTTAAAAAGAAAGAAAATCTAAAACCAGAAAGAAATTGTAAATGTAGCTCTACTGATTTTGGCCCACTAGATTTTCGTCAATTAACGTTATCAACACTATGTAAGGAGGTCAGGGTGAAGATCGTGGTTTTCTGTGAATGCAGTCATTGGCTGCTGGGTCTAACCAGGCCTACTATAGACCCTATTGAGGTATCCCGTAATTCAGTCTGTTGACAAGTTCTGGATTTCGCTGATTACCGACGTAGTGTAGTGATAGACCCCCTACCCGTAAGCCAGAATTAATGCAGTTTAACGGTTTTCAGACATCCTCAAATTGAAATTCTGATGTCAGAAATGGAAATTTCAGCTATTTCTACAGGGAAATCCGAAATTATATTCAGTTTCTCCAATTATAAATCAGAAAACTGTAGTTCATTTTGTCGTAGTGTGCCAAGTTTATCGGGAGCGGAACTTTGCTTTACCCGGGGCGATAATCGGGAGTTTAGTAACCTCTGGAGGCTCTATATTCCTTATATGGCAGTTAATGGAGTGGGAGAACGTCCATGTCGGAGGGACATAATCAGCGGGAAATGAAACGGATATGATAGCACATGGTGAAAGTGGTGAGCTTTAGGGCTAATTCCACCAACAGGATGGATTTGCCATGGTATGTCTTGTAGTGTCTTTACTGTGTCGCAATGTGTCTTACCTCACTTGTCTCAAAACGTAGACGTGCGGTGTCGGGTGTATATTTTGGTACTCCACCATCACGACACATCAAGACACATCGCGACAAATAGGCACGCGATGATTCAATCCTAGCCCGATCTAGCAAGACAACCAAATCGGGTCGAATCTTGCCACATCGTGTGTGTTGGTGGAATCAGCAATTAAATTAAACTCAAGCTTTTACACCAGTAGCAGCACTGAGCAAGATTAGATTTCTTCATCACTGCCCATGTTGTTACATAAGAGTTTAGTCTTCAATGTATTAAGATAATCATATTTTCACACTATTTAAATTTCAGCTGCCCTCACACCGCTTCCGGTATTCCATATGGCACGAGCTGAACTCGACCACTCTGACGGGCGACCAGTTGAAAGCGCCACGAATCAGGGACGGTAAGTAGTATATGGAGACAGGGTTAGTGTGCCTGAATTAAATCTGTTCAGAACTATTTTTGTCAGAAATATTCACCGAGTTTGAAGAACGAGGTGAATATATCCGATCAAAATATCGAGGAACAGATGGAGTTACGGTACACTCACTATTATTCCTTATTTTCACATACCAATGAAATATTAAAAATTTACAATTTCACAACTCACTTTTTCTAGTATGAATGTGGTCACGTGGTATGGAGGGACCTAGGAATCTTCTTTCATCATTAAAAGGAATCTGTATTTTGGCCAGTTATAGTGAGACATTCACAAAAAGGTATATAGTAACAACGTTTTCTAACGACAACGAAGCCAAGCCGCAGTAGTATATTTTCTAGCACATAATGGTACTTATTGCAAAACGTCCCTCACAACCCCAACGAAAAGTATGCAGTCAGGTAACTTTAATGATGTTCGTTTCAATGATATGCCTGGGTTCCTGCCAGGGCGTTGACAAATTTATTCATTATCATAAATGTCCAACCCGACCCCACCAAAGTACATAAACCAGAAACTTTTATATTCCTGCACTGTTCTAGCCTGTATGGAATTCAGGAGAATTCAGGACAATTTCCAACCCGCAAGTCCTAGAAAAGGAGAAACCTTAGATACTGACGATATATACAGGGATACAAGTTTTTAGACAAATGACGGAATTCCGTCATTTCATATACGTAACATTGGCAACACTAGAGTGGATATGGATTTGTAGCCATTCTCTTGACAAAATCTTTTTTTTTTTAATAATTGTTTTAAATTTCCGATATTTTTTCTCAGTCCCGACTTTCATCCCTTTTTATAGACTGCAGCCATTGATTGTGATGTTACCTATAACCGCCGTATGTATATCATATGATCTCTCACCCATGGATCCTTTGCAAGAACAAACATAACGGCAACATTATCTCCCAATTAAGGTCCGGAGACTAAGGACAAGTTTTTCTACAAGATCCGGGACGACGCGTGTCGCCGGATCCACCACAACCGGCGCGGGGCGGAGCGCAAGAACTACCAGAACACGATGGAGAACTGGGAGAATGTCACGGTGAGTGTCTCTTTCCATACTCATGTCTCAGCAGTGATGTCAGAGTTCAGGGAAATCCCTGAAATCAGTTTTATTTTAAAAAATAATTATATAGAACGTCCTGACCATGCTTTACAATTCACAGAACGAGATGGTAATTTACGGTTTGTACGGACCGAGGCATTTATGTCGAGTTCCATACAAACGGAAAATTATCATCGAGTTCTGTAAATTGTACAAGCATGGTTGCACGTTATATATCTACTATATACCCAAAAATTTAAAAAAAATTAATTTCATTTGGCTCAACAACCAATTTTTTAATAAACGTGTATGGCAGGGTGGTCCGTATTTTAGTGTACTGACCGGCGGTCCGTACAGTATTTTTACGTCATATGCCGAAACGGTGCGTATTTACAGTATATACGGCATGGTTATATAGTAATATACAGAAATATTGTCCTCACTATTTGAAAGCCTCAATAAAACATCTGTATGTCAACCCCAAATTGTTTTATGAACCTCATATACCTGATTTCCTTATAAATGTGTGCATTTTTAACTTACATGCTTTTCAGGGTTTTCCCTGACAAGTACCCCATAGCTAATGGATGGGTTAGGTAGGTAGGGAGGGAGGGAGGGAAGGAGAGGGAAGGGGGGGGGGGGGGGGACAGAGGGAGGGAGAAAGGAAAAACAATGTCTAAGGAGTATCCCTTGTCCGTTAACAAGAAAGGGTAGAAGGAGGAAAATATTGAGAGTAAACCTCAGGTTTTATTATCCATCTAATACGGAGCCTCCATAGTAAACCTATGAAGCCAACAGATCGCTACTGATTAGAATATGCTTTTCCATATTATGCTGAGTAGAATACGGAATAAAGTCCCCTGCATGTAAAATAGTGCATATCACTCGGAGTATAACTACAGGCAAACTATATGGAGAATGCGACCACTCAGATCAAAATCATGATAATATTTTGTATACCTCTCAAAACTCTGAAAAATTAATCAGAATAAGGATAATAAACATTGACAAGAGGATCTTAAAGGTAAATGTGTTTTATTTTCTATAGGGTGCTTAAAGGTGAATGTGTTCTCTTTTTTGTAGGATGCTTAAAGGTAAATGTGTTTTATTTCCTGTAAGATGCTTAAAAGTGAATGTGTTTTATTTTCTGTAAGATGCTTAAAAGTGAATGTGTTTTATTTTCTGTAGGGTGCTTAAAGGTAAATGTTTTTTATTTTCTGTAGGATGCTTAAAGGTAAATGTGTTTAATTTTCTGTAGGATGATTAAAGGTAAATGTGTTTTATTTCCTGTAGGATGATTAAAGGTAAATGTGTGTTTTTTCCCTCCAGGATGCCAACTTGTCGTACCAGGAGCTGCAGCACCGTTACCAACGCGACAACTTCCTGCGCGTCTTGAAGCGTCTGCTGCGCGTCGAACACCTGAACGTGACGCACGACGAGATCGTCGACCTCAGCTCCGTCTCCCTGCCCTGGTAAAGGAGCATTCAGTAATTATGGCCGGGGGCAAGATTTTTGGAACACAGAATAGTATATATAAAAAAAACAAAAAAACGTTGCCCCCCCCCCCCCCCGAATACTGTAAAAAAAAAAGTTGCTCTCCCCTCCCTAAAAATTATACCTCTCCGGTCATAATTATCGAACGCTCCCTAAGACATATCAGAACA
The DNA here is from genome assembly GCA_950022655.1 of Alentia gelatinosa. Lineage (NCBI taxonomy): Eukaryota > Metazoa > Annelida > Polychaeta > Phyllodocida > Polynoidae > Alentia > Alentia gelatinosa. The sequence goes on along the minus strand of OX465590.1, from coordinate 41,393,709 downwards.
AATATGAGTACATGTTTCCAACAAGAATGAGCGGGTTTAAAATTGTTCTATTTGTTATAAGTTGGGTAATTATATTTGAAAATATTCCCTAAAGCAAGCGTTACATAAAAGGGGCTTGCCATCCACTCTCCATCGCTACACTTCCTGATGTAAATTGAATTTTTTATCAATAGAATTATCAGATAATTTTATACTAAGCGGTGCTTATGATTAATAATTTATATAAGCTTTCTGGGTATAATTAACTCGTTCTCTGATCTCAGATTTATTACACGCTTTAAAATGATCGCGATATCTGTAAAGCGCTTTAATATCATTCCATTATTTGTTACAGCTGCACTCACCTCAACCTATCGACAAACTACCTACCTACATTGAAGGTTCGTAATGTTTTCTGTATACTTTAACATAATGGATTTTTGGGGGTGTATTAAAGTGGTTTTATACGGTATAAAAGTGATTATATGTGGACGTTATTTTTTTGTACATTCCACATGAGATGACTATATCTCATTATTCTACACAACATATATATTCATTAAGTGATGGATGTTTGAGCCACTAACCAAATGACACCCAAGTACGTTGTCTTTTCTATTCCCAGTTTCATTGTTCAACTTGTGTTAAATTTGTTGGTTACGGTTTATTTTATATTCATTAATGGCTGTATGCCATTAGTGAATTCATGACTATTATTAGCGAGTCACTGGCAAAACATTCATCATGTCTTTCACTTTCCTATTAATTACAAAATGTAAAGCTATTTTTATAAATACCACTGACAATGATTGGACCTCATGTTAACTATTTGATAAACATCATATCTGCAGAACCTGCCCAAACTGCCGCGAATTGAGGTGCTCAACCTCGATGATAACAACATCAAAGACCTTAGCGGCCTCAAGAAACTTGCCTCGTCGCCCTTGGTGGCGCTTCATCTCAAAGAAAACCCCGTCCACTTCTCGCTCAACTACAGGCAAAGGTTCGCAAAACTCTCCTTAGATATTAATTGTTTTAAATCTCTTTAAATATCATAGTCACAATTTCAAAGAAATGTAATTGATGAATGGTTTGAAACCTTATTCATATAGGATGAGTTTTTGAGTTAATTATACTTTTTTTAAATTTGAATTACCTTTTAAAACAAAAAAGAGTCCTATATTAGCATTCGGAGCTTAAAGGATAGTCTTTCCTTCACATCTCTCTACCAGGAAACTCTGGACGCAAGTTACCATTGACGAAATTAATTACCAAAACATTACATAAGTAACAGTCTGTTATTTCTATTCAAATTTAAGGTACAGATGTATATATTGATATGTGTAACAAATGCAGTCAGTGCTAAAATTCCAGATGAAACAAATACCTGTTTTGTCAAAGTTCAAATGCAGGCTTATTTTCGGTTCAATGAAATTAGGAAGTAGGTGCGGTTATTATAATCACCGGGGACATTTTCAATGGTCAAAATATTGGATATAGGCGAAGTCAAGATCAATAATCATTTATACTAAACAATCATGGAAACCTTGTCTTCAGAATCATTCTAATATTTGTCACTCTCCCTTTACGCATATTGTAAAGAAGCTGTGTCTACTTCAGGGTATTCGAGATTCTGCCGAACCTGAAGATGCTGGATGACATCCCGCGTCTGCCTGAGGATTCTGTGTTTGAGGAGGAGCCTGAGGATGAGAATAACAACGAAACCACCTGCGTTATCTCATAGAAGCCATGAAAAAGTCATCGTCCACAGTGATACATAGTCAATGTTCTTAGCAGAGATGTCAGTTTTCCATTTTTCCGTGGAAATCCACGTTTTTCATATTCAGACTATTCAATTGCTTTTCATTACGTCAAACAAAGATAATCTTGATTTAGCCTCATTTATTCCAATAGAACAGTGGTATGAACTTCCCCACAGACCCTCAGTCCCATGCCATGGCCGACAAGGACATATTATCCAAGTTTTTCCAGTCTCTCTAAGGCAGAAAAATCCATATGAAAAATATTTCCACTTTTTTCCTTGACCTCAACTGACATCCCTGTATTACACAAGTCTTAAGTATAGTAAACTAAATGAGTGACTCCAAGACTTGTCCAATTACAAGCTTTATTGCTGGTGTTTCTGCAATGATTGCTAGCTGCGGACTGACTGGAGATACATCAAGATCAAGGTTATATATCCTGGCTCCCTGCTTACCGCGTGGGGGTGACCGTGTTGATCGTAACCAAGGGTCACCTCCAGCGGTATGTTACATGGATCCAGCATGATAGTAAGGCCAAGGGAAAGTGCCTGTATGTTTCATATACAGGGAAATTGGAATGTAAAAATATACATGCACAGATATCTGGGCCTCTGGTTTAATTGATTAACGTGTAGAACGGTAGTTGCAACTCTATTACTATCAGGGTTTCGTCGGTTGCAATATATTCTTGTTGTATAGATAGTCCCTGTGATAACATTTTTTATATTGATGTCATATATCCAAATGTCTTAGTATTGTAGTATTATATAGTCCATTATTTGTATGAAATACTGAAGAATTTACACCATCGTCTATTGGAGATGAAGCAGGTCTACAAGCTAGTGTCGAACCGAAAATATAAACAGAGAGTAAGCTGCGGGACAGCTCACCAATCATGAACGTTTGTGTCTTGATGTCTAGAATAAAAGAAAATATGTTCCTCACAGTTCTATTATTTCTTTTCCAAATATAGCATGTTATCTTATAAAGTAAAAACTATAGGGTACAGTGGGTAGTAATGATGTGTTTTGGAGAGACCCGAATATAAAGTTTAATTCATATATGGAAAAGTATATCATCTGGGTTGATGTTGTGGGGTAATCATTATCTTGGACGGGTGCCACCACAGTATTAAAAACTCCTGTTCTTGTGAAATGCGGCTACTCTGTGATTTAATCCTCGAAATCAGAACCTCAAAGCATGAAGTTATCAACCCCAAAGAACGAGATAACACTTTGCAGAAAATTCCAAGCTTTAATAATTGTTATCTTGCTATTTTGTCTTCACCATTTTTGCCCCTCCTCCCCCCCGCCTTGTTTTTCCATACTATCAAGAGACTTCATGAGTTTGAGTCTGAGTTTATTTAAGTAACACATTTTGTTGGCTCCATAATTTCACTAGTCGAAGACAAGTCAAGTGACAATACGGCGCCAACAAAATGAGTGACATAAATAGACTCAAACGAGTGGCGTCTAGATTATATTCTGCCATGCTTTCACATTTTTTCAGTATTAGAAAGAGTGAAATAAATAGCACTTTATGTCGCACCCGTGACATAAACAAATCCCATTACCTATGGCGTTGTTTTTTTTATTAGGGGTAGGATAAAACTCTTATCCTACTTGGCCATGGAGGCTGGACGCCCCCCCCCCCCCTCACCCACTCAATCCCTCACTGCATGACGTCATTTATGGATGACCATAAGTAAGCATAATTGTGAATGATAAAACGGTAGAGAGTTCGTTTGTCTGCGAAGTGTGTTAACATGAGAGTGTGAGACAGATATGACTTAACGCTAGGCTTGGACTCCAGACTATGAAAAATTCAACTTGCTCTAACATTTACTTAAATATGAATTTGAATATGTGCAACTAAGGATATATCTCTTTTCTCATCATCTTCATAAAAAAAATGTGGGTAGCGATACTCACAGAACGTTAATTACCTTGTACAAAATCAAAGGTTTGTCGGCGATACGAGGCGGGAAAGCTACAGGACTGTATAAAATAATGAACGCTCCCATAGTTTATACCGGAAGTTTTTACTGGGCTTGCGCATGAACCACTCTGCTGCACCGCTCGAATAACCTACGGCGCCTACACAAAACGCAAGCTGCGCAGTGTGGCAAATGAACGCAGTGGCGGTCAGTTTGTTTTGAGCGACAAGACGTGGTTTTGTCCTATCAGTAAGTAAAATTGTCTGTTTACATAATAGCCCCTCAATAGGCTCTGTTCTGTTGTACATAACGATCGGGAGGGTATTTGTTACGGAAAATGTTATATTGATTCCAGACGTACTTGCAGTTGAACAAAAAGAAATTGCTGATCTCTTTAGCCTTGGGATGAGTAGATTAGATTGACGATTCTAGATCTCCATCGCGAACACTGGTCGCAATTCTCAGTCAACAAACTATAAAGTAACAAAGGTACATGGTATTCCTTATAAAGGTTTTATATTACATTGGTGAATCTTCTAAGAAGAACATTCTGCAACCTGCTCGCAGACGGGCTAGGTCGGATGACCCGTACCGATCCTTCTAGCGGGTTCGCGTCACGATCACCCTACCAGGGCTACACAACGTGACCCTATTTAACTTTAAGTTAAGGGCACGTTGGGTTAGGGTGAGGATAAGATAATTTATTTTAACTAGATCTAGAGTCTAAGAGTAATTGGTAAAACTGCAGATCCGTGGCCTCTAGCTTATAAGCCTTTCCCGGCCCGATACGAGACCGCAAAGAGACATTTCCTATGCTTACACGCTAGAGACCACGGATCTGCAGTTTTACCGGAGTAATTTGTAAAAGTAGTTTTTGAGTGTTACTAGAGTTAATATTGGTTGGGTTGCACAGAGTTCTCAGGGGGTGGGTTCTGTACCCGGGTGAACGTAAGGAGTGATGACTGATGCCAGTGATGGTAACATTTATTCCTAATGCAGTACTGGCTATATTATAGAATGCTGGACGATAAGCTTCGGAGCCGGCACGCCTCGCTTTTCCGCGCGTGAGCGGCGGACCATACGATTTTTCGGGTGTGGACGATACGATTTTTTTTCGAATTTATGTCAGAACTTCGTGAGGAATTGCATTAGGGACTTCAAATAAAGACGGACCTGTAGCTAAGAAGAAGAAGATCAGACGCTCCAACCCAGAGATATTCATGTTTGAATTATGTCATACCAAAAGTTCTAAAGACCTACTTAAGCAGCTTCAGCGGCGGTACACTGCACCTCTCCGTAAAACTTTCCCGTCGGTAGATCGAGCGGGGCAGTGTGAACCGCAGTGGACTGTCAATCTGGCAAAGCATATTATTCTTCAGAACGGTGAGGCCGATTGTCTTCATATTTGGAAGGCTTATAGGTCACATATGTGCCTAACTTGTCTAAAAGTTTCATTGCTTAATTCCTATGGGAAGTGCGGAAAATGCGGAAAATTCTGTGACATTTTCTTCCGATCGCTATGTGCACCTATTATCACTCATGTGCGATCCTGTCAAGGACCGCACATTTCCCGGGTGATTTCACTCATTTCTCATAAGAATTAAGACATGAAACTTTAACATAAGGTAGGGAAATATGTATCCTATGTTCGTTTCAAATATAAACAAGATTGGCCACTCCGAACTACCGAAATTCGAAAACAAAGCTTATCGTCCGAGGCGGCCACAGCGCCAACTACCAAAACCGAATCGTATCGTCCAATTTGCGAAGCTTATCGTCCCAAGCGTGAAGGCTTCAAGTCGTATGGTCCAAGTACCATATTATATAACCGTAACTAACCTAACATGAAGGTCTATAAACTATATAACTAGCCCTATGCCTTCGATCAGGGTTGAGTCTATCTACTAATGGTCCGGGCTATGCATTTTCCTAGGAACTGAATAAGATGATCTTCAAATGTTGTAGAATATAATTTAAATTTTTTTATTTTTTTTTAATATGTGTAGAGATTAATATTATAATAATTAACCCATGTTATTCTCTTCAGACTTCCACATGTTATAGTAAGTGTATTGACCCTACCCCTATGGAAATATTTCTTTTGAAAAAGCCGAATGCTAGTCAACTCGTGCCTTAGTCAACTCGTACCTTAGTCAACTCGTACCTTAGTCAATTCGGGTTTTTCGTCCTTTTTCTGGTCAACTCGTCCTTTTTCATTAAACATGGAGTAATCCTGGATGTATGTACATCAAAATGTTCGGAAACATGCGCTGAACACAAATAAAGCTTTTATACATGCATACGACTAAGTATTAGCGCGTATCGTTAGCTTTCCCACACCTCAGGAGTAGTGTAGCATATAAAATGGAGCAGCCCACCTACTGAAATCATTCTTCTCTCATCCCTTGAGACTGAGAGTAACAGAACTACCTGCTCACTCACCAAGCAACCAAGTACCATGCATATCAAGAGCCCCTGCCGTGTCTGTGGCAGTATGTGACAATATGTGACATACTGTGATAAAATACTATGTGACTCAGGTGCAAATGTATTTTCATGATTGAAATTGATGAAATGAAATTGGAATGTACTCATATGTTTATGAAATGAAAATGGAATGTACTCATACTAATATCAAATTCAGGTAAACAATTGCTATCTAACATCATATAGTTGTTATCTATTATATAATTCAGTTATAAATAGGTGTAAGACAATTGGAAAACAAAAAGAACGAGTTAACTAGGGAAAAGGACGAGTTGACCAAAAAAGCATGAGTTGACTAAGGGATGAGTTGACTAAGGGACGAGTTGACCAGTCACCAAAAAGCCCACACCCCTGTAGTGTTCAGCCCAATCAGGGCCCTTGACAGTTACTGTGGAAACCTGTTGAGGGTCAGTTTATATTTCCACCTGGCTATTCTAGTGGGATACGCATAAAATAAACGCTCCTCTCAACGATCTCCTGGTCACCACGATGCTCTTCCAGGCCATCGCTATCGTCACCAACACAGACACTGTAGCATGAACATGTGAAAGTACTTTGTGAAAGCCTTAGAAGGTCAGCCACTGGACAACTGTTGTAATTGATTAAGTCCATAAGATATTGGCATTTATCAGCGATTCTGACAGATCCCATCAACGATGAGAATCGGGAATGTTGATGTTTTAAGCCTTAGATAGCGAAATGCTGATTCTTTATGATCACACCTATGCCTGATGCGGCCGTCTCCCAGCTACTCTTTGTGATCTCAGTCTGGTCGTTTTACAGGGTGATAAATGTAGGAGGTGTGATCGGAAAGAAGCTGTATGCCAACGTATAAGGGTATAAGACAGCAATATTATTGTCCCCGATTATTTTTCGTCGATCAGGTAGGTGAGGATCGGTGGTAGATGTCGCTGTCTTTTGGGCTTCATACGAATGTCAGACAACTGACAGAAATCTCAACTGACACACTCCTATGTCGGACAACTGACACACCAAGTGAGACAACTGACAAAATGTCGCGCTCGCGGGAAACTCCGTAACTAAAAACGGGAAATTTGCATTTTACCTTTCGTAAATCAAAATGTAAACTTAATGACTGTTTCACACATGTATCCAGCTATCTATTAGTTGTTATATGGTGTTTCTATGCTAAATATTCACAGAGTTATGATCTGAGATGTACCCGATGTATACACAGCCCCCTGGCCGCCCAGGTATCATTCAAACTTAGATAACTTTGATGACAAAATTGGATTTTTCAGATAGAAAAACATGATGAAATGAGAAGATATTTGAGGATATAATTTCTATGTGTATGATATGCATATCCACCAAGTTTCATAGTCTTATTACGCTTGTTTGCTTTAGAATTTGCCATATAAAATGACTGACACAAGGGTGAGACAACTGACCAGCGAGACAACTGACACACTGTTTTTGCGTATGTCACTTGTCCTGTGTCAGTTGAGATTTTGGTCAGTTGTCCCGCCCCCCTTCATACCTATAAGACATAAATCTGCCAACCCTTCCAGCTCACACCTCTCCCATTCATAGCCCTGCAAAGTCACCCAACTGAGATCAAAGAGGGCTATTGTGGTTGAATCAAGTTCTTTTCGCTATGGGAGATTCCTGCACCTAACTTGAAATGCATGTAATCATTGTAATGATGTTAACAATGTCTCGGTTGGTGATCCTAATAATATGTGCATAATTTATATGTTAACGTGGGTACTTCAGCAGCCCGAGGGAGTACTGATGGTGCGTTGCCTTGGAAACCATCTCCATAGAGACGCTGGTAGCCGGTGAGCTGCTGGCGGGAGAAATGATAATAAAGCTTCAGTATGAACTCAGCAGCGAAAGGCGTTGGTCTTGTTTCTTGAGTAGGCTTGTGCTCACTTATAGCGGGGACTTTACATTGGCGAGCTTGCCAGGATCTGTTTACCAGAGACAAGACACTGGTAAAGTCTCCGACTTAAGAGACATCATGGCAGATCAACAGCCTGACGACGACGCGGATAGGTTAAGGATGGATTTGGATGTCAATAGGGAAACGAGAGACAATCTCAAGATGTATTCCAAATCCATAGGACGGTGCAATGGGGTGAACAAAGAAAATCTGCGCGAGTGGCTAGAAGCAGTGGGATATACTAAGCGAATGACGGGTGCGAGCCAAACACTAGTGATACAGATGGTCGGGTACCTGGCCCAAGGTGGATTGGCCACGTTTATTGAGACAACGCTCAGCAGTTGGAACGAGGAAGACGTTTCCTGGGAAAAGTTGGAAGAAGAAATATCGAAAACATATCTCGGAGAGGATGAGAAGAAATATCTACGCCTCAAGGTAGACAGGATGGCCCAGTTGGAAGGCGAATCTGTGAGAGATTATGGGGTACGGTTTTCGGAAGCGGTACGCATAGCATACGAAGAAGACCAGTTGAGCGAAATCCTGAATAAGGAAAGAGTAATTGACGCTTTCATCGACGGACTGTCAGACCGTTTGGTTCAGTCCAATGCGGATATGCAAAACCCTACATCGCTCGAAGAAGCTGTGAAATTCGCTTGTCGTGCGAGTAAGGCAACAGAAAGACGAGGGAGGAGATCTAAGACAGAAGAAGAAAATGCTATGGCTGCAGCGAGTGAGTCTGGAAGTAAAAACAAGAACAAAGACGGTGACGGGGGAAAGCCTAAGGACCCAATGAATGAACTGTGTCATCTTATGAAATCGCTACAACAAACCCTCAAAAGCGTGGATAAGAAAATCGAAGGGAAGGAGAATATGGCGGCAGTTGGAGCAACGACACCGACGAAGACGGAGGAGAAGAACATGGCCGGGGTCGGAAACAATCAGAGCCCCGCCAATGTCACGGATCCCGCGGCCCGTCAGCCACAAGGAGGAACCTCCGCTCCGATAGTGTATCAATTCAATGCGCCAGTGACCAGAGGACGAGGACGGGGACGAGGTCGTGGGAGAGGACGAGGTAGAGGAAACCGCTATCGAGGAAATCAAAACAACGGAAATGGGTCGGGACGAGGACCGAGAGGACCGTGTTTCACCTGCGGGAACTACGGACACTTTGCTCGGGATTGTCACGTCTACCAAGATAACACCCAGGGAGGAATGGAAACTTTCCAGGAATTCCAACCTGAGGAATCGGCATTCTATTCGGGAAACTGAATGGTGCGCCGGACGGCAGAGTGAATATCCGTATGGACATCAGGGAAAAGGAATATATCGCTCTAGCCGATTCTGGCGCATGTCGATCGATGATGAAATGCTCGGTGGTCGAGGAACTGTGTGGGAAAAATGTTAAGGAAATGGACCTGATGCAGGGTGAGCGTTTGAAATCTCTATCTGGACATGTCATTGATACTGAGGGGGTATGCATGATCAATCTGTTGGGCGAATCCATCCCTTTTTATGTGGTAGAGGAAATGGGACATGATATGCTGTTAGGCATTGATGCTTTGGGTATGTTAGGAGCACACATCGATTGCGGAAACAAAACCATTACGTTGAAAGATAGAGAATATAAATGGGGACCAGAAAGCGGGGGAGAACGCTATGTTGAAGGTATTTTGAACGAATTAGATGAGTGGCGTTTGAAATTCCCAGAGGTTTTCTCGGGAAAGATCGATCCGCATTTTAGGAGAAAGGGGGTACAAATGACCATAGATACTGCCGGCCATGACCCGGTCCACCAGAAACCTTACAGGGTGCCGTTGCAGAAACGCAAAATGGTCGAAGAAGAAATAAAGGGGCTCCTACAGAAAGACATAATCAGGCCCAGTCAAAGTCCGTGGTCCTCACCCGTTCTTTTAGTGCCGAAATCCGATGGATCAGTCAGGTGTGTGGTGGATTATAGAAAAGTTAACGATATAAGCAAAAAGGATGCCCACCCTATGCCCCAGGTGCTTGATATATTTGACCAACTCCATGGATCCAAAATGTTCTCGACCATTGATCTCAAATCGGCCTATTGGCAAATCCCAATCGATCCAAAGAGTAGGGAAAAAACGGCCATGGCTACACATATGGGTCTCTTTGAGTGGAATGTCATGCCTTTCGGTTTAGCAAACAGTGGCGCGGTCTGGCAGAGATATATTAATTCAGTGTTGTCACCTTTGATTTCGAAATCGGTATTGGTATATCTGGACGATATAATTGTATTCTCCAAAGATGAAGCCGAACACACCCGACATTTAGAAGAAGTAATGACGTTGTTAGCGCAAAACCATTTGACAGCCAACCCTGATAAGTGTACTTTTCGACGGACAGAGATCAAACTGTTAGGGTACATTGTGAGCACCGAAGGCGTGTCGCCCGATCCCGAGAAAACGAAGGCAATAAGGGAAATGCCACCGCCACAATGTATAAAGGACGTTAGGTCGTTTCTGGGGATGGCGAACTATTACCGCATGTGCGTAAAGGGATTCTCCGAAATAGCCGCGCCGCTGGTGGGATTGACAAAGAAGAACGCTCATTTCCGATGGGGGGTACACGAAGAAAATGCATGGAATGCACTAAAAGACGAGTTAATTTCGGACAGAGTAATGGCGTTCCCGGACCTTAACAGACCGTTTATTCTATACACCGACGCCAGTGATTATTGTGTTGGGGGGATCCTAACTCAGAAAGATGGGAAAGGAGTAGAGAGACCCATACAGTATTTATCCAAAACCCTATCCGAGGTACAGTCGAGATGGGCGGTTATCGAGAAAGAAGCCTACGCAGTGGTGTGGGCCCTAGAGAAATTCAAACCGTACATTTGGGGATCCATTCTATCCATCGTAACTGATCACCGTCCCCTTGTTAATTTATTCAAGACAAAGATCAACAATTCCAAAATCCAAAGGTGGGCCATTACGTTGGCAGAGTATGGGGCGCCGATAGAATACCGAAAGGGGAGCCAAAACGTAAGGGCCGATATGTTATCGAGACCGCCGAGGCGGAGGGATAGATTGCAGGGTGCGGTGATGTGGGATTTCTGGGATCACAGCAAGTTAAGTCCCACGGAGGTCAAGAAGGGACAGGCGAAAATGCGGGAAAGACGGTGGGCCGAGCAGGGTAGAGGACGATTTGTGATACACAATGGGATAGTGTATTCATTAGGGAAGAAAGGGGGAAATGACGATAAACCACGGTTAGTGGTGCCCAGATCCCTAACGGAAGAGGTAATCGTTCAAGCCCACGAAGAAGTGGGACACATGGGAGTCGAAAAAACCATGAAACGATTAGATGAGCAATTTTGGTGGAACGGCATGGCTCGACAAGTTTTTATACAACTTGAAAAATGCGCCGTATGCAACGCTCACAGAACGAAAAGACTATTCCCACCCGCGTCAAATATGCCCATACCTACACGGCCGGGTGAAATCATGGGTATGGACCTCATTGGTCCGATGCCAATGTCAGAGAATGGGAACCGGTATTGCCTGATGATTATAGACCATTGTTCGGGATGGGCCGAAGCGGAACCAATTCCCGACAAATCCGCTGAATCAGTGTTCAGGGTTCTATTCGACAAATACGTGCCCCGCTACGGTGCACCAGCGATTATGATATGTGACAGGGGATGTGAATTCAAAAACCATACAGTGGAAACGTTCCTGAACGAATTGGGTACCAAGGTACACTACACTACTAGCTATCACCCTCAATCGAACGGGAAAACGGAACGATTTAATCGAACCATAAAGTCTATCCTTGCCAAATTAGTAGATGCCAGGGCAAATAGGTGGGAGAGCGCTTTAGGACCAGCCCTTATGGCACATCGGAGAGCCGTGTCGGCGGCTACGGGGTATTCGCCCTATTTCCTACAGTATGGCAGGGAACCCATTCCCGTTGCGGCTGATCTGGGAGGGGCCTCACACGAATCATTCACAGCCATTCTGGACGACAGATTAAAGGCAATGAAACAAGCATACGTAATAGTCAAGAACAACTTAGAATCCCAACAAAAGAGGAACAAAGATAGGTTAGACAAGCGTCCCCGAGCAGTTCCTTTAGAAAAAGGGAATTCCGTATTGCTGTTCCAGCCAGCTGCAGCTCCTTTAGATCCGCGATTTCAGAGTGGATTTATAGTTATCGGGACCAATGGCGTTACCGCCGCGATTAGAGGACCGGACGGGAAGATACAAACTGTAAATGTAGATCGTTTGCGTCTAGACAAAAACCCGGTAGACTCAAGGAATATGAACAAGGCACTAGGGGTACGTGCCAGAGCGCGAAATCTCAGAACCTATCCCAACGATACGCGTAGATACGGAGAGGCCTCATCAAGGGGGACATTAAGGAGAGGAACAGGTGGGATCGCAGCAGGCCGGAAGGGCGGGCCTCGGGCACAAGCTAGCGAACCCTCTAGGAACCGATTTGAGAGATCGGACGTAGATACGGGGGTGTCCGACAGAGACTCAGAAAGACATGAGAACGGCCGAGGAACCGATAGCGACGGGGATTCTGAGTACAATTCCGATTGGCTCGGAACGCGAACCCACTCATCGCGAAAGGGGATAAACGTTGAAAGGGAGGATAGTGGGCGCGAACATCTGTACGGGGGCGAACCAGATGTTGAAAGCAATGATGATGATGAATACATCCCTCCAGATGGCTCAAAGGGAGCCGACGATGATACTAGGGCGGGGTCCCGACAAATAGATGGCGGACAAAACGGGCAGGGGGTGAATAGAGCGGCTGGAGGAGTACGCGATAACCAGGCTGGAAAAGCCGGCGCTGGGCGCTCCACAATCGTGCTGCCATACGCTGGCCCTTCATTACGGTCTGGAAGGCAGACAGTGAAGTACCGATTGAAATAGTCATACATGAGTACAAAACAAAAACCAGAAATATGTGGTGTGCCTGGATACTGGGAATTTTATGCCTGGCTGTGGGTTATTTCGCTCAGGATATGCAAATGGAGGGAATTGTGAATGATGGAGTAATTATTACTAAAGCCGGATCTTCAAGAATTATTGGAGGATCGTGGTCGTTGGTAGTCACCATTGAACGCCCACAAACACCAGATCTAAAACAATGGAAAGAAGACACAGAAAATGTGATTAATCAACTCAAACCCATGTACGAAGACAAACGCAGGGATATGTGGAAACTGCGGATGAATCTGGTGGACGACCGCATCACTTGGGGAAAAGAGTTAATACGTTGTGGAAGGGTGGATCCGACTACAGGCCCAAACAAAGACACAAACAGTGACAGACCAAAACGCGGATTAATTAACATAGTGGGAAAGGCCATCAAATTCTTATTCGGACTGGCGACTACCAGTGATCTAAACTCGGTGAAGGAGGAATTAAGGAGTTTACAGAGATCATCTTTTGCAGTTAGACACAATCACCACAAACTAATATCGGTCATGAATTTAACTCGGATGTTTGTGAAAGAAGACCGTGAAGATATTAACAAACTCAATCAGGCCACCGAGGAATTAAATCGAATATCGGACAGACTGGCCCGCCGAATGTCGTGGTTAGACGAAGCCTTAACACATCTAAGAATCTACGGCATGGTCGAGGGCCACATCGAAATGATGGAAGCATTATCACACGATTTCATCAGGAGAGCAGAAATATTCAACAGACAGTTCTTAGCTCTAGAGCGAAATGACCTAAATAGAGACATTCTACCACCAAAAGTCCTACGTGAAACTTTGGCCTTGATGACGGAGTTGGGATACGACGCTATAAACGAACACTGGTATTATAGGTACATGAATGTGTTACCGTTATGGTCTCAATCAGGGGAGGACTCTCAAATGGTGTACCAGATATCCCTTGTCACCGTTGAAAAGGAGGTGTTTCTGAATTATAGACTTCAATATTTCCCGGTGCCAATGAACCCGGAATACGATAGACAAATAGTGGGAAACCAACTAGTGGCTATTTCAACGGCTTCCAAAGACTCTTTTAAGATTATGACGGATTTGTGTGTAGGTGACGCGCCAAAGGTATGTCAACCTGTTGTTATGAACTATCCCAGCATTTGCGAGGCCGAAATGATAACAATGGCTAACCCCAAACGTTGTAATGTGTCCCTCTTCTCAGCAGGATCCAAGGATCCGAAATTATACCGATTGATTGATGATGCATCTTCAGTGGTTGTGGTGTCCAGAAAGAAGGTCACTATCAGAAAATTGTGTTCGGGACAGGTGCCACAAATCGTGAACCATGTGGGGGTAGGTCTATACCATTTAAATAGAACTTGTCGTCTGAAAAGCAAAGAATGGGAAGTAAAGGGCATGTCCATAGGCACTAGCAACGTAACTATTCTCCCTAAGAAATGGGTGAAATTACCTCGATTAAACATCACCTGGCCAAAGGCGTTAGACCCCATCACGGTTAAAGAACTCAAATTGGGAAGGCGGAACGAGATACCGATTATTGCTCTGCCTGACGTTCAGGAGGACTACTTTGGATGGGATAGGACAAACAGGTTTTCTATTTACGGAGGTTCGATGGGTATAGTAGCTATTGTTGTGGTACTCGTCTCCGTCGTTGTGACAATATATGTGAATCACGACCGGATCAAAAATAAGTGTATAAAGAAAATTGCCGACGACGAAGATAGCGATGTTGGCCCTGAACATCCCCAAATCATTATTGAGAACAATGTGAATGAACCTATATCGATCCCTATGAGAGATATCGTAAACCCTCCTGTAACGCCGAGAATGAGAGAAATGGTGATGAGTGTCAATCGAAATGCTGGGCAGGGAGAAAAAGTGGTCGAAAGAAAAGATAAGAAATAGATCAGAAGGGGGTAAGGTCTGATATATGTTCAAGCAAAGAAGAAAGATGAACGTGGAGAATTGGATAACAATTACTGTATCTATAAATCGTGAAACATTGTATCTTAGAAATAGGTGTTATGACCCCAAATTATTTTACATACTTAAGGGAAGATAACAAGTTTGTAATAATGAATATCATATACGCAAGAATATTTGCCATCCCCATGGATGGATCGTAATTATGTTTATTTACAAATGTCGTTTCACTTATATCTCTAATGGTTTTGGTAGCGTAGCTCTTACAGGTATCCTTTATAATTGCAATCCTGTCGTCATGTAATTCTTGTCTTTATATTATTTTCAAATACTTGAAAACTTGGGATGAGGACCTGTGTAATCATTGTAATGATGTTAACAATGTCTCGGTTGGTGATCCTAATAATATGTGCATAATTTATATGTTAACGTGGGTACTTCAGCAGCCCGAGGGAGTACTGATGGTGCGTTGCCTTGGAAACCATCTCCATAGAGACGCTGGTAGCCGGTGAGCTGCTTGCGGGAGAAATGATAATAAAGCTTCAGTATGAACTCAGCAGCGAAAGGCGTTGGTCTTGTTTCTTGAGTAGGCTTGTGCTCACTTATAGCGGGGACTTTACATGCATCTTCGCAACTTTCACATATTTTTAACTTTTTGATTTTCACATAATGTCTCGCATTTGGCCTTCTAATTTTTTCTTCGTATTTTATCTTTTACCTTCTAGATTTGGCAAAGCTGTTTCCTCAACAACAGAGATAATGAGGGCCCAGTGCTCGATATGCTCCGATCTTTTCGACGGGGAGGCAGAGATCGCAGCAGTCATCCATTGTGGACACACCTTTCACGATAGGTAGAGTCTGGGATTAGTTATCCTTACAAATAAGCTGTCTTTTGTGATGATCTCAGTTTTAATTAGTGAAAAGATATAATGATGTTATATACAGGGATGCAAGTTCGCCGACAATTGACGGAAATCAGAAATTTCTGCATCTTGAAATATGATCATTAACAAAGTATAAACCTCCATAGGCCGTTAGCATTGACGCACACGACGGGAAACCGACACAGTCAGTACTTTGGCGGCAGTTAAACGCGCCAAGGGTCGTTGACACTGCCGTCAGAGTTCTGTCAAGTGCCGAAATTTTGTTTGACGGCACGGGGGGGTGGGGGGGGGGGGGCGCCCCCCCACCCCCCGAATACGCCCCAGTTTTGTGTGTGTTCTTGTTTTCCGATTTTTTCATCAATCCCGACTTTCATCCCTG
The DNA here is from genome assembly GCA_950022655.1 of Alentia gelatinosa. Taxonomy (NCBI): domain Eukaryota; kingdom Metazoa; phylum Annelida; class Polychaeta; order Phyllodocida; family Polynoidae; genus Alentia; species Alentia gelatinosa. The sequence goes on along the minus strand of OX465590.1, from coordinate 41,377,501 downwards.
TATATAGCATGACGCATGTACAACTTAGCTCATTTAACTCTAGACATTTTACTCCCTTACCATCCTTGTGCGAGATGTAATAAATTTTACTGTATCGTTTTAATAAAATCAAGAATGTTATCAGATTGTTAAGACCCTTTTCCTTGTGGACCGATATGTTATGATGATTGTTTACATGAACTGTAACTTGTAAAACCTTTTCTTTTCTTTTTTGTGAGAGAAAAATTACTTTAATGTCCTAAAGTGAATGTCAAAATAGACGGGTGCATAAAAACTAAAACTCTGGTCACCAAAGTACGAGATACCTTTGGTGCGAGTTGCTGTTAGTTGGTATTTTGATCATCAGAAACATAACTTATATACCAGAGATGACAGATTTCCACTTTTCCAAGGAAATTCACTTTTTTATTCATAGTATATAATCTTTTATATATAAAAATAGTAATGTCATGGTCGTCATAGGCCATATCTCAGTCTCTTATAGGCAGCAAATTCCATATGAAAAATATTTCCACCTTTTTGGCGATCCTAACTGATATCCTTGATACAAAATTGATATTCATTTCAATCTTGTATTTCTCTTTTATAGCTGTCTATTACGATGGTTTGAGCAATCCAAAACCTGCCCACAATGTCGAGACCGTGTTACTGCAAAGGGAGTCATTCACAAGTTGTACTTTGACGAGGTAAGGACGTGCATTTAGGTCTGTCTGTTGTGAACTTCAACTCCTGACTTCTTGTTGGATGGTTTTTGACGATCCAAAGAGAATTTTTGTTGTTGTTGTTGTTGTTGTTGTTGTTTATTCCTATCAGTTCTGCTACGGTGAGCAGTTCTTCCACTGATAGTGAAATACATCGTGAAATGGACCCGTTGAATAATCTAGGCTCCTACATGAATACCCTTTTCTGTACCTCATACAAAGGTTATCATTTAATATTATTTGTCTTGCTTATTCCTAAACCCGTATTCAACAATTTCAATCAAATAGCCTTCATGACCAATTTTTGTTATTGTTGATTCATAGTTTTGCAAGTTCATCCGAAAGCCATGCTTACTTTTATATAAAAAATTTTTTTTTTATCTCTATCCCATAGTATCGGAGAAAGGTATATAAGAGGGAGCTCCACACTTCCTCAGTCAGTTAGCCATTAGCCCTGAAGAAGGCCAGAAGGCCGAAACTAGTAGGCATAAGGTGCTACTCAATCACAAACAGCAAACCACCAATGAACTGTTTGTAAAACGAAGGAAATTAATTAAAATTGTCAAAACCAATCCTGACTCGTCCATGGTTTGTGGTCACAACACCCAACATTTTATATAAGAAACTATAGGGACCAAAATGGCCCCGCTGAAACCGCAGATACCCGTGCTCCAAACATTATCAATGGAGATATACGCTCAGTACATTTACTATTTAGGTTTGAGATTTTATCTCACCCCTGGTACAAGCTTCGCCATAGAAATAACATTAGGAAAAAATACTCAACGATCACCCCTGTAAAGTGACAATACTACGCCACGACTGTGGCGTAGTGAATTCACTAGGTATATCCGAGCTATTCTGATATTCTGATACTATCTAACATCATAGAAAGGGGTGAGATAAATCCAGAACCGCACTCGAATCGTAAAGTAGACAATACTCCACTCGTTGCGGGCACATCCAAAATCGTGGAGTATTGTCTCTTTATACGTTTCTCGGTGCAGTTCTATATAAAAATGTCTCTGTCTCCAGTCTTTAGATACAAATTCTTGATACACTTAGCAACTGTCATCATAGCTTTGAGACAAACTTATGAAAAACTAATGGTGCTAATGACCCTTGTAGTTAAGTACACTCAAATAGTAGCAAACGAGACCAAAAACAAAATTCTAGCCTGGAACCCCCATAGCTTTAGCATTAAGTTTCGTTCTTACTGGCTTCTGGAAATGGTGTTTTGAGCATGGGTATCTACAGTTTTAGCAGGGCCACTTTGGCTCCCTATTCAATAGGTCAAGAGTCTAAAGGCTAGCCCACACTGTGGGACTTGGGGGCCTTGTGAGTCGGTAACTCCAGTCGACTGGATGTACCACATATACCTCCAGTCACAAGGAAATGTAGTTCATACTGTGTGCTGCATACCTTGCACTTCCTATCCTTGCAACTGGCGCTCCAGCCTTACAAGTCCCCCAGTCGCATAGTGTGAACTGGTATTGAGGTACCCCCACTTGTGACTGGAGCTCATGCATCTTAAGGTATATTGGTACGTTCGGTCTCAGAATAGTGGTACTTAAGCGAAACTAGTTAACCTAATTGGGACGGCTTATTGTACCGCGTTACTATCGGTAAAATTATCGCATGAGCTCGCAGAGCGAATGTGACAATTTTACCAATAGTAACAAGGTATGATAAGCCGTCCCAATTAGGTTAACAAGTTTCACTTGTACTATACACCTCTAGATACCTTAAATACTTAAAAAAAACTCACTAAAATATGTCGATGTCGAAGTGATAAACCAAGTCGCCTGGGCGGGCAGAAGTCACTTTCTACTATGAATGTGTACTGTGATATTCATAGCCACAATTTCGTAAATAAAATTAAAACTCTTAGAAAGTTATTTTCTTTGGAAATATTAGTCTCATAAAATTATTTATTAATTTTCTGTCTACTTTTTGTGTTCAGATATTGATTATTTATGATTTAGTTACTGATTTACGAGATTGAGTTTTCAAAGTATGGTGGTATGGCACCATACCGGCACAGTATGGTGGTACTGCTCAACTACCACTTGGACAGCAGAGGTTGGTATTTGGAGTATTTCAAGGCACAGGTGTATAGTACCAAATATCAAACATGTAAATATGTTTTATATTAAAAAATGCTTAGCGGCCATCCATAAAGTATGTACGCACCGAGGGGAGGTGGGGGGGTCAGAAATTTTGGAAAATCTGTGTATGCTCCCTCTTTGTTCTATTGCGTACAAGATTGGGAGAGGGGCTGTGGGGGTCCAAATTTCAGAAATTCTGCGTACATACTTTATGGATGGCCCCTTGCGACTGCGTATCTGAGGTACCTCAGGTGCGCCCAGTCGCAGACTAGCAGGGAACTTGTAGTTCACACTGTGTGTTTTCCGCGTTGCATGCCTGAGGATACGCCCAGTTTGAGACTGGGCGTACCTCTGTACCTAAAAAAGCACAATTTTGAAATGGACTATCATGAAACATCACAAAATTTCATATGATTGTTTATTTGGCACGAGTTGTCTTCACGGAATGATATCATGAAGCGGAGCTGAGTGATATCTGTAGCAGAAGACAACGAATGGCATGCAAACAATTATATGAAATTGAGTGATGTTTAGATTTTATCCTACCCTCTTATATGTTTTTAACTTCATATGTCACCAGTGGCATACAAATATGTTATGGCATAACCGTGGCATACAGGCCCACAAAGACTGGACCCTACCTGATGCTATTGGAGTCAGCAAAGTACACTCTATATTTTGATCAACATAGAACCAGTAAACCACAACTGTACTGTGGATAAGAATCGTCAAAATGACTTTATATAATCATTAACTTATATGGACTGTTAATTGTGTAATCACTGTGGGCCTTTATTTATGCAGGTCCCTAAAATTTGTTATATATATAGGTGAAACTCCGATGTAAATCCCCAATGTTGGGAGACTCACTCATACCAGCTAACCGCTGACGACTGTCCCAATGAAAATAAAGAATTAAAAAAAAAAAAGTTAAGTCTGTGGAGATTTATATGCGGGGTAGGATAAATAATTGATATTATTGTTTGTGCAGGCAGATGAGTCGGACTGTGTGGCGACTCCATCCAAACTGCAGAACCAAGTGAGCACGCTGAAAGCTTCACTCCGGGAGAAGGACCGCGATCTGCTACTTCAGGAGAGAAACAAGGAATCCTTGATTGAAAAGATCAATCAGCTTAAACAAGTGAGTCAAGGGAAATGTTTGTTACTTCTCTGTTTTTATAGCACAGAGAAGAGAGAAATTCTAGACTTCCTCAAGGAATGTAAGATTTTCGGTAAGATATAAGAAAGAAGAGTAAGGCGCCTGGATTAACCAGGCAGCATACCCTGCTATTGCATCAGGACATCCAAATGTTAGTAACTAAAGTTAACCAAAGTAAGTCTGATTAAACCAGTTGGATGTTAAACTACCAAAGTAAGTCTAATCGGCCCCATACTGTGGCCAACAGTGATATTCTGTCTGTCTCTCTGAGGCAGTAAATTCCACATAACATATTGTAACAGTCGCGTTCTGTGAATGACAACAACACCAGAGAATACAGTGCCCAAGCGTTAAACTGGTTATATTGTAACAATAAACATGTACAATAAATGTCCATCAACAATGAAACAATCCTCACTGAACTATACTACAGCAGGGTACCGACGGCACAGAGTGGCGACCTCGCCCATACGCCCTCCAGAGGTTACTAGTTTCCCTATTTTCGCCCAGGGTGAATACAAGTTCCGCTCGCGACCGGCTGGGCACACCATGACCACATGAACCACAGTTTTCCCATTAATATTTGAAGAACCTGAATATAATTTCGGATTTATATGTAGAAATAGCTGAAATTTCCATTTCTGACATCGGATTTCCCAATTTATAAAAACCAATAAACTGCAATTATTTCGAGTTACGGTTCCATGTTCTATCACCATACAACGTCGGTAACCAGCGCACACTGGGACCTGTAAACAGACTGAATTCTGGGATACCTCAATAGGGTCTATAGAGCTGGTGCACCAGTCCGACTGGACTGCCCAGCGCTCGCTGTATTTATAGCCAAGTCGTGACGTCATAGCGTCCACCAGGGGTGGACTCCAGCGCTTCCCTGCTATAATATATTTCCACTTTTATACTGACCCCAACTGACATCCCTGACCGTATATTCGATAGTTAACAGAAAGATTTTTAAGGGAGATATGGCCTTGGTTTTATCTCAAACAGGAGAAGAAGACTGCTGACAAATCGCTGAAGGCGGAGAAGACGGCGTGCCTGGCCTTACGAGAGCAGCTCACGCGATTCCAGAAACAGGAGCAGGAATATGGGAAGAACATGGCCGAACTAGATGAACTGCGGTCACAAGTCACCAACTACACCATGATACAGTCAGTGATAGAAGGTAGGATGATCCAATATGAGTTTCAGAAATTTCACAGAAAATCGAGGGCTATTGCAGAATAGATAGGTTTGATGGCATAGTGATAGTTACTGTTGTACACAGTGTTCGTACAGAGCCTAGAAAACCTGGAAAGCCTGGAATTATGCTTTTGGGTTTTCCAGGCCTGCAAAAGCCTGGAGTTCTCACAAAGAGCCTGGAAAAACCTGGAAGGGCCTCGAAAATTTAGTCTTGCATAAAAAAAAATTCGCTTAGTCTGTGTTTAGCAAATTGCTAATAATATAGCATGATTTTGGTTATTAGCAGGTGGATGATTGGTCTTTAGGTTATCGCCATAGCCTTCTGTAGTACAACTGCTTGTAAAGTCACTAAGTGACCTGACCACATTTTTGCCTTTTATAGCCAACTAAGTACAGATAGGAATATGATTTCTTGGACAGAAGGTTTTATGGTGGTTCAATGCCATACAGTTTTGATATTTAGTATTTTGGTATTGATTTTCAAATAATAGTGAATTCAGTTGGGGGGGGGGGTAGATTCTATATTTACTGAGATATTCAAGTATTTGTTGAAAGTGGGGGGGGGGGGGGGGGGGTTAAGTGAAATGGGAATACTCAAACAGATGTTTACTCAATAATGATTTACAGTGAGCATTAGTGTAACATTTACCATCTCCATAAGTGGCATTGACAGTTACTTACCCTCTAGGAAGTGTAATTATTTAGGTTAAATTTGTATTTGGCATGATATTCATGTATTTTTGCCTAATTTCAGAGCATGGGGGGTATCAACCATCTTTGAATTTTAGTGCAGTCATGTTCCCCCAGAGGACTCTAGTTACTGTCACTCCCCAAGCATAATGGCACATGCCCTATACCTATATCCTTATAAGAACACTAAGTGTCTGGTTGAAGCTCAGCCTCACTTTGAACATGGAGCCTGTAGTATGTCGAACTAACACTAGATGGAGCCATAACTAAGTACAGATAAGTATATGATTTCTTTTTTTCTGGAAAAGTTTCATGGTAATGCAATATTCTAGTTTTATTATTAAGTATTTTGATATTGATTTAAAAAAGAAAAACTACTTTATGAACTTCCCCAAACACCTGACAGGCCCAGTAATCAAAGACTTGTAAGATATGCACAAAACTTGTATAAGTTTCTCCTACAGTAACCCAACACCTCTCTTTCCCCCTCCCCTATACCTCCAATTCCTTCCAACTCCTGGGGGGCTTCCTTGATCTGATAATAATTAATTATTGGTAGACCTTTTATTGAGTTCTAAATGCATCCACCTGCTAATTGGTTGCCCATGGCCTTTGGTCAGGGGTGGTCATTGCCCCCCCTGGTGAAGTACTTCAACACTAGCGCACCTCTGCGCCACCTATCCCCTCTCAGGCGCACTATGCATCAAAGTGCGCCAGCTCAACACTGTACACTGTCTCACACTTCGGTCAGGTCTCATACAGTACGCACATACAAATTTTCTACTCCCACTTCTTGGCTCTTCCCTTGTCATACCTCCGGTCTCCATATTCCCCTTGGATATCGGTGACTGCGTACTGGGATACCAAGATTTATCGTGGTGTGGTTTTTATCGTGTGAAAGGAACAAAGAAGACCCGAAGTGCGACCGCTCCTCCTCCCCCCCCCTACGGACTCGGACTCGGAGGTGACCGTGCGGCAGCAGGGCCAGCCCGAGGAGAGCAACCACGTGGACTCTGTCTTCCAGCAAGGTATGGCGTACGGTCCAGGATTACTGCATTACAGACCTGCATGGGAAACGTGAAGACTGGTGTTGACAAGATATCTGCGAAACTGGACATGGTGCTAGATGCGATAATGCAGATCTCCAGACCAGGATCAAGGCGGAGCGGCTCACGGGCGTCCTCGGTGGCCTCACGGACCCGGGACTCAGCCCAGACTAGACAGAGCGACTGCTTCCACCCCCACGGCAACTACGAAAGGCGTACACGTCGGATGAACATCTACAGTGGGAAATCGACCGTGAGGCGATGCGGCACGACCGCACCACCGGTAAGACCTCTCTCCTTTCTGATTTCAACACCCGTCCAAGCCGTATATGTTTATGGATCAGGACGGTGTGTATACCTTACACCAGAAGTTGGAGCTACGGGCGAGCTGGTCTGCTGGGGTGGACAGAAATAACCAATCTGTTCACCCTCTTGGTCACCTTGCCTCCTCGTGGTGCAGACCAGATATGCTTGCACGCAAGCATAACTAAAGCGACCGGAGTGGGTGGGGAGTTAGCTCAGTGGTAAAGAGCACGGGACTTTGTTGATTCGGGTCCCACTGCAGCCACTTTTCTCCTACACCCCCCAGCAGTGGTAGATTTACTGCTATATCAAAGGCCAATCCTTCTCATACCATGTCTATGTGGTGTGGGAAGTAAAAGAACTCTCACCTCAGGGCGTAAATGTGTAGGGGTGGGATTTCTTCCTAAATTCATTTCATAGATTCGATCACCACCCTTGTGGTGTAAAAGAACCTTGAGAAAGTCTGGTGAGAACCTTCAATGGTTAACTGGACGTTAAATCAAACCCACAAACAAACGGGCGAGCCTCGGCCCGTTGGAGTATATTTTTTGTTGTTGCTTTATTGAGTGATGACCGTGCCTTGCACCCCGAGGACAAGGACCATATGTTTTGTCATTTGCACCAAGTGACCGTTGATGCCAAGCACGGCCATGGGCCGGAGTTAGGCATTGGTCTAACTTTGTGAATGTAATTTTGTCGTTCCATTAGACCTCCTTTCAGGGACCGTGGTTGGAAAAAAAAATTTTAAGACGCATGCACCAGAAGGCCTCAACACACTGGACAACAGGTACGGCTAACTTCACATCGCCGCCTTCGTTCTCCCACTTAATGCCACATCAAAAAATTGTTTCCAACCACGGTCCCCGAAAGGAGGTCTAATGGAACGAAAAAATTACATTCATCAAGTCACACGGTGGGACTTACGGGCAGGCGGGTGAAGCTAGGACTACAAATAATAGAGAGAACTTGACACCTTGAACACATATTTTTGGTGGGGACACATATCCACTTCCCGGACTGGCTCCGGGGGGAAAGACCACAGAAGAGTACCTACCACACTTAGCCTGATGAGACTTGATAAGAGTCGAAACCACGAGAGAATACAGAGTGTAATCACGCTCGCTACATAACAAAAATCCGATACAACACCGTCGGACGAACTACTCAGGTTGGCTGGTCCAACAAGAGATAGTACACAGATACACAGGAATCCCAAAAGAACCCCAACGTCATACATAACGTCAGGGAGCTAATCGGGTTGACGGCAAATCAACAAGAGACAGCACAAATAGATGTGTAAACACCGGGCTGAAGACACTCAGCAAGGCTAAAATTTACACCTACCTGGGGTCTTCCTCCCTGTTCCAATCAAACTGGGCACTGGGGATTGCACAATCCCCGGATTAGGAGGTTTTCTGATTGAAAAACTCCATAGGAACTGTGTGGATCGACACACAACACCCCACAGAGCCAACATGAATGGGCGATGTGCACACATCGAACGCAGCCGGCCGTAAAAACGACAACACGGGTCACATGACAATCACGTGACGTACCGTCCAATCAGATCCAGCGAATCCGGGTATGTTAATGAGGCCGCGGCGTCGTCCACGGTCCACTTCCCGCTTCTCTCTATTCTGTGGTCGCTACGTGGTGGGGAAAGAGCTCTGCGATAGGCCCCGTTTGAAACACGTTGGTCTAACTTTGTGTTTTATCAGGTTGAGGCGAGAGGGGGTGCCGCCACCGCAACGGACACAGTGACGGGGGCATCCGGTGGCTGCATGTGTGTAGCTTTTGCGATTCGGTGGGGCGGCAGGGCGGCAGTGCGCGGTTTCCCCCTAGGATACCTAGGGCCTGAGAGCGATACCAGGGGGATACCGAATCACCCAAGTGCCACCAACTATCCGGCCCAGGTCGACAAGTTTATCGCCAAAGAGTCAATATATTCCAACCTCCTAGGACCGTTTGAAGACCCGCCATTCGCCCCGTGGTGTCACGTATGACACACGAAAAACAGGGCACGGACGATAGGCGCGTTATAACGGACATGACTTACCCACGGGAGTGCAGTGTGAACGCATTCGTGATTAAGAACTCCGTCTACGGGCTCGAACGGGAACACGGCCTCCCTACGGTGGACGAGTTTGTGGCTAAGCTTGTATGTGCAGGTACGTCGTCGTACATGTCCTCTATTGATGTGTCGCGGGCGTACAAGAACTTCAGGTGTGATCCGCTGGATTGCCCCCTGTTTTGTTTCATGTGGGAGGGAGGGCACTACTGTGACACGGCCATGGCGTTCGGTGCCCGTGCCTCCTCATACCATATGCAGTGTGTGGCCGACACCATCGTACGCATCCTGGAATCAAAGGAACTAACGGCAGCTATGTACCTCGATGATCTGATCATCCTCTCTGAGGATCGAGAGCTGGCAGCTGTTGATTTCCAGATTGCACAGGATTATTCGCGGAACTGGGCCTCCCCGAGGCCCACAATCAGGCCCAACGACCCAGCCAAAACGTCACGTGGTTTGGCATCGAGAGTGACGCTCGGACAATGAGTCTCTCGATCCCTACGGCCAAGCTAGAGGACATACGGGCACATGTGTCGGCCATATTGAAATGCCGATCACTTACCAAGAAACAGTTGCAGTCTGTGCTGGGGAAGATACTGCACGTGTCAAAGTGTATCCGCCTGGCACGTGCATTCGTGAGCAAGCTGCTCGAGGCCCTACGGGGGATGAGTGGTTTTTACATCAATATCAACTCCGAGATGCGCCAGGACCTTGACTGGTTCTTCCGGTTCGCCGAGGGCTGGAACGGCCACGCCCTCATCCCTCAAGGCCCCCCAACGTGATGCATCACAGTCGATGCATGCCTCTCGGGTGTGGGCGGGACCGATGGGCGATACTCTTATTCTGGCCAAGTGTGTCCCGTGCAAGACCCCGTGGACAGAGAGAGGCAGCGGGTCTCACATCGAGGTCTTCTGTGATAACCTGGGGACGGTGCAGTCTCTAAATTCTGGGAGTGCCCGTAACCGAGTCCTGGCGGAGTGTGGCCGCCAGGCATGGATGGTACAGGCATGTCTACAAGTGGAGCTGGTCTTCACACACATCCCTGGGGTGCAAAACATGATCGCTGATGCCTTGAGCAGGGCACACCTCTCGCATAGGGATTACGATGAAGCCGATAACCTTGTTTGCCTACATGAACTGTACCCTGTACACATGCATCATTTGTACCCATACTTCGTCTCTTCTGCAGATCGGGCACTTCTTTCTCTCCAAGCGAGGGCATCTGCCTGGCAGTTAATGGGGCGTGCCCCAGGCACTTTCGCCAACCAGCGATCAGCAGTGTCCACCTACATCGCCTTCTGCAGCCATATGAAAACCGACCCCGGGGCCCCCACGGTCAGCCTGATAACATCATACATGGAGTACGTAGCCGACCACGCCCCCTCTCCAGCGACGGTTGCGAACCACCTGTCGCATATACGGGCGCATCTTCGGCTAATGGGTGGAGACGTACGGCCAACGGAGGACCATCAGGTGAAGCGTGCCCTCAAGGGAATGAAGAGGAACAAGGATTATGTGCCAAACGTGAAGCATCCGGTTCCCATGCACATGTTCCAAGCTGTCCTCAACGCCCTCAACAACCCCTGCACATCAGTTAAAGAGCGGGCCTCCTCCTCATATACTACGCGGCCCTACGACACGGGGAGGTGGCGCCGCCCTTCGCAAGTGCGTTCGACTCGACACGTCACCTCACACGGGCGGACGTGGTCCTCGCCTCTCCGCACGTGACAGTCACCATCAAAGCTGCCCAAAACCTACAGCACGTAGGGGAACAGAAGGTGATGCGCCTGGAGCCCGCGGAGGACACAAGATACTGCCCCCTTTACGCGATCCGGGCAATGCAACGGGCGGCCCCTACTGGACCCATTCTTGACTCTACCCGATGGAACTATCATCACGTCCCGTGTAATGACCAAGAAATGCCTGCTGGAGGCCACAGGCCAGCCCAGGAAGGCCTTCACGCTCCACAGCCTCAGGAAAGCCGCTGCTACACAAGCTTTCCAGGCTGGAATACCTGAACTGGAAATCCAACGATATGGAGGGTGGAAATCCGATGCACACCGTGCATATATCCACGTTTCAAATAAGAGAACTGTTAACCAGTCTCTAATCAAGTCTCTCTTCAATCCATAAAAGAGACTTTTTCTTCCCACCCTCCTCTCCCAATAACCATTGACTTCTTGGCTATTTTTATTATTACATGTACTTCATACTTATGTAATAATCCATAATAACTTCACTTATTATGTCATAAAACATTCATAATTGACATAAAAAATATCTATGTCAATTATATATTATCATTGTTATTGATATTCATTGTCTATCTACTTATTCATATCAATAAGACCTATAAAATTAAATAGAATTTTATTAGCCCACTCCGGCTTCCCTCTCGCTTCATTCAGGGATATGGGGTAATGGGTTGCCCATGGCCTTTGGTCAGGGGTGGTCATTGCCCCCCCTGGTGAAGTACCTCTACACTAGCGCACCTCTGCACCACCTATCCCCTCTCAGGTGCACTATGCATCAAAGTGCGCCAGCTCAACACTGTACACTGTCTCACACTTCGCTCAGGTCTCATACCGTATGCACATACAAATTTTCTACCCACCCACCCTCACCTTTTTCTCCTCGCTTCACTCATAGGGCTAATTCTATTATTACATGTACTTCATACTTATGTAATAATCCATAATAACTTCACTTATTATGTCATAAAACATTCATAATTGACATCAGAAATATCTATGTCAATTATATATTATCATTATTATTGATATTCATTGTATATCTACTTATTCATATCAATAAGACCTATAAAATTAAATAAAATTGTATTAGCCTACTCCGGCTTCCCTCTCGCTTCATTCAGGGATATGGGGTAATGTGGCCTTTAAAGGCCAATATTTCTATTTTAAAATGCACTCTTAGCTCTTGTTTTTCTATATATTCACAACGTGGCAAAAAAAACTTATCTGAAGATATTTATCCCAAACCACTGAAATTCCACAGGCTGTAAGGAAGATGAAGAAATTTAAGTAAATTTGGTAATGAATCTCAGACATGGCTCTAAAAACAGTGACCAAATATGATATGTACCCTTCAGAAAACAAACAGTGACTGTTTGCATTCACTAACAAGTACCATTAATTAATATTGTGTTGTGCCTGGAAAAAAGGATATTATAGCCTGGAAAAGCCTGGAGAAAGCCTGGAATTTTATTGGGCTGTCTATGTACGAACCCTGTGTACAGATCTTTAATCTGTTGTGGCTCGTACCGTTGAATGGTTCTGATACAATAATGTGTTTATGTTATGTTGACGTGGCAGTTTTCTCCTTCACCCCCAGTAGTGGTAGATTTACTGCTACTTCAAAGGCCAATCCTTCTCAAATCATGTCTATGTGGTGTTGAAATGAAAAGAACCCCCACCTCGGTAAATGTGCAGGGGTGAGATTTCTACCTAACTTCATCTCATAGATTCGATCACCATCAAACCCAAAGTAAGTCTAACAGAGCATATTGGACGTTTAACTTCCCAAACAACCAGCGTGATGCTGATGTAGGGAAAATTATAGAAATGCTTATTAAAAATATTACTCTAGAGTTTGGAACTACAATATAAATATGCCAGTTTTCAATGTTTCCATTGAATTCAATGTTTTCATTTTCAGAACAACAAAATGATTCCTTGTGTAATATTGATATACCAACTGCTAAATAGTCCAATTCAGCCACAGCCCAGAATCCTCTGCTGAACCTCCCCACTGACCCATGTAAAAACTTGAGCTTTCCCTTGATTCCTACTGTAATGCATATGTAATGCATAAATTCTGTATTGCAAAAAAAATATTTCAATGTTTTTTTCTTACCCCCACTGACAACCCTGTATGATAGATATCATAATGTGCCTGATCTCTTATTTTTACACTTTATTTGGTTTGTTTTGCAGGACTTACGTGTGACATCCAAGAGATGATTTCTAACCACAAAGACCTGAAGCAACTGGCAACGTGGTGTTGTGTTCTTAAAAGGGAACTGAGTTTCAAAAACACAGAATGTAAAAAGTACAAAGAGCAGCATGACCGAATTAACAAGGAAAACACGATGAGAAAAAGAGATCTACTCGACAAATCTAAAGCGTTGGCGAACGTTCGCGAACAGCTGAAGGGTTCCGAGGAAGATCTCAAGAAAGCCGAACAAAAAATAGAGAAGTTAAAACGAAGAATTATTTCTGTACATAGTGCAACGGAAACCCCATCAAAAAGATCCGCAGACATTGGACATCGGTCAATCAATGAAAGCCCAGCACCTCTACAACCAGAGAAAAAGCGGAGACTTTCAGCCCCACTCAAGGATGGCCTCATTGAGATTGACCTCAATGAAACACCAGATTTATTTTCTGACCATGAAAGTCCAGGTCGGTCCAAACCAAGCCCAGCAACGCAAACAAAGCAGGTGTGTCAGGAGTACGGCACCAAGTTCATCAAGATCACCAAAGCCGCTGAGAAGTGTCAGTCCGTCAGTGAGAGCGCGGTGCTGAGTCACGTTCTCCCACTCAGTATGAACATTATGAAGAAGAAGACTGTCGGTGCGTCTGGGTTCATGAAGAAAGGCTACAATGGACTGGGAGGCCATGAGAAGTTTGTCCAACCTTTCGTGCAGCCATCATCATCCTATTGCATGAAGAAACCTGGGAAACTGTCCTCCAAAATGCGGAACATGGGCCCCGCTCCTGCACTCCCAACGTTAGACTTGTTGAATTAACATTACGCAATACTTGTGTCAGAAATGACGGGTGAGGGATAGAACTCTAATATATATATATATTTTTTTTTTTTTTTTAGCAAAACTTTCCTGTTGACGCATTACGGAAATTCGTAGTGCTTCTTGAGGAATTTTTTGTTCTCCTATATGTGGTCGCGAGTTCGACATAAGCACACGTCCAACATACTAGTACTCTAATATATGTTTTTTTTTCACGTGGCATTTGCAATATCTAACACATATCATACCTTTTCTTTTTTCTGATAATTGGAGATAGACTTAGTCTAGCTTTGATTAAACGAGAGAATGGCACTTTAAAGGCATATCGGACAATTTACCTCGAATATTGAAACCCATGTTAATTTTTTGAAATTTTAATGTGATAACCTGCAAGTGCTGTAGAACCTATATGTAACTAATTGGGTTTGGTTTTTTTTATCTAGAGATTGATGTTATGAGAGCATGATAGGAAATACAGAAATTTTCAAAAGTTTGATTTGACATGGTAAAATCTGCCATTTTCTTCAAACCATCCCAAAATATTGTAAATATAGTGTACTATATATTCAAGTTTCGAAAACTATAGGTCTCCGTCTTTGTTTTGTTTTTTTGGTTTTTTTTAAATTAAAAAAAACTTAGTTTTCAGTACATTCCTTTATAAATCAACCAAATGAAAATGAATATTATACCCATAGAGTATGGTAAAACTAGACAAAATTTAATATTCGACTCATTTGACATTAGTACGAATCACAATTAAACAGTCTAAACTGATAATTGTCAATATTTAGAAAATCACCAGGTGGTGTCATTGTAAATTGTTGGATATGCCTTTAATAGAACTGATACATATCGCTTGTAATACTAACCTGTCCCCACTTGAAGAAAATGGACACGATTGTATTTGTAAGATTAATCTGATTACAGTTTGCCCTGGCTGGCCAGGTGGGACGTCATATGGAGATTAACTGGAGCTTAAAGGCAGCTACAACAAACCTTAAAATGTTTAATTCATGCCATTTTCTCAAAATTTAAATTTGATCATATCAAAGCGTTATAAAATTCGTGTATAACTTAAAAATGGGAGGACACCGTTTAAGTTTTATTATCCGGAAAAGAAGATTTTGATGATATACTGTAATATGGAAATTAAATCAAGTTGTACTTCTTATAAAAATATATTCCTTTTTTAAAAGATTTAAGGAACCTCCAGGTATTTTTGTGCACAGATAATGTAGAGCACATCGCCCTAATCGATATAAGGTGGTACATGTATTGCTGTTTAATGTGCAGAAAAGGCTGCGTTATTTAACAACTGTCTTCTCAATCGATCTACTTGGAAATTGCGGTTAGATATTTTATTATGGGGTGGTGAAACACACCTTTACTTAAATGCAGGGCAAAAAATTACCCCAAATTGATAAGATTGGACCTCTTTTAATTTGGTTTCATCAATAAATACTTAAATCACATCTTTTTGCCTTCAATAATTTCAGATATGACAGCTTCCCAGTTTTCCATGGAAGTTCATTTTTTCATTATTCTGTATGTACCATTTTCTTGCTTTGTGTAAAACGAAGATACTACAAACTGAGCATCATTGACACCAGTAAAAGAGTGATTTGAACCTACCCAGACCCTTAGCCGTGAGTCGCACTGGGACCCGTTCAATAACTGAAAACGTGTTCGTTATTGGTTTAGTCTGCGTTTCAATATTTATGGATGCAACAGCGAGCGGCACTTTGAACATGAGTGGCACAAAGAATGGTAATGATTGTTTCAGAACGTATTTTCCGTTCGCTGTTGCTGCCACAGTTCACGAGAGGGTGTGACCTTTCATACTGACCATAACTTTAAAACATTGTATCAGATATTATATAAGTTAAGTAAAGAAAAACATGCTCCGAACAATTCCATATGTATCTTTTACCTATATCTCGATTTTCATAATTCTCTAGTGGTCAACTCCTATAGACCCTCTTCACACTGGCGCCATCTTGTAATGGCCGCCTAAGTAGATCGAACGAAAACGAGGCGAGCCCTCTCCACCCAGTTCTGAGTAATAATAAAAAGCTATTGTTTTTCTCACCTGAAAGATGGAAACAGCTCTCACGTAATAAATAATCTTCCGATTCTTACAAACAATACATTGTTAGGAACCTGAGACTTGGGTCTATCTGCTGATATATATATATATGAAATACCTGTGATATGAATAAGATTTCCTGTCAGAAATTAAACATTGGAATTGTTTTTGTAAAAAGCACTAAAACATTTTACCTTCCTGTTTTCACAGTGATTTAATGAAAAATCTATCGCGATGACCTATAGAAATAAATATCCTATCTTATTAGGCATTTCAAGACAATTAAAATGATATCAAAATTACTAGGTTGTGATAGATATTTCCTGAGCTAATGGACTCCTGATGCATCAGTTAATTGTCAGGAAATTTGGGAATTTGTCATCAAAAATTTAAGTTTTGAAAAATGTCAGGGAAATTGACTGTTGTCGGGGAAATCTAGAATATCTAGGTCTAGTCATTAAGAAATCTCTATCTCTGACACTTTTGAGAATTGCTTATATTTAAGAAAATTAGGTAGATCTGTACTAGTTGTATTCTAGGCCCAACAAGTAATACTGACTCTAATATAGTAGGTTATCACAATATTTTATGCACCATTAACTCAGGAAATATTTATCACAGACTTGCAATATAGGTATCATTTTAATCATCTTCAAGTACCTAAGAAGATAGAATGGTAATATCTATGGGTCATCGCGATAGATTTTTCATGAAATCTGTGTGAAAACAGGAGGGTAACATGTTTTTGTTTTTTTTCACCAAAATAATTTGGATGTTCAATCCATGACTGGAAATCTTAGCCAAAATACAAGTATATGATATTATACCAACAAATAGACCCAAGTGTTAGCTCTCTAACAATGTTTTAATTATAAAGTTTGGCCTGTTATTCACGAAACAAGAACAAATTACATTTTTTATTAAATCTGTGCTAATGGGTCTGAAGCCATGCTGCTGACCCAGGTCAAGTATCGCGCCTCGTTTTCGAGTGCAAACATGTTGCTGGTTCTCGGCAAGCAGGGCCTAGATACATGCAACCAGCGCAACCCGATTGCAGCGCCACGCTTATGTGCAAGTGGTGAATGTGAGAGAAGTTGTTCTTTTCAAACCAAGAACTGCAGTCACTGCACCACTCAAGCTGTTCCCACATCATTCGAGCACTGTAACTCAAAAATGTACGTAGACATCAAATAAAAATTGAAATGTGGGGAGAAACACGAAGAATAATATGGAATTATTAATAAATCATCAAATAAAAGTTTCAAATACAGTAAAACCCCGCGTAAGGGAATACCCTCTGTTCCGAGCAAAGTGACTCCTTAAGCGGGGTTAAAATCAAATATAAATTTCTGTTCCGTGCAAACTGACCTCTTAAGCTGGGTGCCCTTAAGCGAGGTGTCCCGGAAGCGGGGTTTCACTGTATTCCATTTGCTATGCATAGCAAATGGCAGTGGGTGGCGAACAGTGATGAAGATAATGCAACGAGACTGAAACTTAGAAATGTCTGCCGTTTTTTCCACCATTAGTGCCGTTATTTTGATGTTCCATTCACTATGGTGGCTTAACTATTGAGATGAGTCCCTGCTGTGTTTTCCACCTTTCTTTCTCGTTCTCTTCTCTGAGGCAGGAAATTCCACAAGAAGGATATGTGCAACACAATTCCTGAATAACCACATCTATGTAATTCACATAAATTTATTTCCCCCGCATGATATAACTGTGTTGTCGATATAATTTAATAAAAAAAAATACAGGAATTTTTTGTGCAAAAACGAAATCATTGACAAACTAGACAATAGAGGACAGGTCTGCTGGGGTGGACATAGACTGGTTCCCTGCCCTAGAATAAGGGACAGGTAACGGGTTCCTACGTCCTTCAACTAGGCCATAGTACGTCCCGTTGTCGCTAGGGCCAGGGCGCTCATGCTTTCAAAGCGGATATATCTCTGCCGAGCCCACTAGCGGATACCCTGGGAACCACTAGCGTATCTGGTGGTCTGCCAAGGTTGCGCAATCTCACAATGCAACAGAAAAATGGAGGCGTAACCAATAATGCACCACGAAACTGGAACCCGTTGCCTGGCCTTTAGTCTTACTAGGCCAGGCTGCCAGGCTAGGGTGGACAGCAATTACCAATCTGTTTGCCCTCTTGGTGGCCTTGCCTCCTTGTGGTCCAGACCGGATATGCTTGCACGCAAGCATAACACAAGTGACCGGGGTGGGGAGTCAGCTCAGTGGTAAAGAGCACTGGACTTGTAATCTCAAGGTTGTCAGACTTTGTGGGTTTGAGTCCCACTGCAGCCACTTTTCTCCTTCACCCCCAGCAGTGGTAGATTTACTGCTATATCAAAGGCCATTCCTTCTCATACCATGTCTATGTCGTGTTGAAAGTAAAAGAACTTTCACCTCAGTAAATGTGTGTAGGGTTGGGATTTCTACCTACATTCATCTCATAGAAGAGGAGGACAAAGGGTAAGGCTCAAGAAATAACTGATCGAATCTTATGGTTGATTTTTTTTTTCAAATAATATAAAACGAACAAATACCTTTAGATATAGATTTATTATTGCAATTATATCACCCTCTCCACTTCATGTCATTATTGTTTCACCTTCAAATATTTTGGACTGCACTTGAGCTTGTAATTTCGGACCTCACTGAAAAAAACTGTTATACCTAACAGAAGTGAAATAAAGTCTTATTAAAAAAAAAGACATTCTTAAGTAGACACTTTTCCGCACCCAGCCCGATTCCATGGCTAATAACGATGTTTTCTCAGTCTCTGGAAGTAAATTCCACATGAACTTTAATGGCAACTTACTCTCTAATTGGGTAACAGTAATTGGAATAAAAAGAATTTCTATTCAAATTACAATTTCTTCCTAGAATATATTGCAGTTCAGTGTGGGGCTAGGCACCAGCCAAAAGCTTTTTTTGTAATGGAGAAGTATCTATTCCTTTTTGTACAAGTGAGCTATTATTTCCTCATGGGTAGTACCAATAATTATACTAGTTGGTAGTACATGGGCTAAGTTGGATTATTATACATGTCCTTCTCTCCTTTTAACCAGTATAAATTGGAAACAAAACAGTCCCTTATTATCACGGTGATACAATTCAAATTAGATGTTAGTGGTTCCGGTTCCCTGTATAACTGATGACACAAACTTTTTTCAATTCAATTTTATGAAGTATGACCATCATGCTGAAACTGTTTTCAAAACTGCTGTTATCATCCATTGATAACTATATCCTAACATGGTTAAGCAGGTATTCCACCAAACAGGTGCTCCACAGGTAGTTTTTAGCCTCCAGCCAACGTTGCTCGCTGGGGGCAGCCACCCCTATCTCTTTAAATTCTCTGAGCTGTTTTCCTATTCTAGCCACGCCAACGATCATAAGGGACACATATATCACCCAGCGATCTCTTCCACCATGCCTCACCACCAGGCGGTGGGTAAGTCGTTGACATGCAGCGGGTTTACTCCAGCCATTTGATGGTTTGTTTGTTTGTTTGGGTAGTTAAACGTCCAATTTGTTCAATTAGACTTCCATTTGATGGACAAAGGAATGCACCGTCATGATCGGATTTTGTACAGGAACCATGACAGCTCATCAAATATGTGCTGAATTCTGTATTAAGGATCTGGCACTAGGATTTCACCCAGCATACCGAAACAGTCTGAATATGCAGTCTCTGTTCGCAGGTTCGTGACTCACGGGTATCACCCATCCATGTTGACGGAGTCCACTCAAGTCAGTTGTAGTCAGGGGGAAAAGTGGAAACATTTTCAAGTAGATTTTTCTGCCTCAGAGAGACCAGTAAAGCTTAGATAACACGTCCTTGTCGGCCATGGCATAGGGTCAAGGGTCTTCGGGAAGGTTCAAACCACTGTTCTAATGGCATAGGTGAAGCAAAATAAATATCTTCTTGGTTTGACACAAGGAAAACCAAATACGTATACTCAAAATGAAAAAAGTGGATTTCCACGAAAAAATGGAAAACTGACATCTCTGCTCAAGTATAGGCCAGGAATTGTCAACACGGATACCAGCAATGCTCATGACACCAGCCGGCTGCCACTAAAAATCGATTGAAACAGTTTTCTTGGAACAGCTTTAAAATGGTCTATTGGCTCCAGCTGGCAGTCGGTGACGAGTAACATAGCTTTCGCTGGCCAGCAATAGTGTTTAGGAGGCATGATGATGGGCTGGCAGTCGGAAGGGGTTATGAGCCATTCCACCAAGCAGATCATCGCTGCCAACACGAGATATGGGCTGACGACAGGTGACCATAAGGCCACCAGCCAGGGCTAGCGAAGGCTTGGTTGAACGCCCGCTTTAGCATCAGTGGCAAGGTGGCCACCTCCCTAACATAATATTCTTGTAATAAATACAAAGTCTACTATTTATGAGAAATGTCAACCATGGTCACGTTTTCCTAGAACTTATATAGGTGTAATATTTAGTAGCATTGTATGGGACAAAGATAGTGTAATATACAATACATTAAGATTCATGGCCGCTATTCTCTACAAAGAGACTGGTGATATAGAATGTATACATATTTATGGTTTGAATGCTTGTAGCCTGTAGGTGGTGGGACAGAACATTTCCTATAAATCAAACGTGAGCAGGCCCATTTCACTCACTGGGTGAAGACACTTGTGACATGACATATTAGGGGATGAAATTGACTAAATTGCCAGTAGACCAATACAAGTAACCGATTTGAACTTATAATGATATCAATAGGCCTACTTGTGAACCCCCTTCCATCTACTACTACTAGTAGTGTCACTAGTACTACTAGTACTAGGTAGCCCCACTGTGCAGCATGGGTATCTAACGGAAATAAATGTGCGACTGCCTTTTGGTAAGTTTCCAAAACTGAGAAACCACCACGTCAAAGCAAGTCATTGTTTATATAACGTGCATGCCACCTTCTTTGTCGAATCTTCCTCGGCCAGGGCAGAGACAAGCAAGGCCGAGAGCAAATCCCAAACCAAGCCTACCTTTTTACCCTGAACCGGGGCTACCGACAAGCAAGGCAACAACACAGACCGAGACAAATGACTCCCAACTGGCGCCGTGGGACCCACTATTTTTCCATTTGCAAACCCAGGAGCTCCGGTTGAAAGTGGGTCCTGAAAAAACAACAGGAATAGCTCACTGGGTTATAGTAAAAACCTAGGGTTAGGTTGTTCCTCGACTGACGTCTTGGAACTAGCAGCGCCATGTTGGAAGTGTGGACTCAGCACACTGCGCAGCTTGGTCCGAGTGGCGCAGTGTGATAGCCGTAGTTTCCCTCCGTATGTTTAGAATCTTTGCAAGCTTGTCAACCATAAACTAACCCTTGTCAGGAGCTAGAATGTCCACTAGAATACTACTGGAATATGAGAGAACTCTGAATCTAATTCAAGTAATATGTTTAATCCGTAGAGCATCCGTGATTGAATTCTTCATTTACAATTCCTCAGTACTCGTCTGAAGGATAGATGGCGCCACCATTGCGGAGTTTCGCGCCTCAAAATGTGACGCGTTCCCTAGCAACCTGAAAAATCTCTGTGGTATCATGGCAACTGTGCAAGAGTTATCTACATGGTAACACTAGGTTAGATACCTGAACATCCGCCCACAACACTAACTCTCACAAGATATTCTCTCTGCTTGTTTGAGTGCTTCCTGCGATCAGAATTCCTTGAAAGTCTAATCCTTTCATTCATGATGAGTGAGAAGATTGATATCGATATCCAGCAGATTGGCTTTGGTAAGTATATTGGACATTTTTTCAGAATTATCCGAATACTGCCAATTCTTGTATCTACATCACTGACATTGACAACTAGGGACTAGGGTCTAGATCTCTAGAGCTACATGATGAGCTCTGGAACAGAATGTTACATGATATTAATTAAGCATTTCGCAATACTGCTCCTCTTTTGACTTTCCATGTTATTAGATATAAGCCTGCCTGGTTAAACGATAATATTCTTAATTCCATGAAAACACGAGATTATTTCTACAGAAGAGCCCATAGAAGTTAGAACTAACAATATTAACGACTGGCGACAGTGGCGTATCGCAGAACTTCACCGAAATCAAACAGAAAACCCTATAAGAAATACTCAAATAGCAAAAACCAGTTATAGATAAACTTCTTATCGACAATAATGGTGATAACAAAAAATTGGAGAGGTATCCGACAACTCTAACCGAATGAAGACTCACTCCAAATAGAGGAGCTTATTATTGACGAAATCTCGCTTGATCCTAGCCAGTATACCCGGCCCTGTCCCCAAACAGGATGGAGATCAGGGGTGAACACTTTACCTAGCTTGATCCCATTGCCACAGATAAAAGAGCAAATTAAATATTGATACATTCTTCGCTACAATTGGTTAGGAATTGGCTTGTGTTCTTCACGCCCAGAATAACCCCCCCCCCCTCCCCGATTGAGAATGACGACGAGACTGACTTATCTCAGAATAAAATGTACGTTGAAGAAATTATTCAGCAATAAAAGATACCAACTTTAGTTTGTCTTTCCCAACATCAAGTCATTAATCCTACAGATTGTTTTCCCCGCATCCCCGGACAAACTCTAGACAAATTTTTAACTGTTTTTTGTTGTGGTTTTTTTTGGATAAATTTCTTTATTGAGTCAAGAATCAATACACGTTACTTTTACCATGTTTTCTTGTGAACATATCAGCTCAATAAAGAGCCCCTTATATCTTTCCTACAAATTGGAAAACTACAATTCTAAATCCAATAAAAAATAAGAGCCAACTTAAACTAGTTAGCAATTACAGACCTATTAGTCACCTTCCACTCCCTAGTAAACTATTGGAAAAGGTAATAAACAAACGACTCGAGCAATATTTGGAATCTAATCGTCTAGCAGAAGCGCAACATGGTTATCAATCAAACAAATCCACCTCCTCAGCACTGCATATTTTTCATTCAACTACTATTAAATAGATCTAGATCTAGGTATCATCCATCGGTTATTAGATAAGTGTTGTAAATACCAAGAATTTACATTGAACGATGCGAAAGATCCCTGGATCAACTAGTAATAGAGAAAAAAATAAAGTCTGAATTAAAACCAAACGAACAGAGAAACGGAAAGAGGAGAGTAAAGCCAAAAGGGCAAGAAATAATGTACATCATTTAGTCACACCAGTCAGACAATCCTATATGAATCAACTAGAAGATAGTAACTTGAATTCAAAGGTGTTTTGGGTAACTCTAAACAGAATCTTACCTGGTTCGAATGTTGATCTGATTTATAAAAGAATGTACTAAAGGATTAAGCTTTAACTAAAGTGTGAATTCTGATAATGAAAGTCCAACTAAATTATGATTTATTGATATTGAAAGTAGACTCTACACAACTCCACGCACCTTATGTGGTTTTGTCTTTAAAAGAATGGAGAGCAAAACTGAATTGTTCCCACCCTGAGTTAGCTTTCTAAGATTCACTATATTTGCCAAGGTAACCACTTATTACAATTTTTAATAATTGACTTCTTTTTCCAGTGTCTCCTTCAACATCTCCTTGTGAAATGTGTGAGACTGAAATTAAGAAGAAAGGTCCACTTGGCCGATTCCGCAAGTGGGTGGGTAAACCCTTCAAACGCCATGGTTCCCAGAGCAAGGTGAACGAAAGTGAGAAGAAGAAAGGTGCATTTGGCCGATTCCGCAACTGGGTCGGTAAACCCTTCAAACGCAATGGTTCCAAGGAAAAGGTCGATGAAAGTGGTAAGCGCTTGCACTTGCAGTTACTATTTCAATATTCAGTTGTACGGAACTGGTCTAAAAGTTATGCTATTAATATTCAACAATTACAGGTAGAATCTGAGGCGATGGCAAATAAATCTACCTCCATTGAGGATGTAATGATAACAACAAACACCATCGAAAGAGCTTGTGAGTCTGATGCAATGATTGAGAGCTAGCTGACTGCAGAAATTCCATCTGACAGTGATTATGCTATCCACGTTTAAAACGTTTTTCTGATCCGGAACTGATGTGATTCTTCTATGCGGTAGTTACTAGAACACACAAACTCCCTCATTGAAAGTATGGATTAGTCTACATCCCAATCTAAATTCATAGTTTGAATAGTTACTTGAAGGGACTCTTAAAGTGTCAGAAAAAAATCCTCTCTGTATTTCATAAGATGAGTTAAAACTCCAAATATCCAGGAATAATTGTAATATTTTGACATATTATTGGTTCACAGGCCCTGAAGTGGAGGTAGTCAAGACTACCCCACCTCAAATCGTGATGGTGGATGCCACAACTTCGACAGTTCCGCAGTCGATCAGCCCAATCAGAGACCTCAAGGCAATTAACAAAGAGCTTGGTGAACAGGTTTCCAAGATCAAGGAGGGAAAAGACCAGAAGAAACTCATCTGGCACCGACTGTCGCTTGAGAAGCTCACACACGAGCAGGTCATCGTCCAAGATCATGAGGACCGTCGGCTGTCCAAAGAGATGAGTGAGGAGCTGGATCGCGTGCTTATTGAGAAAATAACACTCGAGCAAAAGAACAGCTTCCTCAATGAGAAACTTCTCCAGAAAATGGTAAATATCTGTCTATTTCTAAAATAAATTGAATTTTCATTATGTTCCAGAACATACAATTTCCTCCCATGTAATACTGGTCATTGCTAGCACTTTTTGTATTTTTCTTGTGCTGATTTATGTAACTTTACATATTCTAATGTAGAATAGATATGAAGGGTGGGGGGGGGGGGGGCAGACATGGTAACAAAGAAATTGTTAAGAAGTTGTGGTTTTTTTTCTGAGGAGGAACAATCTGATATTGAGACACGTTATCAATATTTCTCCTTTTGAAACTAATTATCATTCATCAGTTATTTTTCTTATTTATTTACCTTAACATAACTAGTTATTAACAAGTGTTACATCTTGTGTCTACAGGAACTGTCTGCCAAACCAAAGACATCCATAGGCACCCAGGCGGACGAAGCAGAAGTGCTGCTGACACAGGCGCAAGAAAAGGTAAGATCTTCAATTTCTATTTTGCACGTTGAAATAATACATGCAGACACAATATATTGCTTGTGCTCATGTATTATCATACGTTGATACTAGATGGGTTTTAGTTTATCTTATAGGTAGATATACTATAGCCTCATCCACTTTATTCTTGTCTGTACAGATATAGTTCTCCCAATGAATGTCTAATAAACAGTAACATGATACACAGTACCAGTATAAATCCAAATTACCGTAAGTGTGAAGTAATAATGATGAATGAGGTCAAATAGGTGCAGCGATAACAATATCAAGGAGGAAGAAATAAAACCATGATTGGCATATCACTGAGTGGCTTAATGGTCAAGGACTGGTTCCAGCACTGGTTGTTACACATGTTACAATCATAACCTGGAGAGAGCATAGCAACTGGGTTCAAAAGTGACAGGAAGTTGTCATTATCAATATAGCATCTGCCTTACTTATGAGGTGTTTTTTTCAATTAATCTCATTAATCTTAATTCTTACTTTATTTAAAGATGGCTGCGATTGAAGCCGCGACTGAGGCCTGCAGAGCCGAATTGGAAAGTCTTGCTAAAGAGGAGGCTCTACTCAAGGCCAGCATCAGTTTCTCTGATAGACCCAGCTATGAGGCCGTGTTCGTGCCAGAGAATATGCGCCTATTGATACGTAAGTTGTATTATTGGCTTAGCAAACATGTTGACATGTAATAAATGTAATATGTATTCAGCATTATTCTTAGTGACCATGATAGTAAAATTCTGGTGAACCTACATATTTTTGGGGTGATTTTTTTTCACGTCTTACAAATCTATCTGCAGTTTGTATGTGGATAACTTTCATATTGCTTTTTATTAAAACTAACCCTCATGTAAATAAATCCATCTCACCAATATATGAAACGTTTAGTTGATACAGAGCGAAATTGTAACATCACCATCACTTCTAGCTTAGAGAAAATGGCCCTAGCGGTACATATTTGGTCTACTTTCATGCATAAAATGTATTTTGCTGCCCTGTAAAGGTGGTCCAAGGGTCAGCCAATATAAATATATCTGTGTATTGTTGTAGTATGCAAACAAATCATTCAGTTTTCCTTATTTAACAGATAAAATGTTTTTGTCTTTGCAGAAGCTCACTAAATCGTGCCACAGGTTCCAAGCCCTCTACGTGGTTACACTGCAGGCTGCCTTCAAAACTATGAAATATTCTATTAAACTGATGAAGCAAATCTGTGATACATATCATTTACAGGTCACACTCCAAACCTATCTCACCCTCGCCATTATGAAATGTTCCATTGTGATCTAAGTAAAGCTACTGTGATGACGAAATACATATTTTATGCAAATATTTATACATATTCAATATTTATTCAATCCTTCAATACTTTACAAGACATCAAAGAGATAATTAATTCTATATAGTAGTAAATATGTATTCGTTTAAATAAATTTATTCAACCTGATGATACGAGTTGTGTTTATTTTTCATCATGATCTGTTTGATGCATCAAGAAAATGTTGCTTGGAAGAGATAAATATATCTATAGATGAAATATAGACCAAGAAATAGATTATATCCCACAATATTTGTATATTGTAATGAGCATGCGAAAGAACAACAAAGATGAGAATTAATTGTGGTGGCAGTTGGCTGCCAAAGGTATGAGCGACCACCTTTTATCCTACCCCTAATATAAAATCCCATAGGCTTAACATTGGGTTTCCGTATGCCACGCTGACTGGCATACGGAGTTTTATATGCCACTAGTGGCATACAGCATTATTATCACGTAATATTCCAAAATCGAGGAGATAGGGTAGGATAAAATCAAAACCTGATTCGTTTTAATCTTGGCCACCGCATTCCACTCCTGAAGTTTTGGCTCCGGACTTCACTCGGCTGCACCTCATGAAGTCACTTTGCCAAACTCCAGTCGTGGAATACGGTTGCCAAGATTAAAACGAATCCAGTTTTACGATAGTATGCCCGCTTGTATCTGAAACCAGTCAATGTGTCTATCTTGACACAATGCATGATATGCATACACAATATTGACTGGTTTCAGATACAAGTGGCCGTATGCTCCTAGGCGCTGATGCACAGTGATATCCGAGTGTATGCGAGGATGTTGCACAGAGTCAACTTTGGGAAGTATACAACCGCTTTTATTTGAAACCAGTCTATTTTATTTATTATCCACATTTTCTGGACAAGTGGCATGTCGATATCAAGACATACAAGATATCCGTATTCGCGGGGTTTGTCCATACATACTACCTATATGTTTTCAATGGACCCTTTGTATTAGGTGGATAATAAAAATGCTAACACAGATAACTTGTCCAAAAGAGGAAATGATGATCGAAAATGTTAAATGTACTCAAAGTTCGACCAAAATTAAGTTTCAATCTAAGGTCAAATGTAGTCACTACCAACCATCGCCTATGGAAATAGGTAAAAATATTTGGGATACACTACGAGATTTCGAATAACATTTTTTCAACACCAAAGAATTCAAGAAAGTCATACCAATGAAATACTAAACTCACGACTAGAGGCAAGAGTAGCTAAGGAGTAGTGGTTATCTTACTTTATAAGCTGTGTTCACGTTAGCATTATCATCACTGCATATATAAATATGTAAAGATATTGGAAAACGGCCACCTCAATGTATACTCCATAATAACAGTTTAAGATCTACCTCTGAAGAGAACTGGTGTTTCTTCTCTGAATAAAAAAGAAAAGAGAGGTACACCGAGGAAGGCAGACCTTCAGAGCTCTAATTATCAAAAACCTCGGAAATAAGAATTGTAACTCACCCCAAATCAAGGAGGGATAACCCAACCTGACCCACAAATAGCCAAACTTTCACACTAAATCATACACAGAAATAATTGCCAAAGTACCTAACCTGATGAGATCACTATGGATCGTCGAAACCACGAATAGCCCATTTATTCTCACATGAAAAGAAGCAATATAAACAAAATAAAGTGGCCAAACACTGTGAGATGACATAAAGCACCCCATAAACACACACACACAGACACACCCACACACACACACACACACACACACACACCCACACACACACACACACACACACACACACACACACCCACACACACACAGACACAGACACACCCGCACGCACGCACCCTCAAACACACACACACACACACACACACACACACACACACACACACACACACAGAGCACCAGCGTCACTAGTCATGCATGGAGAGCACACACGCAGCCACCACCCCTCCCCCTGACCACCGCGAGCAGGGTGCATGCAGCACACAGCACTTGACCAATAACCATGCCGTTTATGTTTTGTTTTTGTGAGAGCCGATGAAAAATGGAAGTTAAGGAAAGCGGGTACATTCCGGCTGACACGGGGCTTGCGAGGTTCATTTGTGGTCGTGAGCTCGACAGTATGCAACGTTTATGTAATAAGTGAGCAGCTCCCAGGAGGGTGAGAGCAACTCGGACTGGCAGGACTGAAAGGAGCCGGTTTTACAGACTGACGAGAGAGACTTTCCTTTGTTGTTTCATGTTTTCAAGCTTCATGCTCTACACAGGTTTGTATATCTAAAAGGTCCCTGAGGGTGTTGAATGTAATTTCTGTCTAGAAAATGTTTCGTTATGTTGCTTGTATTATTGTGCTTTGCTTGTACTACGGGGCTATCTATAAGATTAATTTCCAAATTTTTAGGCACTTGGTTTCAGATCCGATTCCAGTGTATCTAAAAAATTTGAGTTGTGCAGCCATACTCGGACTCCAAACATGTCCCACACGATATTGCCATCCATTAAGTATGTACATAGAATTTCTGAAATTGTGGACCCCCACCCCCCTTTCAATCTTATAAACAATGGAACAAAGAAGGAGCATACTCAAAATTTCCAAAAAAAAATTGACTCCCTACTCCCTACTGCTAAAACCGGATTTAGTGATTGTTCACACAATGTTCTCTTCATATAAATTGCTAAAAAAAAGTTATTCGTCTGGACAGAGCCTACTGGGAATGTGAGATGGTTTAGATCTACACACTCGGCTTACATCATCAACCCCTATTTCTATACTACAGGCAACATTTCAATGTCATGCAATAGGCATTATCCATCATATTTCATGTTAAGTTGACAATGACTCACTTTTGGGGTGATACATCTATTACCTTTTAGCTAGAGTCTTTCAGCTCTAAGAAAATAATAAAAACAGTATAGAAAGAGATCTGTCATTGGCACTGGGATTTGTGGCATTTTAGAAGAGCTGTCCTTTAAAAAAAAAAAAATCATAGTATTGTGAGCTTTGAAGCCCTTCAATGTTCGCACATGCACCTGGGTAGTCCACTAGGTGTAGTACTAGCACAGAGTAGAGAGATTTCTATTTTTACTCTGTGGTATTAGCCACTCACTTGGTCACTCTCCAAGCACAACCCAGGCAGAGCCGCTCTCCACCACAGGAGATGAAGGCTGGGAATCAGGCCACACAGTCCAGTGGTATTTTCAAGCAACTTTGAGGTGATAGAATGGCCCCTCTCTCAACTTCAGGAGTCACAGACATACTGACCATTTAGCTGATGTAAGTTTACCACACTTTGGCTATTTTTGTATATATGCATTATCCATAATGGATGGCTCTGTAAGGGTTTCTTAGTTGTGTCTAGAATGGGGCTTGGTTGACCCCTGGTTGACCCTGGCTGACCTGTCTACATGTATACCTCTGCTGGACTTATCTGGTGAGGAAACGTTTCATAGCCTGGGTGGGGAAAGGGGAATGTCTTTGTATGTTGCAATGACCTGTGTCTGAAGTGTGTTGCCTCTATCAAGGCATATGCCTAATATTTGTGTAGTGTACTGATACATATGTTGGAAGTCATTTGTGTAGTCATCCTATGTATGTGTAGTAATCATATACGTGAAGTTGCTGAACCTAACAAGGGAAAAAAACATGTATTGTATTTCCATTATTGGAGAGGTGATTGATGGAGGGATGATGATGCTCAATCCATATAAAACCTATTGGAGACAGGGCCATTGTTAGTTCACGAAGCAGTCACTAGGTGGTTGGGGGACAAACCTGTATTCTGGCTCTTTGTTCTTACGAAATTCAACTGCCTTTCAATATTTTACCATGATTCCCTTGACTCTCTACACCAATCCCAAAGCAGGATGACATAATGATTAAACCCAAGACATGATATTTTCCATATGGAACACTTTATATAAATATGTGAGCAAGGCTAAAGTTTTGACATTTCCCAATTATCACTCACTTCTTTTCCACCTCCTTTAGTGAAGAACACCTACTTTTTCATCTCCATAATTTTAGTGAAGAACACCTACTCGGGGGGCGTCATGGCAGCACCCATGGATCATAGGCTATATGCCGTATATACACTCAATTACACCTTCATAGCCTAGTATGCAAACTAGCCCATGTCACTTTGTACATGTCTTATCCTTGTCTTTTTCTATGTTTACACAACCATTGACCGGTATTTAGAAGGAAACCCACGAGATGGAAATAGCTTGGTCCGTACTCCACCGAGTTTGACTGCAGAGTAACCCACGAAGCAAAGTTGAGTTAATTACTCTGTGGTCAAACGAGGTGGAGTGCAGACCAAGTTATTTTCATCAAGTGGGTTTCTGATTTTATCTCATCCCGTATAACACTATCTATTGATGAAATGAATCATCAAATTAGCCATTGAGTATTGGGTACACGAACCTCACGGCCGTGGAGTACGAGTGCCTAATGTTAAGCCTATGGAGAAAAATACCGGGGTTAGATAATAAGAAAGAAACTGATGAGTGTTTGGTCTGTGTCCTCGTTCGCCATCGAGTTTGGAGTGCTCAGTAATATGAACGAGGCGATAGCCGAGTGAATATTCTGAAGCACTCCAAACGAGATGCTGAACAGGGACTCAGACCAAGCATGAATATGTTTCTGATTTTATCTTAGCCTCGAAATATCTGTCTGTTTATCACCCGTTGAGCAAGAGTTACCGTTCTCGCAAGCCTGTTGAGAACGAGTTCGTAATGCTAAGCCTATGGACGTTTATTCCAGGCTAAGATAAGTGGAAGAACGCCACTAGGTGAATATACCATGTTATATTCAACTGAAACAAAGGAAAGAAAGATCAATGTTAAGGTTTTCTCCAATTTTCAGAGCAGTTATGCTGCTGGTTGCAAAGTGGACAGATCAGCGCATACGCCCGATGTATGAATCATATTTCGATTGGTACATAGCACGGATCATGGTCCTCACCCGTACCCTAGTTTTGACCTGCGATTTGGTGACCCAATGATATTTAATCTGAGAGGTCAGGGTTAGGGTTAGAGTAGCTGGTCTATGACAGGGACAATGTGAGTGCGTTTGGTAAATGTCTCTTTATATTCCTGTGGGTTTATCTGCTTGTCTTTTGTTTTATTAATCGTAGTTCTGAGATGAATACAAGTGTCCATTCCACCACAGAACAAGTGTATATCCATGCGGAAACATGTGATTTTCCATCGATGAGAAAAAACAATTACCTCTCCGAATTATATGTACACTTTAAAAAAAACCACCAATATATCCTCCTATATGATCTCATGAGGCCAAGGCTCAGAAAGCAATGCCCAGGCATGATACAGGGTTCAATCCATATAAAACATATACACTTCTAAACATCACAAAAATTAACCTTGTTTTAAAATTGGGTTTAAAACTAATTCCATATGATACCTCTGTTTCAAAGGAAGCCTTGTTTTTCCCTCTCCTTACCTTCATGCCTTTTCATTGTGCTTGTCTTTTTCAAATGTATTGACTTTATCATAATTACGAATTAATTAATTATGTTATTATTATTAATTAATAATGTCAGAATCATGGTCATAGCTTCAACCGTTCATTCATTCCTAGGAACCCATATTGCATATGTTCGAATGGGAATCTGCCTTGTTAATCATGAAATTATTATACAAATAAATAGATTATCTTATTAATTTCTCTTTTCACATTACATAAATTAATCACAATATTCAAATGATGTATTATGGGTCAGAGTATAGTTGCGATGTACATTAATTACTAGAATTAAAAAACTATAATTGAGCTCTGCATCCCTAGGCAACATGGATATATATTGAATTCTTTTGTATACTAGAACTGCTAAACCTTATCTATGACAATGTTAGATGCATATGTCTTGTGCTGTCCTTTCCCATATGAAAATCTGTTGGTCAACTGACTGTAACTCATAATTGTAGTTTCCTGTACATTACATGTACAGTAAAACTCCGCTTAAGGAGACATCCTCGGTTCCTAGCAAAGTGTCCCCTTATGTGGGATGCCCCCTTAAGGGGGCTTTTCAGTCAGTTGATGGTTAGGCTATATAGCATATAATACCTTCATACAGGTGATACTATGGCATAGGGACAGTGTTATAATCACACAGACACCACACCTACACCTCCAGGAGTCTACACAGGCCGTTGCCTGGAGTCTGATTGTCTAAACACCAGTCTACCCGCCTCTCACACACCATAAACTAGCAATAGAGATAACTCGGAGTGTTGTCCCCACACTGTCCAGTCAGAATTGATGAGGTGTCCTCCAAGGTATCCCCCTGACTGGGTTTAAGAGGCATTCTGTACCGAAATAACTGTCCCCTTAAGCGAGGTGGTCCCTTAAGCGGGGTGGCCCCCTAAGCGGGGTTAGAATAAACTCTTAATAGAGGAAAAAACATTCAGCTTCAAGGAAATTGTCCCCTTAATCGCGGTGGCCCTTAAGTGGGGTGTTCCCCTAAGCGGGGTTTTACTGTACCTTTGCTTGACTGACATTAACTAACCTATTGTTGTAAGTCTTAAGAACAATTACCCCTAAGAAGTAATTGGATACTGATGAATTATGATTGAATGCCAGATCCTCCTTCTGATGTGTTAGAATTAATTCTCTGATTATCTTGCTATTTGTGAGAGTGAAACACATTACATTTGATTTGTTCTGGATCTAGAATAGCTTATATGTTAAAAGAAAAAGAAGACAAGCTACTTGATTCTAGCACCATAATGAGTAAAAGGTTTGGCATTCCACAATGTTGATATCTTAATATAATCTGGATTTCATGTAAAATAGAAATGCACAACAAATCACAAATGATGCTACCTAAATTGTGATAACATGAACGGGTGGGCATCTTGACATAAACTATAGATCAGGGGCCTGTTTTTCAGACAGCAACGTCTTTATTAGTTGTGATCACAAAAGAGTGACAGTTTGGGAGACCAAAACAGTGATCATGACCTAAAACTGTTCCTCAGAGCCGGTCGCTGTTGGGCTGTTTTGATCACTGTTGGTCCAAGGCACAGTCAAACACAAAAACAAGTCTCACATATATATTACTTGACAGAAAATTATGACATTTGGGAATTAGATTTGACAGGCATGGATGATTCAATGCAGTAAATATTGTTTCATGTGATACAGTAGAACTGTATGAAATGAAATATTCCATTTAGAAGTATGAAACTATCACACCAACTTAGGGTTGAGCACTGCAGTAGGATATAAACAAGGCAGTCAAGCAGTGCAGTGTCAGCAGTTGTCACTGGCTTTGGCGAAGCAATTCTTATGAATAAAATAATCATTGCAAAATTATGTAATTTTGGATAAAAGTATGACATCCATATATAGAATCTTATTCTGCAAATATAATTTAATTTTGATAAGTTTTAGTATGAATATCATACATGTATGACATGTCTGACCCTGTCACTGTTTTGGAGACCATTTGGGCAAAATGGTCACCAAATGGTCACAACTCTGGAACACAAAACAGTGGCCAAGACCTTTTACCCCTCAAAATGGTCGCAAATGTTATGACCATTTGTCTCTGGAACCCGATGGTCTCCAAACGGACACTAACTGGTCACTATCAAAAATGATCATGACTGAAAAACAGGCCCCAGAAACATGTGCACCACAAATCATTGTATCTTAATAGTCACGACTACAGCAGTGAGTGCAAAGAACCCTGAAAGCTTGTAACTTGTATGAACAATAATAGAGCATGTCTCAAATACATGTAAAAGAATTACTAGAACTAGAATTATATTGTGATAAATTTCAATACAAAGATTATTTTGTTGGAGCATAAGTTATAGAAAATTATTACAAATCAAAATGTATGAATGTCCGAGTATTAAAGTAATTTAAATGTGTAAAAGTAATTGGATAAAACAAATGCTTGTTGCTCCATATTGACAATATGTTTGGAAAGAATATCAACCGATTGTCCTTTTGCTACTGTCCATAATCAAATACACATATCAAAGGAATACATAATAACATTAATCATCCTTATTTAAGGGCATTACAGAAAGAAATCATATTACTTTGTGTGTTCAAACGAGGATCAAAGTTATGACTGCGAATCTTGAGGTTATCTGGTAATGTCCAACCCCAATATCCATGAGCAACACTGTCTTTGTCCTGTTTGTTTTATTTTGTCCTGTGCTATTTTCCTGTCCTGTGGTTCCGTTTGTCATTTATACTGTATTTTTTATGTATTTTTTTTTTAATTTCACCATAAAGACATTACATTCACCCTCAGTTGGGCATTCCTCCATGCGTCATCTTAAAACATGGGGGATTATGTCACAAATATTAGCCCATTAGTCAATGTGAAGGCTGAGATAAATTCAGGAACCCATTCAAGTTTAGGGTCAGAGCTCAATCCCATCTCGTTTGAATTGCTACATAATTCACACGGCTTCGCCTTGTAAATTACTACGCGATTCAAACTCGATGGGATACAAGCTCTGACCCTAAGCATTCATAGGTTTCCTCTATAGTATCCCATCGAGCTCTGACCCTAAACTTGAATGGGTTTCTAGATTTATCTCACCCTTCATATTGACTAATGGGCTATCATTTGTGACATTTTACCCCATTAGATATTTTCCCCAAATACCTAATGGGCATTAGATACGAGTTCCCAATGTTAGGTCTATTGAGAAAAAATACCAGGGGTGAGATAAATGTTCGGGACCACGCAAGGAAGAACGGCCCAAACCCGTGTGACTATAATGTCTTTATTCGTGAAATGAAAAAGAATCTTTGCAAGGTGCCGCCTATGATTTCCAGAAAGACTGACTGACTGTCCAGATTTATCTTATGTGCTTTGTTTGTTATTCTGGGTCTACAATGTTACACAAGTGTGATATTATCTGCATATCGCTCCCTTGCCGTGATAATGCTGCATGTACTTGGACCCTGGACGACTGTGGCACACGCGGTACCGATATTGTTATGCGGTCAAATGCCATGGAGTACATTTGGATGATGCAAACCACAGCTGACTTTAGACTGGATCAATGTCGATGACTTTTTACTTTAACCATTCCATGAGAAACCGCGCACAAGTGTACACGATTCTGTAATGTGTTTTAATGTGGTCAGTTTGATTCTTTTGTGAAATACCTTTAAATGTTCCCTTTATATCCTTCCAGATTCAAACCCATATTTGGCAGTTTCCACTGTATCCCATGCTGATTACATTTTGTTACAACAAGTATTTATGGAACAAGCATAGTACACTAGGATATTTAATATATAATGTAAGCAGTTTAATTAATTTCCGTCCTATAGCCTTTCTGATTCCATTCCCCGTTTTTTTTTTATAATGAAACGTCTATTTAATAAATTCAGCCTATTTCGTGTTATCAATAGACTGGCCTCAGTCCCTGTGTCCTACCTCTCCGCCTGTGCTGCCACCGCTTCCCTTACCCCCCCCCCCCCCCTACACTCCACCTCAGTCACTGAATTTCTGGTCCTGTCAGGCATTAAGGGAAGTCCAAATTTATATAGTTTTATTTTTTTTAAATATCCATAATCAAAGACTTGAGTAAGTCTACATTATGAACTATACGTAATACGTTTTATTGAGCTAGGAAGTTGTCATGGAAATAAAAGTGTTTTGGTATTCATTAATTCGTAAAAAGCCCAACTTGCGTTATTATTGATAACTGAGGTAAAATTTACTCTGCTTGATTCTTCTTAATAACGAGGAAAGATGGTTTACAATAGGATAGTTCACAGAAAAAAATTACATGTACATTAAAAGTATATTTATATATAGTGGTTCACACGTAGCCATTACTATGAAAGGGTTAGTAAAGATAATAGGACTTTACCCATGGCATATTCTACATGATGCAATGCTCCCAGGGATAAAAAATCAATGACCTTATGTATTTTATAACCAGACTACACCTATCATACTAAGATCGCCCTAGTGGAACCCATAGAAAGCAAATTACATCTTTTATATAACTTTCCGAATTTCATTTTGGAATATATTAAAATAATGCTGTTTATTATCAAAGAGGTGGTTTGTGATTTACTACGTTCATTACTTATTGTTATCAGTGATTAATTGATTAAGATCCCTGGGTCGTGGTTATCTCTTTGATGGTGCAGTGTTAAAAGACAGTCCTCAGACATGCCCTGACACCAGTCACCAACATGGAGCTTATAGTGAAGGTTGTCCTCCTCTCTGCGCTCGTCCTTGGCTTTGCAACATCTAAACATATACCCGGTAAGTATAATTTACTACACCATAAAAACGTGATCGAGTGTTACTACCTGAGGACGGAGTGGAAGATTTAGGTTAATGTGTATCAATTGAATTACGATACAGGCCAGGCATATCTAATCACGACACCTATAAATACACAACATTGACTGGTTTCAGATACAAATTACAAGCGGTCGTATGCTTCTCGAAGCATATAATCGCCCTTATTTGAAACCAGTCTATATTGTACTTATTATCCACATTTTCCTGACAAGTGGCGTACCAATATTTATACATTTGGGTACGCACTATGTTTTTTATACACAATATTTTCCGTATGCCCCGGGGTTATTCAGCCCGGAGTTTATGATATATCTGTATGCTCCGGGTATGTAGATATATATTCTGCCCATGTGTGTTCTATGGACACTAGGTAATAGGTGGACAATAAACTTGATATCAGCTAGTTATGATATATCATGACCTCAGAACCATTTATGATATAAGACAGGTATTGTGAATATGGCATATATCCAAAAGGGAAAGGGGAAGTATGTTATCCTAGACTTCACCTAGAAATGGATTCCATTCTTTGTACATCCAGTATACAACACTGGACCGGATACATGGCAGAAATACTTTTGCATTGTAGAAGGAAACAATTGACAAAATTGCTTCTATAGAACACATAGTGTATGTTGTTTGGATATTAAATAATTTTATCGATATGGGGAAATCATCAATGACTCTTTAAATAATTTTTATTAGACATTAGATTACATTGTACATCCATACCCTACATTGGATGTATGTACTTCGGAAGAGAGTCCTAAACTAAAGCGCAGGTTGATATGATATAACAATACAGCGATATATCACACCGCCTTCACTGAAAATGCATGTATAGTAAAACCACACGGAAGCAGAAACCCTCCGTTCCGGGCCTAAGTGACCGCTTAAGGGGTGAATCCACCAGGCCGATTTCTCACCCGATCAATTGTTCCTGGGCCCTTAAGAGGAAGTTCACGTATTGTAATTCATTTAATTCTGATAATAATAGTTTAATAAATGACCATTTTCAAAGATTTGAGAAATTCTAGGGCATCCGATAATAATCGGCGATTTTCTGGCTATGGAATCGGCTACCGTCGGTCCAATGGAACACCCCCTTTACACGGGGTTTTCAGTCTCTCTATGATTAAGCAATAGGCATAGACACACTGTTATATCCATACAGACATCCCACAGACGTATATCTGACGCCTACAGGAGCCTATACGCAGGCCGTTGTCTGGTATTATCTAGAGGGAGTCTATGCGCCACACATACACACCATGAATAAATAAGCGTAGTCAGTCCAGACACACAACCCCGTATCATAAATACACGCCACCCCAACTACGCCACTGTCCCAACAGGGAGGAAGGGTAATAGGCCTTTTTCCGTAGGCTGGTGTCGCACCTTATCTGCTTAGTTACCCCACGGCTGAAGCAAAACATTGACAATGCCCCTGTAATCACACCCAACGTTCACACTTTAGGTGTGATTACTGTGCGTCTCTGTGGGCAAGGGCCCCGACTCGGACATGTTTGTCCGAGCGGCCGCGTTACTAGACAGTGGGCCGTTAGGCGCCGCTGAACGGCAAAACCTGTATTGCAAATATCTTAAATGCGAATTTATAGGTGAGAATAAACATTATTCACACTAAAAAATATGTATATATATATATATATATATATATATATATATATATATATATATATATATATATATATATATATATATATTTATATATAAAGAGATACTCCGAAGTGTTTCCCCCACAAACCCCATCTCGATTTGATGAGGTGTCCCTCTGAAGTGTCCATTTACACGGGATTGAATAGCTTTTTTTATCCTACCCCTAATAAAGAACTCCATAGGCTTAACATGGGATTTCTTTATGTCACGGGTGTGACATAAAGTGTTTTTTATGTCATTACTTTTTAATGTTGAAAAAATGTGGAAACGGGGTAGGATAAAATCTAGATGCCACTCATTTGAGTTTGTCCACAGTAATGTCTCCGTAATGTCACTCGTCTTCGACTCGTGAAATTACGGAGCCAACAAAATGTGTGACATAAATAAACTCAGACTCAAACTCGTGATGTCTCTTCATAATATAAAAAAAACCCGTCTGCTTATGCGGCATGGACGCTTACACAGGGTTAGAATACACATCTAATGGAGGGAACCGTTCCGCGGAAACGTGTCCGTTAGCGCGGGGTGTCCGTTTGTAGAATTAGGTATGTGCCCTGCAACACTTAGAGATTGTCATATTAAATTTCCAGGGAATTGACATGGGTTTTACTTTTCAAAGTAAATTGTCCAATATGCCTTTAACATATTGCATAACTGTATGATTCTCTTACAGACTTTCCACCTCAGTATGGTGGTCACGTGGACAGCGAGGCGCCTCCTAGCGGATCCCGCGCGCAACACGGGGCGAGTCGCGGCGTCGACTGGGTGGGGCTGGCGCGCGACGAGCTAAAAGAGGCCGTCTACAACTTCCCCAAGATCGGAGTCGCGCGCAACGTCATCCTCTTCCTGGGGGACGGGATGGGCGCGTCTGACGTCACGGCAGCCCGATTCCTGCTCGCGCAGCGGAACCGGAAGTCCATAGAGGAGACGCACCTCAGCTTCGAGTCCTTCCCGGTCACTGGGCTATCAAAGGTACGCTGTACAATTGTATAATACCAGGCCTTATCTCATTCCTAATAATTTCCCCCCATAGACTTAACATTGGGAACTTGTATCCAACGTCCATTGAGTATTTAGAAGAAATACTCAATGGGGGATTAGGGGCTGTCCATAAAATATGTCACACTTAGGGGGGTGGGGGGTAGATTGAAAAGTGTGACACAGCCTAAAAATCACAGGGGGGTGTTAAGAGATGTGTGACAGAACACACATCACCTAATTCCAAGATTTTAGAGGCAACTTTCCAAGACTTTAGAGGCAATTTTGGCCATGCCGGAAAGGTGTTGGGAAAAGTATGATAATAAGTGGTTATGGATGGATATCCTGTTGTGGCTGCATACACAAATCACTGAAATAGTAGAACACCTCATCAAAAAGGCAGCCAAATAGGAGAATGTCCAGATCAAGGAAATTCAGTATATATGCTACAAGAGGTTGAATGTAACAGCAGAGAGTGCAGGTTTCTGCCAAGGATGCAAGATGCCTGTTGCCACATTTTCACCTGTGATTTTGGCT
Source organism: Alentia gelatinosa (assembly GCA_950022655.1). Taxonomy (NCBI): domain Eukaryota; kingdom Metazoa; phylum Annelida; class Polychaeta; order Phyllodocida; family Polynoidae; genus Alentia; species Alentia gelatinosa. The sequence continues at coordinate 41,337,502 of OX465590.1, read as the reverse complement.
GATTATGGCATCAAGCACCACCAACTGATTATTTGACACTTTTGGGTAGATGATTATCAGGTGGAATAGGAGATATCAATTTCAGGTCAATAATTTTTTAATAGATACATCTTAGATCCCTAAGGATGTCGTCATAAATCTAGTAAAGCAGATAATAATAACAAAGTTAGAATGTAGTGATATCATCCATTATGCACTCAGCTGGAAGTACCTGGATACATTTAATCAGTGGCAGATGGCAGGTTCACATTTTGATTCTTCAGTGGTCACCTCCCATGAAAAACAAGGCCTTTCCCTCAGTGAAGATGATTTCTACCATTAATGCATTTGATGCATTTCTACCATAACCCTAATCACACATATAGGAATCCCACCAGTTTGTCTCTTGTAAATATATACTCAGCTGTAGCTTAGGAAGGGATTCTCTGTGATATGGAAATTGTGATCCCCCAACCAATGAAGTAAATGCTGAGCAGTCATTAAGTGGAAATGGTCCGTTATGGGGTCGATGATGCACAAGGATGAATCCCCAAATGCACCACCTGCCAATATTTGTAGAGTGCCCATTTCATGGGCAGGTTGAACTCATAAATATGTTTCATCATATACATGGAGGAGGAAGATGCAGAGTACCACAATGAGGAAGATGTTGATTTTGGTAGTAATTCACCAGGGTAGACTAGACCAGACTAGATTTATGCTTGGTGAAAAGTTCAGCACTGCATATGATTGGTTGGTCTAAAATAACAATTACCACAGTGAAGTATTTTTGTTAATGTTATTATCTATCCTGTGGGGGCATCGGCGAGTATGGTAAAGTATCAATAACTTTTCAGTGATCTAGGAGATCAGGAGTTTTGTCTCATGTAAAATCTCACTCTAAAATAATGGCCTTTTACAGAAGCTTTATCAAAGATGTAACAACTGTTATGTTATGCTATCTACATAAGAAAGAAAATGGGGGGGGGGGTGTTTAGGAAAGTGTGACATAATATTTTGGGGTGTGGTACGAAATGTGTGACAAAGTGTGACAGGGGGGTGGGGGGTCCTAAAAATGCCCTAAAAAAGCGTGACATGATTTATGGACGGCCCCTTATGTCACAAAGGTTAGCCCATGAGTCAATTTGAAGGGTGAGATAAATTCAGAAACATATTCAAGTTTAGGGTAAGAGCTTGATCCCATCTAGTTTGAATTGCGTAGTAATTTACAAGATGAAACCTTGTGAATTACTACACGATTCAAACTCAATAAGATACAAGCTCTGAACCTAGACTTAAATAGGTTTTCTCTATAGTATACCCACTGATACTAAGACCCTTGATATATAGACACCAATAGATAAGCATTTGCCTTCTTCAGATGGTCTTCCCATAGAAAATAGCATGGTGACATAGTATTTTTTAGCATTTCTCATTTGTACATGTTCCCAACTATCATAATCCAGAATCATTTGAAGATAGCAATAGAACATCAGTGTCATCTAGTAACAAAGTCAAAATAATGCATTTTCCCATGGACACCAATAGTTAAGCACTTACATCTTTAGATGGCCCTCCCATAGAAGTTAGCATCGTGACATGCCATTTTTTTGCATTGTCTAATTGCTGATATATGGAACTTATATTATCCTGAGTTATTTGTAAAACTCAATAGAATTAAGAAATCACCCAACTACCAGCATTTATCTTTAGCTGCCACGCCTTTACACTGGACCTATGGTTGGAGAATTCACACTACAGTGGGAGCTCAACCACCTAAGATTCAGTCAAGAACTAACCAAACTATTAGGTTGGTACTATACCAACCGCATCGCAGAACTAGGAATCAAAATTAACATGACTACAGAAATACTCACAACAAAATGCAACAAGGGAACCCTAGAATACATCCACAACATGATCAAGACTCTAGAAAAAGAACAGACCACAAGTCTGGAAAATCGTCGCACAAGAAAAACAGAAGATATAAAAAATACAACGCAGGGGAGGGACGTACCGAAAACAACAAATCAGTCCACAACCTAAGTAACAAAATTCTAAACCAACATCACATATCCGTTTTAGAAAAAGGCCTATCATTCGTCCCCACGCCATATTCACCGAACAAAATAGATACCATCAAAGACACTCTACTTTTTAACAGAAGAATACGACTCAAACACTTCCACCAATACAGCAACATGCAGTCTGACTTCAAACCAGCACTCCCCACAGAATCCAATGGTTGGCTACCACCACATGGAATAGAAGAAGACATAGATGCATTCACCAACCACATACTACACTCAATGCTAACCCTACAACAATCACCTAAGACAAACCACAATCTAACAAATGAACAGAGAAGGGCTCTAAAAGAACTAGTAGAAGACACAGATATAATAATAAAGCCCGCAGACAAAGGAGGAGCCGTGGTAGTCCTCAACACTATAGACTACATCCAAGAAGGAGAAAGACAACTACAAAATAAAGAACATTACCAACAAACCATAATCGACCACACAGACTACATCACCCAGAAAATTAAAAAACAACTTCTAAAAATGGAAACAACCAACCGAATTCCACAAGGGGCAGCAAAAAAACTGCTGCCTAAAAACATAAGGAGCTCCCCATTTTATATGCTACCAAAAATACACAAAATCGGCAATCCAGGCCGCCCAATAGTATCTGGAATCAATAGTCCCACTGACATCATATCCCAAACTTTGGACAACACACTCTGCTCCCTAGTCCCCAAACTAGATAGTTACATCAAAGACACCAAACATTTTTTAAGAATCATCAAAGAAATCGGATACTTACACGAGGACGAAATACTTGTCACGATCGATGTCAGCTCACTCTACACATCTATACCACATGACGAAGGGATAAAAGCCGTCCACCAGGCAGCCCAGTCCATGAACAATCTTCCTTTTGATGCCGACACGATCAAGGAACTACTCACAATGGTGCTGAAAAACAATTGTTTTCATTTCAACAACAACCACTATCTACAAACACAAGGCACAGCCATGGGCACTAAGGTAGCACCAACATACGCCAATATTTTTATGGGCGATTTAGAACAGAAACTAATAACACAAATGGAAATCAAACCAAGAATATGGAACGATACATCGATGACATTTTCACCATCTTCCTATGCACAGAGGACAAACTCATCAAGGAAATGACCAACTTAAATACCAAACATCGTACAATAAAATTATACAAGAAACCAACTGACGCGGATCTATATCTACATTACACGTCATATCACCTGACCCACCAGAAAAACTCAATTTGCTATAGCCTAGCCGTACGTTATCGCCTAATATGCAGCGAAGAAATAGAATTCGAGAAAGCAGCCGGCCAGCTACTCAAAAAACTCACCTTACGTGGCCACCCACACAACCGCCTCAAATGACACATCGACACCGCACGACACTTGGATCGCACACGCCTACTAGAAGAAAACAAGAAACAACAAAACCAGATCATACCATTCATCTTGGAACACAACCCCCAGTACCAAAACGTACAGAACATACTAAAAACAGCACAAAATTACTTAACAGACAAACCTAGCACACACCGATTCCGTCAAAACAAAATAGTCATAGCCTACCGACGACCCAGAAATCTACGAGACATACTGGTACGCTCCCCATACCCCCCTAAACAACCTGTCAGGGGAAGCCAACCCTGCATGACTGACAACTGCAACATATGTAAATATATCAAGATAACTAGAACTATTACCATTAACGAACACACATTTAAAATCAGAGGATTCATACACTGTCAAACCAGAAGCGTAGTTTACGCTGTACTATGCCCTGTGTGCAAATCAGTGTACACAGGAGAAACAGGCAGAACACTCGCGGAACGGATCCGTGAACATATCGGATACATAAAAAATCGCACACCTACCTCTCCGGTATACATCCACTACAAAGACCATGATGTACTACACACTCAAATAGTTGTAATAGGCCTAGATAGTACGGCAAATACTAAAAACACACGGATTAGACTCGAGGAAGCGTGGATCCGCGTAGCAGACACCATGCATCCACGAGGACTGAACCGGAAGCTGTGATACGCAGGCGCGACAACACGTCAGCGACCTAGATACCAGCCAGACAACCAATCGCGACCCAACGGTATAAATAGAACCTTTGAATATTCAACGAGCGCATTAAGCCCATTGACATCGTACTGTACACATCGAGTAAAAGACAAGCAGAAAACGAGTAAAGAATTATAAACAAACCACGATGGACTCTGTCACACAGTGTCATGTGTGCCAAGAGTGGATTTCAAGCAACCCAAAGACCGTTATATCCCATATGAGGAAGTACCACAACCCCGACCCCGACAAAACGTGAGTTTATTTGCCATTATTGTAACTATAAATCCAATCGATGCAATAACGTAACTAGACACGAAGTGTCAAGACACGGCTGTCACACGGCTGATAAGACGAACACCCATATCGCCCTAAACCCGTACATAAGGGAGGACAAAACGAAAACCACTAGAAAAGATAGAGAGACCAAACTAAGAGATTTCAAAGCAAAATTTATATATAACCCCAAAATTAACCCTAATAACGTCAAATTCCGCATTATACCTAATCAAAACGCTGTCTTTCAGAGGAAGACCGACAAGGTACCTCGAAGGGAGCAACCAGTGAAAACCTCAGATGCAGTAACAGCGATAAACTGAAACGTATCACATCACGAATTAAAAGCAATAACAACGCGAAAAGACAATTAATAATTCTCGACGATGACACGAAGTCAACCCAACCATTCGCAAACGCACACGCCCAGAATTACCACTGAATAAAATACTTAAAGACAGACTAGCCAAGCTCGAACAAGAAGAAAACACATTGAAGAGTCCAGTAAAGGAACCATCGAACGTTCCCAACGAACAAATTGAGACAACTACGGATAACGATACAGCAGCCGATAACGAAAGTAAAAATAAAGACGAAGAGAAGGAAAACGATAAACCATTAAAAGACATGCCTGGATTAGATGAATTCATGCAGTTACAGATCTCAGACGACGAATTCAGTGAAATAGACATGGACATCACTGAAAAAGCTAAAACACCTTCAAAGCAGATCACACCAATAAAACCACCAGTAACCACAAAGAGTATCGATAAAATAACACAAACCCCCGAGACTAAAAATAAAACAACATCAGAACCCACCACCAAACCCGTAGAGAGATATTACACCAAAAAATATAGGGAAAAACCGACTCTAAAACAGAACCCGACAAAACCCAAAGACAATCCACCACTAGAAACCAAACCAAACACTACTCCACCAAACGACTACCATTATCCAATACTAGAGGGACCACCGACAGTCCCATCAATAGGTTTATTAGTCGATATGTATCACATCATACGTAAAGTCAACCAACCTCTTGGTTGGACAATGTACAGAGAAATGAAGAGACAAGGCATACTATGATAGAAACACCATTGTTCCAAAAAACCTTTACAAGTAAATCAAAAAAAAATTTCTACCATACTCAATACCCGAATTATACATAACAAACCACTAAGCTATGTAGAATTATACTAGAATTAAGCTGACAAATTTCACAATTATTAACAAATTGATTTATATAATAATGTTACAGTTATCACTAGATAAGGGTTCAAAACTATACCCACATTTAAGGGTTAAAAATTATACCCAACCGTTACCGACACAGCAAGAATACAGAAGAGAAGAGAAGACCATTGCAGAACCAGTAAACTCTATATTTCTATAAATAGCCCAGTAACTATGGTAACATAAGCTAACCAATACTCAAATTACGGACCTAATGACTGAAAAAGAGTAACAGATACACCTGATGAAGGCCGTCTGATAACGCCAAAACGTAGTGTCATTGAAGTTACTATGTAAATTGTACCATCATTATGTTTTAAACCTATAATAAATATACAGAAAAATTACACAACACTGATGTTGTTGGTTTTGTGAATATTATTCCAAGAAATGTATTACATTCTCACTCTTCAAGCTAATTTTCCATCTTCATATTTCCTTTTGTGTGAATTTTAAATCAAATAACCATAAAAGTATGAATTTTGTGAGCTATGAATATTTCGGCTCTCAGAGTCCACTGATAAAGAAAGCTGCTTGGCTCGAGAGTGAGAATCTGTGGCAATGACCAGGTTATTTACATGCATTTCTCTGTACTAGACCCACACGGCAGACCGTGCATTTACATGCCTTTCTCTGTACTAGACCCACACGGCAGACCGTGTATTTACATGCCTTTCTCTGTACTAGACCCACACGGCAGACCGTGCATTTACATGCCTTTCTCTGTACTAGACCCACACGGCAGACAGTGTATTTACATGCCTTTCTCTGTACTAGACCCACACGGCAGACCGTGTATTTACATGCCTTTCTCTGTACTAGACCCACACGGCAGACCGTGTATTTACATGCCTTTCTCTGTACTAGACCCACACGGCAGACCGTGTATTTACATGCCTTTCTCTGTACTAGACCCACACCGCAGACCGTGTATTTACATGCCTTTCTCTGTACTAGACCCACACGGCAGACCGTGTATTTACATGCCTTTCTCTGTACTAGACCCACACGGCAGACCGTGTATTTACATGCCTTTCTCTGTACTAGACCCACACGGCAGACCGTGTATTTACATGCCTTTCTCTGTACTAGACCCACACGGCAGACCGTGTATTTACATGCCTTTCTCTGTACTAGACCCACACGGCAGACCGTGTATTTACATGCCTTTCTCTGTACTAGACCCACATGGCAGACCGTGTATACATTAACATGCCTTTCTCTGTATTAGACCCACACGGCAGACCTTGTATTTACATGCCTTTCTCTGTACTAGACCCACACGGCAGACCGTGTATTTACATGCCTTTCTCTGTACTAGACCCACACGGCAGACCGTGTATTTACATGCCTTTCTCTGTACTAGACCCACACGGCAGACCTTGTATTTACATGCCTTTCTCTGTACTAGACCCACACGGCAGACCGTGTATTTACATGCCTTTCTCTGTACTAGACCCACACGGCAGACCGTGTATTTACATGCCTTTCTCTGTACTAGACCCACACGGCAGACCGTTTATTTACATGCCTTTCTCTGTACTAGACCCACACGGCAGACCGTGTATTTACATGCCTTTCTCTGTACTAGACCCACACAGCAGACCGTGTATTTACATGCCTTTCTCTGTACTAGACCCACACCGCAGACCGTGTATTTACATGCCTTTCTCTGAACTAGACCCACACGGCAGACCGTGCATTTACATGCCTTTCTCTGTACTAGACCCACACGGCAGACCGTGTATTTACATGCCTTTCTCTGTACTAGACCCACACAGCAGACCTTGTATTTACATGCCTTTCTCTGTACTAGACCCACACGGCAGACAGTGTATTTACATGCCTTTCTCTGTACTAGACCCACACGGCAGACCGGCAGACGGCGGACTCGGCCGGCGCCGCTACAGCGCTACTCTGTGGCGAGAAGGTGAACTTCTACACGGTGGGCGTAAAGGACTCGGTGCCGCTCTACAACTGCTCGGCTCTGACCGAGGAGAGCAAGCTCCGCTCTGTCCTCAAACACTCACTAGATAAAGGTAGGAGCCTTCTATGGCGATTTTTTTGGTAAAATTCTTTGTAGAATGTTACATTTTTCATTTAATGTCAAGGGGAAAAAAGTCAACCATTAGGCCACTCAAAAAAAAAAAATTGTTTCTCATCACCAAGCCATGAAAAATATGACGAGGGCGCTTTTTTTTGTTGCTTTTTTTTTTTTTTTTTGCTGGGTCAGAGATGGCTTTTGAAGTGTCTCTATTCCGAGCAAACTGTCCCCTTAAGCGGGATGGTTCCCCCGATGGTCAGGCTACTTCATACAGGCCATACTCTGGCATAGAGACACTGTTATAACCACACAGACACCCACAGACACCTACCTGACTGTCGGAGGCCTCCCAACATGCTTACGACAATTCCAACATGGTGGAATTGTTGGAGTGTGTCGGGAGGCTTCCGACATGTTGGAGTGTGTCGGAGCATGTCAGAAGGCTATCGCAGCATGCTGCACTAGTGGAGGCAGGCTTCCGACAAGGGCTAAAGGCGGGCGTCCACCAACCATGACAAGGCTATGACAATGGCATTCCGACAAGGTCCACGACAGGCCTACGATTGGTGGACCTGTCGTAGCCTTGTCATGGTTGGTGGACCCCAGTTCCCGACAAGAATCTACGACAAGGCCATGACAGGCTGTGACTGGGAAGCTTGTCGGGGGCCTTCCGACAAGGCTACAACAAAATCATGTTCGATTTTTCCTACAACTGGACCTTTGTCGTGGAGTGTCATGGCGTGTCAGGAGCATGTGGGGTGTCCCAGGAGCGGGGTTTTGCTCTAAAGGGGGGCGTCCACCAACCACGACAAGGCTACAACAAGTGCCGACATGAAAGTTCCAATCGCAGCCTTGTCGCAGCCTTGTCGTGAGAAGAGCAGTGTCGGGACAGCATGGCGGGCGTGTCATAGACGTTCCTGGTTGCCGTAAAAAAGGCGCCCATGGTTCTGACACACTACAACAGTGATATCGAGGGATCCACAACACTCCACGACAAAGGTCCAGTCTTCATGTGGCAGCCTGTAGTGGCCTTGTCGTAGCCTCTTGTCGGTAACTGGGGTCCACAAACACAGCAGTGTCATGGCGTGTCGGGAGCGTGTGGGGTGTCCCAGGAGTGGGGTTTTACACCAAAGGGGGGCATCCACCAACCACGACAAGGCTACGACAAGTGCCGACATGAAAGTTCCAATCGCAGCCTGGTCACAGCCTTGTCATGAGAAGAGCAGGGTCGGGACAGCGGTGTCCTGGCGTGTGGTAGACATTGCTGGTTGCCATTAAAAAGGCGCCCATGGTTCCAACACACTACGACAGTGATATCGAGGAATCCACAACACTCTACGACAAAGGTCTAGTCATAGCAAAAATCGAACATGTTCGATATTGTCGTAGCCTTGTCGGAAGGCCCCCGACATGTCGCAGCCTGTCATGGCCTTGTTGTAGCCTCTTGTCGGGAACTGGGCTCCACCAACACAGTCGTGTCATGGCGTGTCGGAAGCTTGTGGGCTGTCCCAGGAGTGGGGTTTTACTCCAAAGGGGGGCGTCCACCAACCACGACAAGGCTACGACAGTGCAGACATGAAACTTCCAATCGCAGCCTTGTCGCAGCCTTGTCGTGAGAAGAGCAGGGTCGGAACAGCGGTGTGGTGGCGTGTCATAGACGTTGCTGGTTGCCATAAATAAGGCGCCTATGGTTCTGACACACTACGACAGTGATATCGAGGAATCCACAACACTCCAACTCCAGAAGGCCCCCGACAAGCTTCATGTCGCAGCCTGTCGTGGCCTTGCTGTAGCCTCTTGTCGGGAACTGGGGTCCACCAACCACGACAAGGCTATGACAAGGCTTCCAATCGTAGAGCTGCCTTGGACATTGTCGGAAAGCCATTGTCATAGCCTTGTAGTGGTTGGTGGATGCCCCCCTTAATTGGTTACATGACAACACTTGATGCATCACTTTTGCCAACCATATAACCACATTGATTGCATTCCCTACATCAGGAGCTTTAATTTGATACCAAATACTCATATTTTTCATGATTTCTATCAATGTTTCATCTCATCTATGAATGAAAAAAAAAAAAAAAAAATCTTCTAAAAACGTTTTTGCTGACGCGCGCGGTGATGAGAAACAAGTTGTTTTTTTTAAGTGGCCTTAAAAGGCATTGGACATCGTCACAACTACGGTATATATAGATATTCTATGGCATAACCGTGGCACACAGTCACACCATGTTAAGTATATGTACACTTATATGAGGGGTAGGATAATATGAAAATTGGCATTCTAAAAGGGACGCTACAGTCTATGGCATCTGATTTCGAGACATGGTTATATTAATAGATATGTTCAATGCTTGCAACAACAACAACAACAACAACAGCTGCTTTGGATTATCAATATCAGGCTCTGTGTGTACATAAATGTCCCCTTTAGGAGATATATGAACTGTGTCTCGCTTTAAGTGTCCATGTATTATAAGCTTGCGCATAAAGTTTATGTGTAAAACTATTTCTAGTATATACTACTAGAACCTTAAGCAAGTTGGATTCAATGGGCAAAAAAACACAATGGATCCTTTTATGGAAAGTGAATACATTGCATTGTCTGAGAGCACTCAGCCATACGACCTCCAAACGACCTCTACACGACCTCCACACGTGGGCATGGGTTACCACAGGAGGCTGACACCGTAATTATGGAGAAATTCTTCAAGTGGTTGCTCTAGACATTCATCTTCCCATATTAAGTCAGAAAATAGAACATGGTCTAAGATATCCGAGCTTGGAGTGAATGCTCTAGAAAGCCATTGATGTATGTCCGATTATTTTTTTCGGCATCGATCTAGATCGCACATGAAGGAATTCGTATGAAACGTCAAACTCTGCTAACAAACATGATGTGCAAGCCCTTTCTCCAGACATATACAAATACATTTGTACACCTATCAAGTCACATCCATAGTTAGAGTCATCATATAACACAATTTATCAGTTAATTAACTTTACAATAATTGGTTGGTTTTCACTCAGGTTCCACTCTCGTCCAAGCTCTATATAACATTGAGAGGGAGGGAGGGAGGGAGGGAGGGAGGGAAGGAGGGAGGGAGGGAGGGAGGGAGGGAGGGAGGGAGGGCAGGAGGGAGGGAAGGAGGGAGGGAAGGAAGGAGGGAAGAGAGGGAGGGAGGGAGGGGGAGGGAGGAAGGGAGGGAGGGAAGGAGGGAGGGAGGAAGGGAAGGAGGGAAGGAGGGAGGGAGGGAGGGAAGGAGGGAGGGAGGGAGGGAGGGAGGGAGGGAGGGAGGGAGGGAGGGAGGGAGGGAGGGAGGGAGGGAGGGAGGGAGGGAGGGAGGGAGGGAGGGAGGGAGGGAGGGAGGGAGGGAGGGAGGGAGGGAGGGAGGGAGGGAGGGAGGGAGGGAGGGAGGGAGGGATCCGTTCAAAGCAAAGGTGTCCGTTAACGCGGGGTTCTAATGTAATTCGCTGTGGGGCTTGACTTTCAGGTAAGCGGGTGGGCGTGGTGACGACGACGCGTGTGACGCACGCCACACCGTCAGCGGCGTACGCACACAGCGCAGACCGGAACGGAGAGGCCAACATCCCCGACAACAACATCGAGCCGAAGAAATGCAGGGACATCGCACAGCAGCTCCTCGACGACGACAACATGAAAATCAACGTGAGTGTGGCTGGACAATAACAGCAGAGTTTGTTTGTACCATTTAGGAACCGGAAGTACCCCCAGTCACAAGCACTTTGGAACGTCCAGTATTAAGCTAGGTACATCTAGTTGCAAGCCCTCCAGTCGCACAGTGTGAAACTGAACTTTGGGCATTGCAATGATATTGCAGGACAATACCTTAAGGCAAGATAATTCTTAATTCACTGTCCTGACATTGCCAAGCTATGTCAGGACAATGCCTTAGGTCATTTTGTTTTCACTGGTTTGAAATAAATGGTTTATCAAATGATTTTCTCAAATAATGACCAGGGTATATGTGAGGATTTATTATGTTGCAAAATCGAATGCCACCATAGTTATAAATATTGGTATTCGGCAATAGATACCTGGGACCTATTTCAGTAGTCTCGTGACATTAGGCCTAGACAGACATCAACAGCGGCACCAACAGTGCAAGCAACAGCGGAAAAAGACTAGCAAATATCAGAAAATCGGAGTGCCCAATCTTCTTCATATTTGGAACGATTATAGATTATATGTATCCCCTACTCATGTTAAAGTGTCATTGCTAAGTGAATGAAACTCCGTGTGTCATCGACTGCAATCTTGTGATCTGTCCGTATGATGTCACAGACGCCATCTAGACATGTCACGAAACTACTGAAACAGGTCCCTGGTAAAACATCCAGTGAGACTGCCTGCCGCAGTGTTCCCCACAGTATTTTCACGTTATATGGTCAAGCGTTGCGTATTTACAGTATGCGGCATGGGTATATGATAATATCCTTATTGAATACGTCCAAGAACATCTACATCAAGATTTATTCCTTTGTGCCAACGTCTAGTATTCACGATCTGGTACCTATAGAAGACAAAATATGTACAATATATCTTAAAACTATAAAATAGCTCAAAGATTCTACAATGCCTGGGCTTTTACTGTGGAGTAACCAAACCCCAAACATATGATATATACAGTAGAACCACACATAAGCGGGGACCCTCCATTCCAGGCCGAAGTTTCCGCTTATGCGAGGTGGCCGCTTACATGGGGTTTAAATAAATATCTAAAACAGGGAATCGTTCCGAGCAAAGGTGTCAGTTAACGCGGGGTGTCCGTTGATGCGGGGCGTCTACTTACGCGGGGTGTCCGTTAGGCGGGGTTCTACCCGCATTCCCCGGAAGATACACTAGGCGAAGCTGGCAGTAAATTACTTCCTTCATCAGTAATCTTCCAGTGGATATACATAGCGGAAGTCCATAGTAAGTTTCTTTTCAATGCTAGATATATCATGTGAGAGAATTTCCCCCGAGTTATAACTTCAAGGTAAGCTATAGAAGAACATATAAGAGTATATATCCGACTAGCATCCATAACGTGGACTATTACCTCCTAGACGTAAAAGGGAAATACCCACAAAGGGCAGATATGCAAATCTCTTCAGCAAATGACAACCAAGATTGAATCATAAATGACAGTTAATCTGGGGAAAACTACTCTTTAGTTGCGATTGTCGGGTCCATTTAATGATCAAAGAACGTACATGAAGACCATTTTCTGTAATTCGTACAAGGGTAATCATTTAATATTATTCAAGTCCGTTGGCTAAGACAGCATTAGCCGTCCATAAGGTCGTCCATAAGTGTTGAATAAAGGTTACCCACATCGTCCCCGGGTCTCTATAGCATACAGAAAAGGGTCTTCTTGTACGATCCTTTACTATATACCCATGCCGTATTTACTGTAAATATGCACCGTTTTGACATATAACGTAAAAATACTGTACGGACCACTGGTCTGTACACTAAAATACGGACCACCTAGCCATACACATTTATTAGACATTGTTGTTAAGACAAACAAAATTAATGATTTTTTTTTAAATTTCGGGTATATAGCAGATGGCAATTGTACGGAACTCGGCGTAAACGCCTCGTTCCGTAGAAACCGTAAATTGTCATCTCGTTCTGTGACTTGTATATCATGGTTAGGACGTTCTATATAAATATTGTTCAACGAGCCCATGGTATCATAATGCCAAATGGGGAGGACCATCAGAATGGTCAGAGAAACCTCAAATGGTATCTTTCTGATAATGGAGAATTTGCAAAGTTGATATTTAATCTCATTTGCTGTATTCTAGGTGATGATGGGCGGCGGCCGCTCTAATATGTACCCGTGTAGGCCTACTGCTGAGAATGGTGCATGTACGACAGGAAACAGGGAAGACGGCAGAAACATCACCCAGGTTAGTCACCGCATACTGCTACCTGACTCTATAATAACCACATCTATTCTATATTGATACCTACTCGATGGCTACCACAGCCTACCCCAAATATAGTTTTATTACACCTTTTAAATTGCCTCCTTCATTTCTTCTCTCGTATTCTATAATGACTACCTCCTACTATATGATAAATATATGATATTCTATAGTGACCTTGTTCTCTGTAAGATTATAAGCATGTCCTATGGGGATTGCATCCTACTTTTCAATAATCCTATTATGTATTGACTTAACCCATAACTGCATTCCAATCTAAAGATCTAGTACAATCTTCATTGCACTCAACTAACTGATCCATGATTAGTACATCATATCAGATAATGAATCCAGTTGTGATATTTTAAAAGAGATCTATTCTATTATCTCCATCTTTTACTGGACATATATTATAACTACTTCCTTCATCACAATTACCTATTCTATATGACACATAGCTATTGTGTTATGGAGGCAGCCATCCTGCCCCCGACGTCAAAATGAAACACCAGATGGCGGGTCTAAGTATCAATGAATTTTATCTTATTTTTTGTTTGTTTAGCCTAGTCTCACAATTATCTATAGATAACAGCAGATAGATATTTGTCCCCCGACTAAAGTGGCGCTATCTTACTATTTCCGGGCGGATGATGGCAGAACTAGCGATCACTCTGTGGCCTATCATGAACATATCTATCACCGCCTGAAAGTATAATGTCTCTTTAGTGATGTCATTCACATAGGGGAGGAACTTATGAAAATGGTCAAATTTAATTCACAGGAATGGCTCAAGGGAAGGAAGGATCTGAAAGAGGGATCTTATAGTTACATCACCACAGCTAATGAACTCGAAAAGCTGAACGAAAACAACACAGACTACGTTCTTGGTGAGGCTTACACTCATACGAATAAAGTCCTTGGACTATTTTACTTACAAAGGAGCCAAGGGGCCATCCATAAAGTATGTACAAAACAATTCTGAAAATGTTGACCCCCACTCTCAATCATGTACTCAATATAACACAGAAGGAGCATACGCAAAATTTACCAATATTTTGACCCTCTAACCCCCACATAGTGGGTATGTACTTTTTGGATGGCCACTATCCATAAAGTATATGTACAATATAATGTGTACAAAGTGGAGAAGTGGGATTGGGGTCAAATATTTCTAACAGAAATTGTGGGTACGTACGTAATAAGAAGGAAATTGATGAGTGTTTGGTCTGTGTCCTCGTTCGCCATCGAGTTTGGAGTGCTCAGTAATATGAACGAGGCGATAGCTAAGTGAATATTCAGAAGCACACCGAATGAGATGGTGAACAGGGACTCAGACCAAGCACGAACATGTTTCTGATTTTATCTTAGCCTGGAAATATTTATCTCTTAATCACCCGTTGAGAACGAGTCACCGTTCTCGCAAGCCTGTTGAGAACGAGTTCGTAATGCTAAGCCTATGGACGTTTATACCAGGCTAAGATAATGGTTGGTCCCTAACACAATGATTCTGATTCTCAACCTTCTGCAGTGCTGATAATTCACTTTATGTCTTTAGAGGTGAAATTAATAACGGGATTCGACCCCTTCAGAGTTTCCACAACATTATGTCTATATCAATTACCGTTGCTCATTCTGAATTTTGAAAACTGGAATGAGTCAAAGAAATCTTAAATTGAATTAGATCTGTCCGGATTTCACTTTCTAAACTATAGTGTGCATCTAATGAAATGAGGGCTCCACAAATCCGACGGTTTTGTGACTGGGCGTACTTCCGGTTCTGTTACATGTTATGGGAGATATTCCCAACTCCTCTTGAACATGTTCCCTCAGGGGAGCGTTGCTCCATGTTTTGCGGATCACAGAATTGCGACCCAACGTCAAAACCGTTGCTCCAGATTCTTTGCGGATCACGTCATAACTATATCACCATCTATATTCCATTAACAATCTCATGAACCTTTCACCCATGTCACTGAGAATGTGGTGTTTTAATATGTATCGATACAACCTGAAAATAACGATACCACACGTAAGGATCAACTGGAGTAATGCTTTTTCCACATTTCTAGGAGCAAAGAACCCCTGGAAGCATCCTTGTTTCTGTGATATACATGTACTTTGTTGTCTTTTTTGTAACAGGTCTATTCGCTGATAGCCACATGCATGACGAACATACACGTCAACAGATGGTTGCTGACAATCAGCCCTCTCTCTCCTCCATGGTGGACAAAGCAATACGCATCCTGAGGCGTGGGGACCAGGGTTTCTTCCTGTTTGTAGAAGGCGAGTTCTTTTATAGAGTAAATTTAACAACATAACAACAATTGCCATAATAATAGGCGTTCTTCCATAAAATAGTTGTAACTATGTACAAGTAACATGAATGACAGTGTATAGACATTCAGACGACACCACAGCGACAACAACGACAGAAAATCACCAAGATAAAGAAGATAATATCTGATCTAATGATCAATGACATGTACGTTGAAAATCTAGGTTTACATATATCTCTTTCACATAAATCAAACAGCGTATAGATCTGATGATCTATTACAAAGTTCAACTTATTTGTCTCCGGTCAAAAATGCATCTCTTAAAGCTGATAACAGAACTAAAATCTGTTCTTCCTGTTTGTATATCTAGAATGTAAAATAATTACAGCGAATATTTATGTGTAGTTAAAGGGCACATATATCTCTGCTTTATAACCAAAGCCACGCCATTCACTATTCACTATTTAAAACTAAATCTACCAGAGCAAACTGTTTACCGATTATTGCCTTGTCAAATATTAGTCTGTATACCACTATCTGAGGTTAACATTTATCTCTACCCTGATATTTTTCTCCATAGACTTAAAATTGGGAACTCGTATCCAACACCCATGAGATATTTAGGAAAAATATCCAATTGGGGATTATGTCACAAATGTTAGCCCATTAGTCAATGTGAAGGGTGAGATAAATTCAGAAACCCATTCAAGTTTAGGGTCAGAGCTCGATCCCATCTCGTTTGAATCGCTACATATTTCACGCATGTTCACCTTATGAATTACTACGCAATTCAAACTTGATGGGATACAAGATTGATGGGACTGTAGACTTTCATAGGTTTCCTCTATAGTATCCTTGTATCATATCTTATGTATCTATATGTTGCATTTACACGATAGCCTATATACATATCAATTACCAGTTACTATTTATACTAAACTTCCGGAAGTCAATTAAGTGCATCAAAACGGAACTCAAGCAAAGGTTGTACATAGAATGATGGACGAGCGAGGTTTTGTACCATCGAATCTTAACCCAACTAGATGAAAATAACAAAAAGAACACCCAATTCTAATTGGACCTGGGATGAACCCCTCTCGATTATGTTATTTGTAGATTATTTGCGGAGAAAGAAAACATGGTTAGGGGATGCTCTATGTTTTTTGTCATCTCTTGTAAGTTGTATGTCCCTGTCTCTCCCTCTCTGGCCCCTTTTTAAAAAAAATCTTACTAGCTAAATGTCTGTCTGTCTGGCAAGTTTTTCTGGCACAATCTTTCTGACTCTCCCTCACTACCTTTCCCTCAAACATTGTCCCTGCTTTCTCTGCTTCTTAGGTGAATGCCTTTTTCTGACCCGGAGAACAAATCCCGTTTGTCTCCGAGTGGCGAAATAGCATTCATACGTCCCACCTTACCACATGAAGAGAACAGATTCCACTCAATCACATTAACCAAGTCTCCATATATTCTATGGAAGTGGATAAACTAGGTGCAAGTAAACTGATGCTTATATCAGTTTTATTTATTGTTTCATTAGGAGGTCTCATAGACAAGGGTCACCATGCCAACCTTCCCCACAAGGCTCTGGGTGAGACGCTCTCAATGGCTGAAGCTGTCCAGACTGCGATGGATCTGACCAATCAGGAGGACACTCTTATCGTCGTCACGGCAGACCACTCCCATGTCTTCAACATTGCGGGATACTCTGAAATAGACGACGATATACTTGGTATGTATCATATGCATTATAGTTGTCATTATTATCCTATCACTCATATAAAGCTCCATAGACTTAATATAGTGTGACTGTATGCCACAGTTATGCCATAAAATATTCATATGACACGGGTGACATATGAAATTAAAGACACGTAACGGGCTAGGATAAAATCTAAACGTCACTCAATTTTCATATAATTGTTTTCATGGCGTTCATTGTCCTCCGTTACAGATATCACTCAGCTCTGCTTCGTGATATCATTCCGCAAAGATAACTCATGCCATATATAAACAATCATATGAAATTTCTTGACATTTCTATTTTGAGGTAATTGGGTGTTGAGCAGTTTTGAATAAATATCGAGCTCTGCATATATACACATGTCCTATATTTGTTAATAAGCATTTATTGATGAAGACATTATCTAAGTTTATAGTTTATATCCAAAAGTACTCATATGAATTGTTTCAGCAATTCAAGTGATATCCTCCTTCTTTTTAAATGGTAAAAGGAACAATATTCTATGTGATTAGAATGATAAATGAAGAATAAAAAAAAATTATTCAAGTGATTATTGGTCGAGTATCTATAAATTTTGATTGTTTCGGTAGTTTAACGTCCAATATGTTCTATCAGACGTGAGTCATGTAAACTGATGCTTATTATGGAGAAACCAAACAAGAGTTAGTTGTGTTGCTGTTGATCGCACGACAGCAAGATCGCGTATTACTGCGCGAGGCAAATCCGAGAGCAGTAATACGCGATCTTGCCGGAGTGCGATGAACAATAACACAACTAACTCGAGTTTGGTTTAGAATTTATCCTACCCCGCCCGTCTAAATTACTTTTACATTAACAGATGACGTCATTTGTCAAGTGTATCCCACTAGAGCAGTATTTTTCATTTTTCTGAACTCCAGACCGAATACAGTGACCCAATGTTAAGCCTATGGAGTTTTTTATTAGGGGTAGGATAAATCAGTTTTACCTTGTTTTGTGTAGGTACCTACATGAGTTTATTTGTTTGTTTGGGTAGTTAAACGTCCAATATGTTCTATCAGATGTGAGTATCTATAAACCTTGTGTTGTGTAGGTACCTACATGAGTAAGTGGGAGCCCGGAGACCGCATGCCATACACGACACTGCAGTACGTGAACGGACCCGGGCACGATGTGCACAGAACGCAGAACGGGACGCTCACTCAGCGTCTCAACCTCACCGGCGTCGACACAAGTAAGACTATATTCCTTTATACCTATGACTGAACACTCTATGGTTACACCACGCTACAGGGGGCGGAATAACTTACGTGTACTACCCAAGGCTGACCAATCAGATCGTCTCTTACAAAATTCATATGAAAAGCACAGTGGGGAGGAAACATAAGGTTACTCGATTTTTTTGTACAATTCTTTATTGACTTTAAACAGTTTACCATGTATGTGCTATACTTACATTAAATGATTTCGTGCTCAGGGGAAACGCGTATTACACAGTTACAGCAATATTTCCATTCGTCAATAAAGTAGGCAGAGTTTCAGCCCTACGTTAGGCTGGTTTTCATAACTCGGCCCATTCCCCTGTCATCACCAAATGCTCACTATTAATCAGGTTGCTACATCAAAAAGTACGAATTCATCGTCTTACTTTGTATCACAGATCATAACATAATTCAAGCGGTCATGAGATACCACATTGTAACAGGGTACAAGAGAAAACACATCATCATTTTTTGATCGGAGAATCCAGTTTATATCATGCTATTGCAAGATAATGCAAATAACATAGTTTCCCTCTATTCCGGCATGGAGTTGTCCCTCTGCCTTCACTGCCATATAAGGGATATATTAGGCGTGGTTTCACTCAGCAGCCAATTACTGCATTCATAGCAAACCATGACCTTCAACCTGACCTTCTTATATATAGTGTCTATAGCTCCTTGAGACGTTTCCACAGTCTATATTTGACCTATATTCCTACCTGTGTAGTGTCATGGTCTCGGAGGCTGATCTCAGAGTAAGGAGATCAGAATCATAAGATAAGAATAACAACTGACTGCAGAACTACAAAAATGAATAGCAAGTTCGAGTTTGCTCTCCATGAGATTCTCACTCTCGTTGGGCTTCAGGCTGCAAGCCTAGGTCTGGTTCACTCTGTCCCTATGTGCGGGAGAATCTCCAAGCGGATCCTACCAGAATCAAAGTTTTTTTAGATATAGTAGGTAAAAAAGCCCGTTTCCATTTTGTGTCAGGTCCGTCGGTGGTTCCTGACTGTATATAAGTGATGGCCAATAGAAATGGGCTTTTGGGAGAACTAAAAGATATCTCCGCTGTTTTCGTCGGCCAATGGAAACGGGCTTTATCAGACATCGTCATTTGTTCCCGATTCATCCCAACCATTGGCTCGGTGAGAGTTCGGAATAAAATGTCGATGTACGATACCAATAATACATAGACATGCAGACCCTTCCCGAGCACATCTATCCTTTTGATACCTTTGTATAGCGGCACAACTGACATCAATTGTCGTGAAGTGACAACATGCGATGAATAGGATAATGGGATGAAATATGAGATTGGAAACTTTCTCATGTTTTTTTTTTTTTAAAGAAATTTCTTTATTGACCAAGAAGTATACAAAATAGCAGTCCTTTTATCACAGTCCAACAATTACCTGTGTCAACAAAGAGGCCAATTGGCATCAGATGTTTACAGTCCAGCTTGTGTTAATTGTCTGGCCCTTATTTTTAGGTAAACGATACCAACCTTCAACTTTCAAATGTGATACTTAACATTGATAAATCCTTAGCAATTTCAACACTTAGCTCGTGGAGTAGTCATTGACATTATCCACATAATCTAGTTTCAAAAGATGAAAACATCAACAACCTACACCCAAGATAGACATATCAAGTAAGGGGGGAAAATATACACATGGAATTCACATAGATGTCTCAACAGAGTCTTGGGCAGTGCTATAGAGACAATGTAATCATGGGTGAGCATTTAATTTGCAACCAATTAAAGATCATCACTCAATGGGAATATAAGTTTCCTACAAGCTAGTCCCATACGCATGGTATGCGATCCGATATAAGGGCCCTGTTTTTTAGTCACGACATTCGTAACTTACGACACGTATTTGCTGTCAGTGTGCTAGAGAGATACGATCTTAGGCTGGCTGCGACACTTGCTGTAGATACGACACATAGGGAGGTAAAAGGTGTGTTATAGTCACGACACTCGGTGGCCAATGGACCGGAAAGTGTCGCTATAAGTGTCGGATATCTAAGACCACTCTGGACATGTCGTACCGAATGCGCAACTTCACTTCCCGTTGGAATTAAGCAATGAAATTCTAAGACGAGTAAGGGATACATATAACCTATAATCATACCAAATATCAAGAAAATCGGATGCACCGTTCTGAAGATATCGGAGTTTGAATTTTGTCATAGCATATATTGCTCTGGTGGCCAGTGTAGACCTTGACATCGACTGCGCTTATTTCACTCTCCCAGCAGAGATTCCGCGCTCTGTACCACGAAAGATCTGCTAGGAGAATGATTGTGTGATATCCGATCGATAGCCCGATGTTTCAAATTGAAACGCCCATATCTTCGGAACGGTATGTCTGATCTTCTTCATTTTTGGTACGATTATAGGTTATATGTATCTCTTACTTGTGTTAAAATTTCATCGCTTAATTCGTAAGGAAAGTGTAGGAAATCCACAGTGACGTTTTATAGAACCTAAGACAGTTCTATACTTCTTAACTTCCGACACATTTCGCCAAGATCGTTTGATTCAACCTGCGACATTGTCTATAGCACACCCGCCATCTTGTGTCGTAGACAATGTCGTAGAATCTTGATCCGATCTCAGGCGATCGTAGACTTGCGATGTCGTGACTAAAAAACAGGGCCAAGATCAGCGGACTGGAGCGCACTCGGAGCGCACTCGGAGCGCACTCGGGCGCATTCCGACGACCAGGCCCCGGGCTCTCTCTAACAACAAGGACATGTTGACGAGTGAGTCGGCAGTAACCCCCATGGTGGTGGTGAACGTTCCCAGTGTGCTACAAAAACTATCCCTGCACTATCTGCGTGCCAACTCTGTGACATTGAGAACGGTGCAGAGGGCCGATGTCTCAGTGTTTTAGAGACCAATCATCAGAGACCGAAATACCTGATTTGAATCCTAGAAGGGGAGTTGAAGAAACGGCAAGTTTACAAAAATTAGTAGGTTATAGAAAATGACACATAGACCCTCAAAATAGAAGACAACCAAATATGGTGAATTGTGTGTCAAAATGATAAAACCCCCCAAAAAACCTAGTTATTTTTATTTTATAACTGTTATTTATTATAATTCCACGATTTCCTTCCCTTATATTTTCATGCATTTCAAACGAGTGTAAATAAGTTATTTCATAATAGAGAGCTGGTGTGCTGGTTTTCCTTTCCACTGCAAATGAGTGGGAAAACCAGAGTAAGTTCAAGGGCACTCACTCGCTGCTCAAGCTGTGCATTACCTGTCCCATTATCTATTGGGACAGGAACAAGTCTAGGGTTTCGGGGATTTTAGGGATTTTAGGGATCTACACCCATGCGTTATCTATTGGCAGCTTGTCAGGGAAGAACCTGAAAATCATGGGAGTAATGATGACATATTCATAGGGAAATCGGGTATATGGTGTTCCTGAAACAATATTGGTTGGACATACACAGGTTGAATTGAGGCTTTTTAATAGTGAAGACAATATTTCTGTGTTTTATAAAAACCCTGAGTTCAGGGAGTTCCCCGAACTCTGACATCCCTGTTTGTGACAGTTTTATAGGAAGCCAAAGTGAATCCTCTAAAACGGCAGATACTCGTGCTCAAAACACCATATCCGGAGGCCAGTAAGAACGGGGCTTAGTGGTAAATCTATGGGGGTTCAAGGCTAGAATTTTGTTTTTAATCTTGTTTGTTCCTATTGAAGGGCACTTTATTACTATTATCTCTGAATAAGTCTGTCTCAAATCTACGATGACAGTTAAGTGTATCAAAAATATGGATTTAAAAGATTGGAGATCATATAGGGAGCCAAAGTAAACCCGCTGAAACCACAGATACCCGTTTATGAATCACCATTTCCGGTGGCCCGCAACAACGAGGCTTAGTGCTAAACCTATGGGGGTTTGAGGCTAGACTTTCGTTTTTGGTCTCTTTTGTTACTTTTGAAGTGTAGTTTACTACTATCGTCTCTGAATATCTCTGTTTCGATACTACGATGACAGTTGTTAAGTTTATTAAAAATTTGGATCTAAAAGATTGGAGAATGACACATATAATCTCGAACCTACATAGTCAAAGAACTGAGCGCCTATACCCGGAAATAGTATTTTGTAACCGGCTATCTGTGTTTGCAACGGTTCACTTTGGCTCCCTATATAGTCAAAGTACTGAGCGCCTATATCTGGAAATGGTGTTTTGTGAACGGGTACTGCAGTTTCTGCAGGTTCACTTTGGCTCCCCATAGCATTAATTCCCTCTGATCCAGCCGGCTATAGACCGCACTAATGTGACGTTGCTCACGTTCTGGCCGCTGATTGGTCAATCTTTTTTATTACCCTTGTGCCATAAATAACACTTTACTGCACTCTCGCCCGAATACAGTGACCTAATGTTAAGCCTATGGCGTTTTATATTAGGGGTAAGATATGGGGTTGATAGACACAGGTTCTAATGAGGCTTTTGAATAGTAAGGACAATATTTTCGTGAACCTTCAGGGATTTCCCTGAACTCTGACATCCCTGTAATTATAACGTTATTTCTCTCTGATCAAGCAAATGCAAATTTGCCTATTTTAAGATTGGATAAAGGTTAGATTTACTCGTTGAGAATTGTAAATATCCCCCAAAACAGTTCGGACTGATAATAGACCTTTTTCCACTGGCCAGCGATGCCCATTATCTGCTTGGTTACGCAATGCCTGCGGCCAAATATAGCCCTGGCAACGTATTCTTTATCATTGGGTGACTGAGTGTAGTGACTGAGTGTAGTAGGGTAATACGTCTGTAATACCCATGCACATTATTTTCATAGAAATAAAAGCGATTGCATCATATTCTATGGTGTTCCAGCTCCAATTTGATGTATCATACATACATATCACCTCAATGATACCATAGATATACTTTAGATAACACAGGGGTACCTAAACTGGATACACACTAATATATTGGTAAGCCTAGCTATAATATGTTTATCTTTTTCCAAGTCGAACCTAAGACAATTATCAACTTTGGTGTTTAGACAGCTCAGACTCGTTAATACAATCCCCAAGATTGTTCAAGAATTCTAATCTGTCAAAACCAACACTCCTGCAATCACACCCACCGTTCACACTCTAGCTGTGAATGTTGTATATCTCTATATGCATACCGCCGGACTCGGCTGTGTTTGTCCGAGCGGCCGCGTAACTAGAGAGTGGACCGTTGGGTGGCGCTGAACGGCAACCCCTGTATTGACAATATCTAAAAATCACCAGGTGGCACTATCGTTAATTGTAGGATATGCCTGTGGTATACATCTCAGGTATCAGGGGGAAGTGCTTCACTGGTTTTATTTATATATTTTTCTATTTATCATTATACACCAGTTCGGCACAAGCAGATCTTCCATTGTTTTAATACATACTCCAGAGTATACATCCATGTTAATACCATAGATACTGGCAGCATTCCGAGTATTTACATTATTGATGATGTGATGATGATGAGCTTTCAGACAATCAGTATATCCAAGCTAGCGCCAATCATACCTTGACATTTTAATTTTTATGCTTACTTTGAATTCTTTGCTGCCCAATTTTTGTGTTGCTTCGGTCAAGTCGTCCCATAAGTGGGTCCCTCTATACATCAGACTCTTTTGAAACAGGGCCGTTAGATAAATTTTCAACTTGACAGAACTTCGAGTTCTCACACTACCTTGGGATAACATATTCTGATCCTTTGATAATTTGAACATTTGTACTAACAGTTGTATTGCTCTTCTAGTTTCTAGATACTCGACACCCATTGTTTCGTGCAATGCCTCTGTACTACAGCTTTGGTATTTGTTATATTGCACCACTCTCAGTGCCCTGTTCTGTATTTTCTGAAGATCCTCTATGTGTTTCTCTCTGCTGCAGCCGGCTACGACTACGTGTTTGACGCGGGAATCCCTAACGCAGACGACACGCACGGCGGCGAGGACGTGTCCATCTTCGCGCGCGGCCCCATGTCGTACCTCTTCCAGGGCGTCCACCAGCAGCATTACGTCGCGCATGCGCTCATGTACGCTTCCTGTGTGGGCGCTGACCTCTCGCTCTGCGAGAAACCGCTGCCAACTCTCGTCCCGCCTGAGACGTCCACGGCGCCACCTGTTTTCAAGTCATTGAACATAATACCAGTAGTTTTTGTGTTATTATTGTACGTTTGGAAAGCTTTGTCATAGGAGATTTTGATCTTAATTAAGCAATTTTCTTCTAGTTTAAATGTCTGAGTAATGTAAATAATCATATATCAACTATTACATGTACAGAGTGCAGGGAAGAAAGTCGATTAGTATGTACGGCATATGATCCATGGGTACTGCCATGACGCCCCCCAAGTAGGCGTCCTTCACTAATAGAGGTGAAGAAGTAGGTGTTCTTCAGTAATATAGGTGCAAAAGAAGTGAATGATAATTGGGAAGTGTCAAAACTCTAGCCTTGCTCACATATGTATATAAAGAGCTCCATGTGAAAAATATTATGTCCTGGATTTAATGATTATGTCATCCTGCTCTGGGATGGGTGTAGAGAGTCAAGGGAACCATGGTAAAACATTGAAAGGCAGTTGAATTTTGTAAGAACAAAGAGCCAGAATACAGGTTCTGTTCCCCGAACAGGCATGCTATACTGTTGGCCACTTAGTGACTGCCTTATGAACTATCAATGGCTCTGTCCCCTATGGACTGGTTCCCTGCCCTAATGAAATAAGGGCCAGGTAACGGGTTCCTACGTCCTTCAACTAGACTGTAGTACATCCCGTTGTCGCTAGGGCCAGGGCACTAGTTGACTAGTGGTTTGGCTGGGTTCCGCATATATCTCCGCCCAGCCTCCTAGTGGATACCCCGGGAACCAGTGTATCTGGTGGTCTGCCAATCCCACAATGCAACAGAAGAATGGAGGCGTTACCAATAATGCACCACGAAACTGCAACCCGTTACCTGGCCTATAGTCGAACTAGGCCAGGCTGCCAGGCTATGTCCCCAATAGCTTTTCACCATTTTAGGCTCTGACAGCGCTTTGTATTCACCAGCAAGATGGCGGACCGATCCATTGTCAGGCGAATTTGCATAATTTGGAGGGTATTTTGGACCGGAAGACACAAGCCTGATGGGCGAACAAAGGCTCAAGCCTGAACGCAAATCACAATACATGGTTCTTACCCAAATATTAGAAATACAACGTAACAGTGGCAAATCACGATTATTGGTATTTATGAATTAAAAGCAACTCATGATTTCGTATGTGGCTAAACTTGAACTGCACCAGGGAAGCAGCTAAAACAATTCAATTATGCAACTCAGATAACAATTCTGTTAGATAAGGATATAGAGGATTATGTTAAAAATGTACAGACTTCTTGAGTTCAGGATGGAGATACTGTGGAGAAATGTATGAATGCGTATTGTCTTTCAAAGGCTTCTTCCTAAAAATTGTATGTATAATAGCTGTCTGTGGAAATTGAACATCTCTGGTAGAGTTACATAAATTACACAACTTCATTAACATTTTAGGTATTTTAAGCATCATACATTGGCGTGTTTATAAGATGCAAGAAGAAAATACCGGTGGAATTTTCCGTTTACTATTTCATCAAATTAATATCTTTCTGTAGACAATCATCTCGAACAAGTTTGCTTACTTATATATCTGTTCCGTGGAAATAAATGATAACATTACACTCTCACTATGCATCACGTTAAAATATTTGAACAATTAAAATGTGGAATATAACGTTTCATCTGTTTTTATTGGTTGGCTGATGTTTTCTAATGTCAAAGCCTTAGTAATATTTTGGATGGTGAATTGTTATATAAAATTGTTCTAAAACCTCCAAAGTGATAAGCTTCAATTGGTTATTACCAATTTTAAAGCCATGATGGAAAGTTAGATGTCCCTATTTTTTTTCATATATTGCAAATTCGGGATATGGTTGCGGTGAAGTAGAAGGGTAGACTTGCTCATCTCTAAATCAACCCCTGAACATAACTGTCTCAACAAAGTGATAGCTAGTGTGCAACTTCTTCCTTTAAGTGTGAACACAGAACACAGCCGGGCTGCCTTAAACAAAGCACAATTATTATGAGATGAGAAATAAAAGGATGTATTTTCACAAAGAATGTACCACCAACTATCCTCTAATTCTTTCCCTATTTGTTCTTCAGTAATTTATAGTTCTATTTATTATGTTTGTGAAGTTTAACGTCCAATTGGTTCAATTATTTCTAGTTATCTAAAGTAATCATATTGTGATTACATATTGCAAAAGATTAAGACTTTCAGAGTTTCTAATGCAGGGATGTCTGCATCCCTTGAAGAAAATCCATGAAATAATTTGGTAGGGATCCCCCACCCCAACCAGACTGCAATTAACAAGCTTACCGGGAACTCAAGAATGATGAAAACTGTGTCCCCTGGTGAATAGGACTCCAAGCAGAGCTCTACTTTCCATGTCCTATTGACATTAAACCAAATATGTGCATGGGAGATTGTAGTATGAAGCTTGTTCCTGGTGTTAGCTATGCATTCAAAGTGGTTTGTATGGTAACAGTGCTAGGCTTTCAGGGATTTTCATCAATGCATTATCTATGTGGAGCTTGTTGTGGAAAGCCCTGAAAATCATGGAAGTATTAATGCACAGATTTATAGGGAAATCGGGTAGAAGAGGTTCCTGAAACAATATGGGGTTGACATACACAGGATCTATTGAGGCTTTTAAATAGTGAGAACAATAAAAACCCTGATTTCAGGGATTTCCTTTAACTCTGTTATCCCTGTAGTGACTCTCTCAACCATCTGGGAAGTTGCAAAAATAATCTGAAGAATCGGCAAGGTCGGGCTCATTGGCACTCAAGTGGGTCTAGGGAGTGTCAACGGGGCTCAACCCCCTGAAGCTCCGACAATTTTGAGATTTTCTAAATGAATTCTTGGCCTCGGTTGATAGCTATAATGGCCAGAATTGCGCAAATATCACTACCATCTTCCAAGTTTTCATGCAAGGGAAAAGTCACGGAAAATACTGCAAATGTGTATGGCTTTATTAAGCAGAATATGGCAACGGCACCTTAGTTTTACATCCCAGTGACAGCTGAGAATTGACTGAATGGAGCTCTTTACCAAATCCAGAGTTGGGAATTTACTGCCTTACGATAAAAATAGGAAGCTGACATTTTTTGTAAAGAAAAAATATAAATCATACAAATGCAAAAACAAACAATGCTCTAACATTTACATGTATTCCCTCATATCATCTGGAACAAGTCATTCTTCAAAAACTTTGATTAATTGGTGATATCAGAGAAAATATTCATCTAACACGTATATCAAAAGCTATTGTAAACAGTACTTTGCATGTCTAACGTATCATTAACCGTCAACACAGCCCAGATATGGCATATTTAACATCGCCTGTAAACTTCATTATCACCAGGGATAGGTGTGGCATGTTCCTAACCATGTCTTAAGATGTCAAGCCGTAGAAAACCCCTCCGTAGTGAATACTGATGCTTGTCTCCGACACATCCCCCGCTTTATCCCTTCCCCGAACTGGACGTGGCTCCTTCGCTGCCCTCCTGGTTATCAGTGCATATCTTGACATCCGAGCTGTTCGCAGTGTCGCAGCTCGGTGAGCACGACTCTGCGGACTCACCGGGTTCCCCGTCTCCTGCGACACGCTCCCCGGAGGAATGTCTTAGTTGCGGGCTCGTAGCCCCAGTCGGGGTGGTTTGACCAGCCCGCTGTGTGTCCAAGTCCTGTGCACCACGATCCACCCCCTCCTCCCCATCCCCATCCCTCTCCATCACAGAGTCTGCTGTCGTCCTCTCACGCTCTCCACGCGGAGTCTCCAGAAGGCACGGTGCGCTGTGAGAGCGTAGCCCCTGTAGAGGGCGCTGCGCGATGGGCGTGCTCTCTCCAAGCGGAGGCCCCGCCGTGAACGACTCCTCCCGGATAGCGGCGAGCAACTTCTCGGCCGCCGGGCCCCGGGGGGAGTCGGCCGGGCCGCCGGGCGTGGCCGGGCCCCCGGGCGGGGTACACGTGGCCGGGCTGCCGTCGCACGTGGCCGGGGACGTGGTGACGGACCAGCCGCCCACGTGGAAGCGAGGCGTGGCCCCGCGCGAACACGTGTCCGAGCGGCCCGGCGTGGTGACCCTTGACCCAGGCTGTGTGGTGTCCGACTTGGTGAACACTTGTAGAGGTCTCTGGAAACCTACAAGACAAAGATGTTTAATAGTTTAATATACTATACTGTTAAAACGCCTTGGTTCATTTAACAGCCATGGTACTATCTCCCGGTTGCCCAGGGACTACGAAGAAAGTAGTCCCTATGGCGAGTAAGTACAGCACTATGCTGATGGCTGTTCCTTTATTGGAATATCAATGTCTCTATGTAACTCAACTGCGAAATTGTCACAATGTAAATGAACCAATAAAGAAATCTTGAACAAACAAAAAATGTTGATGTGGCATAGATAAGGGTTCCCTTTTCATATACTACGACTGTGGGTTTAATAGATTTTTACATGAATCAAACAAATTTTGCGGCTATGGAGGACCGCCCATGTAGGCGAATTGTTGCCAATAAAAAAAAAAAAAAATTTAAAAAAAATCATTTAAATGTGAATATTTTTTTACAATACATAACGAAGATAGGTCACCTGTCAGACCAGCTGGGCAAGGTATACGAACAATAAGCCATGAGCGACAGTGTCGCCGCCTGGTGTTTGACAATGAACTGAACTACTACATGAATTCAGTATATTCAAACATCACTTTAACTCCATAGCCGTACAAAATTACTCTCAAGTTGTTCGTGAATTACCGAAAGTTTATATCCTATATTCAGGACGCTTCAATTATGTCAAAACTTACATTTCGGTATCTACGACAGAAGATACCAAGCGGCCATATGTTCCCAGGAGTTTTTTTAACATATTGTATGCATAGTCACACAGACCATTGTGATTTCGAGATATGTGGATATTTTGTTTTCTACAACGTACATTTTCTCCTAACATCAACTTCGGCAACAGCAAGAACTGACACTGAATAAACAAATTTTCAATAGCAGCACAGCAGACACTTCTTACCTTTCGCTTTGTTAAAGGGAACCTCGAGAGCCTCACACTTGGAGAATCCTATCTCTCGGAGTAGATACTCGCGGAACTGCTCGGGTCGAAGCTGAATCTGTGAGTAGTTCATCAAGTGCGCCTCCTGCGGGAAGAAAAGAGCAGTCATTTTTATAACATGAACTGGTCTGCTCTGAGCCTACATCAAATACGCTCTATGAACATTTAAATCTTAGTGTAGTTTCCGCGTGTTTTTTTCTCTTGACTTTTCTCTTTTAAGACAGACAAAATAAGAATTAAACCTACTTCAGCTTTTAATATAACAACAAGTGAAGTTGCAACATCTAGTACTAAAATTGCTTATTTCATGTACTACTGAAATCGTTAACATGCGTATATCCCTTGTCTAGAGATTTAGTCTGGTGACCTTTTTTCGTTTTTGAACCCCCTTTACATATAGGGCACAGGGTGATTGCTAGTTCTGCCGTCATCCGCCAGGATATTGTTAGATAGCGCCACTGTAGTCAGGGGACAGCCACTATTTTCTGCTGTCATAATCTATAAATAACCGTGAGACGAGGATAAAACATTTTCTGGCAAACCAAATTAAATATTTTTTATAGAATCCATTGATAACTGGAACCGCCACCTAGTGTCTTGTCTAACAGCGTGGGCAAGATGGCCATCTCCATAACGAAATAGCTATGTGCCCTATATATAAGCGGTATTAAATTATGCGAATTTACAAATATGGTAGAACATGTTCCTGAAGTTTGTTAAAACCTAGAATAATTCAGGCATGTTTTGTCCCACACAGATCAGTTTCCAGTTTGAACAAGACCGGACTTTTTTCTCTTAAATTGGGATTGGGAATCGCCATCAGTCACATTGATAAAACCTCTCCGCTCCTGGTAGCCAACCTCCGACTATTACATTGACGACAAATCAGACCGAAATAACCTAATGGAATCTAAGCAGCATGGCTGAGAAAATTTACAAAAAGTTGAAATAATTACCGTGAGTTTCTTGCGCTTTTTGTAGGACGGCCACAGCTGGGGCTCGAGGATGAGTTTTCCTCCAGGTCGGAGTTGTTTGAACATCCGGCGGAACATCCTCTTCAGCCCTGCGTCTCCCCAGTTCAGATGGACCCACTTGGTGACGCTGAGTGCCAGTATGACGTCATACTCTTCCCGCGTCATGTCCACCAGCTCGTCACTCTCCAGCACGTAGTTGCCCTGGTTACACAAAGAAAGCATATAATCTGTTATGATGTAATTCTTTAACAAAATCAATTTTCTTTAGAGGTAGAGGTGAATTAGCCACATCATATCAATCTCTTCTACAAAATGATTGATTGAATCTCGACTGAAATATAATTCCAAATATTTTCCATTACACCAATTGGATTTGTTTTTGGGGTGTGTATACCCAGTATTGGTTATTAGGAATGATTTAAATGCTGACTCCACGATAATGAGTAGCTTCCTGTCCAAGCCCGAAGCCTTTTCTTTCCTACTACCAGTTGCAAATTTAAGAGGAATTTTCTAAATAAAGAGGACAGGGCAAATCAAAATGTTTAGTATGTGTTGTAGAATACTGGATGCTATGCTTGGTAGCCAGCACACTTTGGACACTACGCTTCATAAATTGGATGCTACGCTCGCGGCAAACCATGTAACAAACAATGGCAAATAATCATGTTGCCCATCATCAATCAAAATATACCAACTGTTTTCCGCACATCTCTAGCTATCTGCTGAACTTTATTTGAAGTTTCTATGTCAATTTTTGAAAGTGTTCTGACATAATAAAAAAAGAGCGTAGTGTCCGTCAGTCACCTGCTGAAAACCAAAGCATTCTGGCTATGAATCATAGTATCCAGATACTGTGTTGTAACCAAGTTTTTATACAAGTAATAAATAATGAATTACTGAAGGGCACCGGGCAAATTACGATGTTTAGTGTGTGTTGTAACGGAATTTTCATACAAGTATCACATCCATGAGAGTGAAAACAAACATAATAATTTTTTTTAAAATAAAGAATTACTCACAGTGAGGAACACAACGTTGTTGGGGAAGTGCGCTGGTTCCTCGCTATCCCCGACAGGTGGCGCGGCGATGGGGCCGAAGCTGGCGACGAGGGAGGACGGGTACTTCTTGTTGGCAACTTTCGTCGTCAAATAATGCCGGACGTTGCGTTTGGCGGCTGCAATCAAAGAACCATCAATATCAATGCCAGTCACTCGTCGGGGACCAAAGTCTTTGGCAACTGCCAATGTGACATGGCCCACATTGCACCCAATGTCCAGGACATCTTTCCCATCAAACCACAGACGGTTGAAGTTATTCAGTCGGTCGTCCTTGTCGGAGCCGTCTGGGTTACGATATCCATAATAACGATTATAGTTGCCGTAGATGAATTGCTTGTTGTGTTTGCGTCCTCGGTTGGTGTTTTTAGGCTTGGTTCTATTCGGGGGAGGGGTGGTGGGCTGGCTTTGCGTACTGCTGTGACTATGCTGTCTTTTCAGGTATTTCGCCCGGTGTGGGGAAGTCTTGTCGGACTTTGTAGACTTGTCGGAATCCACTGACAACCTTAAACTGGTGCTGCCATCTGATTTCCCTTCACTAGACGTGCGTTTTCGCCGGCGACATTTTGGTGACACTACTTGAGATACAGCAGGGGAAACTATCTGGTCACCACCACCTCCTCTCTGTGTGTGACTACCCCCTGAAGAGGTGACACTACTGTTGTGACCAACGCTGGTATTTGCACCCACAGGGGTGGTGGGGGGTTCTGCCTGAGGAGGCACCCCTTCTGAAGAATGATGCTGATTCAATAATTCAGAGTCTGATGTTATTTCTATGTGCATAGGTTTGAAGAAATCTTTACTGTCTGACAGAGTAGAAATGCTATTCTGACTCTGAGTACTCACTTCCAGGGTGTCTGTCGCATCTGATTTATCTCCTTGGTTCTTCCACTTTTTGTGCTTGTTTTTACGTTTCTTTTTTCCAAGTGACTTTGGAGACAACAGGAGCAGATCTTCTGTGGAGTTCAACCCAAGTGGGTCTTGTATATTGGGAGGAATGATCACATGTACTTCTTGTCTATGCTTCGGAACCGCAAGTGGCGATGATTTGGGAGTGTTTTCATTGAGTGCCTTGTTAATGGTCTCATCACTCAAACTATTCAAGTTCAGCGGATCATTGATATTGCCACCGAGTAAGAATTTCGTGGGCAGAACTATCCTTTCTTGACTTCCAAAATTGCCTCTGTTTCCTCCTCTACTGAATCTGTTTCTCTTGAAGCCGGGAGCTCCCAGGTATCGTTCACGGCTGCCACCATCACACCCACCCGCCCTCTCGCTGAAACGTCGTCTACGTGGGTTCTTGGTGCCGAGTGTCTCTGACATCTGCCGGCCAAAAGCCGGGCGGGCTGGCGGTCCCCCGCTCTCAGTCACCGTCACCGTCGGCAGCCTCGGGTTCTTGTCCCCGCACGGGAACTCGGCATGCTCAAACTGAGTTTTAGTTGGTGTTTTCACGTCGACACTCATTGTTCTGGTTGTCCACGTGTCTGCGAATCAGAACTGCATCATTCGCTGCTTCCACATGTGCCTGTCACTGCACAACAACTTGTTTTCCTCGCTCACAACCTAAGGTTCAGCTGTAGAGTTTGCACAACAAATGTCAAACGTAAAGTTTACGCGACACAACGCAGGTGAGGCGTTGTCGATCTCCGAACAGAATCTGGGTCAAATTGATTGCGACACTGACAACACATCCGCTTGGTGAGCGGAGGATCATGCGCTGGCGCCTCAAGTGGGCATAAGGCGAACTAACAACCGTCCTGCATAATCTATGCGAGCTGGCCCCAAAACAAGGCACAAAATACACCAACCTTCGACCGCCTGTAAAGCCAAAATAAACTAATATCCGGTCCCCAGCTCCAAAGAGTGCTATACTCAGGTACTTAGCTGTCAGTAACTATATAATTTTTGATGCGTTCGTCCATCAAAACCGAGCAAAGTCCACTTTTAAGAGAGAGCCATTTCTTCGCTGCACCACGGGCAGAAGCCATCAACAAATGTGACGAGACGCATGCGCTAAAATTGAATCCTGGGAAATGCAGATTTTCGTCTGCTCGCGGAGGTTGGTGAACGGCGGTAGAGGTAGGGCTACTCAAGTTTATCGACAATTTACATATCTTGTGCCGTAATTGATATTTCAAATCATAACATTCCAGTTCAGACAGCTATGAGCTAACTTTAGACTCTAATGGCATACTTTATGATTACATTTATTGTCTATTAAATCACTGTCGGTGTTTGTCAACAAACCCGGGTTACAGTTTTTGTAGCAGACGACACCCATCGATGCGTACCTCTAAGTTTAACGTTTGACTGAAGATACCAGCTATCACAATCGATTGGATATGATATTCAGATTTTATCTTCTCGCGTTGTAGTAATAGATCACTTCAGAAATGCAAGCTATCGCTGAAATATTAGTTGACTGACTGACAACTTGAGATGTCACCCGGAAACCTTTTGCTTCACACAGTAGCGTCTCACGGATGGCAGACAGGCCACTTTCAAAGCTTCTTAGATAAACAAATTGAAGCACCTTTATTGGTGAACTTTACAGAAGACATCCATCTCCCTTTCCAGTCAAAACAATTCGCTAGCTTATAACGTCACATATGTACTTATTTAGTTGTTCAAATCACAACACAAGTAAGATTGTAACAAGGGGCTGTCAACTGTCGTACTAACACAGTGACACTTGACAGTGATACTCACCAAGGCTTGGCAAGGGCTACTAATACTATAGGTTGGGCGATGGTGGTGAGGAAGGGGAGGGGTGCGCGTTTTAAAATGTTATGCAGATCAAGATGTAGTCCTACATTCTATTAAGCCTTTAAGGTACACCTTAATTAAAACAGCTTTATTTATAGGTCATACATTCACTAGTTTTTATCATATGTTTAAACAATTCAGTTATAGATATATAGATCTAGATAGTTTCAGATACTGATCTAGTAGATCAAGTAGTTCCTACTAAAACAAAATTGCCAGTCTATAATTTTAAGAATGAGACATTGGGAGTAATTCTTATTCAAGTTATTGTACCACTATCAGAAAATAGTAAAAGCAACAGCAAACACATTCTATAGTCAGTTTTATTGATATTCACTCATTATTCCCCTTGATATTATCATTCATATTCACATGTACAATAGTGATTGCCCCTGATTATACTTGATTTTAAAGGCTTTCATTCAAGTTGTATTCTGTGTGAATGACATTAATTGCCTTTTCATTGTATTTATCAACCTCCGCATATTTTTCCCATGTATCCAGTGTAACTCATAATTTTTATTTGCCCCTCCTCAGAAGTTCCCTGAAAACTACAACCATGGTTCAAGAAAATGAGGTAATATATTTTGCCCCATAATCAACTGATCTATAAGATAACGCCAGCATTTCCTTTGTCACTATATTGTGTGCGTAGTTGTAGAAGTGTGCCTCTCATGTATAACACCATCTATTAGTGTATTTTCTGTGGTCATCCTTGAATAGAAATTGAGTTCCAGAAGAAAAATCTGCTTTCATTGTTTGATGCCACTATCAGCTGTCATTATCGTAGAAATTTACTATAGACATCACTCTCAGAATGTTTTTATATAGATTCATTGTTGGTTAAATCATATAGGCAGATGTCATGTTGTTATAATGCATAATTTAGACAATTATCTTTTTGGGATGTATATACGTTTTTAGAAACGCACCGTATATTCTCCTCTGAAAGTCATACAAATAGATATATCACTCCCAATCCTTAGATGTTAAAGACAAATTTACACTGATCATTTAGTATGTGGCAATTAATTGTTTAAATCTGACAAACACGACAGTTGATGTAATTTTTGTGTTATATCTAATAGATTCACGAGGATGGACTTGGATGTAAAACTGATACTTCTCCGGCTGTTAAGCTGGAAACAGAAGAGGTTGGTTCTTTTAAAGGCGTACCCTAAAGTTTCTGAAATTTTGGACCCCTCCCCTCCCATATCTTGTATGCAATAGAACAAAGAAGGAGCAAATACAAAATTTCCAAAAACAAATTTATCCCTCACCCCCATCCTCCAGTGTATACCCGGTATGTACTTTATGGATGGCCCCATACATATTATATATTCTCCTCTGAAAGTTTAAGTCATACAAAGAGGTATATCACTCTCGATCCTTAGATGTGGAAGACAAATTCACAATGATCTCAAAGATGCATTTAGCATGTGGAAATTAATTTTTTTAATCTGATAAAAAAAAAGACATTTGATGCAACTTTTGTGTTATATCTAATAGATTCATGAGGATGGACTTGGATGTAAAACTGACATTTCTCCAGTTGTTAAGCTGGAAACGGAAGAGGTTGGTTCTATATTTTTAAAGGCGCGTACAATACAATAAACCGTAAAGTGTTGAGTCTATGTGATTTTCTTGGAACTTAAATATAATGATTCTGATATGTTGTAGAGCACACGTACAACTTAAAAAGCATGAGCCACCTAGTAAATTTGGTCTTTCTCATCTGGCATTAGAATTTGACAGGAGGATGTAGTTTTAAACTGATAGCTT
Source organism: Alentia gelatinosa (assembly GCA_950022655.1). Lineage (NCBI taxonomy): Eukaryota > Metazoa > Annelida > Polychaeta > Phyllodocida > Polynoidae > Alentia > Alentia gelatinosa. The sequence goes on along the minus strand of OX465590.1, from coordinate 41,300,892 downwards.
TCGATATCTAAAAAGTAGCCAGGTGGCGCCACTGAGAATTCTTTAACATCTCTATCCTTATGATGCCTCGTTGTGAAAAAATATATTATATGCCTGAAATGATGGACGTCCCTCTTGCCAATGATGCATGTTGATCAAACAGTGGGAGAACCCACTCTCTCTACTGATGCATATTTTTATCCGATTGTAGAGCGGTGCTGGATGCCAAACAGCAGAGGTCCCTGAATCCCCGAAAGTTGCGAAAGTGAGTTGCAGAACGATTTGAAGAGCTTCCTTAACTCCTCTATATCAGCCTTTGTAATGATTATTTGCAAATAGACAGCAGCGACAGAGTTTCATAAAACATAATCGTGTGTTCTCTACATACTTCATGGGAAGCAAAAATACTAATCACGGTGATTATTATTTATGATTAGGGAGTGTTCAATAATTATGGTCGGGGGGGGGGGGGGGGCTTTTATTTTGGTATTCCAAGCGGAGGGGGGGTGGCAAACTTTTATATAGGCATTCCAAGGGGGGGGGGGGGGCAACTTTTTTGTTGGTGCTCCCTTTGGGCAACTTTTCTTTGACCGATCGATGTTGCAAAAACTGTGCCCTCGGCCATCATTAATCAGAGATGCCAGTGAGGTCTAGGAAAAAAGAAGGGATAATATCCGAATCCTGATTGTATCCACTATTCATCACTAGCATGATCAAGACTGAGGACACTAACAAAACCCGGAAATTACCGGAAAACTGACATCTCTGAAATTTAATGAACGCTCCCTTAGATACTTTCTGATTATCAAATCATTAAATGGTGAGATCACTACCTATTTTAGAAAGAGAAACTCACACATGCCACCTTTAAGCCCTTAGGGCTATTATTTGTTAAGTTGTCTGCTGATTGGACTTGACCACAAAAACAGAGAGAACAGTTTTAACATGTATGTTTCCTACACATAGAAGGCAACAGAAGCTGTTGTGCGTAAGGCGCGCTCCCTGACAGATGCTGAGTACGATGCCATATTTGATGCTGCCATTGATCGTGTTATGAATGCTCCCGAGGAGGAGATAGGTGCGTATTTATATATATATATATATATCTCCTTTTGTCCGCATGACGCATGTAACATAATACGACCAACAACGTTTTTTAGACTGGATAATCGTTAATAGCGACCGTTTTTTAATTTTTTTTTTATTTAGGAAAATGCATCTCTCGGAATATAACTGAGTTTTTCAGATACAATGTCGAAATCAGGAATAGTTTCACAGATGGTTCCTGTTTACATTACATCAAGATCAAAAGACATTAACCCTTCAAGGGCGAATGATGCCTCGAGGCATCATCCAGCCCAGGGCGAATGATGCCTAGAGGCATCATCCAGCTCAGGGCGAATGATGCCTTGAGGCATCATTTCTAAAAAATCTACAAAATCGTTTTTAACAAAAAAATAATGGAGGAATGTTGATGAAATTTTCACAGAATGTATAATATCATTATTAGTATTTTTATTCAAAAGAAATAAGTTATTTATGATTTTATTTTATATCACATGATAATGGTAATGGTAATGATAAGGACGATTGTCGGGTAACATCTGTGTCGATTAACCGATTGCAGTTTCAAATGAGTCAATGGTTGCTTTGTGATGTTACACAGGGATGCCAGTTTTCAATGTTTCCATTGAAATTCATGTTTTCATTTTCTGAATAGAAATATAATTCCTCGTGTAATATGGATTGCTATACCAACTGCTGAATTATCCAATTCAAATATAGCCCATGATCCCCAACTGAACCTCCCCGCTGACCCATGTAAAAATTTGAACTTTCCCTTGATTCCCCACTATGTATGTAATTTGTAAACCTTGTGTTGCAATGAAAAATATTTCAATGTTTTTTTCTGACCCCAACTGGCAACCCTGGATGTAGGCTGGATGACAAATTGTTCCATAGTTGTACTCCTCTATAATAGGGTGACTTTGAGATTGTAGCTGTGCGAGATAATTTTGTACTGAAGAGTATCTTGTCATCCGAGCAGGTTTGCCTGAATGTGGGGTCTAACCAGTCTTTGTTAAGTCGAATTCTATACATAATAGTTAGATGTTGTTTTTTGCGATGATCAACCAGCGGCTTGATATTACAGAGTTCGTGCAACCGAGATATAGATGTTTTGAAATTGTTTTGAGACCTATTAAAAATCATCCCATCTAAAACTAGGAGCAAATAGTATGTTCATCCTAGATGAATGAGCGTGCTATTATAAATGAATAACAATTAAAAGGTATAAGTTAGATTTAGCCTATGGATAGTTTTCTGTAACCCAATTGCACCCAGTCAATTTGCAATTTCTGCAACTGCCTATCTAGGATCCAAAGAAATCAAGCACCAGTGGGTGTTGAGGTATTTTGGTCTTCAGTGATTGGTCATGGTCAGCTGGGCAGGCCTCTAAGAGACTGTGACTCTGGGGCCTGTTTTTCAGTCACGACAATCGTTATGGGCGACATGTTTTTGCCGTTAGTGTTTGATAGACAGGACACTGTAGTGAACAGGCGATATGTCATGAATGTAAGGGTCGTAGGGCGGCCAGACGTGTTCTATAGTCACGACAATCGTGGGGTCACATGATTGAAAATGTCGCCCAAATAGTCGTCGGTTCATGACAGCTATGGACATGTCGTACAGAATGCGCAACTTCACTTCCCCTAAGAATTAGGCGATGAAATTTTAACACGAGTAAGGTATACATATAATAGATAATCGTACAAAATATGAAGAAAAACGGCCGCACCGTTATGAAGACATCGGCGTTTGAATTTCGTCATAGCAATTGTCTGCTCTGGTGGCCAGTGTATTTTCCCCACGCCTCCGCTAATTTATGCAGCGACTGCGCACCGGGAGGTGGGAGGGTGCAATGGCCACCAGAGCAGAGATTGCTATGACGAAATTCAAACGCCGATATCTTCGGGACATTTGAATTTCGTCATGGCAATCGTCTGCTCTGGTGGCCAGTGTATTTTCTCGACGCCTCCGCTAATTTATGCAGCGACCTTGACATAGACTGCGCATCGGGAGGTGGGAGGGTGACTGGCCACCAGAGAAGATGATTGCTATGACGAAATTCAAACGCCGATAACTTCGGAACGGTGCAGCCGATTTTCTTCATATTTGAGACGATTATAGGTCATATGTATACCTTACTCGTGTTAAAATTTCATCGCTTAATTCAAACGGGAAGTGAGGTTGCGCATTCTGTACGACATGTCCATAGATGTCATGAACGGACGACACTTTGGGTAACATTTTCAATCATGTGACCCCACGATTGTCGTGACTTTAGAACACGTCTGGCCACCCTACGCCTCTTAGACTCACGACATATCACCTGTTCACTATAGCGTCGCGTCTATCGAACACTGACGGCAAAAATATGTCGCCCATAACGATTGTCGTGGCTGAAAAATAGGGCCCTGGGCCCTGTTTTTCAGTCACGACATCGTCGGCCAACGATACCGTACGATCGTCCAGCAATTCCACGACATTTTGGAAGACACAAGATGGCCGGTGTTCTATAGACACGCTCGTAGTGCGCCACTGACGATCGCTGCTAAAACTGTCATACTTAGACAGTAAAAGTCTAACTCACTGTGCGTATATAGAGGGTTTTTCCACTTCCCAAAGGAATTAAGCCATGAAATTTTAACACCAGTAAGGGATACATATAACCTATAATCGTACTAAATATGAAGAAGATCGGACGTACCATCCCGAAGATATCGGCGTTTTCGTCATAGATATCGTCTGCTCTGGTGGCCAGTGTATTTTCTCGACGCCTCCGCTAATTTATGCAGCGACCTTGACATAGACTGCGTATCGGGAAGTGGGAGGGTGACTGGCCACCAGAGAAGATGATTGCTATGACGAAATTCAAACGCTGATAACTTCGGAACGGTGCAGCCGATTTTCTTCATATTTGGGACGATTAAAGGTCATATGTATCCCTTACTCGTGTTAAAATTTTATAACTTAATTCATATGGGCAGTACGGGAAATACTCTATATACGCACAGTGGTTTGTTATAGAACCTAAGACAGTTCTATACTAATCTTAGCAGACGACACTTTTAGTGGCGATCGTCAGTGGCGCACTACGATCGTGTCTATAGAACAGCGGCCATCTTGTGTCTTCCAAATTGTCGTGGAATCGCTGGACGATCGTAGGGTATTGTTGGCCGACGATGTCGTGACTGAAAAACAGGGCCCTGGCTCCCTGCTCTGTTCTGAATATCACACTGAATAGCACACAGATAGTGAAAGGATAATTTGTATGCAGTACCCTGAAAGTCTGACACGAGTAAGGTATACATATAATAGATAATCGTACAAAATATGAAGAAAAACGGCCGCACCGTTATGAAGATATCGGCGTTTGAATTTCGTCATAGCAATTGTCTGCTCTGGTGGCCAGTGTATTTTCCCCACGCCTCCGCTAATTTATGCAGCGACTGCGCACCGGGAGGTGGGAGGGTGCAATGGCCACCAGAGCAGAGATTGCTATGACGAAATTCAAACGCCGATATCTTTGGTGGCCAGTGTATTTTCTGGACACCTCCGCTAATTTATGCAGCGACCTTGACATAGACTGCGCATCGGAAGGTGGGAGGGTGACTGGCCACCAGAGAAGACGATTGCTATGACGAAATTCAAACGCCGATAACTTCGGAACGGTGCAGCCGATTTTCTTCATATTTGGGACGATTATAGGTCATATGTATACCTTACTCGTGTTAAAATTTCATTGCTTAATTCGAATGGGAAGTGAAGTTGCGCATTCTGTACGACATGTCCATAGGTGTCATGAACGGACGACACTTTGGGCGACATTTTCAATCACGTGACCCCACGATTGTTGTGACTATAGAACACGTCTGGCCACCCTACGCCTCTTAGACTCACGACATATCGCCTGTTCACTAAAGTGTCGTGTGTATCGAACACTGACGGCAAAAATATGTCGCCCATAACGTTTGTCGTGACTGAAAAATAGGGCCCTGGGCCCTGTTTTTCAGTCACGACGTCGTCGGCCAACGATACCGTACGATCGTCCAGCAATTCCACGACATTTTGGAAGACACAAGATGGCCGGTGTTCTATAGACACGATCGTAGTGCGCCACTGACGATCGCTGCTAAAACTGTCATACTTAGACAGTAAAAGTCTAACTCACTGTGCGTATATAGAGGGTTTTTCCACTTCCCAAAGGAATTAAGCCATGAAATTTTAACACCAGTAAGGGATACATATAACCTATAATCGTACTAAATATGAAGAAGATCGGACGTACCATCCCGAAGATATCGGCGTTTTCGTCATAGATATCGTCTGCTCTGGTGGCCAGTGTATTTTCTCGATGCCTCCGCTAATTTATGCAGAGACCTTGACATAGACTGCGCATCGGGAAGTGGGAGGGTGACTGGCCACCAGAGAAGATGATTGCTATGACGAAATTCAAACGCTGATAACTTCGGAACGGTGCAGCCGATTTTCTTCATATTTGGGACGATTATAGGTCATATGTATCCCTTACTCGTGTTAAAATTTTAAAACTTAATTCGTATGGGCAGTACGGGAAATACTCTATATACGCACAGTGGTTTGTTATAGAACCTAAGACAGTTCTATACTAATCTTAGCAGACGACACTTTTAGTGGCGATCGTCAGTGGCGCACTACGATCGTGTCTATAGAACAGCGGCCATCTTGTGTCTTCCAAATTGTCGTGGAATCGCTGGACGATCGTAGGGTATTGTTGGCCGACGATGTCGTGACTGAAAAACAGGGCCCTGGCTCCCTGCTCTGTTCTGAATATCACACTGAATAGCAAACAGATAGTGAAAGGATAATTTGTATGCAGTACCCTGAAAGTCTGTATGGACCCCTCTAAACTCTAGATGATGTATTTAGCGCGTGCAATCACGCTCTAAAAAACGGGTCCCAGACCATTGTCTACGGTACATGGTGTATTGAGATGTACTAGAGGACCGAAAACATGACGACTGTAGATTGTCTATCGAAAGAAATCTTGAAGTGATGGTAACAGAGACAAATGTGTACGTATGGAGTATGGTAAGGTAACCTAAAGATATCAAATATAACTTACATCAATAAATAAACGTCCCATTCAACCGAATTGGTTGCCTCTTATTCCTTCTATAACTCAATCCACTATTTTAATGAGTCGATATCATAATTATAAAATTTAGTAGGTTGTATTTATTCATCACCAACTTTAATACCAATAGTTTTCTTCCAGATATCTATAGGATAAAAGGTTCCGCCTACTTAACCAGGGACCCGTTTTTTAGACGGGATAATCGTTAATAGCGACTGTTTTGAAGCCCTAGTCTAATTACCATACATTTGGCGACAATCCTCGAACCCTTGGGGCCAATGGTTGTTGTATTTATCATAAAAATCATCGTCTTGAATGTTTAATAATCGCTATTAACGATTATCTCTTCTAAATAACGGGTCCCTCTATTTCTACTTGGTACTGATTTTTAAGAATACAAGACTGGGTTTGAAGATTTGATTCAAATTTGATACAATTAACATTTCATTCATGTCTGATTTCACCAGATCAAAAGGACGATTTCGAAGCAGTGTTAGAAAACAATGGTAGGTCTTCTCTTACATGAATATACATGACTTTTTTTTTATAGTGAAAGCCATGTTATTCAAGATGATATAGAATGAAGTACATAAAGTTTACTTCAATATTGGTAGTATGGTATTTTTTTTGTGTTGAAATAGTGGAATCGATTGTTGCATTTTCATAACCACAAGACGAAAGACAATCATCAAACCAAGAAAACCACACAGACCAAGCCATCAAAAATGCCAGAGAAGAAACATCGGATGGAACAAAGAACATATGCAAGTACGTTTATTTTTTTACACTAAAACCATCTATCTACGGTAGAAACAGAACGCTTATTTGAGACTTATTGTTTTGTGCTTTTCATTGGGTACTCGACAGTACATCTGCCGTAGCGTCAAAGGGGTTCTGGTGATATCATCTGCAAAAAGTTCACTGGGGACTGTTTAATAATCTAGGCCCATGCACATAGACCCTTTTTTGTATACCATGGAATCTTTATTCAACACTAATGGACGACATTATGGACGCCTTGTACGAGGTATATAAAAGGGTTTTCATGTACGATCCTAGATTATTAAGCAGGCCCCTGGGACCGTTAATAGCAATCATTAAAGCTATCTTGAGTTTTCAAAATAAATGCAACGACCATTGGCACTGATTGTAGTTATCGCCAAATGTATGATGATTACAAAACGGTCGCTATTAACGGTTATCGTGTCTAAAAAATTGCCTGATTTGCCCGGAAGCCTACCAGGGGCCCGTTTCATATTCTAGGATCACATATGAAGACCCTTTTCTGCACCCTATACAAGGGTTATCATTAAATAATAACCAAGTCTGTTCACTAAGACAGTATTAGTCATCCATAAGGTCATCCATGAGTGTTGATTAAAATTGACCCACATGGTCCCTTGGTCTCTATGGCTTACAGAAAAGCGTCTACATGTACGATCTTAGATTAAGAAACGGGCCCCAGGGAACGCCTCTGGGCCCTGTTTTTCAGTTACGACAATCGTTATTACCGATACCTTAAGATCGTACAGCGATTCCACGACACTTTGGAAGACAAAAGATGGCAGGTGTTCTATAGTCACGATCGAAGTGCGGTACGGGAGATCGCCGCTAAAAGTGTCGGCCGTAACGACATGTATCAATAAACCAGGGAACCGTTTTGGTTATATCGGCGAATATAATGGGCCGATCTTCTTCATAGTTGGTACGATTATAGGTTATGGGTATCCCTTACTCGTGTTAAAGTTTCATGGCTTAATTCTCAAGGAAAGTGAGTGAAATCTCGATTCCGGCCCATATACTACCCTGGACCTGAGAACCAGCTATGTTTGTCACCTGACAGCTGCAGAGGGTCAAGGTCGCCGCATAAATTAGCGGAGGCATGCTTGTACACTGGCCACCAGAGCAGACGGTTGCTATGACGAAATTCAAACGCCGATATCTTCGAAACGTAGTCGTCGATTTTCATAATATTTGGTACGATTATAGGTTATATATACCTTACTCGTGTTAAAATTTCATCGCTTAATTCCTAAGGGAAGTGAAGTTGCGCATTCTGTACGACATGTCCTTAGATGTCTTTGGCCTAAGACAGTTTGGGAGACAAATTTACCCACGTGACCTTCCATGTGTCGTGACTATAGCACACTTCACACCGCCCTACATGTCGTAGAGCGGCGATCAATGTCTGACCCTCTAAAATGTCGCGACTATAGCACACTCACAGCAAAAACATGTCGTTCATAACGATTGTCGTGACTGAAAAACAGGGCCCTGGATATGACGTCAGAGGGAATATAGGATTTTAGAGACTTCCACTTTTCAATGGCAGGAACATGTCATCATCTTTTCAACAAATCAAAAAACTTTTTATGATCTTATTGATAAAGCAACCAATCTTAATATTATAGTATATCAGACTTCTACTAGCGACTTCGTCGGGTCCGAGTACGAAAAATATAGAAAATTGAAAAAATGAACTACCGATAGCTGGGTTCGAACGCCCGACATCCGCATTTCAAGCCGGAGCCCCTGCCAACTGCTCCACAAAGACAGATGCAATAAACAGGCCAAATACTTAAACTGTTGGTGGGTGGGGGGAATCAGCGGAGTTTTGAAAGGGCTACCAGCGGAAGTTGGTATCTCATTGATTTCTCACGAGAAAACTAAAGCAGAAAACTACAATACTAAACTTTGATTTCGGCATGGCTTGAATTGAATCTTAAGAGAAAAAGCATGCCTGTCTATCGAGTTAGAAAAAAGAGGAGCAGGTTCGAATTCCACTAAATACGAGAATCTCACTCTCGTGGCCCTTCAGTCTCCATGCCTAGATTTGGTTCACTATGTCCCTATGTGCGGGAAGATCTCCAAACAGATTCGACGAAATTCTACCGTTTTAGATATAGTAGGTAATAAACAGTGGATCTGAATTAGAAAGATTTTTATTCTCTCCATAAAACCTGTGATAACTGGCTTCATTATTAATACTTAGGTTTGAGATTCGTCTCTTCACTTTATTAATATAAATCTAAACAAAATTATCTATGCTTTATAAAGATTTCCAAAGAAGGAGACCCATGCTTCATCAAAGTTCAAGCCGGTGGCAAAGAAAAAGCAACTTGCATCTGGGTTAAAGACAAAAGATACGAAAGTCAAATCGAACAAAGTTGATCAAGACAAAATTAAGAAGAGTGCATCGCTGGGAGATGGGCGGAAGCGGAAGTTTGATCAAACTGCTCCCTCTGACAAAGGTACTTTCCTTCTGAAGTGATTATCAATCGCGAATCAGAACAATACAAAAGACATGTCAAAACTGATATATATATTTCCGAATCCCCTAAAGTAAGCTCCTTTTTTTTTTTTTTTTTACGCATTTAAAATAAAATCACTTTCAAGGTAGCATCGGCTTGCCATACAGGTGCTATTGCCGCGTCATAACAATCTTAAAGTAAGCCCATAATAGTCTACATGAACAGTTCAACAGATCAATAATCCAATATCCCCATACAGTAGGTTCTATATCAAAATGATCCCATTGTATTAACACATCCCTTTATCAACACAGCGATGTCAGAAATCAACCATTTCATCTTCAGAATATTAAATTCTATTCCTTATGTAAAACAAAAATAATATCAATTGTGCCTCATTCACGCCAATAAGTACACAATACTGACTGGTTTCAAATTCAAACTGCCGTATTTCCCAAAGGGTTAATGTGTAGTAATATCCGAGCGAATGAAAGGATGTTGCATAGCGTCAACTCCGAGGAGAATACAACCTTTTTTTTTTATCTGAAACCAGTCTGTAATGTATTCATTATCCACCCTTTCCCGAAATGTGACATGGAGATATTAGTTCACCTAAGTCATGAATTATTTTTCAATATGCACAAATTTTTAGTATGTACATTTTTCCTGAACCCGGCACATACAACATTTATATTCATATGTACACGGTATGTCCATACAGAATTCCTTAGTGTACACTTAATGTATTAAAGACAAATGCGGGTAGGTATTGAAGCGCCCCCTATTTCTACCCAATTTAACACTGGTTTCATGAAAATGTAGCAGTTTCTCATAGACATCAATAGATAAGCATTTACCTTCTTCAGATGGCCTTCCCATAGAAATTACCATGGTGACATAGTATTTTTTTTAGCATTTCTCATTTGAACATGTTCCCAACTAGCATAATCCAGAACTATTTGAAGATAGCAATAGAACATCAGTGTCAGTTAGCAACAAAGCCAAAATATTGCAGTTTCCGATAGACACCAATAGTAAGCACTTATATTTACAGATGGCCTTCCCATAGAAGTTAGCATGGTGACCTGCCATTTTTTTTTGCATTTTCTTTCTGCTGATATATGGAACTTATATTATCCTGGGTTATTTGCAAACCTCAATAGAATATAGAAATCACCCAACTACCAGCATTTGTCTTTAAGTGTTTAATAAAACAATGGGTTGAACCTCACCATAGACCCTCAGCCCCATGCCGAGGCTGATCCCCCCCCCCCCCCCCCACACACACACACGTTGCATTATGTGCCTCTCTGAAGCAGCAAATCCCACATGAAAAATATTTCCACTTTTATTTCTGACCCCCAAATGACAACCCTGCTTTAAGAAAAAGAACAAGAAATTCTGAACTGGACAATGTTCATCAATATGGCATTCTTTACTTCCAGAAAGTAAATCCAAGCAAGCAAAGGTGAAGAAAACCCAGATAAAGAAGCCAGTTGAGAAGGTCTCATGCAAGAGCTTGATGCTAGGAAGAGAAGTTGAAGAAATTGGTAAAACTTGGGCTATATTCGTAAGAATATCTGGGGAAATAAGAGCTCCAACGTAATGATATTGTTTGTGTAGAACTCAGTGTGAGGGCTAGAGGATCAGCTGTCTTCAAAATACTTAAGTGTAAAAAGTTCTCACGATTTCATTATGAAATATATGAGGAAGAAATACGATAGACTTGCAGCAATGAAATAAAACGTTGTGTATGTTGAACGGGGCCTATCGTCGAGCTCTTTCCCCACCACGTAGCAAAAAAAAAAAAAAATTTCCAACCTCAGACTCTGTAATGGAGTCTAATGGAACGAAAAGGTTACATCAATGAAATAAAACGTTTCTAGCTAACTGAAAACGACCCATTCGTTGTTCTACCTTTAGGGATTTGGGTGCAGTGTTCCCTCAAGAGCTGCTGCAAATGGCGCTACCTGGCGGATATTCACGATCCCACACTCCTTCCAGAGACATGGACTTGTGACATGAACACTGGTGAGTCCTTAGTAGACACCGAACAAGAGTTAGCCTTGTCAGTTTTAAACTACAATAGGGACCAGGGACCCGTTTCAATAGAATGTGTCATTAAGCCACTTAGTGACATGATTAGTGACACCAATAGTGACAGGAATAGCGAAAAAAAAAAGTCTTGTTTCATAAGGCATGTCACTATTGGGGTGGTGTGTCAGTTCACTGTTGGCGACATAGTGACATTGCTGCCTGGGCCTTACAATGGATGGTGTTAGTGCTATCGGGAACAAGTGGTGTCAAGGTGAAGATCGCTGTATAAATTATCGACCTCGCTTGAGTAATCCTACACTGGCCACCAGAGCAGCGTTTGCTATGGCGAAATTCAAACGCGAATATCGTTGGATTGGATGGGCCGATCTCCTTCATGTTTGGTGTGGTTATAAGTTTTATGTGTCCCTAATTGGTGTTAAAGTTTCATAGCTTAATTCCTACGGGAAGTAAAGTTACGCGTTTGTGACAATAGAAGTGAGAGGGTATACCCTCTCGCTATTTGGGACACAACAGTGACCCGGTAGTGACCGGACATAGGTTTTATGAAATAGTCAAGCCACTATTAGCGCCTGTCTGTAACAAGGACTCCCGGAATGGCTTGTCACTAAACTACTGCAATGCAACCTGTCGCTATCGTGTCACTACACCCAATAAAGGACGTCCTACAGACTATTGAAACCGTGCCCCTGTTTCACTAGTTTTGTGACATGTCTGTGACATCATACAGACATTGGGGTTGTCTAGTTTCGTGACAACACAAGTAGCTGCCCTTAGGAAAAGACAGACCCCAAACATAAGACATAGACAAATCTACACATCATGGACCTGTATAGTTTCGTGACAAAAGTGTTAGATATGAAAAGCGGCACCAACAGAGCAAGCAAAAACGGACAAAACGAAGTCTAATGTCTAATTCTTATGAAACTGGACACACCATCTAGACGCCATCTAGACATGTCATGAAACTAGTAAAACAAGTCCCAGGTAGGTCACGGATTACTATTCAAGGTGGTAGCCAAGCAAAGAAAAATAGTGTGTGATAAAATTGACAAGGCTAACTCGAGTTCGCTTAAGTATTTATTCAACCCTGTCTCCATGATTTTTGAATAATAGGAAATGTGTGAACAATCATCGATATCCAGTTATTATCATGTAATTAGCCATTTCAGTTACTCCAAGTTGCTCAAGCGAGTGAAGTTTGTGACTGCCACATGGCCAAGTTAGACCATAGGTCGTCAGCATTTCATAGAATTAGTTTGATATATGTTGTATTGTCATTTATTATTCATATGCCATCAGACCCAGAACAGAACAGCTGTGATGCTAAGGAGGCTGAGTACGACCCAGAAACAGAGCATGAAGATTTCATCCATACGAAGTATGCTGAAGGCTCACTTGTCTGGGCACGTATCGCTGGCTTCCCATGGCAAGTATCTACTTAGAGCTAAAGTTCTTCTTCAAACATAAAACTTTCTTTTGCATTTTCACGAGTAAGAAACCTTAAGTATTTTGGATATACTTTATCTCACTCACCAGAGGAGGTGTGAAGCGTAGCGCCCCCTATAGGCACCCAACTCATATATGCGATCGCGGCAGGGTTCAAGGCACCACTTTCAAACCTGCCAGCAGAGGGGAAGGAGCTCTTGAGAAAGGACTGTGTGAGGCTTGCAAGCCATAGCCTATGAGAAATAAGGCTGTATTCCACAACACCAAACAGCCATAAAACGTGGAGCTCTATTTTGCTCTATTGTGGTTTGGAGTACATTAGATATCACTCTATCAATATCTGAAAAGATTTTTGATAGAGCTCTAACAGTTTGTATGTAATAACTGTTACTAGTTAGCCTATTTTAGTATAGGAATCCTCATTCAGCTGTCATTTGAGACCATGCCAAAACGATAGGGGGCGCTACGCTTCACACCTCCTCTGCTCACTCACGTTCTTTATTTGACATAGATTTATGTGATGTTAGAAACAACCTTTTTCCATGCTTGCTAAAGGGGTGGGGGAGTTAGCTCAGTGGTTAAGGCACTGGACTTGTAACCTCAAGGTTGTCAGATTTTGTGGGTTCGAGTCCCACTGCAGCAGCTCTTCTTCTTCACCCCAGTGGTGGTAGATTTACTGAAATGTGCAGGGTTTACAGACTTCCACCTTTCAGTGGATTTTCAACCTTTCAAATATTTCAGAAATGTTCTTGTTCATGTCACCATAAATTCACATAGACTGTGGGTTGTTGAGCCTCAGTTCAGGTCTGCTGGAGTGGACCACAATTACCAATCTGTTCACCCTCTTGGTCGCCTTGCCTCCTTGTGGTGCAGGCCAGATATGCTTGCACACAAGTATAACAAAAGCGGCCAGAGTGGGGAGTTAGCTCAGTGGTAAAGAGCACTGGACTTGTACTCCCAAGGTTGTCAGACTTTGTTGATTGAAGTCCCACTTTAGCCACTTTTCCCCTTCACCCGCAGCAGTGGTAGATTTATTGCTATATCAAAGGCCAATCCTTCTCATACCTTGTCTGTGTGGTGTGGGAAGTAAAAGAACTTTTACCTCGGCTGGTAAAATCGGCGATCAGATAAACCTCTGCCTCCGGCATCGGTTCATCTGATCGCCGATTTTACCGCATATTTTATCCGCACGGAAACAGTCAGCCTGTTTCTCTATATTATTAACTCATGGTACATGTATTTTTCAGGTGGCCTGGACTGGTAGAGATGGACCCAGACTACCAGGTCTTCTTTGAGTGCAGAGTCCAGCCCAACCAAGCTGTATGTTATTGTTTAATCTTCCATATAATTACAAAGCTTTCACACTAATTAGCTAGCATAGATTAACAACTACCACAAATATATATCACTCTAGAATTGCAATACACGCGCCTGAGATAATGCAGTGAACACTGATAATGTTTCTTTTGTAGAGTCACTACCATGTGACCTTCTTGGATAATAAGGTTTCCCGTGCCTGGATGACTGAGAAGCAGATGCACCCATTCACCGGGGAGGACACACTCAAAGCACCGGTAAGTCACATAAACCTCATGACACGCTCAAAATACATTTATCCTCTTCTAAGATCCCTGACAGGAAGTAAACCGTTTACCAAGAAACCGCACCAGAGATAAACTAAGAGAGATTGTAGTGGTCACTTGCCTAACCCAAAGAATCTGAACCCCTGGAAAGCCCAATCATGGCCGTTCAACGTTGTGCCTATGAGACGAGCTTGTTTTCAAGATACAGGGGAGGTGGACATCCGGTTACCCATTCAACACATGTAAAAAGTGGCCGCCAGGACAACTAGCGGATACCCCAGGAACTAGGGTACATTATCAGCAGCAAGCACTAGTCGGCCATGCTAGAAGTGTGAACTGAATGTTTAGTTCCAATATAGGAACCGTTGCATGCATGCCACTATTTAGCAGTGCTGCACAGCCAGTGGGCCTTCCAGGGATTCTAGTTCTCTGCCTAACCCATAGGAAAGACAACCTGACAGGAACTGAGCAGGTGAAACTGACCTGTCTGCAGACCGGTCACACCAAAATGACACATGGGCACCTCCTAGGAGGTGAATTAGCACCTGTGTGCCAGACATGCAACATTCCGCTGAGTGTAAAAGATCTCATGCTTCATAGTCAGGCCACAAAGAAGAGCAGAAAGAATTTCCTAAAGAATTTAACAGGAATGTGTGGTGTTGTGCATAATACTGGCAAGAGAGAAATTCTTGACTTCCTCAGGGAATGTAAGATTTTCGATAAGATATAATCAAGTAGAGTAAGATGACTGGATCAACCAGGGAGCATACCTTGTTATTCCAACAGAATATGGAAATTAAACCAAAGTGAGTCTAATTGAACAAATTGAACGTTAAACTACCCAAAGAAACAAACAAATAAACAAACAATTCTTCTAAGATAGTCTCCATCATGGATGGTATTAAGATAAATGTATATACCTTACTGGAACATACTCACTTACCTCACTGGTACATACAGTGGTAAAGAGCACTGGACTTGTAATATCAAGGTTGTCAGACTTTGTTGATTCAGGTCCCACTGCAGCCACTTTTCTCCTTCACCCCCAGCAGTGGTAGATTTACTGCTATATCAAAGACCAATCCTTCTCATACAATGTCTATGTGGTGTGGGAAGTAAAAGAACTCTAACCTCGGTAAATGTGTAGGGGTGAGGTTTCCACCGAAATTCATTTCATAGATTCGATCATCACCCTTGGGGTGTAAAAGAACCTTGAGAAAGTCTGGTGAGAACCTGCAATGGTAAACTGGACGTTAAATCAAACCAACTAACCAACCAACCAACCAATTACGATGCGGTGGATGCCGCATGTGACGTCATGTTTTACTATAAATACAGCGAGTGCTCAAACCTCCCTCCCTCCCTCCCTCCCTCCCTCCCTCCCTCCCTCCCTCCCTCCCTCCCTCCCTCCCTCCCTCCCTCCCTCCCTCCCTCCCTCCCTCCCTCCCTCCCTCCCTCCCTCCCTCCCTCCCTCCCTCCCTCCCTCCCTCCCTCCCTCCCTCCCTCCCTCCCTCCCTCCCTCCCTCCCTCCCTCCCTCCCTCCCTCCCTCCCTCCCTCCCTCCCTCCCTCCCTCCCTCCCTCCCTCCCTCCCTCCCTCCCTCCCTCCCTCCCTCCCTCCCTCCCTCCCTCCCTCCCTCCCTCCCTCCCTCCCTCCCTCCCTCCCTCCCTCCCTCCCTCCCTCCCTCCCTCCCTCCCTCCCTCCCTCCCTCCCTCCCTCCCTCCCTCCCTCCCTCCCTCCCTCCCTCCCTCCCTCCCTCCCTCCCTCCCTCCCTCCCTCCCTCCCTCCCTCCCTCCCTCCCTCCCTCCCTCCCTCCCTCCCTCCCTCCCTCCCTCCCTCCCTCCCTCCCTCCCTCCCTCCCTCCCTCCCTCCCTCCCTCCCTCCCTCCCTCCCTCCCTCCCTCCCTCCCTCCCTCCCTCCCTCCCTCCCTCCCTCCCTCCCTCCCTCCCTCCCTCCCTCCCTCCCTCCCTCCCTCCCTCCCTCCCTCCCTCCCTCCCTCCCTCCCTCCCTCCCTCCCTCCCTCCCTCCCTCCCTCCCTCCCTCCCTCCCTCCCTCCCTCCCTCCCTCCCTCCCTCCCTCCCTCCCTCCCTCCCTCCCTCCCTCCCTCCCTCCCTCCCTCCCTCCCTCCCTCCCTCCCTCCCTCCCTCCCTCCCTCCCTCCCTCCCTCCCTCCCTCCCTCCCTCCCTCCCTCCCTCCCTCCCTCCCTCCCTCCCTCCCTCCCTCCCTCCCTCCCTCCCTCCCTCCCTCCCTCCCTCCCTCTTCTCTTTCTCCCTCCTTCCCTTCCTCCCTCCCTCCCTCCCTCCCTCCCTCTTCTCTTTCTCCCTCCTTCCCTTCCTCCCTCCCTCCCTCTCTCCCACCTTCCCACCCTCCCTCCCACCCTCCCTCCCTATCTCCCACCCTCCCTATCTCCCACCCTCCCTCCCTCTCTTCCTCCCTCCCTATCTCTCACCCTCCCTCCCTCTATTACTCCCTCCCTCCCTCTCTTCCTCCTTCCCTCCCTCCCCCCTCCCTCCCTCCCTCCCTCTCTCCCACCTTCCCACCCTCCCTCCTTCCCACCCTCCCTCCCACCCTCCCTCCCTATCTCCTACCCTCCCTATCTCCCACCCTCCCTCCCACTCTTCCTCCCTCCCTATCTCTCACCCTCCCTCCCTCTCTTCCTCCCTCCCTCCCTCCCTCCCTCCCTCTCTTCTTCCCTCCCTCCCTCTCTTCCTCCCTCCCTCCCTCCCTCCCTCTCTTCCTCCCTCCCTCCCTCACACCCTCCCTCCCTCCTTCCCTCTCTCCCTCCCATCCTCCCTCCATCCCTCCCTCTCTTCCTCCCTCCTTCCCCCCTCCCACCCATCCTCCATTGTACCCCTCATCCCTCCCTCCCTCCCTCCCTCCCTCCCTTCCTTTCTCCTTCCCTCCCTCCCTCTTCCCCTCCCTCCCTCCCTCCATCCATCCTCCCTATTCATGGATGCCTTCTCTTTCTCCCTCCTTCCCTCCCTCCCTCCCTCTCTCCCACCTTCCCACCCTCCCTCCCTCCCACCCTCCCTCCCTCTCTTCCTCCCTCCCTCCCTCTCTTCCTCCCTCCCACCCTCCCTATCTCCCACCCTCCCTCCCTCTCTTCCTCCCTCCCTCCCTCTCTTCCTCCCTCCCTCCCTCCCTCCCTATCTCCCAGTCTTCCTCCCTCCCTATCTCCCACCTTCCCACCCTCCCTCCCTCCCACCCTCCCTCCCACCCTCCCTCCCTCTCTTCCTCCCTCCCTCCCTCTCTTCCTCCCTCCCACCCTCCCTCCCTCCCTCCCTCCCTATCTCCCAGTCTTCCTCCCTCCCTATCTCTCACCCTCCCTCCCTCTCTTCCTCCCTCCCTCCCTCTCTTCCTCCCTCCCACCCTCCCTCCCTCCCTCCCTCCCTATCTCCCAGTCTTCCTCCCTCCCTATCTCTCACCCTCCCTCCCTTTATTCCTCCCTCCCCTCCTTTCTCCTTCCCTCCCTCCCTCTTCCCCTCCCTCCCTCCCTCCCTCCATCCTTCCATCCATCCTCCCTATTCATGGCTGCCTTCTCTCCCTCCCTCCTTCCCTCCCTCCCTCCCTCTCTCCCATCCTTCCTCCCTCCCTCCCATCCTCCCTCCCACCCCCCCTCCCACCCTCCCTTCCACCTTCCCTCCCTCCTTCCCACCCACCCTCCCTCCCTTCCTCCCACCCTCCCTCCCTCCCTCCAGGCCTCCCTCCCTCCCACCCTCCCTCCCTCCCTACCTTCCTCCACCCTCCCTCCCTATCTCCCACCCTCCCTCCATCCCTATCTCCCACCCTCCCTCTCTTCCTCCCTCCCTCCCTCCCTCTCTTCCTCCCTCCCTCCCCCCTCCCTACCTGCCCTCCCTACCTCCTCACCTCCCTCCCTACCTCCCTCCCTCTTTCCATCCCTCCCTCCATCCCTCCCTCCATCCATCCATTCTCCCTATTCATGGATGCCTTCCTTCCCTCCCTCCCTCCCTCCCTTTCTCCCTCCCTCCCTACTTCCCTCCATCCATCCCAGGGTACTTCCTTTTCATCATAGTAATTAACTTTGACCTTTGAACTGTATTGAGATTAAAAGGTGTCCACCTGCTCATTTTGTCTTTAAAGGCCAATATTTCTATTTGATAATGCATACTTAGCTCTTGGGCACTTTAATTCACTGTGTTGTTGTCATTCACGAAACCGTTACAATACCTATGCCCCCTCCCTTATCCTATGGAAATGGTACTTGACATGTACCACCATACTGTGCCGGTATGGCGATGTACCACCATATTTTGAATATGATTGATTGCACTTAACATGGAAATGTGTAGATAAAAAATTATCAGATATTATATGGTCTAAAAGGTGACACGGAATATTTAAAAATAATATCATGATTATGAATAACACAAAGAAAATAATTTTAGAAGTGAAAATTCGGTTGTAAACATGGCACTGAGTGACGGCACACTCTGGAGATCAGTTTGAGATTGTTATGTTTTGATAGATATTTAGATGATTATCGATATTTAGAGGTATATAATACAAGTGAAATTTGTTAACCTTATCGATAAAAATATAGCATGAGCTCGCAGAGCAAGTGCAATATTTCTATCAAAAGAAACTCAGTATGAAAGGCAGTTCCAATAAGGTTAAACATGTTTCACTAAATTATCATCTTGGGAAGAGGAGGTAGCACTTGTGGTCTACCTTGGCATTATCCTATAACAACTTCGGCCAACCATTTGTAGATAACGGTCCGTACGGTCCATATTTCACTAAATTATCATCTTGGGAAGAGGAAGTAGCACTTGAGGTCTACCTTGGCATTATCCTATAACAGGAACTGCTCGGTTCCTGGAGCGGAGAGTGAGCCGGGGGAACAATAGTGGCATGGCACTGCCAGATACCTTTGAAGAAAGCTCAAAATCACATTAGAAATTGTGTCGGATAGATTCCATACCAACATATTCTTATTAATTTCTTTTTATACAAAAAATGTGTATTATGCGGATTTATACTACATTTTTATAAATATGTCATAGATTTGATCCTAGTTATACTGGACTATTAGTGAAATATGGTGAATTAGTGAAATATGGTGAACTCTAGATCAACACCGGTAGCTAATCATATTACAAGATTTTCTATGAGATGCTTTTTCGAGCTGTGGCATTCTAGTGGATTGGACTTATTTTGGTGGTGAGTAATCTATGTCTCATGAATATTTGTGTTTTACAGGTTATTGTCTTTTGTTCCAGTTGAGTGATTATCTAAGCTCCCCTTGTCAATACTGCCTTTTTTTAAGTTAGAAGTTGTCTTGATTGACTTAAAATCTTGATGAATTATTAGAAGGAAATTCATGACATGAAAATAACTTGGTCCGCACTTGTTGACTGTCGAGTATGAGTTCCTAACATTAAGTCTTTGGATAAAAATACCGGGCTGAGATGACGAGTTGTATTAAGGTAGTGTTCAATTGACCTAACGAAAATTGAATATTGTCGGGTGTGTGTTATTCATGTTCATAGTGTACAAACCCACAGCCTACCAGGAGAAATAGTCCCAACCAACGTCCTGCAATTGTCATTTGCAGCCATCTGACACAAACTAATTTATCAGATTTTCATTTTCTATAATTCAATTTGTAGTGTTGTTACAATTTTAGATAATTATAAATATTATATAGGTGTACATTCAACTAGATTTTGGAATTATTTACTTTTATAATCTTGCCGCAGGATGTAGGGCAGCGCTGCTCCACTACATTAGTGTCAATATTGAGACGACAGATGTTTGCCGCAGGGCATCAGAAATCATCTTTTCCCAGTTTTGTCGGGCCAATTGAACACTTGCTTTACTCATATGGATAAGTTTATTTTATTTATTCATTAAAGTCCCTTTTACATTGTTTGCTCTCATCTTCCAGAGAAAGAAATCGAAGCTGGATGAAAGGAGAAAAGTGGAAGAGGAATTAAAGTGCAAGAAATATGAATCATAATATACATGTAAAAAAATACAGTTACCTCTCTGTCTCCTGTATCTGTAGGGAATTCATCTTACTATACTCTTTTACTATTGCAGTGTTAAAAAGAATAAATTTCAACCAGTGACAGCTCAAAAGAATATGGGAAAGAGAGTACCGTGGAACCTGAATTGAAATATGGAAAAACGCGAGAAATTGTAATCACGCATCTACCCATGACTGAAAATTTGGTGCCAGTAGTAGTAGTTTACAAAACACTTTTAAAATTATTTTCACTTATTTTGACGTACGACAGTGCACAGTAGTAAAGTAAAGGGACATTTTGCATCTGTCATACATAGTAGTATATGGAAATATATATCTTTGTCATTTATAGTAGTATATAAAAAGGGACATTTTAGCATCTGTCATCCACAGTAGTATATGGAAACAAGAATTTTGTCACTCATAATATTTTTCCCCATAGTAGTATACGAAAAAGGGCATTTTTGCAGGCATATCAGTTGCAAATAAGTGTGTTCCTGAGATGGAAGGTATTACTTTATGGTTGATGTGTAGTATAAAAAAGTGAGTATTTTGTACATATTTCATGTGGATCATATGTACTGTGTAAATTTTTAGATGTAGATAACTGTGTCCAGAGAATATGAATGAAAAAGAAGTACATATACTAGAATTTAACTATGGACCTCCCCAATCCAAATACTGAGAGTGCATATAGTTATTAGCTGGTGGACGGTTGGTCTTTACGTTATGGCTATAGCCTACTGTAGTACAACTACTTGTAAAGTCACTAGGTGACATGGCCACATTTTTGCCTTTTATAGCTCACTAAGTACAGATAGGAATATAATTTCTGTTTTGGACAGAAGGTTTTATAGTGGTACAATGCCTTACACTTTTGATATTTAGTTTTTTGGTATGGATTTAAGAAAAATAGTGAATTTAGTTTGGGGGGGACTATACTAGTCACAGGTCAATTTTTACAAACTCCTTTATGCACATATTTCTACCCCTTAAACTGGTTTAATCATAATATAATATGCCTCATTTGTAAGATAATAGAAAACAGTAAGTGCTTGGAAGTGGAATTTTCAAGGTAGATTCTATATTTACTGAGATATTCAAGTATTTGTTGAAAGTGGGGGGGGGTTTTGAGTGAATTGGCATACTCAAACAGATGTTTACTCAATATTGATTTAAAGTGAGCATTGGTGTAACATTTACCATCTCCATAAGTGGCACTGACTTACACTCTAGGACTCTAGGAAGTGTCATTATTTAGGTGCCTTATACCTATATCCTTATAAGAATACTAAATATCTGGTTGAAGCTCAGCCTCACTTTGAACATGGAGCCTTTAGTATGGCCAACTAAAACCAGATGGAGCCATAACTAAGTACGGAGAGGTATATGATTTCTTTTTTCTTTGGTTTAATGGCAATGCAATATCCTATACAAGACTGTTGCAAGACTATTGCAAAACTGTTGTATGACTGTTGTAAGGCTGATACAAGACTGTTGTAAGACTTGTTAGACTGTTGCAAGACTTGTAAAACTGTTACAAGACTATTGCAAGACTGTTGCAAGACTGATACAAGACTTGCAAGACTGTTCTAAGACTTGCAATATTGTTGTAAGATTGTTGCAAGACTGTTGTAAGACTGGTGTGACACTGTTGTGAGACTGTTGCAAGACTGTTGTAAGGCTGATACAAGACTGTTGTAAGATTGTCATGAGACTGTTGTAAGACTGTTGTATGGCTGATACAAGACTGTTGCAAGACTTGCAAAACTGTTACAAGACTATTGTAAGACTGCTGCAAGACTTGCAAATCTGTTGCATGGCTGATGCAAGACTGTTTTAAGACTGCCGTAAGACTTGCAAGATTGTTGTAAGACTGTTGCAAGACTTGTAATGACTGTTGCAAGACTGTTGCACGACTTTTGTAAGACTGATACAAGACTGTTGGAAGACTGCAGTAAGACTGATACAAGACTTGTAAGACTGTTGTAAGACTTGTGAGATTGTTGTAAGGCTGATATAATATGATATGATATGGGGTGTTAATAGATTTAATATTACATTTACCCTGTTTTTCAGTGACGACAATCGTTGATAATGACATCGTCCAGGTTTGTGTGTCCTATAGATGTGACATAATCGGCGATGGGCGACATATCGCTGCTCTACGACACGTAGGGCAGTGTGAGGTGTGCTATAGTCACGACAAATGTAAGGTCATGTGGGTAAATTTGTCTCCCAAACTGTCGTAGCCCTAAGACATCTATGGACATGTCGTACCGAATGCAGAAATTCACTTCCCATAGGAATTAAGTAATGAAACTTTAACACGAGTAAGATATACATATAAACTATAATCGTACCAAATATGAAGGAAATCGGCCAAAGCGTTCCGAAGATATCGGCGTTTGAATTTCGTCATAGCAAATTCTGCTCTGGTGGCCAGTGTAGCTCTACCCTCACTCTGCATTTACTTCACTCTCCCGGCAGAGATTCCGCATTTTATACCACGAAAGATCTGCTAGGAGAGTGCTTATACGATATCCTATCCGGTCTATAGCCCGATGTTACAAATTCAAACGCTGATATCTTTGGGACGGTGCGGCGACTCTTCTTCATATTTGGTACGATTATAGGTTATATGTATCCCTTACTAGTGTTAAAGTTTCATCGCTTAATTCGTATGGGAAGTATGGGAAATCCTCTATATACGCACAGTGACGTTTGATAGAACCTAAGACAATTCTATACTTGTTGTAACGGCCGACAATTTTCGCGGCGATCGTACGGGCCACACTATGACATCGTCTATAGGACGCCTTCCATCTTTTGTCGCCTAATATGTTGGCCATTCGCTGGAAGATCGTAGGTTATCATTCATGGACGATGTCGTGACTGAAAAACAGGGCCCTGGTCTCTCCCTAGACTAGTAATTAATTATTAGCAGACCTTGTATTGAGTTTTAAACATGTCCACCTGCTAATTTGGCCTTCAAAGGCCAATATTTCTTTTTCAAAATGCACACTTAGCTCTTGTTTTTAATAAAATATGCAGTGTTGCACCAACAGCGTTGTCTTAGTACAGGCCCTATACCTGATATTATCTTCTCATTTTGATTAGTTGCTATAATACTTTATTTTATAATCTGGTCAGAAGAGTCTGGACTTTCCTTCAACTTCTTGGCTATTTCTAACAAAAATATGTGTTTCTAGAAAAGATTAACATCATGTATGACGCTTATGCTAGTCTTTATTATCACATCTGTCAATTTAATAAAGGAAAATAAGTAACAATTGATAAACTTTATTTTCAGATACCATCATTAAATATAAATTTCGTAAGAAAATATTGTATTGGTCAGAGAGATTATTGATTGTAATTGTGTTATCACTCACTGTATTTCAAATGTGATGGTGGTCTTGTATCATGCTAACATCATGGGCACGCTGTTTCATCTTTTCAAGACTAAGCTCCGTGGTCTGGACTTCAGAAAAGACATCGCCGATGCGAAGATACGAGCAAACAACGCACTGAAGCTAGCACTTCCTGTAAATATCATCAGCTAAATGTTAATTAAAAATTTTCTCAGGAGTTATTCACTTTTACAGGGATGCAAGATTTCTGACGGAATTCCTACATTTCATATACACTGGCAACACTAGAACATATATCGATCCATAGCCATTCCATTCCTATATAATGTTATAAATAATTCTTTTTTATTGACTTTTAAATTTCCGTTTTTTCCTCCAATCATGACTTTCATACCTGCTTCTATGACGGGTTTCATAAATATCATAAGATGTTATATTGTTGTTGATGTACATGAATATTGATATCAAGGTTATTAAGGTGGAGAAACTAACCACAACTTTACTTAAAGATCTAACACTAGTACTTCAAAATAAATGCGATACGCACTCTCAAAGCAAAACCCTAGTACGCAACAGCACAAATCAATGTATGAGACATATGAGCTTATGTTGAAACATCTAAAGAATTGTAAATTAATAAAACGACAAATAGACTGTGTGATCGACCAAAACTCACGATCTGGAGATGGAATGTCTTCAACAGAAAAATGAAATGATATTTCCAAACTTCAGGAGCGCATATCACAGTTCGGTTTTGCAAGCCACTTCAGGGGAAAATGGGGCAAATGGGATAAAGAAGCGGAGGGTGACAAAACAGGTAAGTGTTACTTTGATAGAGCTTGCTCGCACATAATATGTACGCTGCCTTAAGGTTAGAGTGGTCGTATAGACTTTCAGCTTGCTGAAAAAAAAACCATCCCTTCACTATCCCCGTGCTATTGACTGGGGTAATGGGGAAGGAGCAGAGTGCCAGTGTCTCAGGGTCTTAGCGTGCCCAGCTGACCAGGGGGCTGTTTCACTAGAACAGATAAGTCTCGTTGTTCCTAACAGTGGCACCACAGCGGCAGTGTGCGTTTCATTAGCAGGTGCACTCAAGCGTGAACGGCACTTGGACCACGAGTGGCACCAACAGTGGTAGAACCCGTTTCATCAGTACAGTGGCTCTCGCTGTTAGTGCCACTGTGGAGCCGCTGTAAGCGAGAGGGTCTACCCTCTCGTATTGATCAAAACAACCATTTTAAAACACCATATCATATTTAATTAAAGTAAAAAATACTTCGAGCAATTCTATATGTATTTTTTACCCACCTCTCGATTTTAATAATTCTCTAGTAGTCAACTTCTTTGATAAAACTATTCAAACCAAGAACTACAGTCACTGCACTACTCGGTCGGTATGTCACTGTGCTGCTCGACCTTAGGCTATCACGTCCAAGTCTCACAAGCGAGAGCTACAGTGTTGGCACCGTAGCTCAGTCAAAAATATATGTAGCAACATCAAATTAAAACTGAAATGTGGGGAAAAGTATGAGGAATAATTTTCTTATTGATTTATAAAATGTTCTGTTCGCTATGCTGGCATAGTGAAGGGAATGGACACCTGAACAGCGAGACTACTGATAAAACGCGAATTTCGGTTTGCCACTGTTGGTGCCACTGTTGGCGTCTTACCTCTCGCTATATGCCATACACTAATGAAATAGCACCCAGGACCAATCACTGGAGACCGAAATACCTCATTGACCCACTGGTGCTTGATACATTTTGATCGTAGAAAGGCAGTTGAAGACATAATTCCAATAAAATTCATGTATATAATTTTTCCTTGTGTAATATTGACATACCAACTTCTAAATTAGCCAATTCAGCTACAACCCATGACCCTCCATTGAACCTCGCCAATGACCCATGTAAATACTTGGGCTTTCTCTTGATCCTTTGATTCTCCTCTGCAATGCGTATGTAATGTTTAAACCATGTATTGCAATGAAAAATATTTCAATGTTTTTTCTGACCCCACCTGGCACCCCTGAGTATATTATTCAATAGCACATTTGATAACAAAGAAGAAACCAACAAGTTTTGGTCAAAGTCGTCATTCACCACGAGTTTGATGCAGAGTGATATGAACGAGGCGACAGCCGAGTGAACATCATGTAGCATTCAAATGAGTTGGAGAAAGACTTCTTTGACCAAAACGACTTGTTTTCTGTATTTATGTCACCCCTATACACACTAAAGGAATGGATGACACAGAAGATATAGACCATGGAGAACGGACTGAAATACTTGTAGGGGCAGGGAGAAGGAGGTCCCAATGTTAAGCCTATGGGACTGAAATACCAGGGACCGTTTTTTTAAACGCGATAATCGTTAATAGCGACCGTTTTGTAATTATCATACATTTGGCAATAACTATCGAACCATTGGGGCCAATGGTCGTTGTATTCATATTGAAAACTTAATATATCTTTAATAATCTAGGTAAAATTCTTTCTCCTGTGTGCGTTTCGTGATCTGACGGGATCTGTGAACGCTATCATTCGCTCAAGCTGTTGCCACGTATACTCGATATATCTTTAATAATCCCTATTAACGATTATCACGTCTAAAAAAACGGTCCCAGGGGTGAGATAAGTTGCTTTATCCTACCCCTAATAAAAAAACGCCATAGGCTTAACATAGGCGTGACATAAAGTGTTGTTTATGCCACTACTTTCTGATACTGAAAAAATATGTAAACGGGGTAGGATAAAATCTAGACGCCACTCGTTTGAGTTTGAGCTTATTCATACCCCTCATTTTGTTGGCTCCATAATGTCACTCGTCTCCGACTCGTGAAATTATGGAGCCAACAAAATGTGGGGCATAAATAAACTCAGACTCAAACTCGTGACGTCTCTTGATATTATCGTATTTGGCCACGTGAAGATACAGAAAATAAGGGAGATTCCACCACACCTGAGGAAGTCAATGAAGACGAGGAGTTATCGGATTTCGGGAGTCTCTCTGGTGAGGAGGTGGACAGCATTCTGGACAATGCCGAGTCTATCATTGAGAGCGCACACAGAGCACTCAACGAACTGCTCCAAGACAACAGTCAGGAGATCGGTGAGTCATCATGCACAGGTCCTCTTTAATATTGCTGTTATGATGGACGTGACTGATAGGAAACATACCACATGGGTGCGAGTTTTCAGTGTTTCCATTGAAATTCATGTTTTCCATCGAAATTCATGAATAATATTTCCCTTGTGTAATATTGACATACCAACGTTTAAATTACCCAATTCAGCCACAGCCCATGACCCCCCACTGAACCTCTCCACTGACCCATGTAAAAACTTTAGCTTTCCCTTCATCCCCTGATTCCCCACTGTAATGTGTATGTAATGGAAAACCCTGTATTGCAATCAAATAGATTTCAATGTTTTTTTCTGGCCCTAACTGGCATCCCTGCTTGGTATAAACTCTATCCTAAGATGGTGTGATAGTAAGAAAGAAATTGATGAGCGTTTGGTGTGTGTCCCCGTTTCTCTGCATACAGATGACTTCGGTATATATTGTTCATCATAAATGTGCCAATACTTCTCCAGGATAAATTGAGGCTATACCAATGAGAAAAATAAAATATGTAAACTGATGAGACAGTTGACCTGACTGAAAGGAAAACATACCAAAACTCTATCCTAAGATGGTGTGATGTGGTGTGATAGTAAGAAAGTAATTGATGAGCGTTTGGTGTGTGTCCCTGTTTGCCATCAAGTATGGAGCGCGCAGTAATATGAACGAGGTGATCGCCAAGTGAATATTTCGAAGCGCTCTAAATGAGATGATGAAAGGGGACTCCAACCAAACACGTATATGTTTCTGATTTCATCTTAGCATGGACATATGTATCTGTTTATCGCCCATTGAGTATGAGTTACCGTACTCACAAGCCTGTTGAGAACGAGTTCCTAATGATAAGCCTATGGACGTTTATAGCATAAACTATATGTGATCTTTGTATAAAAATTATGTAATCAACCCTTTATCGGCAGTACCTCATAACTATCAAATATTTTTAATCTCGTGGAGCCATGCCAAAGCCCATTCCCATTGCTCTGCCCACAGTTGGCTTTAGGATACATTTTTCATTTCAAATGTGCCAATAACTCTCCAGGATAAATTGAGGCTATATCAATGAGAAAAATATAACCATATGTCGGAAAGAAAATTTATTGGAGTAGTTTCTCTTGATGAACTGTTCTTTCTTAACAAGCTAGAATGACCTTTGATTGTTTTAGTCTTCTCATCATCATGCCAAAGAGAATCAGTGAACTCGTATATTCAGGCCATAATGCACAATGTGGCCTTGAGTTTCTCAAGGTTGCGAAGAAGGGAAAGAAGACTATCTCTAGTGTATATCATTTCAAAATATGCAGACAACACGAATTCTATGTTCCTGTTCCTGACTTAAAAGTGGGAAGATTCATAATATAATAACCACATCGAGAATCCATCAAAGACATGTCTCAACAAAACCTTGAATAAAGACCTTTCCTCTTCTTCTCTGTAGAGTAATAAAAATGTTTATTAAATTATTTTATTTCATACAGATGATTATTATCCGGAGAGCGCTACAAAGAGCAAGGAAAAGAAAACTTCAACCAAAAAATCTCTAAAACCTAAGAAACGTAAGCATCTTTGATAACTGTTACGCCTCTGGCGTCAGGATGTATTATATAATACAAAATACCTTGAATGGCCATCACTACAGGCTCGGTAACCACGTTTTCTCTTAACAATTGATTAGCATATGTACAAGTACTATGGGCCCAAGCCATCTGTAGGCATGTATGTTGCCATGTAACCTTGGACCCGTTTTTGAATCGTAAATAACGACCGTTTTGAGACCCTAGTCTAATAATCATACATTTGGCAATAACTATCGAACCCTTAGGGCCAATGGTTGCTGTAGTTATCTTGAAAATCCTCTTGAATGTTTGATAATCGCTATTAACGATTATCTCGTCTAAAAAAACGAGTCCCTAAGACCCGTTTTTTTAAACGAGATAATCGTTGATAGCGACCGTTTCGTAATTGTACATTTGGCGATAATGTGGCCAGTGATTGCTGCATTTATCTTGAAAATCGTCTTGAATATTTAATAATCGCTATTAACGATTATCCCGTTTAAAAAAACGTGTCCCTGGTGTTATTCGTTATTAGTCATGAAATGTATTCTTCTGAGAAAATAGCAGCTTGGTCAAGTATTGGACGAGAACATGATGTGATTTTCGATTAAAGGCTGGGGATCTTTGAACCTTATTGAAAGTGCATGTTTACTTTAAATAGTGAGTCAAGACGGCAAGAAACAAAGTCTAGAGGCCAAGAAATCTTCAAACACCAAACAGCCGGTATCACAAAAGGATACTGCAGAAAAACGATACTTATCAAAACCAAAGAACGTGACTAAACCGAAGAAGGCCAAGCACTCAGTGCCTCAGAAACTGTGTCAAATCTCAAAGACTGGCGATGATTGGGTATGAAACACCATCATTTACAGTTTTATGTTCATTTCATTATCAGTTACATTTCTTCAAAGTTTTTTCCTGTGAGAATTAATCAAAGAATTTATGTATAATGTATCTGAACTATGAAAATCAGATATTGTATGGGTGGAATATTCCATTCTCCAGATACAGAGAGGATAATAACATTTTCTCTGAATATATTTCTGCAGTTTAAGCATTATCATTTCTGTGGGTCATTCTAATTGAAGAGTGAAGTAGAAACATACATCAGCATTTCTAAAAGGAGGGGGTGCACTCTCTTGGAAGAGACTGTGCTTCCAGCCTCTATCACAGGAGACTTCATTAGATAGGGCACAGAGTAATTGCTAGTTCTGCCATCATCCGCCAGGAAATTGTAATATTGTGCCACTGTAGTCAGGGGACAACCACTATTTCCTGCTGTCATAATCTATAGATAATCGTGAGACAAGGCTAAAACCCTTTTATGGCAAACCAAAAACCAAAATTTTGGATAAAATACATTGATAACTGGAACTACCACCTGGTGTTTTGTTTAGTATCGGGGGGGGGGGGCGGAGGGGGTAAGATGGCTGCCTCCATAACACAATAGCTATGTGCCCTATAAACCCACAGGTCGGTGTCCAAAACAGGGTGCACGTGTTCCAAAAGCTCCACCAACAAACATCTCGAGCATTCCTAGTGTTTTACCATAGCTCCAAACTTCTATAGGTTAGGAGCTATATGTTGATTCTGTGGCAGCTACCCGGGAATAAATTTTAAAATAAATCTTTTAGCTCCAAACTTCTAGGTATCCAGTCGTCAAAGGGATGGGTAGGTATGATCATGGTATGGTACATCATAAAAGGTTGGTTATATGGTATGAGATGGTCACAGTTTAAGAAGACCTATTGGAATTGAACAAATTATGATATAAATCAACAAGCAAACCTAAGCAAAAAGAACCAATGTGAAGCCAGAAGTATGTGAACGTTTCCTTAATAAGGGAAGTCGGATGGACTTACCTGCACACTTGGATGTCTGGGTGCATGAACAGGATAGTTCTCCTCAAGGCAACTACAAACTTGTAAGTTTAAACGTATACATTATACGGCATTGTGGGGATTTGAAGAAAGAATTAAAATCTAGAGAAAGTACCTGAGACTGCAAATGAACTAAGACTAGCTGAAAATACAGGACCATATGTGGCCCCCAACCGGTTTATTTTTATGTATCCAAATCCCATGCCTGACTGTCAATTTTTATATCATATAAGAGAAAAAAAGAAAAAAAAAGATTGGCATATTGTTTTCTTTTTGTCATAGTTCAGACAGAATCTGATGGTAAATATTTCAATTTTTGTTACTTGTTTGATACCACTGATTTTGGATGGAGCTAGTGAAGGAGATGGCTGCGTTTCACTATGCTACCACTGTGAATGACAGATTGGTACAGAGACCGTGACATCAATCAGAACACTATTGCATGGCAACAGCCACATGTGCTGCTGTCACTTGGTGACAGTACCCTTTGTCGGTCGCTCGTGATGGCAACCTTGCTTTTGAGGCTCAAACTGATGGTTTTCGCTCAATAAACAGTAGTTTCATCCTGTTGAGAATCATCAGGCATATGTTTGCACAGAGTACATGTGACAATTCTTTAGATTAATTTCCAGTGGTCCCAGAGTCCATGAATTCTTGTTTTATGAGAGTTTTTGTCAACCGAAATCGTTTGTTACGACTAAACGTTTTTATCATATGCTGAAGTGCATTTATATATGGTGTCATACTTTTTGTAGGAGAAACCCAGCGTTGAGCCAGGAAAGTCTATGGCTTCTGAGAATAAATCTGTTCAGGAATCCCCTGAAAATACTCAAGACATGAAAAAGGATATCAAAACTGAAGTTGTTGAAACTGAACCTTGCAAACCCAGCAAGAAGTTTGAAGTAAAATCTGCTAAGATCGAGAGTGGAATGAAAAATAAACCAAAATTTGTTGCACCAAAAGTCAGCAAGGTGACAGATCAATATAAAAGACCTGCAAGTGTTGAGAATCTGGTGAAGACAGAGAGTGTTGATGAAGTGAAGAAGTCTTCAGGTAATGAGACGGCTGCAGATGAATCCAAAATGATGACCACAGATGACAATAAAGAAGAAGAACTGGATCTGGAGCCTGAAAGTGAACTAAATTTAATCCTCGAAGAAGAAACTGAAGAAGATGTAAATGAAACCAGCGTAACAGAAACTTTGCCTGCTGTTAAAGAATTACCTGGAACTGAAGATAACAGCGACGCTGAATCATTGGACTTTGAGGAGTGAATACATGTAAAAAGTCTATGGATATACTCATGGCGCTTTAAGTATACATACTTAAACTCTAACTTCAAGCTTCAATGTTTCGCCTTGAATGAAAACATATCATGTATCTAATACTATTGTCGACCAAGGTTCTATTTCCATATTTACTATAGTAATATAAGAACTGCTACGGTTAAGTTTCGAGAAAATGATGTTATCGAAGTGTGAATGTTGGATAGAGTGCTTATCTAATCTATGATGAAATGAAGTATATCATTTCACCATTTTAACAAAAGGCCTCTCGAAAGGCATACAAAGTTATGTAGTAGTTACATTTTGAAAGCCTGTCTGGGTATTGTTCATTGTTAATTGTGCTATTTAATCCTTTTCATTTTTTAATCCTTTTGATCTTTTAGATATTCTAAGACTCGAAAATCATAATCCAGCTGGTAGAAATACTCAACTTGGTATTCTAATGTTGATAAAAAAAATTATATTTCATATTGCCTATTATAAGGTTCACATATACAACTCAATGAGTTGTATGTTTCATGTTTATGTTTGATGTATACAACACAGTAGGACTCCGAGAGTGGATAATGAAACACACTCCTACCCGCTACCCACAACAGTAACTTATAATTATGGAATACAATAAGGTTTAGAGAGCCAGCATTACAAAACACTATGTATAGAACAATTAGAAAGTGTGGGGATTTTTTTCTATAAGTCATGATATAATTGGGCATACTTGATCTAACCTGTAACTTTAGATATATCTCCTTTAATAAAGTATGTTTTGTATTATAAAGTATGTTTTGTATTTGGTTAACAAAAATAAAGGTGTAACCATGAAAACAAATGGGACTACAGTTCATAATTGTATTTCTTCGTCTTCACTACATGTAGTCTTCTAGCTAGTTGTAATTTAAAAAAGTACAGTCTGCTCTATTTGTATTATGGTTTTTTTTTCCAGTGTAGACAAAGATACCTTGTGCACTTTTCGTGAGGTCTGCTGGGGTGGACAGGAATTACCAATCTGTTCACCCTCTTGGTCGCCTAGTCTTCTCGAGGTGCAGACCGGATATGCTTGCACACAAGCATAACAAAAGCGACCGGGGTGAGGAGTTAGCTCGGTGGTAAAGAGCACAGGACTCATAATCCAAAGGTTGTCAGACTTTGTTGATCTGAGTCCCACTGCAGCCACTTCTCTCCTTCACCCCTAGCAGTGGTAGGTTACTGCTATATCAAAGGCCAATCCTTCTCATACCATATCTATGTGGTGTGGGAAGTAAAAGAACTCTCACCTCGGTAAATGTGAAGGGTGAGGTTTCTACCTACATTCATCTCATAGATTCGGTCAAACCCAAAGAAAGTAATTGAACAAATTGGACGTTAAACTACCCAAACAAACAAACAAGCACTTTTCTTGAATAAATATATCAGTTTGGAACTAATTTTTCGATCACATTTCTGTTTTTAATTAATTTTAATTCTAGGTGAATCTTGAAATTGTTTGATATAACAAATAAATGTATAAGATAGGAAAATATACATTATCTACAAGGTAGTGGCTAAGTAGGGCCTAAACTGCAATCTTATTCTATAACATAACAAGAGCTAAGAGTGCATTATCAAATAGAAATATTGGCCTTTAAAGACCAAATGAGAAGGTGGACACCTTTAAAACTCAATACAGAGGGAGGGAGGGAGGGAGGGAGGGCATATATGAATAGGGAAGGGCCTGCATTGATTGGATATTTAAAGCCCTACTACTCTGTGAACTCAGCAGTTCTTGGGTCAATGCACACTTATATGTTGGGATTCAATTACCAATCGAGAATGACCTGAGTACATGGGAAACGTTATTCAGTTTCACCTTCATGGATGAGTGCACACAGACCTTCCCTCTGACCATGTGGCTCAAACTGGGGGGGAAAACTCTATTCCTATGTACACCAATAAAGTAGGTCAAGCCAATATCTGGTGGTAAATGACATTACAAATGATTTCACAAAACAATATCCTTTGACTGGGTCTTGACTCATTCCTAAAACAAAGTTATGAACCATTTTGACTTCTGTTTGTGTGTAAATATGATGAATAAAATATCTTCTCATACACCTTCTGCCTCCCCCCCCCTCCCATTATGAGATTTGGCAAAAATACATGAATAGCACATCAAATATACATTTCACTTTAATAATGACACTTTCTAGGGTGTAAGCAACTGTCAGTACCACATATGGAGATGGTAAATGTTACACTAATGCTAAATGTAAATCAATATTGAGTAAACATGTGTTTGAGTATGCCAATTTCACTGAAAATCCCGCCCCACTTCTAACAAATACTTGAATATCTCAGTAAATATAGAATCCACCTAGGAAATTCCACTTCCTAGCACCTACTGTTTTTTATTCTCTTTCAAATGCGGCATATTACATTATGATTGAACCAGTTTAAGGGGTAGAAATATGTGCATAAAGGAGTTCTTAAAAATGGACCTGTGACTACAAATGTCCCCCCAAACTAAATTCACTATTTTTTTAAAATCCATACCAAAATACTAAATATCAAAACTGTAAGGCATTGTACCACCATAAAACCTTCTGTCCAAAACAGAAATTATATTCCTATCTGTACTTAGTTAGTTATAAAAGGCAAAAATGTGGTCAGGTCACTTAGTGACTCTACAAGCAGTTGTACTACAGTAGGCTATAGCCATAACCTAAAGACCAACCGTCCACCTGCTAATAAAAAAAGACTCAATAAGAAAATAAGCACAAGTAATGGGTAATTCATACAAGTATTCAATGGAAGGACGCCATTTATCCTACCCCTCATATAAATCTCCATAGATTAACATGGTGTGAATGTATGCCATGGTTATGCCATATCTTTATTATCCACCTAATACAAAGTGTCCATAAAAAACACATAGGGAGTGTGTATGGACATACCTGGCGCATACAAATATGTTGTATGCTCCGGGTGGCGCATACGGAAAAAAAGTCTGTGAGGGAAAATAGTGCATAACCAAAATGAACTGATATCGACATGCGACTTGTCCAGCGAAGGTGGATAATAAATACAA
Organism: Alentia gelatinosa; assembly: GCA_950022655.1. Classification (NCBI taxonomy): domain Eukaryota; kingdom Metazoa; phylum Annelida; class Polychaeta; order Phyllodocida; family Polynoidae; genus Alentia; species Alentia gelatinosa. The sequence goes on along the minus strand of OX465590.1, from coordinate 41,266,126 downwards.
CATAAACTGGTTTCAGATAAAAGCGGTCGTATGCTCCTCAGAGTTGCCTCTACGCAATATCCTCGCATAGGCTCGGATATTACTACGCGTCAACTCCTCGGAGCCTACAGCCGCTTGTATCTGAAACCAGTCAATATTATGTATTTATGCCATGGGTGACATATGCAATTAAAAACGTGAGAGGGTAGGATCAAATCTAAATGTCACTAACATTCATATATTTGTTTGCATGGCGTTTCTTTTCTTCTGCTACAGATATCACTCAGCTCTGCTTCGTGACATCGTTCCATGAAGACAACTCACGCCATATGAAAAATTATATGGAATTTCGTGACGTTTCTTGATAGTATTTAGCGAATTGTCTATCATTGTTTATTTGATCTAAAAAGAAAATTGAGAAAAGTGGCTGACCCTCCCTTTTGTAACTCCTGCAGGTAACTATACGAGGAGCCATTGAACGGGGAGCCTGTTTTCATGTGTTACTACAGCCAATATATTGATCAAAATCGGAGTGAAACCTCTCAGACAGCGATTTGCATAGACTGGTAAGGAAGCTAAATTCCACTAGAATTTCCTTTAAAACGATAGCCATAAAAAATATTTGATAAATCCCAAATTTGAGTTATCCTAGACAGTTCCATTTTAATGGAGTTTCTGTTTAGGTTAACTACTATAATTCCGTAATTCAAACAAGCCACTGAAATACAGCTATATCATTATGGACACATAAATATGTATTTGTTGTCATTACTTAGATTTTATAATTTCCAATATCCGAAGCGGTCACATCTTTATCTAATAATATTATTGATAAAGACTCATAAATCAATTTCATTTTTGGGCAGAAGCAATAAATGGACGTCTCCATTTTTCTATTAGTTTAATTCACCGAACTTCAGTCTTTATTACAAAAGCTATATAGAGCATGCGTTATTAGCTGAATATTTTTTTCTTTCATGCAGATGAATATGTCCCAGAAAATAATCTCCAAAGCGCAAGGGAAAGAATGTGACAGAAAATAAACTCGCAAATCCAAAGGGATGTAAGATTTGTTTATCTTATCATAATATCGGTAGACGTAGTTAGTGTGGCTGAATGGAATCCATTCCGTGTTGTTTTGTTTGGAAATATTCACCCCATTCTTGGAACTCGGTGAATATTTCTGACCGAAACAACACGGAACAGATGTAATTCAGACACACTCATTAAGTTTCCTTATAATATACCTGGAAATAATTTAAAAAAAGGCCATTTTACATCAAGTCATGACATCGTAATGCATCAGGTTCTGCGTCGCCAAGCTCTGCGATAGGCCACCGATAGGTCTACGATGTGCTACAAAATTCAAACACTTTTGAATTTTGTAGCGCATCATTGTCCATCATAGAGGTCAGCGAGAAAACCTGACTAACTGACGCTGAGCTCTATGATTGTGTCATGATCTTGATTTGTGCGATGCAGAGCTTGCTGATGCGTTAATAGGCCTTTTTCCAGAGGCCAGTGTCGCACCTTATCTGCATAGTTATGGCATACCTGAAGCCAAACATTCACCTGGCAACGTATACTCTAGCATTGGATCACTGAGTGTATGAGCATAATACGTTCATAATACCCATGTACACCATTTCCATAGAAATAATAGTGATTGCACTGTATTCTATGGTATGTTATCTCCAATTTGATGTGTTATACATGCATATCACCTCACTGATATTTTAGATACACCTTAGATAACACAGGGACACCTAAGCTGCATACATAATACATTGGCATACCTAGCTATAATATGCTTATCTTTTTCCAAATTAAAACCAAGATAATTATCAACTATAAGGTTTAGACAGCTCAGATGTTGATACAATACCCTAGTTTACTCCAACAATTTAATGTCAAAGAACAACACTCCTGTAATCACACCCACCGTTCACACTTTAGGTGTGATTACTGTGTGGCTCTATGGGCATATGGCCAGACTCGGACGTGTTTGTCCGAACGGCTGCGTTACTACACAGTGGGCCGTTAGGCGGCACTGAACGGCAACACCTGGGCCCTGTTTTTCAGTCACGACATCGTCGGCCAACAATACCATACAATCGTCCAGCGATTCCACGACATTCTGGAAGACACAAGATGGCCGGTGTTCTATAGACACGATCGTAGTGCGCCACTGACGATCGCCGCTGAAAGTGTCGGCCGTCACGACAAGTATAGAACTGTCTTAGGTACTATAACACATCACTGTGCGTATATAGAGGATTTTTCCACTTCCTGACGGAATTAAGCCTTGAAATTTTAATACAAGTAAGGGATACATATAACCTATAATCGTTCCAAATATGAAGAAGATCGGCCGTAGCGTTCCGAAGATATCGGCGTTTGAATTTTTCACTCCCTCCATGCGTTAGCATTGGTCGCTGTTCTTTTTCACTCCCTCCCTATTGCGGCGGGGTTTCAGCTGTTCTTTTTGTCTCCCCCGGAGGCGGGTGGGAAGTGCTTGTAATGGTAGGGGTACACTGGCCACCAGAGCAGTATTTGCTATGACAAAATTCAAACGCCGATATCTTCGGAACGGTGCGGCCGATTTTCTCCATATTTGGTACGATTATCGATTATATGTATACCTTACTCGTATTAAAATTTCATTGCTTAATTCCTAGGGGAAGTGAAGTTACGCATTCTGTACGACATGTCCATAGCTGTCGACAATTTGGGCGACATTTTCAATCATGTAACCCCACCATTGTCGTGACTGAAAAACACGTCTGGACTCTTACACTCACGACCTATCGCCTGTTCACTACAGTGTCCTGTCTATCGAACACTGACGGCAAAAACACGTCGCCCATAACGATTGTTGTGACTGAAAAACAGGGCCCTGTATTGTAGCGTGTCTGCAGCAAAATCATAGTAGGTGGACACCCCCTCATAGATAGCTTATAACACATAGTATATTTAACAATACGAGGCAAAGCCCGACTGTTCACCGCTAACACTACCGCGTGAATGACGTTATCGAGTGAAGTCTGCATAAAAAACAAAACAAAAATAACACATAGTATAACAGATATGGTTGGACTAAAGACAACACAGACTTTTGAATCCTCTTGCTGACTCATTTTTTATTACACATTGCCTGTTGGTTTGTTACACCGTCTTTGGGGGACTTGACGACAAAGGCCAAAGGTCACACGTACAACTTGTTGACATGCGCTACAAGTGGTATTTTCATTTCCCGTCTACATCACAGCGGCACTGCTGTAGCAGATTTAACACAACACGAGGCCCTATCGGCCTGCCTCTCTCTACAGCGCCTCTCCGTGAAGAAACTACACCTCGCTCATAGATTCGACTCGTTTTGGATCCACCTAAGACGGTAGCATCGCAAGGCTGCACAGAACCCTAAAAGAGTTGCACAAGACCTCATCACATTCTAAGCATATATCGTAGCGGCCGCTCTCTGTTGGGATATTATCGCTGTAGCATGCGCTCTTCAAAGGCAATTACAGCGTGCCGTAACAACATGTACATGATAGTAATCATAGATTCGTAGAAGGAAGAAGCTTACAAAAAGCATATATCACAACATAGCATTCAGAATGCCTATAAGTTATGGCCAGCTAAATCTACAATGCGAGCTACAGTACAACATGGATTCTGTGAGCACTTTTCCCTCCGTGATATATAATAGTTTATTTTTCTGTATGACTGAGGGCGCCACTGTGCAAATTATATACAAAACATAACCAGCAGATAACAGCTGAAAGTGTGTGTGTGTAGGGTGGGTTGAAGCTGAGCCATAAAGGGTGGAACTAAGGCTACGGTGGGATCAATATAAGAAGTCCCCCTGAACTGTTTCTATAAGGCCTGGGGCTTGCACCTCCCATCAAATTTTAATTTTATAATCTAGTCGGTTATAAATCAGCATCAGTATGACTGTCATGATAGTGTATAGTTACACTATGAGCAAGAACATCTGGCCGAACTTGTCCATCAAGTCACCCCTCTTCTAGCGGCATACTCTTCTGTAGAGATTTCTGTTGTAACCAAGTTCTTTTATTATAGGAATGACAAGAGGTGCAAGATCCTGAAAACCACAGCTATCTCACAATCCACAAACTATTGACAGCATTTCTTTGATTCAGTTTCATTCACACGTAGTAATAATATCAATTCACAATTAAGCTTTCCTTGACTTTGATTATGCATCAGTGACTAATGCCTATTATGTTAGATGAATTTCAAAAACATTGCAGATCGTTATGTGTCATCGTAATTTGTTGTCTTCAGGTCGTATAAGAATACCATCTACTACATACATATCAGATATATTTTTGTTTCATTATCCAGGAAAAGGAACAAACACTATGTGCACTTACAGTAAAGAATGACACGTCATAATTTTAGCCAGTGTTTCAATCATTTAAAGATTATTTGTTGGCATTTTTTAGGATTTTAAACAGGATCTGAACTGACTCCGTCAAGGTGTAACTTTCTGACCTCCTTGAACTACATAATGGTCACTCACTACGCTTAAAACCTGTAATGCATTAGGACTGGTTTGTGATTATGCTAACTGTATTGTTTGATGCTTATATTCTGCTTATTGCCTTTTCACTAGAAGAATTCTACATATTTCCTACTGGAATTTGAACTACCCGGTAGTGTTTGTCCACAGCTGAGATTCTTCTACGGTCATGGTACTACAATAAATTGGTTGTGGTATCTAGGTATCCATAACTGTTGCGCAATGGTTAACACCACGGGATTAATACAAGGTAATACATATTTACAAATGAATACGTTTATGATAATGAAATGAGACAGGGTGTTTTGAAAAAGGACAACCATGGTTGTCTAATAATTTAATTGATTTCTATCGATATCTTTATCGTGTAAATCACCTTATGGGAATATAACATATAGAACTAAAACACTGCTGGCATGCCATCTGGTGGCTAAAACAAGCACCAACAGGAAGTGCCCTGCACTCACATTCTTTCCTCCCATAATGAAGAACTCAACAAGAAAAAGGACCTACAATAATATACAGTACTCACTCATTGTAGGGTCCATAACAAAATTGCAACAAACAACCTTCGTCAATGTGCACTGACAAATAGACTTATCGCTGGCCTTGCCCTTCTGAACACCCTAAAAAGAGCAATTCTCTAAACCCATGTGAACTTGCAAGCCACTATTCTTTAACTATCTGCAGGTTCCTTCTTTCGATGTGAAACTAATCGACGATTTTAAAAGTATGAATGAACTTCGTGAACTGACTAATTAGAATTTAACTACCAGTTGAATGTATTGCACAACGCCGTTGAACACATTAGTGAATATTATGTCCGTTGCGTGTCTAGATCAGCCTCTCGATTCACCCAAGACCCCTCACGATGCTCAGACTCGTAACTTCAATGAATAAAACCACTCTGGTTCTGTAAAATGCACACCAAGACCTTTCCAACCGTGGATAAAACCTTCAGTGACGCCTGCCAGTAGTTGAGTACCAGAGTGGTGTGATAAATTAATGCTGAGCCTAAACATCAGATGGTTTACTTGGTCTTACTAAGCCCCAGGTCTGTTGCACTCTCTTCGGGGTCGAAAGTGTAATATTTAAGTGCGAAACAAGTGGTCTGTCATCAACAGGGGTGCGACCGTACAGAGACAAATAAACATCCAACACCACAAAACATATGCACAACAGTGACCAAGTGTTCAAGAACTAGACACTTTGGAGTCTAAAAGAAGTGGAGTTATTGAGAGGGAAAATATAACTTTGATAGACTCTTAATTAAAAGAATATACATCAAATATTGATGTAAATGTGGTTAGATATTTGTATGTTGAGTATCTTGAAGCAGAGACCCCTGAATAAGACAAGACCAGAGAGAACTGCAGCAGGGCTTAGCAAAATACCTTCTTCATGTTTCACATAAATCTGTGATCTATTCATTTCTCCCTAACGACTAATAAACAAAAATCATGGTATAATAATGTACTCTCCTTATAAGGATCCATGAGTGAAAAATGAGAAGTCATGTAGAATTATTATAAAACTTCTTAAAGCAAGGGAACTAATAAAGTGCATGTATATATAATATACTCCTATCTCTGACCTGCCTTCAACTATTGGTTCCTTTTTGTATTAGGAAGTTTTTCAACTGAGGTGGGAATATTTCTGGTTAAAATATGGATGTGTTCGCTGTTAAATATATCAACACTCAGCTTCACACACTACCTAACTGTGACCTGCCTTGGACCGGAGTATTCTACATTAGTTCTCGGTGCACCATGTATACAACTATCAGGTTGTAATCAATGTGTATGTAATCACATAACAGTTTGCCACCACTGGGGGAATAAATAAGTTTCATATTTGGTATGGTACAGAACAACCTTCTGGTATAATATCCTGTCTGGGCCTTCGCTCAACTACAGCCATACTTGGTGTTGGAATGTGTATCACACTTTGTCCAGACCACCTCAAGTCTGCTCAATACAGCTACATCAATCCTATCTTTTGATTGAGTTACTCTCCTCCTCTTTATACAGTGTACAGTTGTAATCCGGCCGCATCTCTCCGGCTTCTTAAATCATACATTCCAGCTAGACTGTACAGTAGAGTACAATTATAAACAGATTTGATGTCATTAATATTTCGACCATGGTCATGAAATTTACATCAGGCGCTTTTTTTTCACAACCGATAAAGATAACAACTCTATTTTGCTGCTGTTGAATAACTCTACCATACTGCACAGTGGTATTACAGTCCTGAAGAATTCTACAGTAACGATCGCGTGCCTTGGCTGTTTGTGGTTCATTTGTTACAGTTATAGCAACGTTACCCTAGCGACACCTTTTCACTACCTCTGCGTCAATACCATATGGTTTTTCAAACTTGAAGACAATGAATAATGTTACCTTTTCTACATACTGTCACACTTACCACAACTATTATACTTTTCCAATTTTTTTTTATAAATTTGTTGAAAATGCAATTTCGATGGCTTGATTTTTGGTTTAATTCTCAAAGATAGTTTCCAAATTCCAGCAAAATATCACTTATACTAAATCTTGAGTTTGAAATGCGTCCCAAATAAGTGCATTCTATTGATTACTGGTTACTATCGTATAATTAGATTTACAAATCCTGTTTTATCTTTACAACACTGAGATAAGTAATAATGCATGATATACATATATATATATATTTATATATATTCACTGAATATATGATCGATGGCATACACATGCCAATAAAATCCACCCCACCATTTGCAGATGACCTTACAGGGGCCAACATTATACGCTAATAGCAAGACAGTTTAAGATCATTGGCCAGTAGCTCTTGACTCGGGATCCATCCCACAAAATCCACCTAATGTATTAGAGCGTCCTAAATGTACACGTACGTAAGCTAATCAGGATGACCCAGAGAAAGCGAGGGGTTTGGCAACATGCCGAATACACACAACAAAGTCAAACTGTGGCACCAGGTCGTCGTGTCCGGGGCGGGTCCGAGTCCGTCTGTGTCACGCGTCGCCTCGGGATCCGCCTAGATCCGCACAGACTGCTTTCGTCGAGAGAGTTTGGATCTACAAAAATATCAAGAAAAGAGTGTGAATGTCTGTTTACATTATCGGGCCTCCCAGTGCCCCGTTTCCTCACTATAGGTTATTTTTTTTAGGTTTTGAAAATCAAGATATAGGGTTTTACAGGTTTTTTATGGCCTAAAACATAGGCTTTTATAGGTTTTTAGGGTTAACATATCCAGCATAATAAGTGTCAAAATATATAGTGAATTGCTTATTTTCAGTTCTTGATTTCTAAAAAATGTATCTAGTACTAAATTGCAGGACATCAAGATGTCTGGCTCATCAGGCTATACCCAGCAAGCATGTATGTATACACATGTTGAGTCTCCAACAAGCAAGCAAGCCAAGTCATACCAACTGTTGATTCTTAAACACTTTTATTATCTCTTAAATAATCTGATGTGGATTTCTTGTCAGTTGACAATCTAACTTCTTGTCAAGATAACTTCTAAGATTTCCTGTACACATCAATTTCCAGTGAAAATATAGGTTTTTATAGGTTATAAAGGTTCCTTTGGAAAAAGTAAAGGCTCAAGAATCAAAATATAGGTTTTTATAGGTTTTATAGGTTTCACTTGGAGGCCTGCATTATGCGACTTGAGGGCTTGCAACTAGACGTACCTAGCTTGAGATGGGATGTTGAAAATTGCTCGTGACTGGGTATACCGGAGCAGTCGCAAGATACAATCACAAAGTAGGCCTACGCCCAGTCGCAAGGTAAGTTTACATACATGTGTGAACTACTGTCCTTGCGACCAGAAAGCTTACGACTGTGTACCTACCGGTAGGTATACCCAGTCTTGTATGTTTGTTTGTGTAGTTTGATTTAACGTCCAGTCAACCATTATAGGTCCTTACCAGACTTTCTCAAGGTTCTTTTACACCATGAGGGTGGTGATCGAATCTATGTGATGATTTCAGGTAGAGATCTCACCCCTACACATTTACCGAGGTGAGAGTTCTTTTAGTTCCCACACCACGTAGACATGGTATGAGAAGGATTGGCCTTTGATATAGTACTAAATCTACCACTGCTGGGAATGAAGGAGAAGAATGGCTGCAGTGGGACTCAAACCCACAAAGTCCTACAACCTTGGGATTACATGTCATATCAAGAGATGAACAGATTGTAAAGCCCTGTTCACACTGTGCGACTGGAGGGCTTGCAACTAGAGGTACCTAGCTTGAGCTGGATGTTCCAAATTGTTTGCGACTGGGCGTACCGGAGCAGTCTCAATGGACAATCACATACGCCCAGTCCCATGTTTAATTATCAAAATGCTTGCGACTAGGCCTACCTGAGGTACCTTCAGTCGCAGTTATCTGCATCAGCTTTTTTTTGTCTGTTCCCTAAATGTGACAATGTCATATGCCTTGATACAGCCAAACTTAAAGATGCCTGGTCAAAGTCGTCATTCTCCACGAGTTTGACCAGGAGCGATATGAACGAGGCGACAGCCGAGTGAATATCACATAGCATTCAAATGAGTTGAAGAACAATGACTTTGACCAGAATGAGTTGCTTTCTGTATTTATCTCACCCCTGTATACACTAAAGAAATGGACGACACGCAGGATATGATGTCTTAGACCATAGAGAACGGACTGTAATACTCATAGGGGCATGGAGAACGAGTTATCAATGTTAAGTTAATGGGACAAATATACCAGGGGTGCGATAACGGGTTGAAGTGAGCTCACAGGGTAAGTGTGAAGACTGACCTGATCTGTCCGGCAAGCAGTGGGTTGATGGCGTAAAGCCAGTCGTGTACGTCTTTGTCGTCGATCGTTTGTAGTAGGAAGCCCCGGTGTTTGGTCATCACCGAGAAGGTGTTACGAGCCTGCGAGTAGTGAGCGAAGCGGTCAGACAATACACAACACCCACACACAATGCCGAGAGCGTCATATATACATATCATTGATATATTAATCACAGCATCAACTGGCCCAGGCCACATGATGCCTTGAGGCATCAACCGGCCCAGGCCAAATGATGCCTTGAAGCATCAACCGGCCCAGGCCAAATGATGCCTTGAGGCATCAACCGGCCAGGTCAAATGATGCCTTGAGGCATCAACCGGCCCGGGCCAAATGATGCCTTGAGGCATCAACCGGCCCAGGCCAAATGATGCCTTGAGGCATCAGCTAACCGTCAAGATCAACAGTCAAATATAATTACTATTCCTGGTATCAAATACACCAGGGGCCCGTTGAATAATCTAGGGTTATAAACGAAGGCCCTTTTCTGTACCTCGTGCAAGGGTTACCATCTAATATTTAAGTTCATTCGCTAAGACAGTCTTAGCCATCCATAAGTATTGAATAAAGTTGACCTACATCGTCCCTGGGTCTCCATGGTGTACAGAAAAGGGTCTATATGTACAATCTTAGATTATTCAACGGGCCCCTGGTTTCCACCATATTCACATTTAAAGCCATGCAATACCTGGAGTATTATTACATGAAAAAAAGAATGAGGATAGTTTGGCTTTGGGATGGTAGCCACTTGACAGTGACTTACTTTAATATAGTAATATCTCTATTTTATGTTATATGTCAGAAAGAGAGGAGGGTTTGTCTTTGGGTGGTAGCCATTTGAAGGTGACTTATCTTAATATACAGTAGAACCCCGCCTAACGGACACCCCACGTAAGCGGACACCCCCTGTAAGCAGACACTTTTGCACGGAACGGAGGGTGTCCGCTTACGCGGGGTTTTACTGTAGTAATATCTCTACTATAATATAGTAATATCTCTATTTTATGTTATATGTTAAAACAAGAGGAGAGTTTGTCTTCCGGTGGTAGCCTCTTGACGATGACTTACTTTAACATAGTAATATCTCTATTATATGTTATATACTAGAGAGAGAGGAGAGTTTGTCTTCGGGTGGTAGCCTCTTGATGATGACTTACTTTAACATAGTAATATCTCTATGTTATATACCAGAGAGAGAGGAGAGTTTGTCTTTGGGTGGTAGCCTCTTGACGATGACTTACTTTAACATAGTAATATCTCTATGTTATATACCAGAGAGAGAGGAGAGTTTGTCTTCGGGTGGTAGCCACTTGACGGTGACTTACTTTAATCATGGCCTGAGACTCCTCACTGAACTCGACCTGTGCTGTGGCCAAGTTGATCATTCCGCGCTCCACTGGATCCTTCTCACTGTTATACATGTAGACGTAGGGACGGCGTACCACCTGAAAACAGCCAATCAGCACCCTGAGTCACACCATGTGACAAGCAGCAGTACGTATATATAGAACGACATGACCATGATGTACAAGCTACAAAATAAGATGATAATTTACAGTTTGTACAGAACGAGGCGTTTACCCTGAGTTACGGTACGTACAATCCGTAAATTATTATCGAGTTTGTGGCTTGGACAAGCATGATCGGTGGCTATATACCCGAAATTAATAAAATGATTAATTTAATTTAATCTAACAGCTAATGTTTATATATACATAACAAACAATAAATATGAGATACAGAGAACTCAGTTGGGATCTGCAATAAATAAAGGAAATGTTTTTCATGAGGAATTTATGCCTCAGAGATAATATTGAAAACATATCGTTATTGCCCATAAAATGGGGCTGGGGTGTGTGAGGAGGTTTGGACCACTGCTTATTGCTGTGAATGAGGCTTAATATATTCTCTTTGTTTTACACAAGGAAAAAAGAATATTATAAAATGAAAACAAGGATTTCCTTGGAAAATGGGAAAACTGCCATCGCTGGTGATATAATCATTGAGAGAGTGGCAGGCTTTGCATATAAAACAGAATTTATTTTCTTTATGCATCGGCTTGCCATAGAGGTGTGATTGCCACGTCTTCTCAATCTTGCATATATATTTAAAACAACACTTCTGTCTCCAACCGATGCTACCTCAAAAAAAAATTAGGAAAAAAAATCTTGCATGTTATAAAACGGATTGGGGTGACTTACCACCCATCGCTTGGTCCATCCATTGGTCTTCTCCTCGAGGAAGTTGAGGTATCCTTTGCGGGACACGACAGGGCTGACGCGGATCTCCTCCACTTCGGGCACGTAGAGCGCTTCGCCCACGTCCTCCAGGTCCTTCTTCACGAGCACCACGCGCTTCCCGGTCTCCCCGGACACGGATGACGACAGAGAGTCGCTGGAGACGTACTTCTTGTGGTCCGGCGACAGCGGCCTGTTGACATGGAGGTCAGTTGGGGTCAGGGAAAAAAGATGTGGAACTATTTTTCATGTGGATTTTTCTGCCTCATAGAGACTGGGAGAAACTTGGATAATATGTCCTTGACGGCAATGCAATGGGGCCGAGGGTCTGTTGGTAGGTTGAAACCACTGTTTTATTGGAGTAAATGAGGCTAAATCAATATTATCTTTGTTTGACGTAAGGAAAACCAACCATATATTGAATATGAAATAGTGGATTTCCATGGAAAAATGGAAAACTGATATCTCTGTGTTAAGAGAGATGATATTTTTTTCCCTATTTGTGGATAACAGACGAGGACAGGTAATGCAAATTCATAACTTCAATGAAACATCATAACCACAATAAAACAGTGGGGCATCAGCCATTCATAGGCTGCTTTTCTTTGCCCAACCAGCAATACTGACATTAAAGTTCCATTCATAATAAAGCAATTTTAATAAAACATAATCTAAAGATGAATGTATGTTACGGGGCATTTTTGCTTCCAATCTCTACAGCTTCTAAAGATGAACCAATGGATCAAATAAGAAAATGTTAACCTAGTAAGTTACATTCACATTGTATTATAGACTCACTACAACCTCCATCATATTTGAATTGGGCCTGCTGACAAGCTAGTTAAAGATCATAGGTAATTTGGTACTAAGTCAACTTTCGCTGCACTACTACTGCGTGCCAGTCCCTGTTTTATACCAACCCCAAAGTATCTCTACTCCAGTTAATTATTTTGGAAAAAATAATAAATGTTGGCAGCATTCTTCTCCAAGTCTGGTTCAAATTTAATGAACCATTATCGGCCATATTCCTCAAGCTCCAGAGTTCCATAACAAGATCCACTGAGTTGAAATGAGATGAGCATAAATTAAGCTCCGATTAGCTGAAAATCAGCCTTTACGCCAAAGGCCAACTCAACTTCTTTTATTTAAATTTGATAGAATGAGACGCGGAGATGTTACCAGACGCTGCTGGTACTGATCACGTGATCATACACTTCCGGTTCGTGATCTATATCTACTTAGTAATGAGGACTGTGAGCTCTACCATGTAACATCAGCCAAAATGAAAACCAATTCACACTGACTTCAGATTCGAAATATCAAGCAATATTTGAATAACACCAAAAGTAATTAGAAATTCATTAACAAAAAATCCAGGAGTTGTTGGTCTGGGATAATTCTAAAACAATATTTGAATAATTATCAAATGTGATGTGAATTATACTCAAAAATCATTGAAATAGGAAACACTGGTTATTCTGGTTCGTTTCACAAAATATAATCTATATATAAATATGGGGAAATGTCCAACAACCATTCATCAATATTATATTGATCAGTTTTTATGAAGACTTTTTTTTCTCAAAAAGTGGTAACAATAATTGATAAACCACACATGTTCAAGAAGTAAGAATATGTCTTAACTTAAGATCCATTGGTGGGATGCGTACATAGATTTGACAGTTTATTCACGTTATACACAGTAAGATTAGCAGGGCTTTATGCGGTTAGTGAGCGTTAGGCTACGTCTCCTACTGCTAGTTACACGTGAGGTGTGCGCCAGTCTACACAGGGCGACGTGGCGAGATTAATGCTTGGTTAGTGGTGAAAGCAGCACTATTAGCAGTAATCTACTTCCTGAATGTTTTACAAAGAAATGTCACGACGATCCGTGCATGTGAGCCATTAGAATGTACCCCGACAACACAACGAAAGGAAACACTTGTAAATCATAACAAAACAGGGGACACGATAAGGTAGATCGTTAGTATTTCGATCCCCGCATTTCATATATATAAATGTCTTACTTAAAATAGAAAAAAACCACTTTACTTAATATTGAAGTATCGTTGGTTCAGAGTGTTGCTATGAGAATGATAACCCAAACTTTGATTTGGTTTACTTTTTCCCTGATGTGCCTTTGGTGTTTGAAGGGAGAGGTTCGAGGGGATAAAGGGCTGGTTCCACCAACACGATGGATTCGCCATGGTATATCTTGTTATATCTTACGGTGTCGCAATATGCCATACCTCCTTTGTCGCGATACGTCACACGCAATGATATGTGCACTTTTTCACTATGTCGTATACGCCCTATTGAGGTATCCCATAATTCAGTCTATTTACAAGTTCCGGTGGTCGCTGGTTGCTGACGTTGTATTGTGATAGACCCTTGAACCGTAACCCACAATTATTGCAGTCTAATGGTTTTTATAAATCTTCAAATTGGAAATCTGATGCCAGAAATGGAAATTTCAGTTATTTCTACATGTAAATCCAAAATTATATTCAGCTTCTCCAAATATAAATTGGAAAACTGTGTTTCATGTGGTCGTGATGTGGCCAGCCAGTCGCGAGCGGAACTTGTATTTACCCTGGGCGATAATAGGGAATTTAGTAACCTCTGGAGAGTCTATGTATATTTTGATGCTCCACCACGACACCTCAAGATGCTACAAATATGCACACGATTCTTCAAAACCTAGCAAGATTTAGCAAGACAACCAAATCGTGACTAATCTCGCTATATCTTGTGTGTTGGTGGAAACAACACTTGAGTCTGTGATGTCATCTTTGAGATGTAGCCAGAGATGAGTGTACAGCGAATGATTCCCAGTTTACACCTCACCCGGAAGTCTGATATCAGAGACATCTAGTGGCCAACATGCACATCAATAGTAGGGCAAGGGGGTCAGGGTAAGACTTGGTGACCGAGAGAGGCTGCCGACCTAGACGCAAGTACACACTATATAGATGTAAAAAAGTCCTATGCTAGGACTCGCAACCGAGCAAATTACAATATACAAATACAAAAGGGAAGTACGTTTACCACTGGCTGGTGAGAAGAGAGTAGACAAGGTACATTGAGGCGAGCTGGACAAAGAGAGTGCTCTTCCTGTAGGACTAAGGGTCTGCATTCACTACCACGGTACACGGTGACCACCAGGAGAAGTTCAAGGTCAGTACGAGGTCAAGGTCATACAGTACTTTGGAGGTCACCACTAGGGGGCGACACGTCGTGATAGGGTCACTGGGTTTACGAACTATGGACACCCGCCGCACAACTCGTCTTCTTTGAAACAAATGCAACTAAAACAGAAGCGCATAACAGATCAGGCCAAGTCAACTTAAACTCATGCTTTTATCGTGAAAGTAATTCAACTAAAATCCGTTAAATTTAAACAAAATTCACATAACCTTCAACAATATTTTTTTTTTGGAACAAAAAATATTGGGACTACAGAGAGAGGCATTTAATTAAATGAATAATCAAACTAGACTAATTCTAATATGCTGAACTGAATAACGAAGATTAAATATAATCAAATCAAGGGTTCATGCATATTTTCTAAGGAAAAGCAACTTATAAATGACGATGGAATATGAAGCAGCCTAAAAGCATTATGAATGTTTTAAGTGCCTGCCGTACTTAAGATAACTACGGAGATTTCAAGAAGTGATAAAACTGGCATAACTATAATTATATGTTAAAAAAAAGGAGGGAACCTACAAATTAAATTCGACGATACCATTGCCATGTCGTATAATCATAACTGACAATGGTATACAAATGCACACAAAAAAATAGGTTGATTTTGAAATCTACCGTGCTTAAGAAAAGCTGTTCAATTAAATGAGGAATTGAGAGAAGCACCATAACGTTCTGTTGAGAATAATAATTGAAAAAAAAAAAATCCAGATGAATATGTCACATGACATATATACTAATAGCAAAAAAAAATAAAAATAAAAAAAAAAAAAAAATTTGGGTAATATAAGAAAACACGTATATAACGACGAAAGCGCGTAGTGATGATAAGACTTTGTGTGTGGGAGGCGAGTTGCGCGGGGGACGGCGGGTCGGACAGAGGCTCACCTTAACAGCAGGCCCTTAAGGCCTCTGACATCAGGCGCCGAGCTCGATCGCGGGAGGCCACCGCTTGGGGGCGCCAGCAAGCCGCTACACTTGGGGGCGCCACTGTGAAAACAGCACCACCAGACATTGAGAGGGCGGTCACGTGGTATGCCCACTCTCTAGTCCTAGTCCCTGATTGGTTACTGCTCAGTGGTGGTGAAACTCTCACACTCTATATATGGATGGAGTTCTGCTTTTAGATTGATTGGTGTTTTATAGATTAATACGTGAATACCAACTTACTTCAGTGATATGAAAAATAAAATATGTTTTACTTCAGTGTTATCATTGATGGGAGTGGCTCGACTGAATAGATACTGTATTCCCTTTTATAAAAAAAGTATTTGAGATGTGGCAAAAAACAACAACAAAATATTTTCTAAATAAAGGGAGACCCCCCTACCTTGGCAAGTGTGCAAATCACCCTTAATAAATCTGGATGTGACAGAAACAATTTGTGTAATGAATTTGAGTATCTAAAATCCCGTGTCTGGTTCTTGCGAGCTTGTAAACTTTGTCTCTTTTAATCTTTTTTTTTGTTGCTTTTCCCGAAAAATTCCCATATAAACTTATTCCCGTTTTGAAGAGTTTTGGTTATCCATTTCTCAAGTAACACAGATTCACAAGTTTTCATGAATAAAAGATTAACCCGGTATCGTTAACTATGATGCAATATATCTAAATGTAATTTGTGAAGTCCTAGTCTCAAAGGCCTAGGAAACCATTCGTGGATGAAAATACCAAAGTTTCCATCGCGAGACCTGGCAAATTCATCCTTACCAAACAATGTTTAATAAACAATATTGTCAAGATTTTCCCTGATACTGTATTTCATATACTGATGTGGAACGCTCAGGCATATCTAATTGGGATAATTGGTATTTAAAGCTTGATATTGGGAATCTAAGTACAAAATATAATTAAACAGAAGTATACAAAACTGGTTGGATTGGTATAACTGTATTTACAGAAATCGGAAAGCTATTTCTCAATTCAAACTCAAAAAACAAATAAAAGGGGGAAGCAATAACACAAATAAGCTCGACCTTTGTTCAGATTATAAAGCGTGGTACATGGTTAGTGGCTGTCACATTGCATCTCAGAAACAAAATAACTTTGGTTTTTGAAGGATAAAAGAACTAGCACACACGAAACCCATCAAGGTAAGGTCTGCAGACAATAAATTCAGTCATGAAGGATACGAGTGACATTACACTATAAAGCACTGCCGGCAGTAGTCGCCACAAGGTAGCGCCACCGATGCAGATACAGTTTTGCTATTGGACATATTTATAACAATAATGTGGGAACTCCGATTTCATCCGATTTCAGTAAATCGGAACCCCGATTTCAGTAAATCGGATTCCCGATTTCGATAAATTGGGCCCTGATTTAAGTAAATCAGGCCCTAATTTCTTCCAATTTTTTGGTAATAATAATACCCGTTTTGATATATCCTAGATTAATCTGCAATGTTACTTAAACTACGTAACAACAACAGTCTACCCTCTGATGAGAATGAGATGTGTATTTAGCATGACATAGATGTATGGTAGCCAACAACAGTTGATGAACTACCTTCGATTTGTTAGATTATGGACATGTTACAGAATTAACTCGGTGAGTTAACGAGGAAAGACGCACACTGAGAACTGAGACATTATACATCACACCATGCTAACGTGGTGCCCGAATGTATGAAATATTGGAGTAGGTGTGCTCTAGCAGATGGTAGATTGTTTACTGTTCTGTGGGATACCTCTTAGTGGGACAGTCACATGACATACATAATGACTGTGGCACATTGGTTCTGGCTATCAATGCTTTTATGTGTAGTCTACAGCATGAGCAATATAGGAGCAACGGCTATCTATGGAAATGTTCAACATCGACTGGGGGGAAATGAGAGAAACTGCGTTGTTCTGATAGTGGGAACTACTGACCTTGCAGAGTGTTTGCATGGATGACCTTGACCAACCTTGACCTACTTACCGTGAGCTAAACATAGAATCCGACATTCCGCTGGAGGACATGCTGGTCCCCATCTTGTCGGCTTCTGGGGCGACGTCATTCTCGGACACATCGGACATGCCGGTGGTTGATTCTGTCATGCTATTCTCCATCACCTGCCAAAGACGAAACTCAAAATGTCTGTCTCCTGATAGCAGCATTCAGGCTGTTCCTACAGAATAAACCTTTAATATTGCACGACCCAATGTCAAATTCTTATGGGCCTGCAAGGATATGCAACACAAAAACCATGGCGACCAAGGGATACATTGATTATGCCTATTATCGTAAACATGACTGACACTGTTAACACAATATTGCATTGTCACAGCTTAGTATAAAGGTGTGATCTGGGTAGGTTGCTATTATCACTATTCCTTTCTCAGAATTGATCTTAACTCAGAATTCACGGCTGACTTTTGGGTATCCTTGATGTCTGTTGTTCACTGGCGTATCTATCTTCTCCCGTAAACACTGATTCATATACAATTCATCAATGTTTTTTCGTATATTGCTTTGTAGAAACTTTTTCTCTTTTCCATTTTTTTCTGTGGAGACTTTTGAAAAAAGATGGAAAAAGAGTGAGACCTGGGTCTTTGTTCCTTCTCCTTCTTTGTGATTTTTTTTTTTATCAGAGATAGGCCAGAATATTTTCACGCCGCTCTTTGTCTGATTTTTCAACAAATGAAAAGCGAGAAAAATGATCACATGATCGTCTGGACCAATCATGGTCGTGTTCTGTAAAGTTCTGATGAATAAATTAACGCCCAGAGCCTGGGCAGCCTAATAGATCCAGTCACTTTCTCGTTGGTCACATTTTTTTCACATATTGTTTACATTTTCACATAGACCAATGTAATTTTGAGATCTGTGGATATTTTGTAATCTACAACGTGCATATTCTCCTATCGTCAACTTCATCAACAGCAAGAACTGATGCTGAATAAACTCTAAATTTCTGATTCTATCTCACCCCATATACATGACCAGAAACATTAATCAGTTAAAAAAGACTAGGGGGTGAGTATTGGGTATAATATACTCCCAGCCGTGGAGTATGAGTTCCTGATGTTAAGCCTATGGAGAAAAATACTGGGGTGAGATAATGAGTCGTATGATAGTAGAGAGCTGGGCGCACTGTGACCCACCTTGGTACTTTTATGTGCCGGGCATATCAATACAAACTTTAAAAAAAAAAACATTAAAAAAAAAAAAAATCAATACAAACTCCCTATGTGTTTTCAAAGGGATAATGTCGGATGTGAGACCCCCACCTTGGTGGCGGGCATATCAATACAACTGCCTAATGGAAGATCTGAGAGCAGTGACCCACCTTGGTGGCGGGAGACTGGGGCGCCGTCTTGCCCATCATCAGCAGCTTGAGGCAGCGCTGCATCACCTCCTTGTCGCGGTCGCACTCGCTCTCGGCGCTGGCGGCGGCCCCGAGGCCCAGGTCAGCGGCCGTCTCGTTCAACTCGCGCTCCTTGTCGCGCAGGCTGCGCTGCTGCTTGGACATGTTGGACGCCTCCTTGTCGAGCTTGGTCAGCTCGTGAGTCTTGTTCTGTTCCTGCAGCTTCTCCCTCAGCAGCAGCACGTGCCGGGCCTTCTCCACCTGTCAGCGGGCAGAAAGTGTCACCGTTAAATCAGCGTCAGCGGGCAGAAAGTGTCACCGTTAAACCAGACTAGTACTTCTCCACCTGTCAGCAGGTAGAAAGTGTCACCGTTAAATCAGTGTCAGCGGGCAGAAAGTGTCACCGTTAAACCAGACTAGTACTTCTCCACCTGTCAACGGGCAGAAAGTGTCACCGTTAAGTCAGACTAGTACTTCTCCACCTGTCAGCGGGCAGAAAGTGTCACCGTTAAATCAGACTAGTACTTCTCCACCTGTCAACGCGCAGAAAGTGTCACCGTTAAGTCAGACTAGTACTTCTCCACCTGTCAGCGGGCAGAAAGTGTTACCGTTAAATCAGTGTAAGCAGTCAGAAAGTGTCTCCGTTAAACCAGACTAGTACTTTTCCACCTGTCAGCAGGCAGAAAGTGTCACCGTTAAGTCAGACTAGTACTTCTCCACCTGTCAGCGGGCAGAAAATGTCACCGTTAAATCAGTGTCAGCAGGCAGAAAGTGTCACCGTTAAATCAGACTAGGACTTTTCCACCTGTCAGCGGGCAGAAAGTGTCACCGTTAAGTCAGTGTCAGCAGGCAGAAAGTGTCTCCGTTAAACCAGACTAGTACTTCTCCACCTGTCAGTGGGCAGAAAGTGTCACCGTTAAATCAGTGTCAGCGGGCAGTGAGTGTCACCGTTAAACCAGACTAGGACTTCTCCACCTGTCAGCGGGCAGAAAGTGTCACCATTAAATCAGACTAGTACTTCTCCACCTGTCAGCGGGTAGAAAGTGTCACCGTTAAATCAGTGTCAGCGGGCAGAAAGTGTCACCGTTAATCAGACTAGTACTTCTCCACCTGTCAGCAGGCAGAAAGTGTCACCGTTAAATCAGTGTCAGCGGGCAGAAAGTGTCTCCGTTAAACCAGACTAGTACTTCTCCACCTGTCAGCAGGCAGAAAGTGTCATGTTAAAAATCAAGCGTAGCATCCAATTTACAAAGCATAGCATCCAAAGTGTGCTGGCTACCAATCGTAGCGTCCAATATTTATGTCACCATACTTCTCCACCTATCAGCAGGCAGCAAGATGTCACCGTCAACTGAGCCGCGTCTATACATACACACATCTCTAATTAATGAAGCGAGTGAGTTACAACTACTTTTCTTTTTTTTTTAAACCAGAAGTACTATGCGCTTCGTATGGGGCCATCCATGAAATATTACACACCGAGGGGGGTTGGGGGTCAAAATTTTCGGAAATTTTGCGTATGCTCATTCTTTGTTCTATTGCGCACAAAACTGAGAGTAGGGGTTGGGGCGGGTGATCAAATCTTCAGAATTTTTGCGTAAATACTTTATGGATGATTCTTATCTTAAATCTCACGTACCATTTCTAGGCGTGTTAATGTCTCTCACTTATAAAGAGGGGGAGTTCCACGTACCATTTCTAGGCGTGTTAATGTCTCTCACTTATTAAGAGAGTGAGTTCCACGTACCATTTCTATGCGTGTTAATTTCTCTGATTTATTAAGAGGGTGAGTTCCACGTACCATTTCTAGGCGTGTCAATTTCTTTCACTTATTAAGAGAGTGAGTTACACGTACCATTTCTAGGCGTGTCTATTTCTCTGACTAATTAAGAGAGCTAATAGACGTACCATTTCTAGGCGTGTCAATTTCTCTGACTAATTAAGAGAGTTAATACACGTACCATTTCTAGGCGTGTTAATTTCTCTGACTAATTAAGAGAGTTAATACACGTAACATTTCTAGGCGTGTTAATTTCTCTCACTAATTAAGAGAGTTAATACACGTACCATTTCTAGGCGTGTTAATTTCTCTCACTAATTAAGAGAGTTAATACACGTACCATTTCTAGGCATGTTAATTTCTCTCACTAATTAAGAGAGTTAATACACGTACCATTTCTAGGCGTGTTAATTTCTCTCACTAATTAAGAGAGTTAATACACGTACCATTTCTAGGCGTGTTAATTTCTCTGACTAATTAAGAGAGTTAATACACGTACCATTTCTAGGCGTGTTAATTTCTCTGACTAATTAAGAGAGTTAATACACGTACCATTTCTAGGCGTGTTAATTTCTCTGACTAATTAAGAGAGTTAATACACGTACCATTTCTAGGCGTGTTAATTTCTCTGACTAATTAAGAGAGTTAATACACGTACCATTTCTAGGCGTGTTAATTTCTCTGACTAATTAAGAGAGTTAATACACGTACCATTTCAAGTCGTGTTAATTTCTCTGACTAATTAAGAGAGTTAATACACGTACCATTTCTAGGCGTGTTAATTTCTCTGACTAATTAAGAGAGTTAATACACGTACCATTTCAAGTCGTGTTAATTTCTCTCACTAATTAAGAGAGTTAATACACGTACCATTTCTAGGCGTGTTAATTTCTCCAGCTCCCACTGGTGGTCGATAATGAGGGAGTCTCCGCGCGGACGCCAGCCCTGCAGGTTCTCCTCTCCACGTACGTAGGTCGATGACGTGTCCAGCACGCGCCGCTGACGTCGCTGGACGCCTGCAAGACGCACATACGTCACCACGTTAATAATGACGTCAGATACACACTAATGTCACATAGGATATGGTGAATACCGAGGCACAATATTGTAGTTCAAGTTTTATTCCGAGATTTCACATGGAGAATATAGGGCACAGAGTGATTGCTAGTTCGGCCATCATCCGCCAGGAAATTGTAGGCTGGTGCCACTGTAGTCGGGGGGCAACCATTGTTATCAGTTGTTATAATATATAGATAATATTGAGATGAGGCTAAAATTCCTCCATGGCAAGCCGCCAAAATATTTTGTATAAAATCTATTGATAACTGGTCCTGCCACCTGGTGTTTTGGATGGCGTTGGGGGCAAGATAGCTGTCTCCATAGCACAATAACTATGTGCCCTATAGGATGCACATCAAGAATTTTATTCCAAACGGTTACATAATTGTAGCAGCATTCATGTAAGTACATTTGCGTGTAAATCTGTGGTGTGAGAGTAGGGTGACGTACCTGGACTGCTGAAGGCGGCTTACAATACGGGGTGAGATAAGAGGCATGTAGGTATATTTGTGTGCAAATCTTTCTTCTTTTTTTTGTGTGCATCGGTTGTGTGTAGAAGTGTTCCTGCCTCGTATCCTTAACTTGTGTGTAAATCTCTGTGGTGTGAGGGTAGCGTGACGGGGGATTGAACGCCTTGAGCCTTTTACCGTTTGAGCCTCCTGTGAGTGCAAAAACGTGGACGCCTTGAGCCCACCCCATGAACGCCTTGAGCCTACCCCATTTTAGTTCCAACTGGCAGGTTAGGGTAAGAATAGTGTTGGGTTAGGGTTAGGGTTGTATATTTATGACTATAAACCATTTCATGTGCACTTTTCAAAGTCTTTCCACCTAGAGGCTCAATGCCTCCAAAAGGGGCAGGCTCAAGGCGTCTACTGGGTAGGCTCAAGGCATCCACAAAAAGGCTCAAAGCATCCAGGGCTCAAATTGCAGGCTCAATGCATCCCAGGCTCAATGCGTCTATAAACCAACATGACGTACCTGTACTGCTGGAGTCGGCAATACAATATGGGGTGAGATAAGAGGCATGTAGGTATATTTGTGTGTAAATCTGTGTGCTGTGAGACTCAGAGTAGGGTGACTTACCTGGACTGCCGGAGTCGGCACACTTCTTGAGGACGAGTTCGTAGACTCCGCTGACACGATTACACTCTGCTGATCGGTAGAAGCCTTGACCAAACAGTGAGCGTAGGGACCTGAAACGAGCGCTATGTGAGCAGGCGAAACAGCTCCGTTAGTGAACCAACCACAACACCGAACCAGATACAGTACGGGCTACACTACCAGCCGGGGCGGGGGGAGGCAACGGGCGGTGAGACAGACTACAGGACTCCCACACCTACCTCACACTACCCACCCATCCCTCTGTCTACACCTACCTCACACTACCCACCCATCACTCTGTCCACATCTACCTCACACTACCCACCCATCACTCTGTCTACACCTACCTCACACTACCCACCCATCACTCTGTCCACATCTACCTCACACTACCCACCCATCTCTCTGTCTACACCTACCTCACACTACCCACCCATCACTCTGTCCACACCTACCTCACACTACCCACCCATCACTCTACCTCACACTACCCACCCATCACTCTGTCCACATCTACCTCACACCACCCACCCATCTCTCTACTTCACACCACCCACCCATCACTCTACCTGACACTACCCACCCATCACTCTGTCCACACCTACCTCACACTACCCACCCATCTCTCTACCTCACACTACCCACCCATCACTCTACCTCACACTACCCACCCATCACTCTACCTCACACTACCCACCCATCACTCTGTCCACATCTACCTCACACTACCCACCCATCACTCTGTCCACATCTACCTCACACTACCCACCCATCACTCTGTCCACACCTACCTCACACTACCCACCCATCACTCTGTCCACATCTACCTCACACTACCCACCCATCTCTCTGTCTACACCTACCTCACACTACCCACCCATCACTCTGTCCACATCTACCTCACACCACCCACCCATCTCTCTACTTCACACTACCCACCCATCACTCTGTCCACATCTACCTCACACTACCCACCCATCACTCTGTCCACACCTACCTCACACTACCCACCCATCTCTCTGTCAACATCTACCTCACACTACCCACCCATCACTCTGTCCACATCTACCTCACACTACCCACCCATCACTCTGTCCACACCTACCTCACACTACCCACCCATCACTCTACCTCACACTACCCACCCATCTCTCTGTCTACACCTACCTCACACTACCCACCCATCACTCTGTCCACACCTACCTCACACTACCCACCCATCACTCTGTCCACACCTACCTCACACTACCCACCCATCCCTCTGTCTACACCTACCTCACACTACCCACCCATCACTCTGTCCACATCTACCTCACACTACCCACCCATCTCTCTACTTCACACTACCCACCCATCACTCTGTCCACATCTACCTCACACTACCCACCCATCACTCTGTCCACACCTACCTCACACTACCCACCCATCTCTCTGTCAACATCTACCTCACACTACCCACCCATCACTCTGTCCACATCTACCTCACACTACCCACCCATCACTCTGTCCACACCTACCTCACACTACCCACCCATCCCTCTGTCTACACCTACCTCACACTACCCACCCATCACTCTACCTCACACTACCCACCCATCTCTCTGTCTACACCTACCTCACACTACCCACCCATCACTCTGTCCACACCTACCTCACACTACCCACCCATCACTCTGTCCACACCTACCTCACACTACCCACCCATCCCTCTGTCTACACCTACCTCACACTACCCACCCATCACTCTGTCCACATCTACCTCACACTACCCACCCATCTCTCTGTCAACATCTACCTCACACTACCCACCCATCACTCTGTCTACACCTACCTCACACTACCCACCCATCACTCTACCTCACACTACCCACCCATCACTCTACCTCACACTACCCACCCATCACTCTGTCCACATCTACCTCACACTACCCACCCATCACTCTGTCCACATCTACCTCACACTACCCACCCATCACTCTGTCTACACCTACCTCACACTACCCACCCATCACTCTACCTCACACTACCCACCCATCTCTCTGTCTACACCTACCTCACACTACCCACCCATCACTCTGTCCACACCTACCTCACACTACCCACCCATCACTATACTTCACACCACCCACCCATCACTCTGTCCACACCTACCTCACACTACCCACCCATCACTCTGTTTACACCTACCTCACACTACCCACCCATCTCTCTACCTCATACTACCCACCCATCACTCTACCTCACACTACCCACCCATCACTCTACCTCACACCACCCACCCATCACTCTACCTCACACTACCCACCCATCTCTCTACCTCACACTACCCACCCATCACTCTACCTCACACTACCCACCCATCACTCTGTCCACACCTACCTCACACCACCCACCCATCACTCTGTCCACATCTACCTCACACTACCCACCCATCTCTCTGTCAACATCTACCTCACACTACCCACCCATCACTCTGTCCACACCTACCTCACACTACCCACCCATCTCTCTGTCAACATCTACCTCACACCACCCACCCATCACTCTACCTCACACTACCCACCCATCACTCTGTCCACACCTACCTCACACTACCCACCCATCACTCTGTCCACATCTACCTCACACTACCCACCCATCACTCTGTCTACACCTACCTCACACTACCCACCCATCACTCTACCTCACACTACCCACCCATCACTCTACCTCACACTACCCACCCATCTCTCTGTCTACACCTACCTCACACTACCCACCCATCACTCTGTCCACACCTACCTCACACTACCCACCCATCACTCTGTCTACACCTACCTCACACTACCCACCCATCTCCCTGTCTACACCTACCTCACACTACCCACCCATCTCTCTACCTCATACTACCCACCCATCACTCTACCTCACACTACCCACCCATCACTCTACCTCACACCACCCACCCATCACTCTACCTCACACTACCCACCCATCTCTCTACCTCACACTACCCACCCATCACTCTACCTCACACTACCCACCCATCACTCTGTCCACACCTACCTCACACCACCCACCCATCACTCTGTCCACATCTACCTCACACTACCCACCCATCACTCTGTCCACATCTACCTCACACTACCCACCCATCTCCCTGTCCACACATACCTCACACTACCCACCCATCTCTCTACCTCACACTACCCACCCATCACTCTGTCCACATCTACCTCACACTACCCACCCATCACTCTGTCCACATCTACCTCACACTACCCACCCATCACTCTGTCCACATCTACCTCACACTACCCACCCATCACTCTGTCCACATCTACCTCACACTACCCACCCATCACTCTGTCCACATCTACCTCACACCACCCACCCATCTCTCTGTCTACACCTACCTCACACTACCCACCCATCTCTCTGTCTACACCTACTTCACACCACCCACCCATCACTCTACCTCACACCACCCACCCATCACTCTGTCCACACCTACCTCACACTACCCACCCATCTCTCTACCTCATACTACCCACCCATCACTCTACCTCACACTACCCACCCATCACTCTACCTCACACCACCCACCCATCACTCTACCTCACACTACCCACCCATCTCTCTACCTCACACTACCCACCCATCACTCTACCTCACACTACCCACCCATCACTCTGTCCACACCTACCTCACACCACCCACCCATCACTCTGTCCACATCTACCTCACACTACCCACCCATCACTCTGTCCACATCTACCTCACACTACCCACCCATCTCCCTGTCCACACATACCTCACACTACCCACCCATCTCTCTACCTCACACTACCCACCCATCACTCTGTCCACATCTACCTCACACTACCCACCCATCACTCTGTCCACATCTACCTCACACTACCCACCCATCACTCTGTCCACATCTACCTCCAATACCCACCCATCACTCTGTCCACATCTACCTCACACTACCCACCCATCACTCTGTCCACATCTACCTCACACTACCCACCCATCTCTCTGTCCACATCTACCTCACACTACCCACCCATCTCAGCCCTCACATTGACTAATTAGCTAACATTTGTGACATAATGCCCCATTGAGTATTTTTCATACCTACTCCATGGGCGTTGAGTATGAGTTCCCAATGTTAAGTCTATGGGGGAAAAACACCAGGGGTGAGATAGTCCCTGTGCCCAATTAGTATTTATAATAAATTTCTCCCCGGATCGTAAAGTAGATGTAGGACTCCTTCATGCACAGTGCCACCAGGTCCAGTCAACGTCAGAGCAAAAACTCTTATCAAGATTTAGAAGACAAGGCAAAAAACACTTCTCATCTTAAAAAAAGTGAAAAAAAAGAGAAAAGGGGAAACCTCGGATTCTTATTAACATCAGGACGTCTGCAGTGTCACTTTACAGTTGATTAATTGCTAAGTTATAAATAGTAGCATATACTGTCACTTTATTCGGTTTTTGCTCTGACATTGTTCCGGTGTAATTCAACATGACCACAGACTAGGTAAAAGCAAATAAATCTAATTGAAATGATTTTCCTTCAACAATAAACATTGGAAAATGTAAACGAATACAATGTATTTCATAATCAAGCTGGCTGTGAGGAAGGTGCTACTCTCTTATTTCACTCAATATAGTTTAATTATATGCATTCCTTCCTAACACCGATGATACAAATACAAAATATTATGATAAAACCATGAAAACTGCTTTTAAGTCTTTACATTTCATTACATCACACCAATGCCTTCTTATTCAATATACTTCGAGGATTTCCTCTTCTAAATCATAGTGATAATAGCCAGGAATCAATAGTACTCTAACAAGTTTTCCCATTTCCTACTATTTCCCTCCCTCACAGATGTGCTATATCAATGACAGTCGATTCGAAGTACTATCGATCTATGACTATATATAAGAGGGTGGTTTTGGCCCAAGAAATTCAGGGCAACTATAGACAATAGAACCGTCCCAAGGTGCTATTAACACTATGTAAGGAGGACAGGGTGAAGGTCGTGGTTTTCTGTGAATGCAGTCATTGGCTGCTGGGTCAATCCATGCCTTCTATATTCCTTATATGGCAGTGAAGGCCTAGGGACAACTTCATGCAGATAATCATGTTTTTATAACAGAGATAGCACTTCCATCATTTCCTCTATGAGAGAGAGGTATAATTCCGACTCGTGACAGCGTGAGGGAGCGGGAAACACCAAAAGCTGGAGCGAGGTGAGGATTGTGACAAAATACGATCAAGGCTCAAACTAATGAGTGTTTGGTCTGTGTCACCATTCCCCATCGAGTTTAGAGCACGCAGTAATATAAACGAGGGGATAACATAGTAAATATCCCGAAGGACTCCAAACGAGACGGCGAATGGGAACTCAGACCAAACACGATTATGTTTCTGATTTTATCTTAGCCTGGACAATTTTATCTGTTTATCACCCATTGATTATGAGTCATTATCCTACCCCTAATATAAAATCCCATAGGCTTAACATTGAGTTTCCGTATGCCACGCTGACTGGTATACGGAGTTTTATATGCCACTAGTGGCATACAGAATTGTTATCACGTAATATTCCAAAAACGAGGAGACAGGGTAGGATAAAATCAAAACTTGATTTGTTTTAATCTTGGCCAACACATGCCACTCCTGGAGTTTTGACTACAGACTTCACTTGGCTTCGCCTCATGAAGTCACTATGCCAAACTCCAGTCGTGGCATACGGTGGCCAAGATTAAAACTCATCCAGTTTTACGATACTGTACTCGCAAGCCGGTTGGGTATGAGTTTCTAACGTTAAGAGTATGGACGTTTACACCAGGCTAAGATAACACACAAGACCCAGCTGTGGGCGCTGAAGGCTCATTCTGAATGACCTTGACACTCCTGCCTCGCGGCCTTGACCTTGCGCTTGTGCGCTGACCTTTGACCTTTGACCTACCTCGGGGCAGTGATGCGGACATCGCGCGCGTAGAAGATCATACAGAGATCTTTGGTGATGCACGCGGGCTGTGCGCAATTCTCAACCTGCCGATGAAAAATAGCAACATCCGTAAATATACCGCCATATATATGTAAAAAAAGAAAATTTAATTTTCAAATTTTCTTTTTAGTAACACAGTTGGGACTAGGTAAACTTATATCATCTCTATCATCAGTAAATATATAATTTGTTCATCTCGACAAACCAATTACAGTGTGGGCCATGTGCAGACTGGGTCACTTTACTACTGTCATATTACTTAGACTGGAGCGGCTATTGTTACAATATGAAAACATAATATAAAATATAAAGTTACAATATGAAAACACTGATGAAAATTGGGTAATTTCGTTTACATATGTAGCATCTAGCTGGAGGTACAACAGTCTTGTTCATAATATATATCTAAACTGTACGTGTAGCATCGAGCTGGTGGTACCACAGCCTCGTCCATAATACATAAAGTATAGTTATTATTGATATAGTTAGCGGTCTACCATTATACCCTTTACACCTGATATAGTTATCACGAGGTACATCTAGTTCTCCCTGCGTCTTCATTAAGTTGTGGTCCCTTATTCCATAATTACAAGAAGTATTGATAATATAGAAAAAGATATATTTGTAGGTGTAGTATTTACATAGGATAGTGTGATGATATTTATGATAAGATGAAGATGAGATGGTAGGTACTAGAGTTACTCTTAATACTATAAAAATTCCCTCGCCCGTCTTTAGGCTGCCTTAAATTCCATCAGTACTCTTATTCAACATACAGGGATGAAAGTCGGGACTGATGAAAAAGTTGGAAACAAAAACACAAAAAAAACTGGGGCGTATTCGGGGGGGGGGGGGGGACGCCGTTGGTGAGAGCATGCTGCCAGAATTGTGTCACTTCTTGGAATTTAGTTTTATTTTATGATTTTCATACTTTGTTAATGATCATATTTCAAGATGCAGAAATTTCTGATTTCCGTCAATTGTCGGCGAACTTGCATCCCTGAACATATAAATTCTTTTTTTTCTTTTAGCATCTGCTTGCCATAGGGGTGTTTATGCCACGTTCTATTAATCTTATTCAACATATAGACAGTATGCCCATGTCTAGGCTCCATCAGGCAATTTTATAATTTTATAATACTTACGTCGAAGTAGGCGGAGATAGTCATGTAGATCTTCTCGCCGTAGGGAGTGACTCGGTTCAGGAGCGGGGAGTTGTGAAGGGAACTGTCCCATGCCGCCTCAAATCGGTAGTAAACCCTGCAGCGACAAAACAAACACCATTAATGTATGCTGATTTACGCCTCAAATCGGTAGTAAACCCTGCAGCGACAAAACAAACACCATTAATGTATGCTGATTTACGCCTCAAATCGGTAGTAAACCCTGCAGCCACAAAACAAACACCATTGATGTATGCTGATTTACGCCTCAAATCGGTAGTAAACCCTGCAGCGACAAAACAAACACCATTAATGTATGCTGATTTATGCCTCAAATCGTAGTAAACCCTGCAGCGACAAAACAAACACCATTAATGTATGCTGATTTACGCCTCAAATCAGTAGTAAACCCTGCAGCGACAAAACAAACACCATTAATGTATGCTGATTTACGCCTCAAATTGGTAGTAAACCCTGCAGCCACAAAACAAACACCATTGATGTATGCTGATTTACGCCTCAAATCGGTAGTAAACCCTGCAGCCACAAAACAAACACCAAAAATGTATGGCGTTATCTTTTTCGTTCCTGTGCAGGCCTACCGGCGCTCCGAGGTTGGAAAAAATTTCGCAGTGTTTTTTTAAAAATTATTATTTGCAACCGATTCGCCTTGTGTTGGGCGGTCTTCCATTGAGCATACATGTTCTGTTGATAACTTAAAGTGTAAGGTCTATCTCAGCTAAGCCTCGCCTACCAGAATAGAAACATTATTAATGTATGGAGGAGGTAAATTCCCAAAAAAACAGACACAGTAGTTGTTGTTAACAGTGGTTGTTGTATTTGACCAAGATGACAATTAACAGGTGGTGTCATATATATCAATCATAGATCACAACGTTTCGCGCAAATTCAGAGCGCTTCATCAGATTATTAATGTATGCTAATTTATGCATCTATTTAAGGCTTGATTCCATATAGCCGATTTTGATCCCGATGTGGTCAACATCTACTCCAGTTTTGGTACTGACGCCGACATACCCTATTCCATTGCGCCGATAGCCTCCAGACAGAGACCAAACATAGGCCATTTTTGGTGGCAGGACCGAAGCTAGAGTATATATATATACATCTTGACCACATAGGGAGTGATATTGGCTATATGGAATGGAGCCATTACAAAGTGTAATGACGTGAAACCTTCATAAAATCACCGATACCAGAAAGTGCGTCACCCTGAACATGTGGACTGAGAAAACGGAGTGCCACCCGTGAAAATAACCGTAAAAACTTGAAACATGAGAAGGTTAGTAATACAATCGAAAATTGTTTGAAGTACACTTCTTTCTTACAACAAATCGAAATTCTTCTAAAATTGATTCTTTTATCCAAGAATCAAATCCAGCCACAGAAACGTAGCCACAAAACTAGCAAAAAAGTCCTAAAAAAATTGTACCACTGTATTTTTTTATAAAGGGTCAATTAAACTTAGACTCATATTCTATGGGTTTGTGGTTGGTGTTCAACAACACAACATCTTTTATTAAAAAAAGGTATTCCTGTACCGTAATCTATCTGTAAATGGAATAAGGATAACTAATAAAACTCAACGTAAAGAAATGGAAACGTTTTTGTATTCTCTTGTTTAAGGTGCCTCGATGAAGATATTTGGTTGGTATAACAATGTGTTAGTATTGAACTAAACGTGGATCCCAACAACACTGTACAGAGGCTGATGTTGGAAACCCTATTTCTCCCCATGTGAGTGTACAGTTTACCTCGAGTCCGATGAGCTCATGTCTAAAGAATCCGTGCTATAAGAAAACGAAAAGGAGAGTACATGTACTTGGTCAGCACCCAGGTCAAAGATTTAAAACGGAATTTTTATCTCAGAAGCCTGAAACAGAGAGAATGTCACCCATATAAGCACCATGTTTTTCACGACAGTGGTGTAAATATACGTAAATATAACCCCAACTGGCATAGCCCGAGATAAACATATATACGTTTACAGTCTCGGGCGTAAACATGGCGCAAATATGAGGACTTTGTTGACGCCCTGCTTACGCGTCTTTACATGTAAAATTAATCAAACGGAAACTGAAAATCTTGTCCAGTGAACCTAGCTTCGGTGGCCCTCTTTGATCTCAATTGGGTAAGTATGTGGGGATATAAATGGCCGTGGTATGATCGGTGATGAATATCGATGTTTTTTTATTACCCACCTAACTTGAAGTCTCATTACTAAACCTATGGAGCATACAGATCGCTACTGAGTAGAATACGGAAAACCGTATCCTACCGAGTAGAGTATGGGGGCCATCCATAAAGTATGTACGCAGAATTTCTGAAATCTTTGACCCCCCCCCCCCCCCCACTCCCCACCCGATCTTGTATACAATAGAACAAAGAGGGAGCATACGCAAAATTTCCAAAATTTGTTACCCCCCCCCCCCCCCCTCAGTGCGTACGTACTTTATGGATGGCCCCATGGCTTTTTTTGCCCCTACAGGAGCAATTTAAGAAGTATTTTATAGACACAATGCATGGCGCTTTAATAGGTCGAGTTTCTATCTATCTGATTTTGATCTGTGTGGCTGTAAAAAAAAAAAAATGGAAACAATTTTTTTTTTTTTTTCTTATAGTTGGCTGTGTGAAGAAGTGTCCCTGCCTCGTAAAAAAAAAAAAAGGAAAAAAAAAGGAAAATAGTAAAACTGCCCCCTGTGTGTTGAGAGACTGACTGGCGTGCCTCACCTGTCGTCGCCCTGCTGCTGGATGTACCAGGCGGGCAGCAGGTTGAGGGAGAGTACCGTGTTCTCCCCGTCCGGCTCCTTCCACTCCGGGGTGTTGCGGATGCGGCCCACCACCAGCTCCTTGAAGTCGCGCCAGTTGAGGTCGGGCCCTCTCTCGTGCATGATGGTGATGGCGATACGCCGCTGGATGCCTTGGTGGAGGAGGTAGGTGCCCAGACCCGGCATCTCCTCGCTGTGGTCCACTGCCGCTGGCACGTATCTGTCACACATAGAAGCAACCCTTAATACACGCTTAGGTTTTGTCCTACCCCTAATATAAAATCCCATAGGCTTAACATTGGGTTTCCATATGCCATGCTGACTGGCATACAGAGTTTTATATGCCACTAGTGGCATACAGCTTTATTTTCACGTAATATTCCAAAATCAGGGAGATAGGGTAGGATAAAATCAAAACCTGATTCGTTTTAATCTTGGCCACTGCATTCCACTCCTGAAATTTTGGCTCCGAACTTCACTCGGCTTCGCCTCATGAAGTCACTTTGCCAAACTCCAGTCGTGGAATACGGTGGCCAAGATTAAACCTCATCCAGTTTTACGATATTATCTCACTCCTGGTATTTTTTCTCCATAGACTTAACATTGGGAACGTGTATCCAACGCCCATGAGATATTTAGGAAAAATATCCAATGGAGGATTATGTCACAAATGTTAGCCCATTAGTCAATGTGAAGGGTGAGATAAATTCAGAAACCTATTCAAGTTTAGGGTCAGAGTTTGATTCCGTCTAATTTGAATCGCTACGTAATGCATGTGGCTTCACCTTGTGAATTACTGCACCATTCAAACTTGATGGGATATGAGCTCTGACCCTAAACTTTCATAGGTTTCCTCTATTTATCTCACCCCTGGTATTTTTTCTCTATAGACTTAACATGGGGAACGCATATCAAATGCCCATGAGATATTTATGAAAAGTTTCCAATAGAGGATTGTGTCACAAATGTTGCCCATTAGTCAATGTGAAGGGTGAGATTAATTCAGAAACCTATTCAAGTTTAGGGTCAGAGTTTGATTCCGTCTAATTTGAATCGCTACGTAATTCATGTGGCTTCACCTTGTGAATTACTGCACAATTCAAACTTGATGGAATATGAGCTCTGACCCTAAACTTTCATAGGTTTCCTCTACTTATCTCACCCCTGGTATTTTTTCTCTATAGACCTAACATGGGGAACGCATATCCAATGCCCATGAGATATTTATGAAAAGTTTCCAATGGAGGATTGTGTCACAAATGTTAGCCCATTAGTCAATGCGAAGGGTGAGATAATTTCAGAAACCCAATCAAGATCTCGATCCCATTTCGTTTGAATAGCTATGTGAATCGCCTTTTGAATCGCCTATGTGAATTACTATGCTATTCAAACTCGATGGGATACAAGCTATATACAGCGTATTCTCTATCATCTCACTCCTGGTATTTTTTCTCCATAGACTTAGCATTGGTAACTAGTACTCAACACCCATGGAGTATATAGAAAAAATACTCAATAGGGATTTTGTCACAAATGTTAGCCAATTAGTCAAAGATAAGGGTGAGCTAAAATCTGAACCGCACTTGATCCATAGCCACTGAAAAGATACCATTCATTTTGGTTTGCTACATTATCTCACTTGGTTTTTTTTGTTGTGAGATTACTCCGCAACCAAAACTTATGGCATTTTTCAGTATCAATGGATCTCGATTCAGCTCCTTCTGAAAATAGACCGCCCATGGTATTATCTATGTTATATGCATTTATAATATTTCATAATATTGAAATGACATATTTATTTGCTATAATATTCCAATGATAAATTATATACTATATACACCTATATGAATCATTAGCTTGCTTAATATTATAAAATAATTTGCTCATGTGTTCACGAGATTTTGCTTCATATTGACTTGAGATTTCACATGATTAACTACTGCAGCTAACATGGGAGTAGAGATGATTACTATACACCTATGGCCGAACAATTATGAAATACTGCCCGCTGCTAGGGGTGTAGTATAAATGAAGTTCGCGCCCGCTGTGACAACGGGCCGTAGTGAATTGCAGTAGTCTTTATGCTCTTTGTTAAGTTAATAAAAGGGCGTTTGAAACGATTGGGAGGTGTATAGTAATAAGAAAACGTAGTGACTGAGCCTTTACGGTGTCCATTCTCGGTCATTTGATGAGAAAATACGGCCCTCCCACCTGCGGTGTCGGGCTGTATTTTTATCATCAAATGACCTCGAACGGCCATCCGTACGGGCTCAGTAACCACGTTTTCTCATATAACGCTGAAAGTCGTAGTGAAGTTACTCACTCTCCATTCGGTGCCAATTCACAGATCTCAAACCAGTTGAGAAGATCGTAGCGCGCATGAACGTGGCTTGTGCTGGAACGAGAATGATGTAATAACGTATAATATACATCATATTTATCATATTTACTGTAGTATCTCCACTCGTTATAGCAATACTCAATAGGCAGACAGTGATAGCATCTATAGTACATACAGTGAATGTTAGATGTATGAATAGGTGAGAAAATCTGTTAAAATCAAACACGAAACCCGAATATAAATGTTAACTAAATACCGAATGAAATAATGTAGCTCTTATCAGTAAGCACCCTGCAGTTGGTAAACCCCATAATCATTATCATATTCATCGTTCTTAGGAATAAGATATTTAACTTATTTTCTGTGTGCGTTTCCTATCTATGTACATTATCCTTAACATATGCCCAACAAGCTACTCAGAGATGAGTCGCCGGCAGATCTGATATATTTCTTCTGAATTTTGCATCTTATATCAGAACAGAACATTTCACTTAAGAAAAAATCAAGCTCTAAGCCTTACAGATCAATACTTAGCAGTCAACTTACGTGCCTTAACTATGTTGGTCGATAACGTGACCAAATTGTGAATGGTCTTATCATAAACTGTCCTAGTAACATTTAATGTTTTTGTTTGTAGCTGATATGATCGTGGAAATAATTCTGATCAATACCTCAACGTTGAATATTCATTTACGGTAGTCGTGTTTATAACGCTATTTTTTGTGACGGTGAATCAATACGTTCACACTAATTGTGTGAATAGTACAATAAAACACAGATTTTCGATTACCCCTATAGCCTGGTGGATTTGTGAAGAAATACTAAACATCAAAGTGTAATATTGGTGTAATTTTCATAATCAAAATGTTCACTACATATCACTAGTTTAGTGGTTATTGTTGTATCTACCTCAAAGATATCCCACTCTAATGCCCAGTTCACACTGTGTGACTGGAGGTCCTCAGGTAGGCCCAGTCTCAGACTGGAGGTACCTTCTAGCGCCTAGGGCTGCAAAATGCACAGTGTGAACTGCACGCTTCCCGCTAGTCTGCGACTGGGCGTACCAGGTACCTCCAGTCGCCAACTGGCAGTACCTCAGGTACACCCAGTCGCAAGCATTTTGAATATCAAACATGTTTGATATTTGGTACCGCTAGTCACAGACTGGGCGTACTAAGCTACACCCATTTTCAAGCTTTCTAGTCGCAGGAGCAGTGGTTCACACACATATTTGAGCGTACCTTGCGACTGGGCATACCTCTGTACACACCCAGTCGTAAGCAAGTTGGAACGTCCAGTCTCAAGCTAGGTACCATTAGTAGCAAACCCTCCCATCGCACAGTGTGAACGATACTTTAAGGAACTGTTGATGTTGGGTTAATGGATATAACTAAAAAAGTTACATTCTCATTGTTTTGTCAAAGGGCCATCCATAAAGTACTCACCCAAATCTTCGATTAAAAAAAGCACTCCCAACCCTTCTCCATCTAGCTATAGATGGGATGTATGCAAAATGTGTTACCCTCCCCCCTCCCCTTGCGTATGTACTTTATAGATGACCCCTTCATGATATTTATGAATCTGTATTCCTTGTAAAAACCTTCCAAAATGAATTGCTTTGTATTATGGGAATCTGCATGAATAACATAAACCAATGTAAAGAAATTAGAAAATAAATGCTAACATGCAGCTGAGATAGTTCTTTAAACCTGCCAAGACATTCCATGAGTTCAAATTTTAGAGACACACTTAGACAGGAGATTCAGGATGGCCGAGGAATAAATTGATCATGCGGGGGAAAATTTGCAATATGTGTTCCTCTACATTGACAATATAGGTATAATTCTATTCGGGATACTTTCTTCATCAAAGATTCAAAGCTTAATACTGGTAGGAAAAGTAACACTTTCAGTCATATAAGTCAGTTAGAGAGTGTACAGAATTAGTTGGCTTAAAACCAGTAAGTTGGTTTACACCATTATAAGGATGCAGAAAACTCCGGGTTTGCCAAAACATTTCATTTGAAGGACTTTTAAGCACTTGGTACAAGAAGACAAGTGTTAATATCTCTTTCCTAATTGCTTAGTATCTATAGTTTCAACCGGAACCGGAAATGAGCAACCGGAAGTGAGCAACCGGGAGTGAGCATGTTAGTATTGGGAAGTTGCAGGGAGATGTACCACGTGACCAAACCACGTGCCCAAACCGCGTGACTTACTGTGACTTTGTGAGGTTCGGTGAGAGTTCGTAGATAAGTGATTCGCGCCGGCAACTAGCGGAACAACCAAAAACAATGGACAACTAAAGACGAGTTACAATAAAAAAAGGTAAAAACACCAAAAACTCCTCGGTGTTCACCTTTACTCTCTGCTACATACAAGGAGGTAATCACAACATATAAGGTCTGTTATTTACACAGAATGAAACCACATTCTTCCTGTTATCTCAGCCTGAGTTTATGGTCTCTTTGGGATGGGAATTGAGAAGGACACATTTTACAGTCTATTAAAGGGCTGATTCCACCAGCACAATTTTTTTTGCCTGGCAAGGTCCGGCTGTGTCTTGTAGCACCTTGCTGAATCTTGATGAATCGTAATTAATCTTGTAAGATCTGGCCGTGCACTTACACCTATTATCGCTCAAAGGGGGCTATTCCACTGCCACGATTCAACCAGATATTCTCACACAATTCATCCCGACCTAGCGAGTCAACAAATCGGCCACGATCGGCAGATATCGCACGTCCTGGTGGAATCACCCCTTCATTCAACCATTTTATTCAAACTACATATATGTAACTTGAGTAACGGGACTGGTGTTTAAATGAGAGATCTTTACTCAGGAAAATGTGATTTCTGTGATGCCAATTTTGCTGTGAATTACAAAACGAGAAATATGTAGAAACCACGGATAATTCACAGATTCTTTACACCATAAAATGGCATCAATATAAAAGAGGTAAAACTGTCTACTCGGACACGGTTCCTAAAATCAGTTTGGGAGTGAACAGGTCCATGGCAGGTTTTTGTTGTCGTTGACTATATTTTTAAGCGTTTATCTATATTATCCTACCCCTAATAAAAAACTCCATTTTTTAGGCTTAACATTAGCGGACTGTATTTGGTCTACAGTGCAGGAAAATGAAATTTATCGCTCTAGTGGGATACAGTTGTCAAATGACGTCATTTGAAAAGCGACCAATGATTATCACTGATTATCGGTGAGTTTTATGTTATCCCTTAATTTGCTGAAGTAATTTAGACAGGGCAGGATAAATTCTAAACCAAACTCGAGTTAGTCGTGTTGTTTATCGCCCTCTGGCAAAGTCGTGTATCACTGCACTCGGCTTCGCCTCGAGCAGTAATACACGACTTTGCCGTCATGCAATAAACAACAGCACGACTAACTCTCGTTTGGTTTCTCCTAACTATCGATGTTCAGCAAGACATGATGCTGTAGAACTAGCTGCTCTCAAACTGATAATAAGAACTGGTGTCGATTCTTGATTCTTCTAGTCGACAACTGATGTGCAGCTACTTGTGTGCAGGTGACAGAACCATCACCCGAACCCTTCTAGAATAGTCACAATATCCAGAAATGGAAGTTAGAGTTTTACAAATGTCATTTTTCTGAGCCTTTCAGAAACACTCCGAGTTTTCAAACGGCCCTCTCCATAGCCTTTGAAATTACGTCCACTAAATATCTTAAATGGTGCTCTTGGCCTGCTGAGTTTTCTGGTGGCTGGATAAAAGTCAGATATGTCAACCCACAGACTTGGATAAAGGTCCGTGGTCAACCATTCAGGGATGTCAGTTGGGGTCAGGGAAACAAGTGGAAATGTTTTTCATGTGTTTTTTTCTGCCAAAGATAGACATGGAAGAGCAGGATGATATGTGCTTGTCCGGCACTGCATGGGGCTGGGGGTATGTGGGGAGGTTTAAACCACTGTTTTGTTGCCGTAAATGAGGCTTGATCAATATTATCTTTGTGAGACTCAAGGAAAACAAATCACATATACCGGATATGAAAAAGTGGATTTGCACGAAAAGTGGAAAACTGACACATCTGACTTTTAGTGTTTAAAATTATTCACCACCATGAAAATCCTGAATGTTCCATGGTATTCTCTAAAAGTTTTATGTCCATGGATTTCCTAAAGCTGTCTAACTTACATTCCTGTATGTTGTAGGGGAGAGGTTTTTCAATAAGAGACGATAAAAAAACACGGTATCTGATTGGTACTTTACGAACTCACAGACGTTTACGTTTCACTCTGACAGGCGCTACGGCTAAGACAAAAGACGTTTACGTTTCACTCTGAGAGGCGCTACGGCTAAGACAACAGACGTTTACGTTTCACTCTGAGAGGCGCTACGGCTAAGACAAAAGACGTTTACGTTTCACTCTGAGAGGCGCTACGGCTAAGACAACAGATGTTTACGTTTCACTCTGACAGGCGCTACGGCTAAGACAACAGATGTTTACGTTTCACTCTGACAGGCGCTACGGCTAAGACAACAGACGTTTACGTTTCACTCTGACAGGCGCTAGGGCTAAGACAACAGACGTTTACGTTTCACTCTGAGAGGCACTACGGCTAAGACAACAGACGTTTACGTTTCACTCTGACAGGCGCTACGGCTAAGACAACAGACGTTTACGTTTCACTCTGAGAGGCACAACAGCTAAGACAACAGACGTTTACGTTTCACTCTTAGAGGCGCTACGGCTAAGACAACAGATGTTTACGTTTCACTCTGACAGGCACTACGGCTAAGACAACAGACGTTTACGTTTCACTCTGACAGGCGCTACGGCTAAGACAACAGACTTTTACGTTTCACTCTGACAGGCGCTAGGGCTAAGACAACAGACGTTTACGTTTCACTCTGACAGGCGCTAGGGCTAAGACAACAGATGTTTACGTTTCACTCTGACAGGCGCTAGGGCTAAGACAACAGACTTTTACGTTTCACTCTGACAGGCGCTACGGCTAAGACAACAGACGTTTACGTTTCACTCTGACAGGTGCTAAGGCTAAGACAACAGACGTTTACGTTTTACTCTGACAGGCGCTACGGCTAAGACAACAGACGTTTACGTTTCACTCTGAGAGGCGCTACGGCTAAGACAACAGACGTTTACGTTTCACTCTGAGACGCGCTACGGCTAAGACAACAGAGCGCGGCCGGGGGCAGGTTATATACTAAGGATACCTACCTCGGGGTTGGAATGACGCCGATCTTGGGCGAGGGCACGGGTTTGGAGATGGGCAGAGTCGGCGGGAAGTTACGACGTGGTGGTGGTCTCACGCTGAGAAGAATAAAACACAAAACATTTATTATTCAATCTTAAATTTGCCATCTAATATTTTTTTTAAAAGAAGCATTGCATGTCTTGAAATCACATCAGAGATTACACAGATGACTGTAGGTTTCTTGTTCTCAAAATACATATTGATTGATATTTTACAATTACAAATTACCAATCATTAAGAAGAGACGATGCCATAGCCATTCTTGGCTTAACATTAGGAACTCATACTCCATTGCAGTGAAGGTAGTGTACCCAATATTCAATGGTTAATTGGGTGGTTTATTTTTTTAATTAATAAAGTTATATGGGGTGAGATAAAATCAGAAACTAACTCGATGAAAATAACTTGGTCTGCACTCCACTTATGAGTTTCCTTCTAATTACTATATATGCACCGTTTCGCCATATAATGGAAAAATACTGAACGGAACAGTTTCCCATAGGGCAAAGTATGGGACACTGTTTGTTTGCATTGACTAAAATATTAGTTGTTAGGCCAATTTCAGTTAATCATTTAATTTATTTCGGTTATATAATAAATATAGAACGACCCAACATGCTTGTACAAGCTAGAAAACTCGATAATGATTTACAGTTCATATGGAACTCAGCGTAAACGCCTCGTTCCATACGAACTGTAAATTATCGTCTCGTTTTGTAGCTTGTGCAGCATGGTCAGGTCGTTCTATGTACAGGGTTGCCAGTTGGGGTCAGAAAAAACATTGAAATATTTTTCATTGCAACACAAGGTTTACAAATTACATACATAGTGGGGAATCAAGGGAAAGTTCAAATTTTTACGTGGGTCAGCGGGGAGGTTCAGTTGGGGATCATGGGCTGTATTTGAATTGGGTAATTCAGCAGTTGGTATAGCAATCAATATTACACGAGGAATTATATTTCTATTCAGAAAATGAAAACATGAATTTCAATGGAAACATTGAAAACTGGCATCCCTGTATAATATGTAAATACTATGCAGGCCTGTTGGGGCAGCACTCACTATGGCGCCTCCTTGGCCTGCTCGTGCAGTGGGTGCTGCTGGTAATGACCGAACACCTCAAACACCAGCGGCTGCGTCTTGATGTAGTCAATGAACGACTTGGTGACCGTCACCGTGAACTGAAAACACAATCACGCGTTAATACACCATTAATACACCGTTAATATACCTTTAATACATCGTTAATAGTCCAGGGAGGTCAGTTGGGGCCAGGGGAAAATGTCGTAATATTTTTCATATGGATTTTTCTGCCTCAGAGAGACATGGAAATTTGGATATTAAGTCCTTGTCGGCCATGCCAGGGGCCTGAGGGTATGTGGAAAGGCTAAAAACCACTGTTTAAAACCCATTCAAGCCAGGTGATGCCTTGAGGCATCAACCAGGGCTGGCCGGGTGATGCCTCAAGGCATCATCCGGTGCTGGCCGGGTGATGCCTTGAGGCATCATTTGCAAAATATACGTTTTATTTAATAAAATTCAAAATACTGGCTTAATAAACATGAAATCTTAGGAGAATGTAGATATAACATCATATTTGATTTTTCTAAGTGAAATGAAAAATAATGATAAGTATCACGCGTCATGTCACGTGATCCAAAAACCAAGTTTTTACAATAGGCCTATGTACCCGGCCTCTAGCGGCATACATTGGCACTAGTACCCGGCTCCACGACTTTAGCCCTGCCGCGGGTACCCGGCGCGATAGGGTTAACTTAATTGGCGAAAACGAGATGAAATCATTATTATCTCTGTTGAAGACAAGGAAAAGCAATTATATATACTGACTCTAGAAAAGTGGATTTTCACGGGAAAATGGAAACTGACATCTCTGCATTAATACAGCTTTAATACACCATTAATACACAATTGATACATCAACCTTTATGTTGAGTAAACTGTACCAGCTCGAAAAACATTGTACGGAGCTATCCTTAAAATACAGAGATGCCAGTTGGGGTCAGAAAAAAAAGTAGACAATCTTTTTTATGTGGAATTTGAAGTCCTAGAGAGACCTTGAAAACATGGAAATAAGGCAGAATTTTCTTTTTTTTATCGGATCAAATACGCCCTTATCGAAACGGACATGGGTTACCAATGGTTGCTTTATTAATATAAGCTGCCTTAATCAACATAGCCTTCCCACAAGCAAATGGAAGACCTGACCACGTCAGATGTTGACAATAAAATAATTTAAAAAAAAAAAAAAAAAAAAAATTGGAAAATCCACTGAAAGGTGGAAGACTGTAAAGCCTGATTTGAATGTGGTGCTCACATTCTGGACGTGGTAGAAGCCGAGCGGTGGTCCCTTCCCCGTGTTCTTGACGGGCTCAGTGGAGAAGGCTTCGTCATGGCGGTGGAGGAAGCTGGCAAACAAACAAATCAATGTTTACATGTGTATTATTACATACCTATGGCTGAACGTCTGTGAAATACTACCCGCTACTAGGGGTGTAGTATAAATAATGTTCGGGCACACTGCGCCCGTAGTGAATATTCGGGCGCACTGTGCCCTAAGTGAATGTCTCAGGTCAAAATCTACATAAATTAGTATATAAAATTATGCTTTTCTTGATATTTAGGTATGTAATAATAAGAAAACATAGTGACTGAGCCCGTAAGGATGCCAATCTCGGCCTTTTGATGCCATAAATATGTCCCTCTGCCTGTGGCATTGGGACGTATTTATGGCATCAAAAGACCTCGAATGGCCATCCTTCGGGCTCAGTAACCACGTTTTCTCTTAATATTTGTTATTTTTTGGGACATGGGAACTGAAAGAAGATGTACTAATACACATAATGAGTTGAACACTCACTTGATGAGACAGAATAAGTTATAATATGAGAAAACAGGGTTACTGAGCCTGTAGGAAGGCCGTTCTCGGTCTTTTGACTCAAAAATACGGCCCTTCGCCATCCCTATGGCCCTACAGGCTTAGTAACTATGTTTTTTTTATTACTATACACCTTCTAA
The DNA here is from genome assembly GCA_950022655.1 of Alentia gelatinosa. NCBI lineage: Eukaryota > Metazoa > Annelida > Polychaeta > Phyllodocida > Polynoidae > Alentia > Alentia gelatinosa. The sequence continues at coordinate 41,222,499 of OX465590.1, read as the reverse complement.
TCGTTTAAAATGCCGTTTTATTAACTTTTTTGTTCTATGATTCACACACAAAATTCCCCTAGAAAACCACTGCCATTCACTACAGCCCGCTGTCACGGCCGGCGTGAACATTATTTATACTACACCCCTAGCAGCGGGTAGTGTTTCCTAAATGTTCAGCCATAGGTGTATAGTAATACATTTAATGAGGTGAAGACTCACTTGAACTGACGGAAGATGTACTAATACATACAATGGGGTGAAGTCTCACTTGAACTGACAGAAGATGTACTAATACATTTAATGAGGTGGAGACTCACTTGAACTGACAGAAGATGTACTAATACATTTAATGAGGTGAAGACTCACTTGAACTGACAGAAGATGTACTAATACATACAATGGGGTGAAGTCTCACTTGAACTGACAGAAGATGTACTAATACATTTAATGAGGTGAAGTCTCACTTAAACTGACGGAAGATGTACTAATACATTTAACCCTTTAAGGATGGCCACCTATGGCTGAACTACACACTTGGGACGGCTACTAGTGACTAAGTACAGTTCCAAGGGACGGGGGCACTGTCCTCTGAACTCTAAATTTGAAGGTTTATCACGTGATATAATATTCTATTATTAATATTTTTATTTCTGTTATTTAGAATTCAAAAATATGATGTTACACCTACATTCTGTGAAAATTTCCAGTTAATTGTTAAAATATTTCCTTTTGAAAAACAATTATATAAATATCCAGCAAATGATGCCTTGAGGCATCATCCGCCCCTGGCCGGTTGATGCCTTAAGGCATCATCCGCCCTTAAAGGATTAATGAGGTGAAGACTCACTTGAACTGACAGAAGATGTCAGCATATTCGGGGGAGATGCCAGACGCCTGCAGGACAGTGACGCGGAACGTAAACGTCGACCCAATACGGAGGTGATCTGGCAGTTCGTCCTCCTTGATGTTAGCGAAGCGGTCCACACCCGCTCCCTCAGCCTGACCCTCAGCTGTGTCCTTTTCTTCATTGGTCGCTGTGATTGAAGAAATACAAATAAAATCAGTAAGTTAAGTAAAAAAAAAAAAAATTAAGTTCCCTTTAAAAAAACCTTATTCACAAGTATACACTGAGGCCGGGATATGGCCATATCACGTTCATGAAGATTTTGTTAATTTTTGTTAATCAAATCGCCAAGTGAGGTGTGTTTTTGCCATGTCTTAGTCTTTCACGTTATAATTACAGGTACTGCCAACATACCACAGAACCAGACAGGAATTGAATCAGCGATATAGTGGTGTTTAACAACTAAAGGAGTGAGTCCACCAGGACGTGCGATATATCCCGATCATGGCCGATTTGTTGACTCGCTGGGTCGGGATGCATTGTGTGCAAATATCTGGTTGAATCGTGGCAGTGGAATAGTCCCAGTTGGGCGATAATATAGGCTACATTCATAGGGATAAGTGTAGGACCAGATCTTACGAGATGTATCCTAATTCATAAAGATGTAGTAAGGTGCTACAAGACACAGCCTGACCATGCGAGACAAAAGACATCGGGCTGGTGGAATCAGCCCTTGAGAGCTCCTTATATAGTACCAGTCTGGAGTATAATAAAAGTTTTCAACATAGACCTTTGAATAAAACTCTACAAAGTGAAGACAGACCTTCGTTTGCGTTAGCGTCGATCTGACCTTCGACGACTCGTTCTTCATTTGACTCGTCAGGCTTCACTTCCTCCTTTTCTTGAAGTTTCTGTCAAAGGAAATGTTAACATTGATCACCGTTACACAGTGAGAGTCTAAAGTATGAGCCACTACGGCAACTGATTGACCGAGAACATGCCCCGAAACATTAAGCATATTTTAAACGTGCAATTTCAGGTAAAATTAGAAGTAAACCTTATTTTTAGAACCACATTTCCAAATAACTTTTTGTATTATTACTAAAAGAGAGCATAATATGGTATATTTTCTGTGCAGGTTTCTTGTATTTTTCTCCCCTGTTCTTAGTAGAATCGCATAAACAATGCGTACCGTCTGGATGTTATGGATGTCTTAAAGTTATACGTTTCTAAAGACAAACTGTTCAATTTGAAATAGGCTGATGAACTAATAAGTCCAACATGTGTTAAGAATTCTTTATCGGAGAATTTCAATCAAGGACAGACAGGTAGGACTGGTACATAAAGCTTAATTCTGTTTCTTGTATAGTTTGGATACAAGTACATCTACATCAAAACCGTGTGTACAAACACTAAACTGCAGCAAATGATGCGCATAGTATTGTCATATACCTATGGCTGTATCAGCTGCGTATACTGCCTGCTCCTGCCCATGGCGTATTTATACCCGTACGTCACAGTGTGACGCACGGGGTATGTGACCACATTAATAGGCAAGATATCGCCATTTTTAGGTATATGATATTACAAAAACAGGCTGATTTTCTTCGTATGTCAAAATACTTGGTAAAATTATGGATCAGATATGTCCCTCAGCCCACAGCATCAGGACGTATCTAATCAATAATTTCACTGCATATTTTTGATGTACGAAGAGAGTAAGCCAGTTTCCATATAATACCCAAAACAAGTGTTTGACAAGCTCACTATCCCCGTATCTGAATAGGGAACAATACATAGCTTTGGACTTTATCTCACCCCTCGTATTTTTTCTCCATAGACTTTACTCAACACCCAAGGAGTATTCACAAAAATACTCAATGGGGGATTACATCACAAATGTTAGCCAATTAGTCAATATAAGGGGTGAGATAAATTCAGAAACCTATTCAAGTTTATGGTCAGAGCTCAATCCGATCTCGTTTGAATTTCACGTAGCTTCGCCTTGTGAATTACTACGCGATTCAAACTCAATGGGATACAAGCTCTGACCGTAAACTTTCATAGGTTTCCTCCATAGTATCACACTGGAGACTGATACGGGAGACATGCATACAACAAGGTACAATAGGTCTCAATGGGCGAATTTAGAATGTGTATTTCCACATCATCTGCCTTATCAAACTTCGTTATAATCTATTTTCGCATATTTATTGGTGGATATAAACTGTCGGCATATTGAATCCTTGTGGTGTCCGTTGGTAATGTAGGGTGGTACCAGGGTAAAGGTTAATGGGTGATAAGGTTGGATGATGAATAGCGAACTACACGTAATTAATGTCTTATATAGGGCAAGGTTCTAGGAAAAATTTAGATATAGGGTGCTCAGCCATGGTACGAGCAAGTCATAGTAAACGAAAGACTATTTGCAAGCATAGATACTAGGAATATTTATCCTAAACTCCCATCATTGAAATCTGCCTGTTATCCTAATTATTTCGTGTTCTACTGAGGAACAAGCAACCTATAAATGGATTGCTATTATAAATGCAGTGTTAACAGTAAGATTTTCATCTCAAACCCCATCTTTCCTGTATATAGATGCATTTTGACAGTTTATCTGCTTAATTCAATTACTTTTTTTTGATAATTCACTTGTACATGGATAGAGGGCAGTCTACCATTTTTACATGGAACTTCCTTCATATGCAATAATATTCTGGCATACCTAACCGACTGGATATCTACTGAAGGGAGAGTACAGATTCATCATTTATCTCAACCCGGTATTTTTCTCCATAGGCTTATCATTAGGAACTCATACTCCATGGCTGTGAAGGTAGTGTACCCAATACTCAATAGCTAATTGGGTGCGTTACTTTATTGATTAATATTGTTATACGTGGTGAGATGAAATCAGAAACCAACTCGATGAAAATAACTTGGGTCTGCACTCCACTTCGTTTGATCGCTACATAATTCACCCAGCTTCGCTTCGTGAATAACTCTGCCGTCAATCTTGATGGAGTATCGACCAAGTTATTTTCATCTCGTGAGTTTCCATTGGACTACTCCGACAGAAAGCTACACTGGTTACCTGTGCCACAACATAACCGAGCACCCTTATCGATAAAAGAGAGTATAATAACCTGCACATAGCCCTCCGGCTGGTGTAATAAAGGAATGACACCGATATCAGATGAGCAATGATCAAACAGGCACGCAATGAGCTGCTGAGCAGAACAAGTCTAAAAAGGTGTTTTAGGATTAGGACACAGTGAATAATTAAGGAGAGTCTTTTAAAAGGAATTTCATCAATGAGATTTCAGATAAGAAAACTGTGTTTTTTTTGTTTTTTTTTAATCGGTTGTGATTAAAAGCGTCCCTGGCTCGTATTCATAACTAAATGAGAAAACTGTAAAAGACCAGAGAGGTCAATAGAAGACAGCAGAGAAACAAAGCATGTGTAGTGGAATTCAGGGATGTCAGTTGGGGTCATGAAAAAAATAGGAAATATTTTTCATGGGGAATTTACTGCCTCAGAGAGACTGAGAAAACATGGAAAACACATCGTTATTGGCCATGGAATGGGGCTGGGTGTGTAAGGAGGGTTGGACCACTGTTTATTGGCGTGAATGAGACCAAATTTATTCTCTTTATTTTACATTTGATAGGACGAGGCCTGATCTAGATCTGTTTTGGTAAAAAAATTATCATTTCGTTCAAGGGAAAATTTGAGTCCCCTGTTGGAAAAAAAAAATTCTTGATCTAGATTTGTACTTGAAGGCAGCAAAAAAAAGATAAATTTAAAAAAATCTCTTTGTTTTACACAAGAAAAAATAAGTTTTATAAACTGAAAATTTAAAAATAAAAAGATTTCATTGGAAAAGATGAAAACTGCCATCTCTAAGTGTGAGGGGAAAAAATGGATATAAAGTGTGTGTGAGTTGGTGACAGAATTTGTTTTTGAGTTGGTGACTGACCTTCTTAAAGTAGGCGTCGTCGTTGAAGGTGACTTTGGCATTACCAGACTGCTTGATGCTGGCCGGGGTTTCCTCGTTCTCGGTGACAGCCTGGACCGCAATGCGCAGGTAGCCCTTCACCTCACCCTTCTCACTGACGATGGCCACGCGGTGCACCAGCGGCACCGGGTAGATCAGGTTCGACAGGTACACGAACGCTCTGAACACACAAACACCAAAATAACTATTACTAAATACTTAAATACCAATTACCAAGTACTTAACACTACCTTTAATACTTCTTATAAATGAATTATCGTCAGTAAACCATATTTAAAACCAGCGTTATATCACGATTAAAAGATAAAGGTAAGGCACTGTCTCCACTGTGTGATCCAAGGTACATAGGTACGCTCAGTCTGAGCGTACCTTCAGGATCGCAACGTGGCAAAACGCACAGCGGAGACAGCAAGTTTCCCTCCAGTCTGAGACTGGGCGTACCGGTATATCCAGTCTCAGACTGGAGGTACCTCATGTACCCCGGTTCGCAAGCGTTTTTAAATATCAAACATATTTGATATTTGGTACGCCCTATGTACCTAGGAACGCAAGCGCTCCAGTCGCAAGCAGGACAGTCTCCACACAGAATCGGCTTTACCTTACGATCCGAGGTACATGCAGTACACAGGATCGCAAGCTATATGGAATGTCGCGCTTGCGATCCTGTACCTCCAGAGTGACATGATCGCAAGCCCCCCCCCCCCCCCATCGCACAGTGGAGAAAGGCATTAAGAAAATACAAGTTACTACACCCCAAGCAGCGGTATATAAATATTGAGTGTTCACCCATAGGTGTATAGGAATATCAATCAATTACTATATACATATAGATGAAGTTTCAGATTTATTTTTTTTGGTAGCAAGTGTTTATTTTAGTTTCCATCAAATATTGGATGTCTTCATATGAACGATTCTGTGAATCACTAATAAAAAGATTGTATGGTAAAAAATACTCAAAATGCTTATAGACGAACACTCTATAGTTACACACTGTTGCTGGGGGTGTAGTAACTAGATTTCATACCAAGGCTTACGTTTTCATGCCAAGATTGACCATGTGACCCTATCTAAACCAATCAGATCATAGCTATGTGGCTGTATCACCTATAGGGTATAGGGTATAGGGTATAGGGTATAGGGCACAGAGTGATTGCTAGTTCTGACATCATCCACCAGGAAATTGTAAGATAGCGCCGCTGTAGTCAAGGGACAACCACTATTTTCTGCTGTCATATTCTATAGATAATCGTGAGAAGAGGCTAAAACCCTTTTATGGCAAATCATGAAAAACTTCTTTTTAAAAAAAAATCCATTCATAACTGGACCTGCCACCCGGTGTTTTATTTAGGGTCGAGGGGAGGTGGGGGGGGGGGGGGGGGGCAAGATGACCGCCATGATGCAGTCAATAGCTATGTGCCCTAGAGCTGCAGAGAGAACTAGCCTGGAAGCGTGGCCAATGTGCACTGACATAGTAGGTCAGGAAACTATCACCAACATTGTGGGATTACATTCAGCTGGCAAAATCTTCTAATAAGTTATCTTTGATCTTTAGTATCATCATTCATTACGAAGAAGTGTAAATAGGTTATTTGGGGAATCTCATGATGGAGAGAGGTTGTGCTGGTTCTTCCCTCTGCTGCAAATGACTGGGGAACCAGGGTAAAGCGTTCCCTGTCCCATTGCTCATTGGGGCAGGGAACCAGTCTACAGACAGAATTGTAAGATAGCACCACTGTAGTCAAGGGACAACCACTATTTTCTGCTGTCATAATCTATAGATAATCGTGAGATGCGGCAAACCATGAAAAACTATTTTTGTAAAATCCATTGATAACTGGACCGGCCACCTGGTGTTTTGTACATCACTGAGGAGCAAGATGGCTGACGGAACCTACCTTCCGACAAGTCTGAACCAGGGGAAGCGGTCGTAGAAGGGGTCGTTGCTGGTGAGACCGTCTATTGAGGGGTCGGGTGACGTAGGTGACAACTCAGCCTCGTTGTGATACATCTCTCTCATCAGCTCCAGACGCTGCCTGCAACCACAAACAGATGACGTCACTCAGCGTCACGCACACTGCCCTTATATGGTCAAATCAGTCACGTGGTTAAGACGAGAGAATCACGTAACATAAATGTGCAATGTTGCAAAAATAAAAATAATTTTTTTTTTTTTATAGATGTGCAATATTTTCATGCAGGTAGAAAAGTAGTAGCTAGCACCATTTTTTGTTTGTTTTAGACAAGTATTGAGAAATGAGCTCAAAATACAAACGCATACAAATGTGTATCACTTTTCAAAAGCATACGCAAATAATATGTAGGTTATTATGGGAAAAACAGCAGAACAAGTGATGGTTTTAACAAGAAGACAATATGGAAGATGATCACTGGAAACAAAACACATTCTATGTGAGTGAAATAGACAATGAAACCAAAATAAATCCATTCCCGTCATTGGTCAATTAAAGGGTTTGAAAAATAAAGACAATTGTGTGGCTGCAACTGCTAGTCATCTATAAATCACTTGAAAGTAATCAATTCAGATGAGAATCATTCATAAACAATTTTAGTATCAGGGATTTGAAGTCAAGCTGAATTCTGCAGAAGAAATATCATCAAATGAAAGATAGTAGTACAAAATATCTCCCATGAAATTGAATATTTGAGGACATTTTTCAGTTGGTCTGTGATTGTTCCCTATGCTATATTCATTGCTGGATCTCTTGTTTTAGTCTGTCATGTGGATGCATGGAGAACAGAAATGGTATAATCTAGTTGGTTTATGTGAGAGTACTCGGTCGACACTACAACTACAACATGAGACATACTGCTGTCTCAAGTAACCAAAGATTCTGAAGATGTGGCTAAACACCTCTATGACAAGCCGATGCTACCTTGAAAAAGCATAGAGTTACCAAAGATTATGATTAACACCTCTATGACAAGCCGATGCTACCTTGGGGAAAAAAGTATAGAGTTACCAAAGATGACAGGTAACTTTCCCATTTTTTTGTACAAGTTCTTTATTGACCCCAAAATTTAAAACCAGAACGTTTTTGTTCATTGCCGATGGTAAATATTCGATATCAATAAAGACGGCAGCCTATCGGCTATGCCTTTAGCCGTTGCTGATTTTCAGCAGGTGCCGTAATAACTATCAGCTGACATATTGACCTGCCTACGTAATGTACCACAGGGTTCAAATTAGACTGGTTCCCTGCCCCAATGAAATATGGGACAGGTAACACCCAACTAGAGAGCGACTTTGAACTTTCGCTGGTTCCCCACTTATTTGCATTGGCAAGGATTGGCTGTTTCTGCCTGTGTACGTTGTACTATTCCGCCGAGCCTCCTAGTGGATACCCGGGGAATCATCATATGGCAAGGAGTATGGCAGATTTTGCCGCGCCCTAGCACGTAAACCAGCGTAAAAATGGAGGCGTTACTCATAATGCACCAAAAAATGGCCTATTACTTTAGCAGGGATGCCAGTTGGGATGAGGAAAAAATCCTACATATGCACTGAGGCTAGACTATGTCTCACCTAAAAGGCATATGGTGTATGGGGAATCCCCATTACTTTCCCAGCAGATCCTTTGATATAGACTGGCAGTATATGATATCTGGATATCTGCTCTGAGAGTTAGTCTATGTGTAGTTCTGCACTAAATGGGAAAATATTCAAAGAAATCCATAACTGTATTCTCACATGACATATTTTAAGCCCATCAGATGTCAGTATTCTGGTTTGCCCTTGTCCGTAGTAGGATTAGACCAGAGTACTCTCACATGAATCAATTACCTCTGACTTTAAAATTCCATGTCGACTATTTCAATAGATCATGATTCGATAATCAGAAGGTTTACGTGGAAAAATCATTGGCGACAGACTACAGCATTTTATAGCGATACATACATGAATACGAAAAAAAATACTGCCAACACAACAATATCTGATTATGAAGATTCAATAAAAAATATCATTTGAGCACAAGGCCACCGTGAGTGATACAGAGTGACGTGGCACGACATTCGTGCAAATTGAACACCACACGACACAATGCATGTTCGTACAGAGAGAGATTATGTGGAAGGCAACGGCAAACCCACAGTAATCTATATCTAGAGTCAATGAATACCCACACCATTTCTCTTTCCATTTCGATTTCCTAGTATCTTTCCTTCGGATTGAGCTGGTTGTTAACCAACATCTTAACTCAGACTTTTCACCGTTTAGATATTGCACGGACTTGGAAATATATATTTATCTCACCTCAGTATTTTTCTCCATAGGTTTAACGTTAGGAACTCAAACTCCACGGCCGTGAAGGTAGTGTACCCAATATTCAATGGCTAATTGGGTGAGTTATTTTATTGATTAATAATGTTCCTGATCATGTATACGGGGTGAGATAAGATCAGAAACCCTCTTGATGAAAATCTCTTGGTCTGCGCTCCACCTCGTTTGACCGCAATGCAATTCACTCAGCTTTGCTTTGTGAATTCCTCCGGTCTAACTTGGTGGGGTACGGACCAAGTTATTTTCATCTGATGAGTTTCCCTCTAAATGTAGGTCCGTGGATATTGTCAATATGAAATTTCGCCCAGGTTTTGCTGTGCCGACCGAGTCAAGTATGAGGACAACATTCGGAGCAGCTGAAAGAAGGAAACAATGAAAGAAGTTTCGCGAAGCAGGGAAATGGTCACAACAGAGGAAGCGTGTGATGCTCACTGCACAGTGAGACGGTGGTCTGTCTGCGGACACACGGGGAGGACACACGAAGGGGAGGCTCAAGGGGGAAGCCCCGGTGCAGCTTGACAGGGAGCGATAAGATAAGGAAAACCTGGGGAAGTAAACCAATGGGAAAACGAGCAACATATGGAGAACGAACAGAGCAAAATCTTGACCCAAAATAGAGAGCTGGGTCGCCCTATCTAAACCTGTCTACCTGAAGTTTCAGATTTTAACTTTTGCAGGACTGAGGAGAGTGGAGGAGGTTTTTCTTTAATAAGCTCATGACTGGCGCTCGCCATTTTTCTTTATGAATTTCTTTGTCACGCGTTTTTTTTGCTGATAATGCAATATCTGGTACCGTCTAGAGATTAAGAATCTCTGGCCTGTGTGGAACGTTTTTCTAACGAAAAGATGTACTGAAATAAAATTTCATTAAGATTTACAAACGTGCTGCCAAGGATGTATTTGTGAACATGTTTGGGCTGCACTAAGGTTTCCATATAACTTTTAGCTATCTCCAAACAAAATCTGTAGAAAATGTGAGCATCACATTTTGTGTATAATTAAAACAAATTTCATGGATGTGAATTTTTAATGGGGAAACTCACGGGCAAATATCTGCCGACTATCCCTTCCCTAAACACTTAGAGAGAAGAGAGAATTGGAATAGCAGGTCAAAGTTCAAGGTCAAATATAGGTCAAATCACCAAGCTTTGTCGTCCATCACAGCAAGTGCTGTTTGCCACTGCATAAAGCGCGACCTAGAAGAAATGACAGGAAACACAGCTGTCAAAATTCCTGTCAACACTTGTCGAAACAGTGTCAAGACTGCGTGTCAACTGAGCTGTCAATGGAACTGTCAACATGTGACACCAGTCTGTGCATTCAAGCCAGCTTCACATTGCATCCTTAAGCTCTATACAAAGCATGCAAGTGAAAAGCTATGACCTTGGTAATTCATCACTGACACGAGACAAAGAGAGGATTACTATACATAACGTAGCGTGATTATGTATATTTAGATGTATATATACGTATAGTAGACGCGTCTACCACAGGTTTTACGGTACCTGGTGAGTACAGGTTTTACGGTAAAAAGCGGGATGACAGGTCTGTATGAACACGAGCTGTGCCGAGATAATACGGTAACCACACAGAGAGTCCTACATCCTAACATGAACACTCCCTACACCCTCCCTACACCTTCAAGTACCATGCAGATACCTCCATTGGCACCAACTCCTCAAAAAAAAGAAAAAAAAAGAAGAAAATAAACCTCCTTTGAAATACAAACCAGCGGACGTCTATCTAAACACACAAGTGTACAACTAAAGGACATTATTCTACCATTGACCCTTGTCACCCACTACTACCAACTAGGGTTGTTGCCACTGCAATAAAAAAAATCTATTTTGGCAACGCTGGGGAGACCTACCAATATATTAAACACTATGTGTGACGGGGTATGATAGAGTGATGAACAAACAAAGCATTGCTATGGCTTTTTACATACTTTTCTCAAAGGACCATGCTGGCAAATGAGGTTTGCGAAAGCAGCATGGCTGAGGCATAGCAGTGTTTGCTGCGGACTGAGACAGAGTGGAGGCTAGCAGGGCGGGAGGAGGCGGGCTCTGACAGACCTGGAAGGGATGAGGTTGTAGAAGTTGAAGCGGCGGGGACTACCGCAGGCGGTCAGACAGTGCAGCAGGTCATCCTTGGCTTCCGGGGTGCTCGGAGACAGGTCTTCGCTACACAGTTGACGCATGAGATCCAGCCTCACTCTGTCGTAAAGGCAGTGGTGAAGGAGCGTGGGTCAGTGGCGGAAGCATTACACCGGTCCATTCACCGGTGGCAATCAGAGGCCTGCTCGTGTGTGTCGCGCATGCGTAGATCCACGAATGCGTAGGTCCACGCATGTGTAGGTCCACGCATGCGTAGGTCCACACATGCGTAGGTCCACGTCGCGTAGGTCCACAAATGCTTAGGTCTACGAATGCATAGGTCCACGTATGAATATTTATCTCACTCCTGAAATTTCCCCCCATAGACTTAACATTGGGAACTCACACCCAATGCCCATGGAGTATTTATGAAAAAATACTCAATGGGGGATTATATCGCAAATGTTAGCCAATTAATCAATGTGAGGGGTGAGATAAATTCAGAAACCTATTCAAGTTTATGGACAGAGCTTGATCCCATCTCGTTTGAATTGATACGTAATTCACACAGTTTTGCCTTGTGAATTACTATGCGATTCAAACCAGATGAGATATGAGCTCTGACTGTAAACTTTCATAGGTTTCCTCTATGGTCCACATATGCCTACGTCCACACATGGTCATGTTCACGCATGCGTACGTCTATGCATGCGCCACCACACACGGGCACACACATGCGACTTGACCCAAACTTGACCCTGACATGACCCCGACCACGACCGTGCACTTACAACCTAGTATCATTTCTGTTTTACTATTGGGTTTGCGTGCAAAAATGTAAATCACTAAAGCGATAAGGGCGATGAAAGTGTCGAAATAGAGGATGTTCGGGGCAAAATTCCAAACATTTTTATTCATACAATGTTTTAGAATATATATTTAAAATGTCTAAATTTCATTTGCAACAATTAGACACTGATCATTTGGACATAATTGGGAGGTAGACATATGATCTTTTGCGTGATAAAATATCTAAAGAAAATACCAAATTTCAAATCGTTAGATGATGTTTATAAAATAGAAATGAATCCAGGAACAACAGAATTACAGCTTTCCATGAATACAGTTTATGTCTCTATTCTCATCGACAATAGAACTAGCACTATGTAGCACGGCGAAAGTAACTTCTTTCATTTACTTGACTGCGTATGTACATACAATTCAGCAGAAACTGACGAATAACTGTGGGCATATGGAATATATAGAAAATAATCGATAATGTTCAGGACGGGCGACCGTAAACCACGAGGGGTTGACGCTTAGTAATACACAAGCGATAGCGAGTGTATTACAGCATCAACGTTGAGAGGTTTTTTATTTTACTGTTAGGTTTACAGAGCCGACCGTCCAAAAACCATCGATCTTCGTATTTCTTTCCCATGGTCATTAATAATAATTTCCATTCCTAAAAATTCAATATGTTTGGAAAAGCCGTAAACCATGGTTGTGTTTCATGGCCGCTAATAAACAATGTGTAGTGGTTTACTGTGGCCCGATACATTTTGAATGGGGACTTTGTAACCCATGGGTAAGAAATGTAGGCGTTAACTGAATCATGTGCTGTGGGAGCTGTTGAAGCGGGACTTGGCTTTCTGTGTGATACGCCTTACAGACCTGTCAACCCAGCGGGGAACGCGAGCGGCAGAATTAGGTCACCCACGTCAAGTGCGCTTCTTATAATGCATATATCAAAAATACCCAAAGTATATCAACATCAAAAGCAACATTTTGATTACATAGAGTACCCCCTCCCTAGGAATACATAGCATTTGATTTATTTTACTATTTCTGCTAGTTCTGAAATCTCTATCTGAGGCATTTGATAATTGCACCTTAAAAAAATAATAAGAATCGGTGGGGAAAAAGAGACAAATACACACAGCCAGTGCTGATTTGAAACTGAACTTACCGGTAATTTTTTTTTTTTTTTCTAAAACTGAAACTGGACTTCAAGACGTTGGTGGAACGTATGCCCTTTGTATAACAGTATCTTCTACGGTCTGACGAGTCAATACTTTATTACATTCACCCTAAATTTCATTAATCTAAAACTATCTATGTCTATGCCCGGGATCAGCTACTGTTATAACTCCAAGAGAGCAATGAATGCTCCCTTCAGGCAAACCAATGCTGTAAAAAGCTCATCGTAGAGATTTCATTAAACCACAGAACTGTGGCCACCGTCTGACCCATTTAATTAGAGAATGATTTTTTTTTCTTTTTAGCAATTTTTATTAAGGGAATATTGTGTGTACAATCACTGAATTCGGCGATACAGCCGTTCTTCCACTCGGGCCCTAGCCCCCTACTCCTCATTTTAATGGCGGGTGTTAAGCCGAATGGGCAGTGGGTACCATTTTTGTGTAAGTCTGTGGTATGACCCGACCGGGGTTTGAATCCATGACCTCCCATGCTGGAGGCAAACACCGCTACCACATAGCCACCGAGCAGCCCTACCACTTAGCCACCGAGCTTGATATGATGCCACCAGCGATGGTGCTGCCACCTTGATTCCCAATCTGTATTAACTTTAAATTATGGAGAAAAATACTGGGGTGTGATTTTTTACAGATCATCCGTGAGACTCATTAGTCTCATTTGACCAGGAACAACCATGGGTCTAACAAGGAGTCCTCTGGATTTATATCTGTATAATATTCTAGTCAAATAATCGATTCAATGTGTGTTCAATTTATTTTCTTTTGCCTAAAAAAAAAAAAAATGATGAAAAAATTAATAAAAAAAATTTGAGATGTTGATAATTGTAAAGTGTTTTTTCCCATTAATGAATAGAACAAGTCCTATGCATATTATTCTGCTCTCTGAATCATACGCTGTTACCACTAAAATTATTATGGTGTTTTAAACAAGTGGACCCACCCAGTTGCTGTGCTAAGTGTATGAAGACAATAGACCCAAGAAAAGTAACTTCATTATTGCATCCAGACACGGTGTCTGCATTTTATTACTTCGTTTTGAAGAACCGGTTCAAGGCATGGACATTGTCCTTATGACACATGCCCCTTACATTATAGTTATTAAAGGTCTTTTTGGAATACTTTGATTTGTGCTTCTATCTTGATTCTACACGAGACTATTCCTTTAAATTCTAAATTAGCACCTGATTTGAAAAAACCTCTAAACATCCAAGCCTTATTATCTATGCCCGAGCATCGCAGATATGAACCACCTTTCTGGGCTACTTCGAATTGTGCTGCTATCTTAATTCGATCTATTTTAGATTAATTGTATTCAGTACGTGGCTATGTGTTATCAAGTTGGCAGCTACCGCTTAAATGAGCTCGATGTTGACATCGGCTGACGTCACATGTCTGTTCGTTCGATTACGACATTGTTGACAGCGGCGTCATCGTGGTGATTTGCCTAGTGTCAAGTTGTTGACAAATGGTTTGCGGAGGTCGCACAAAAAAACACAAAAAAAACAAACAAACTATTTTAGATTAATTGTAAACCTTTGGCCATATGTAGCAGCATGCTGGGGTATTCTAGTTCACATCTTCAGCCACGAGGTGGCAGTTCAGCCTGTGTGGCACAGAGACCCCACCCTCACACTTCGTCTCACCCCTGGTACAAGTTTAGCCATAGGAATAACATTAAGAAATTATATGCAACGATCACCCCAGTAAAGTGACAATACTACGCCATGGTCATGGAGGAGTGATGTGAGATGACATCATAAGGAACTAGCCAATCAGCGGCCAGGATATCAGAGAGCAGACAAGATGTCAACATGGCGATTTATTTGCTCCTAACTGGATTTGTGAAGTAATTTGAATTATTCTGATATTGAGATGTTATTTAATGTCATTGAATGGGGTGAGATGAATCCAAAACCGCACTTGAATCGTAAAATACACAATACGCCACTTGTTTGGATGGGCTGAAATCGTCACTCGGCTTCACCTCGATGAAGATTGCGGCCCGTCCAAACTTGTGGAGTATTGTGTATTCATACGGTTCTCGATTCAGTTCGTTATAAGTATCTGTCTATAGGCAGCCTCCAGTCCATAAAGTACACTGTTCAAGGTCAAGGGCATACGTTCCTGACGTCGCCCTATTTAATCACTGAGAGCAAGGTCATCCAAGCCTGAGAGATACTTGAAACAGAGCCAAACTCTAATCAAAACATCTAGAACTGATCATGGATTAAAAAAAAACTAATTCTCAACCAAACTATCGAAAACGTAGCGATCCATCCCATAACGAAACACTTTGCATGACATATAATGGAAAAAAAAAAAAAAAAAAAAAAAAAAAAAAAATAATGGAATATTCCTAGAGAAAAACGGTGAGTGAGTATCACATAAATGAATCAGCAGTAAAATCACTTGATTATTTCATATAAAAAACATGTGTTTGACGTCCCACACTTTCCTCTCTTCCTCAATAACATGCAAACGTAGGTCATGGCATGATATGTAAAAATGAATAAATAACAAAAACGCTCCGTTATGGACAAAGGCAGAGTCTGAAACTAACAGCAGCGTCAACAAGGAATCTGGACGCTACGCTTCGTAGCCAGCACGCTTTGGTTTTCAGTGAGTGACTGACGGACATTACGCTTTTTGTTAAATTATGTCAGAATTCTGTCAAGAATTGATATAGGAACTTCAAATAAAGATCAGTAGATAGCTTAAGATGTGCGGAAAACAGTTGGTAAGTTAATGTTTTAATTCACTATAGGCAACATATGATTATTTGGCGTTGTTTTTTCTGCAGTTCGTCATGAGTGCGAGAACAAAACGAAGCGTAGCGTCCAATTTACGAAGCGTAGTGTCCAAAGCGTGCTGGCTACCAACCGTAGCATCCAGTATTCGTCAACGATCGTGCAGAGAGAGAGACAGAGAAAGGACGCAATGCCACCAAAGAGTCCGACCAATCAGAGCCAGCGACACAAAGCACCAATCAGGAGAGTCCTACCAGACCAGCACGTCAAATGAGTCCAGTGAGCGTGACTGCGAAAGCGGCGGAAACAAGGAACACAGGGGAGGGAGGAGGTAGGTGGGGGCAGCTGAAGCCTACCTGAGCTTGTCTAGGCTCCAATAATGGGTGGCACCATTTTTGGTGTCCTGGACCTCAACAGCGACGATAGTCCTCGGGAAGGGACGCGCGTCGTCACGGTCTGCTGGCGGCAGCAGGTCAGGTGGCAGTGGCGAGTAGAGCGTGTCCGTGAGCAGGACGAATTGGAACTGGACCTGAGACCAAAAACAATCATAAAATTTAATTTCTTCTTTTTTTTAAAATTAACGATGGGCTTCCATTTATGGCTATCAAGTAACACCGAATTCCAATTTCTTCCTAATTCATAGTAACATGATTACAGTGATATTTGTATAGACAAGAGCTAAGTGTATATCTTAAGATAGAATTGTTGGCTAAAGGCCAAATTAGCCGGAGGATACGTTTAAAACTCAATACAAGTGCATGTCTAAGCCTAAGTTATGGCCCCATCTGGTGTTAGTTGGCCGTACTACAGGCTCCATGTCCAAAGTAAGGCCGAACTCCAACCAGATATCTAGTGTTTTTATAACGATATAGGTATGAGGCATGTGCCAATGCTTGGAGAGTGATAGGATCCAAAGAGCCCACTGGTGGAACTTGGATGCATTATTATGCCATGTGCTTTTAAAGTTGGCAGATTCCCCCACTCCCACATTATAAAATTAGGCATATTTTTTAAATGTAACACTAATGCTCACTGTAAAATATATTGAGTGCACATCTGTTTTAGTATACCCATTTCACCCCCTTCCCCACTTTTAACAAATACTTGAACATCTCTGTAAATATAGAATATGCCTAGAAAATTCCACCTATTTTATACGACTAACCGTTAATAGTTTCTGCCCAGAATTACCAAGGGCATTCTGTATTTTGTTGTTAAAACCTATAGCTAAAAAAGTTTGAAACCACTCATGGCCACTGGAGCCCACTGAAAACAGGGTATCCTAACCCTAGATGGATACTCCAGTATAAATAAAATATTCAAAAAAAAAAACAAAAAAAAATAACAAGAACCAGGACTTTTCCAGGGCTGGCCTGTGTGCTCACCAAACTCAAACTCAATTCTATAAATAATTCACATATTACTGAGTCACTCATAGGCAGTTGGAAAGTGAGAAAAAAAAAACCTATCCAGTATTTCGAAAATCAATGTTTGAGGTCATCTGGAAACTGAAGAAGTGCGAAACGTGGCTGACGATACAGATACACATTTTGGATCAATGCAATGTCTTACCTTCTTCTTTAGTTCGACGCTAATGGCATTGGCTTCCTTCAGGAAAATAGCATTTCCCCAAAGGTCGTCCTAGAAAAACAGAAAATAAGTGTTAGTTATATTCGTGTTATTGACAACTATAATTCAAAACAATCAAATCCTGAGTCGCGATCTTAGTGTTTAGGATTCAAAAACATATATTTTGCATACTCCATGTCCTACTCGGTCTCCTATACAACCCAAGGCTAAACCTGAACTGCACTAGGAAAGCCAAAGTAAAAAAAAAAATAAATAAATTTCTTTCGTGGAAACTAAATTTTTGTGAATTTCCTGTCAGAGGGAATGTAGCATTTTAGTTTGGAGGCTCTGAAGCTGTGTGCGAACTGTCATTGTGTGACTTATCCACATGGGCTCATGTCAACGTAAACATATAGTTATCTCACCCCAGTATTTCTCTTCACAGACTTAACGTTAGGAACTCATACTCGATGGCCGTGAAGGTAGTGAACCCAATGGCTGATTTATTCTATAAATCTATAATGTTATATGGGGTGAGATACAATCAGAAATAGTAATTATCTGTTACTACTTGGATCCCTGTAGGGTGGGGGGTCTTCCCCACTGTCCACTCTATATTCGACAGTTTTTGTCGCAAATCCATGTTTTGCATATGATAGAATAGGATGATGCTTAGAATCAAACTATGACAAAACGGTATGTCTACATATAACCTAACCTAGGCCCCAATGTGGAGAAAAATTGGGATTCTAAAAGAATGAAACACTTTACTGGTAAAAATGTTTTAACAAAAGATACCTATCGCTCGATTCAACCAACGAGGTGGAGTGCGAACCTCTGTTGATAAAACATTATCACTGAGCTTCCGACTCATCTTTCACTGAAACTGTCCTCATCTATATCTACAAACATGTCAATGCCAACACATAACTTATTTGGCCATTTTAATGTTGCTTGCAGTATGATTTTTCAATAACAGAAATGGATTGTTTGAAATTACGAAGATAATGTTTTGCTCACTCTATCCCCTTTGTCTGGCACACGAAGCAATAGCACCATGTCTCATAGATGTAACCTTTAGCTATAAAATCCCCAGAAAAATGTCATCCCAATAACTCTTTACCATTAACATGATTTGGAATTAAAGCATAGAAAAATAAAAGAAAATATGATAAAGGTATTCCCCCATTTTCCTGGTTGTATCGCATTCAGGGCCATCCATAAAGTACATACGCAGAATTTCAGAAATGTTGGATCCCCCACCCCATCCGAATCTTGTATGCAATAGAACAAAGAAGGAGCATACACAAAATTTCCAAGATTTTTGACCCGCCTCCCTCAATGTGTACATACTTTATGGATGGCCCCTTCTCTTTTTCGTTAGAGTTGGGAAATGGAGAGGGGTGTTTGGAGGGGTATGGGGTGGGCGGGGGATGGCAGGGGAGGTGCAAGACTGGCAGTCTATTTTCATTGGGACGATATATGGGAACTACATTAGAAGTTTCCTCAATTAAACGCGGACCGACTGGACACAACCTGTTTCAGTTGACAAGTAGGTGTGGACATCAGGGGAGTCGCAAAGCATCACCCTTATACAAGGAGTACAGATAAAATAGAGATTGAACAGAGGATTAAACCTCAGGTGAGTAAATCAGGATAATCCATGATTATCATCTTGGTTTTTATGTTTACAATCTCTGTTGGAATCAAACTTCTCAACATGCCCGAGTATTGCAATAAAGTTAGAACTGTTACTACTTGGATCCCTGTAGGGTGGGGGTCTTCCCCACTGTCCACTCTATATTCGACAATTTTTGTCACAAATCCATGTTTTGCATATGATAGAATAGGACGATGCTTAGAATCAAACTATGACAAAACGGTATGTCTACTTATAACCTAACCTAGGCCCCAAGTGGAGAAAAATTGGGATTCTAAATGAAAGAAACATTTTACTGGTAAAAGTATCATAACAAAAGATACCAATAGTTCGATTCAACCATTTATTTCTAAACAAATTCATTCCACGAAGTAGCCTGGCAAATCTCCTTGTCCACAAGAAGAGAGTGTTTAGTTCAGAATGGAAGATTAACGGACAATCCATGCGGGCAAGTCGGGAGATGAGTTAAGATTCCATGCAGAGAGAGAGAAGGGGAAGAGAGCTGAGGTGTAGTTGTCAGACTGCGATGAGGAGAGACGACATGATGGCTGAGACGAGGAAGTGTCTCGGCGTGGGGATGCAATGCCCGGACACTAACTGAAGCCCATAACACACAGAGCGCGACCTCAAGGGGTGACCTTAGGGTGTGACCTTAAGGCGTGACCTCAAGGCGTGACTTTAAGGCATGACCTTAAGGCGCGACCTCATGGCATGACTTCAAGGCGCGCTTGAGGTTGCGCCTCCGACCAGGTCTGTCTAATCTCACCACTACTGTCTCGTAAATACACAATATGAACTGGTTTCAAGTACCAGCAGTCATATGCCCGGAGGAGATGACGCGTAGTAATATCCGCACAGAGTCAACTCTGAGGAGCATACAACCGCTTTTATCTGAAACCAGTCTATATTGTATTAATTATCCACCTTTTCTTGACAAGTGGGCTTCTGATTTTAGCTTATTTAGAGACGCAGTATTTTTCCGTATGCACTAATTTTCTGTTTGCGCCATGGGAGTATACAAAATATCTGTATGTGCTGGGTATGTAGAAACACACTCTTTATGTGTTTTCTATGGACACTTTGTATTAGGTGGATGATAAAAGATACTTCAAACATTACTTCAGATACTTCAAACAGATACTTCAAACATTACTTCAGATACTTCAAACAGATACTTCAAACATTACAACGGTAGTGATTATCAGAGGCCAACATAGATAACAGTATATATATACAAATTATCCACCTAATACAAAGTGACCATAGAAAACACATAGGGCGTGTGTATTTACATACCTGGAGCATACAGATGTGTTGCATGCTACAGGTTCTGATAACAGTGTATACTGAAAAATTGTACGTACCTAAAATGAACTAATATTGATATGTCGCTTGTCAGGAAAAGGTGGATAATGAATACAATATAGATTGGTTTCGAATAAAAGTGGTTGTATGCTCCTCTGAGTTGACTCTGTACAATATCCTTGCATGCGCTCAGCTATTACTACACATCAACTCCTAGGAGCATATGAGTGCTTATATCTGAAACCAGTCAATATTATGTATACATTAAAATCAATTGGTTTTACCTATGGTTACACATCAAGTTATATTCTATTCTCAAAAAAAATTCTTATATTTTATTTTATTTTGTTCATTGGGATGGAATATCTTTTGCTCCTTTCTTGTTCAGTCTGTATTTTATATATTCACTGAATTATGATTGGACATTGGATTAGTTTTATACTGAGGGCCCTGAGGGGGTTCTATGGGTTCCTTTGTTGTATTATTACATATATTAAACCAATTTACTGAATTATGGGCAATAGTTAAGTTAAGTTAGATGACTATCATTTCACCTATCCCCTATACAAACTCCTTCTTTATAGATGAGGCTGCTGGTTGAAATATACCAATGTAGATGTCACATTTACAGTTACATTGAAAGTTTGTGAATTATATTAAGGAGAGAAAATAACTAACTAGATACATATAGCCTATTTAAAGTTAGAAATATTGATTATAAGCTGTCTATTCCCGCTATCTAGGTCGGTCAAATAATTAAGCCTACTGTGAAACTATGGGAATCCATATACTGTCACTGAGAAATTCTGTTTATAAAGATCTTTCTCAGTCTATGTTAATAAGGTCCCAAAATAGATAATTAATTGGAAATATATCAGCTCAAAAGGCTTAAAGCGAAAACAAATTAGTAAGACGTTTGCGGTAAGGAACCATTTGCATATAGGGAATTTAATGCTGCCTAACTAATAGCACTAATCTTGTTAGTTTGTAAGTCGCTAAGGCTAGTTTGGTTCGTAAAATTTGTCCTGGCTACCGACTTTCACGTTAAAGCTTTCAGGACTATAAAGGAAACCTATGAAAAGCTACGGTCAGAGCTTGTATCCTATTGAGTTTGAATAGCGTAATAATTCACAAGGTGAAGCCGCATGAATTACATAGCATTTCAAACAAGATGGGATCGAGCTCTGACCGTAAACTTGAATAGGTTTCTGAATTTATCTCACCCCTCACATTGACTAATGGGCTAACATTTGTGACATAATCCCGCATTGAGTATTTTCTCTAAATACTCCATGGGCATTGAGTATGAGTTCCCAATGTTAAGTCTAAGGGGGAAAATGGTGGCTGGTGAGTCCTACGCGTTACGCCGCTGTGTGTGATGGTCTTCACTATGACAGGAGGGCAGACAATACTGGTTGGTGCTCCTAAAGGGGCTCAGAATAATACACACCTTTAATCGCAACACTGCGGGCGACATCCCAACAAAAGCTGCCTTAAGAAAAAATAAAAACGCAAAATCGATGGAGACGTAACCAAAAGAAAATAGGGGAAGATTATACAAAGCATCATGATAAATAAAGCGACATCAAAGTGTGGCCACGGCCTGCTGAGATTTGTTCGGGACCTCGTGAAATGAACTCTCGAGTAATGGACAACGCATTCAGCTGGTTAGAAATTACAACATTATCGACACTAGAATATGCAAATAGCGCAATCGTGTTCTGATTGTAGCATAGGTGGGGAGGAAAACGTACAAATGGAGGTATCTTGGTGTCAATAAAGGTGTTTTTCTTTCCTTGTTGGTAGTTCATAGAAAGAAGAAAAGCAGTGCTTTATGTTGTATACTCAAGGTGAATGAAAACCCGAAAAACATATTCTACATGCCAGTATACAAGAAATATTTTTCAATGAACTTTGTTTTGAAAACATGGTTGAAAATCAAATATGGAAATAAACTGAAAGAAACAAGTTTGGATAGTGTGATTCCGTTGCCATTAAAAGAAGGACAATTTTGGTTGTTCCTGTCTGTGTATGAAATTTGTTTTCCATCGAGTAATTTTTCACGTTACAAATAAATCTACTGAAATATGATACACAAAGATGAAATCACAATACAGGTTGTTTCTGGACCTATTATTCCACATCACACCCTTACCTCTACAAACAATGGACGACCACGGTTTACAAGAAGGGAACATTCCTTAATCATTTTACTTCGTTACTTAATTTTGTTCTTAATTATATCCATATCTACGGTTGGGTCGGAGGGCTGATTAGTAGTCATGCGAATTTGATTTGAATGTGCTGGGGAATATAACTCATGAGTATATGCAGGGAATATCTCTATAGCGATGGTTGTCCATGGAGTGGTGCCTTGTGGCAGACCCTAAAAGAGGAAAACCCTAAGCTGGTCGGGGTTCGTTGCTCCTAGAAATGTGGGAAAAGTGTTGCTCCGGTTACATTGGATCATGTCGTATGGTATAATTATTTTCACGTTGTATTGCTACATTTTACAACACCACATTTTCAGTGACAAAGGTGAAAGATTCATTAGATTTTTAAGTGAATATAGATGGCGGCATAGTTATAATGCAATCCGCTAAGAATCTGGAGCAACGGTTTCGACCTTGGATCGCTATTCTGCGATCCACAAAACATGGAGCAACGCCCCCCTGTAGAGACGAGAGCTGGACTTGATGGACCAACACTGGTGGAGAACCAAGGACACTTACTCTGAGAGACGTAAACTGATGGTAGCGCCACTTGCGGAACGCCCACGCAGCTAGTTGGAACTCTCGCTCTGTCCAGCTGCACTCTCCTGCAAACAAAGACACATAACAATACAGTTGGTCAGCATTCCACCTCCTTTGACCGCTATGCAATTCACTCAGCTTCGTTTCGTGAATTACTGTGCGGTTAAACGAGGTGGAGTACAAAGTAAGTCATTTGCATCTCATGAGTTTCCTTCTAATTACTTTTGCGATCAGAGCTTATAATGACCACTAAACACTTGATTACCATACTTAAGTACTGCAAGGTAAACAGGTTTTTGTGCTTTATCTCACCCTGGGTATTTTTTCCCCTTACACTTAATATTGGGAACTTGCCAAATACTCAATGGGGGATTAAGTTACAAAGGTTAGCCCATTAGTCAATGTGAGGGGTGAAATAAATTCAGGAACCTATTCAAGTTTAAAGTCAGAGCTCGATCCCACCTGTATAAATCACTATGTAATTCATGTGGCTTCGCTTTTAGAATACTATGCGATTCAAACTCGATGGGATACGAGCTCTGACCCTAAACTTTCATAGGTTTATATCAACCCTGGTATTTTTGTCCCATACCCCTACGAGTATTGCAGTCCGTTCTCCATGGCCTATATCTTGTGTGTTGTCAATTATTTTAGTGTATACAGAGGTGAGATAAATACAGAAAGCAACTAGTTTTGGTCAAGTTGTTGTTCTCCAACTTGTTTGAATGCTACCTGATGTTCACTCGGCCTTCACCTCGTTCATATCAGTCTGCATCAAATTCGTAAAGAATGACGACTTTGACCAATATTTGTTAGTTTCTTCTTTATTTCTATATAAGAGTTCTTTCTCTGTTGATAAAACATTATTCCTTCTAATAGTCTAAAAAAAAAAAAAAAAATAATTAAAAAAAAAATCCTTCTAATAGTCTGTGGGACTAAGAGGAGAGAGAGGACGAACCGAATGCGTCATCGTCGTCGTCGTCGTCCAGGTCGTCCGGGTTGTATGAAGAGATCATCGAGTGGCGATCCACCTGTTCCTGCAGCGACTGGATCTTGTGTTCATAGTCCTGCCGGGCGAAACAACGAAATATAGAGCGATATCAAATAAAGCAGCAAGCTGCAAGGTGTACTCTTCGGCACCATTTTTTATTTATTTTTTTTTATTCAGGAAGTTTGCTACATATATCGCGGTTTGCCACCTCCCAGTTACAAAGTACAATGTACCTATTTTGCTCCAATTCATATATTCTTTCTTTTATAAGTTTCACTGTCTATGAATATATTTACTATACAACTTATAATATTATACATTACACATAATAAACAGAAGCAAAAACTATACATCAAGATAACAGTTGATAGGATATCATGGATGATCATTATTAGCTTTACTAGGCAGTAATGTATAGTATAACAGGGGTCCTTCCATCATTTGTGAATACCTATGCCTATGGCAAGGATGGCCCAATTGTAAGCTACATAGCCCCCAAACGGATGGTATTAAGTATTTAACACGAGTAATTAGTTAATTTAAACCACTGTTATAAGATGTTGCGGGGTTTTTGTGTTTAAAAAAAAAAAAATATGATGTTGAACAGACGGAGAGATGTAAAGGTCTTCAGGATAAAATACATAAATTTTCTCGTTGTATTTTCATGAAGAGACTCTATACATCAATGACTACTCGTCCAATCTGTTATAGGAACACTCAAAATTCCACATTCCTGTCTTACTGATTTGTGGATGAAAACTGCCCTCTCTTCCATTTTCCAAATTTCCTCAAAGATATATCAAAGAAAACAAAATGAAAGTTTCTTTTTTACGCACCTTCTTCTGTTTTTCAAAGAGAAGGTCTGCCTGTTCTTTCTCCTTTCTATAATGTTCTTCAAGTTCGGCCAGCCTGAAATATATGTTGAATTGTAGTTGCCAAAAAGCAAAGCTCATTGAAAACGGGATATCAGTTGGGGTCATGAACAAATATAAAACTGTTTCATGTGGACGTTTCTACCTCAGAGAGAAAATAAGGAAAACACATCGTTGTTGGACATATATTGGAGCTGAGGTGTGGGAGGAGGTTTGAACTAATGTTTATTAGTGTAAATCAGACTCAATTCATTCTTTGTTTTACACAAATACAAATGATTTTATAAACTGAAAATGAAAGGATTTCCTTGGAAAAGGGGAAAACTGCCATCTCTGATAAAACGTGAACGCGATGGGACACAGAGAATGTTGAATGAAAAACGGCAGCGCATAATGAAGATGAGGGTGATAAAGAGAAAAATAGGACAAGAGATGTCAGTGATGACTCGAGCGGCAAAATTATTACGACTTTTTTTGCATGTAAATTTACAAGTCAAGCAATTGTCATGTCGGATTGAAATCCAGTGTTTGATATTCAATTATAGTGCTTAATATACAATTTAAAAAAATCAATCATTAACAATTTTGCAAGTACTGTTTGGTTTATCCTACCCCTCATATAGATTTCTGCAGACTTAATGTGGTCTGACTGTATGCCACAGTTATGCCATAAAATATTTATATGCCACGGTTGACATACAAAGTTAAAAACACGTTACTGGCTAGGATAAAATCTAAACCTCACTCAATTTCATATACGTGTTTACTTGGGGTTTGTTGTCTTCCGCTACAGATATCAATCAGCTCTGCTTCATGAAATCGTTCTGCGAAGACAACTCACACCATATAAACAATCATATGAAATTTCGTGCCGTTTATTGATTTGATAGGATCTTCACCAACATGTTTAATATACACGTTTGAGGGATATAAACTTGAAAAAGGCACTCACTTTTGACTCATTTCTTGACGCAAATCAACACCTTGTTTTTCAAGCAACTCCACTTGAGCAAACGACCAATCAACAGCCTCTCCGCCTAGAAACAGTGAAGAAGATGTAAGTCCTGGTTTCACCGTGACCCGATGGGGCCATCCATAAAGTACGTACGCACTGAGGGGGAGGGGAGTCGGGGGTCAAAAATGTTGGAAGTTTTGCGTATACTCCTTCTTTGTTCTGTTGCGTACAAAATTGGGAGGGGGTGGGGGATCCAAAATTTCGAAAATTCTGCGTAGATATTTTATGGATTGCCCCCATAACCATTACTGGGAAGAACGCCCATGGACGCCAGTGTGTCACCCTTATATTTGTACGTGAATTAAAAAAAATAAAAAAAATAAAAAATCCAGGTTATGTCTCGTCCTCTCCATGTCGGGTCCTTACAAGGGCATTATCCGGATGAATCATCTTTAATCTAATTGAAAACATTTCAAAACTCAATTAAATTTCTGGTTTACACTTTCATTAAGTAAACACGTCCATGTATCGTTATTTTCTTCGTTATCAATTGCATAATCAAATGACTTGGAAGTTTTTTTTTAGGAGATTAACACCTGCCATCTTTGAAGAAAAAAGATTTCTTATTAAAGCCGAAACAACCGACGACTGAACGACCAAGCAAGTCACTGAAGCCGCACAAATATTTTCATTTATATAAAAAGGCGGGTGGACTGAAGCTTCAGGTATTGCGCAATATGAAAACTTTAATTCTTTTTGAATTTCAGTCAAGAAAAAATAGCAATGGGCTCAAATGCTTCATTAAAAGCGGCAAATAATAAGCGCCTGAACTTGACGAAAATGCTGATGACACAGCAGTGAAGTTTTCAACATGCAGTTTTCATTTTCTGTATTTTTTCCCCTCTAAAATTAAAAAAGTAATCTAGTTGTAGTTTCCGATTATGTTTATGACCTATATTGTGAGACAGATGTAGTTTATTTTTCATGAAACATTCTCAAATTGAACTTTTTTGCCTCTTCTTGAGGTTGCCTGGTTCGTAGGTTGGTTTGATTTAACGTCCAGTTAACCATTACAGGTTCTTACCAGACTTTCTCAAGGTTGTTTCACACCACAAGGGTGGTGATCGAATCTATGTAATGAATTTAGGTAGAAATCTCACCCCTACACATTTACCGAGGTGAGAGTTCTTTTACTTCCCACACCACACCACATACACATGGTATGAGAAGGATTTAGGTAACTGGTATCACTTTTTACAACTGTATTATGTTTACTTTAATACAGTACTCGTCACACTCTTCAATGCAGAGGAGACCCATCAATCATTGACTTATAGGGCACATAGCTATTGTGTTATGGAAGCATCCATCTTGCCCCCTGACACTAAACAAAACACTAGGTGGCGGGCGGGTCCAATTATCAATTGATTTATTAAAAATATTTTTGGGGGTTTGCCATAAAAGGTTTTTAGCCTCGTCTCACAATTATCTATAGATTATTACTGCAGAAAATAGTGGTTGTCCCCCGACTACAACGGCGCCAACTTACAATTTCCTGGTGGATGATGGCGGAACTAGCAAATTCTGTGCCCTATAACTGATGGTGTATTTCTACATCAAAGCGGTGACTTTAGTCAAAATGACAATGTGCACTATTCAATTAACGCACTTTGTAAGGTATAAACATCAACACGTATATATATCATTATATATAAGTGTTTTCTGTTTGCTACATGTATAGTATTTTATGTATATTATCTATATACATGTCCGTGCAATAACGTAACATATCTTGTGTATGTTACAATTAAAATTACGTACACTATACCTCAACATCACTACAGTTTTAAAATTAACGAACAACAAGATATTTAAAAAGTCTTGATTAAAATTTGAAAATAACTTTACGATGCCAATAAAATTAAGTGACATTTCTATAAATCTGCCATACTAAGAGTTGAGTGGAATAGTGTATAGAAAACTGGGTGGATGCACATTGTCTGTAGGTTAACGGTTGTGTGTCAGTGAAATGCTGAACCATGAAGTTATGATACTGATTTGCTTGGTACAAAAGGGAAAATGGGGCTGGTATAAAAATAAAAACATGCAGCTTGTATCAAAGTAGTCACCTACGGCCAGGCTTGAAGTGCTTATCGAAGTAACGGAATGCGATTTTCTTTCCTCATTATTCCAAATATCTTAACAAATGTTAAATTGTGTGGAGACGCAAGGCGAATCTTATGTATTTCTTATGTCTTTCTCTATATGATTTGGGTACAAGATCTTTCTGTTTTTCCTCTCCGATATAAGAGTGAGATTTCTTTTTTGTGAGAATATATTTTTTCTGATTATTTTTTTTATTAGATTTCCACTTCTACCACTAGGGCAGTTCTAATTTTGAAAAGAGAGGCAAAATATCTCATTAAATACCTCCAGCCTGTCATACCTGACTACACATGATAGTACAAAGTATCAAGGTTTTCAGGAAACCTGCTTCGATGCTGTATCAAACGGTAAATGGTAACTAGAAACAGAAAGCATATTGGTCTGACACACAAAGCAGGGTGAGTGGCAGGGGCAGGGTGAGCTGGGGTCACGGTACAGGTGGTGGTGGGGGCGACCAGCGGTTCAACTTACACATACTGCGGCGTTTTTCTTCGATTTCACCTTTAACAGAGAGAGGTAGAGTCGGGTTCACGCTGACAGAGGGGACTAAGGTTCACGGGAGGTGCACATGGTAATAATGATCACTTTGTGTCGCGTAGTATTCTGTACGTGGACTGAGACGAATACTGGAGAACTCGACCCGTAATGAACTTGACCCTTTAGAAGAACTCGACCCGTAATGAACTCGACCCATAGTAAACTCGACCTGTTAGAAGAATTTGATCCGTAATGAACTCGAACCATAATGAACTCAACCCGTTAGAAGAACTCAACCCGTAATGAATCTGCCCCATAACAAACTCATCCCATAGCAAACTCGACCTGTTAGAAGAATTTGACCCGTAATGAACTTGACCCATTATGAACTTGACCCATTAGAAGAACTTGACCTGAAATGAACTTGACCCATAACGAACTCGATCTGTTAGAAGAACTTGACCCATAATGAAATTGACCCATAACGAACTCAACCTGTTAGAAAAACTCGACCCATAACAAACTTGACCTGTTTTAAATCATCCAAACTCAAGTATCTTATTAATACAACTTTGGATACGTACTTTACTTTAATAGTAGGAGGTATGTTATCATGGCTTTAAATTTGGTCTTCTAGGGGGAAGAAAACAAATAGAAAACCCTTCCCTTAAACCTATCCCTAAGCCTCACCTTTCCTCTAACCTCAACCCTAACCCTAAACCTAACTGGACTTATTTTCCAAATCCCCTGGTTTATTCGTCTAAAAGTTAACTAGTCAGACCTTTCCTTTTATATGAAATTGTCTTATCCATAAGTATCTAAAACGGGTCGACTTCGCAGCTTGAGTTCTCCAAAATGGGTCGAGTTCTCACAACTACAGGTCGAGTTCGTTTCAGGTCAAGTTCTCCTGATAACAACGGGTCGAGTTTGTTTCGGGTCGAGTTCTCCAGTAACTAACTCAGACACCGGTGTGATTATCTCTGCGTACGAAGCGGGAGGGAAGAGTCGCCTCAGCCAGCGGCGGGCTGTTATCATGATATCTTCATCAGTGAGATAACATCCAATCAGTAATTTACTGAATCACCACAGTATTCATTACTGAATCTTTGAGAATTACCAGTCATCATGTCAGTGATCACATACTTATATTTCATTAGCATGATTTTTCTTTTGATTAGCCATACTCAAACTTCCATAAATACTTTTTTTCTAATCAATATCAATTTCTTTGACAAGAATCGATTGAAAAAATGATTATTATACCCACACGATAGAGCCGTCCTCCATGGAACATATCTAGGGTATATTAATAAATCTTCTCTATGACCCTGTCTTATTCTAATTCGCTCTCAAGCTACTACAGGATAATTATTTCTTACCCATGGGTTACAAAGTCCCCATTAAAAATGTATGGGGCCTCAGTAAACCATTACCCGTTGTTTATCAGTGGCCAAAAACCACACCCATGGTTTATGGCTTTTCCAAACATATTATCGAATTTCTAGGAATGGAAATTATCATTAATGACCATGGGAAAGAAATACGACAATCGATGGTTTTGGGACGGTCGACTCTGTAAACGACTCAAGGTTCACTACGCTATACACGCTTGTGTATTACTACGCATCAACCACTCGTAGTTCACGGTCGGCCGTCCAAAAAATTGCATTGATTAATGTCTCTATCCCGACTAGATAAGCTTTCATCTTTAGATAGAACATAGAGAGGAGCTACAAGGTAATTTTTCTGAGCCGGGTTGAATTTCTGCTACAGGAACATTTTGTGAGGTGGTGTAAGTTGTACATGTCTGCGCCTGGAATGCTGCTAGATACAGAGTTGTTCAGGGATTAGGAGACTTCTCTCTCTACTCACTGCTTGGTGTTTCTGCCGGTGTAGTAGGTGTTTTCTTTTCTGCTCGTTCTCTTGCAGCTAAAGAAAGGAAACAAAATAGGATTAATTTCATTTATAACAGACACATATAAGTATAATCAAATCCATTCATAAAAACTTTTTTTTTTCTATAATTTATTAAAATGGTCAAGATGTTCTGTTTCTTCCAACACAACTCTGCCAAAAGCATCCAAATTTATTGACAATTTCTATTTCATCTATATTGTATGTTTCACATGTTTGAGAACGGATTAGTTGATAAACTTTGAAAAAACAAATATACCGTTATCACTAAAGTGATATCCTGAAAACAATGTAACTTGGCCTTCAGCAGCGCAGAAGTAATTATGAGGAGTCAGTATAAAATACCTGACTTATACACAGTTCTGTGTCTATGGTAACCCGGAAGTGACATCACATAGTCCTCTTTAGTATTATGGGATGGAAGTTATGACAAGAAGCAAGTCCCCTCTGTGGTAAGTTATGACTGTGTGGTTATTTATGGGATATGATGTGTTGTTATAATCTCTATAATGGGGTGTTGTATGTATAATCTCTATAATGGTGTGTTGTGTGTATAATCTCTATGATGGGGTGTTGTGTGTATAATCTCTATAATGGGGTGTTGTGTGTATAATCTCTATAATGGGGTGTTGTGTTTATAATCTCTATAATGGGGTGTTGTGTGTATAATCTCTATAATGGGGTGCTGTATGTATAATCTCTATAATGGGGTGTTGTATGTATAATCTCTATAATGGGGTGTTGTGTGTATTTTCATGGTATGTAGGTAAATAAACTGACCGTGTTCAGGATGGATGAACCTGAAGACGTGGTTCTTGCCGAGAATGACCCGCGAGCCAGTCTTCAGGCAGATGGCGTCCGTAGTCTGTTTGCCGTTGACGTAAGCAATTGCACCTTCAAACGGCACCATCGTGACGATCCCTGCAACAAGAACATAGGCTCAGTAATCCCCAGAGACTTATAGGGCACAGAGGGATTGCTAGCTACATCATTATCCCCCAGGAAATTGTTAGATAGTGCCTCTGTAATAGAGGGCCATCTACTGTTATCAGTTGTTATAATCTATAGATAATATTGAGACAAGGCTATAATTTCTCTATGTCAAGCCCTAAACAATATTTTGGATAAAATCCATTGATAATTGGTCCCGCCACCTGGTGTTTTGGATGGTGTTGGGGGCAAGATGGCCGCCTACACAGCACAAAAACTATGTGCCCTATTGAGTATGCACAAACAGAGTCAGATGACCACTTGATATTGACCAATTACAGAGTGGAACGCTCTACAGTAATCTTGATCCTACAACTCATATAAATCTCAATAGACTTGTTATAGCATGAGTGTATGCCACAGTTATGCCATAAAACATTTATATGCCACAGGTAACATATGAAGTTAAAATATGTGATGGGGTAGGATAAGATCTAAACGTCAATTTTCATATAATTGTTCACATGATCTTCGTTGTCTTCTGCCACAGATATCACTCAGCTCCGCTTCATGAAATCATTTTCACGCCATATAAACAATCATATGAAATTCTGTGACGTTTCTTGATAGTAATCCATTTAACAAAAGGGTGACCTTGCTCATGAGATAACTTTTGTTGAACACTCTTATTTACCTGAATTTGAACTAAAGTTATTAATATTGAGTATCAAGTTTACTGAAATCATAACTACGACCGATTGAAGACTTTATTCTGAATGAATTCACCTACACAACTCAAAAAGGTATCCTGTATTGGCATCATATCTATGTTTTTTAATATTACTGCTCTACTAGAGAGTATCCTTAAGGAAATTATGCAAGAATTTTTTTTATGTTAGAAGGTGGGCAAAAACAGATTATAGAAAATGGATTAAAGAATATCAATAGGCAATTCAAATAGTTACCATCCTTGCTGTCGAAGATACAATGCTCTTCTAGAATATGGGTCCCGCTGAGTTGGATGTCCTGTGTGAGATCAGCCTCTGGACGTCCACATCTGAGAAGGAGACACAAAAGACACCGTGACTTCTCAGTACACTTCAGAGACTGACAACGGAGCGTTATCGACGTAGTCCGCTCTATCATTTCTCAGTACACCTCAGATACTGACAACGGAGCGCTATCGACATAGTCCACTCTATCATTTCTCAGTACACCTCAGAGACCAACAACCGAGCGCTATCGACGAAGTCCGCTCTATCATTTCTCAGTACACCTCAGAGACCAACAACGGAGCACCATCGATGTAGTCCACTCTATCATTTCTCAGTACATCTCAGAAACCAACAACAGAGCGTTATTGACGAAGTCCGCTCTATCATTTCTCTGTACACCTCAGAGACCAACAACAGAGCGTTATCGACGAAGTCCGCTCTATCACTTCTCTGTAAACTTCAGAGACTTACAACGGAGCGCTATCGACATAGTCCGCTCTATCATTTCTCAGTACACCTCAGAGACTGACAACGGAGCGCTATCGACATAGTCCGCTTTATCACATCTCAGTACACCTCAGATACTGACAACGGAGCCTTATTGACGTAGTCTGCTCTTTCACTTCTCTGTAAACTTCAGAGACTTACAACGGAGCGCTATCGACATAGTCCGCTCTATCATTTCTCAGTACACCTCAGAGACTGACAACGGAGCGCTATCGACATAGTCCGCTTTATCACATCTCAGTACACCTCAGATACTGACAACGGAGCCTTATTGACGTAGTCTGCTCTTTCACTTCTCTGTACACCTCAGAGACCAACAACGGAGCGTTATCGACGAAGTCCACTCTATCATTTCTCAGTACACCTCAGAGACTGACAACGGAGCGTTATTGACGTAGTCCACTCTATCATTTCTCAGTACACCTCAGAGACTGACAACGGAGCGCTATCGACATAGTCCGCTTTATCACATCTCAGTACACCTCAGATACTGACAACGGAGCGTTATTGACGTAGTCCGCTCTATCATTTCTCATTACACCTCAGATACTGACAACGGAATGCTATCGACGTCGTCCGCTTTATAACTTCTCAGTACATCTCAGAAACCAACAACAGAGCATTATCGACGAAGTCTGCTCTATCACTTCTCTGTAGATCTTAGAAACCAACAACAGAGCGTTATCGACGAAGTCCGCTCTATCATTTCTCATTACACCTCAGATACTGACAATGGAGCGCTATCGATGTAGTCCGCTCTATCATTTCTCTGTACACCTCAGAGACCCACAACGGAGCGCTATCGATGTAGTCCGCTTTATAACTTCTCAGTACATCTCAGAAACTAACAGCAGAGCATTATCGACGTAGTCCGCTCTATCACTTCTCTGTACATCTCAGAAACCAACAACAGAGCGTTATCGACGAAGTCCGCTCTATCATTTCTCAGTACACCTCAGAGACCAACAACGGAGCGCTATCGACATAGTCCGCTCTATCATTTCTCATTACACCTCAGATACTGATAACGGAGCGCTATCTATGTAGTCCGCTCTATCATTTCTCTGTACACCTCAGAGACCCACAACGGAGCGCTATCGACGTAGTCTGCTCTATCATTTCTCAGTACACCTCAGAGACCAACAATGGAGCGCTATCGACGTAGTCCGCTTTATAACTTCTCAGTACATCTCAGAAACCAACAACAGAGCATTATCGACATAGTCCGCTCTATCACTTCTCTGTACATCTCAGAAACCAACAACAGAGCGTTATCGACGAAGTCTGCTCTATCATTTCTCTGTACACCTCAGATACTGACAACGGAGCGCTATCAACGTAGTCCGCTCTATCACTTCTCAGTACATCTCAGAAACCAACAACAGAGCGTTATCAACGTAGTCCGCTCTATCATTTCTCAGTACACCTCAGAGACCAACAACGGAGCGCTATCGACATAGTCCGCTCTATCATTTCTCAGTACACCTCAGAGACTGACAACGGAGCGCTATCGACATAGTCCGCTTTATCACATCTCGTTACACCTCAGAGACTTACAACATAACATAACATCAAGATATATCATTGAAACAGGTAAACATGCCAAATCATGAAATATATGAAATTTGCGAAAACCTTGTCATTTCCCATGTCATTTGTGCCATTCTTAGTGTTAACAAGCTAACGAACATTAACTTAATAGATCACTTATGGATGACCTTATGAACCGGTAATCTTTTGATAAGGAACAGACTTTAATATTAGGAAATGTCCTTACTGTAGGCGAAACTTTTATTGTTCAAGATCATTTTTGTTTTTTCATACGGCCTGACGGCGTAGGCAGAAGGCCGTACGAAAAACCAAAAATGACCGAGAACAATAAAAGTTTCGCCCACAGTCAGGATGTTTGCTTATTATAATATACCTTAAGATAATCAAAAGCTCCATTTTAATGACTTATAAAGTCATAGTCACAGCAGGCACGAACATTATTATTACTGCACCCCTAGCAGCGGGCAGTATTTAATAGACATTCGGACACAGGTATATAATAATATCATTAAACGATAACCCTTGTACAAGGTACAGAAACGGGTCTTAATGTACGAGCCTAGATTAGTCAACAGGCCCCATAATTAAGTCTCTTTGTATTTCTACCTTCTTTGTTGTATCCAAATACAGCCGCACGCATGCGCCTAATACAATTAGAGGTCATGTCGGGTCAGTCGGCTATGACGTCAGTAGGACACCCATAACCGTGTCAGGGGAATGTTATAAATAAGGTCAGACAGGAAGACAGCAGGTCCTCGAGGTCAAATAGGTCAAATGAGGCAGATAGGAAGAGGTTCATTCCTGATGAGTCACACGCTGCGCCTGACCTCCAGGGGAGGACACTGCCTTAACGTACGCACCTCCTAGCTGTCTTACTATCACTTTGTACATTATCATTTACTATATACCCATGCCGTATATACTGTAAATACGCACCGTTTTGGCATATGAGGTAAAAATAATGTACGGACCGCTGGTCCGTACACTAAAATACGGACCACCTTGCCATACACGTTTACTAACATATCGGTTGTTAAAAATTAAATTTTTTTTTTTTTTAAAATTTGGGGCATATAGTAAATATATAACGTCCAACCATGCTTGTACAAGTCACAGAACTTGATGGTAATTTACAGTTTGTACGGAACTTGGCGTAAACCGTACAAACCGTAAATTAGCATCTCGTTCTGTGAATTGTACAGCATGGTCAGGACGTTCTATATAGATACGGACTGGCGTAGGTCACGTATTTACTAACGTCTGTTAGACATATAATAATGATGAAATTAGGCAAGGGTTTAGAGTGTAACGTATTCATCCATATGTTCACAGTGTGAACGTATGAAATCAATGTTTGTCACGTGGTACGAAATCACAGCAATTTAACATATAAAAAAAAAGAAAAAATCCTAAACACAGATATGAGAGGAAGAGCTTCTCACCTTGTGATGCCTTCCTTAATGTAGTAGAGGAGACACTCTGACATCAGCGGATCCTCATTTAAGTTTACTAGATGCGCCGTTTTCTTCGGCGAGAAAACACCAACTGTACCGCCATCTTCCCGCAGTGCCACGCCCATCTCGGCCAGCATCGCCTCTCTGTGTGCGAAACAACATCCATGTTACCAGTTAAAAAATTGTTATTAATTATTTTTATTCAGGGATGAAAGTCGGGACTGAGGAAAAAGTCAGAATCAAAAACCACCCATAAACGTATGTAAGCACCAAGGGGTGGAGTAAAAAATCACAGGAATCTAGTGTATCCTCCTTCTTTGTTCTATTGCGTACAAAACCGGGAGGTTGGGGGTAGAAGATTTCGGAAATTCTGCGTACATACATTATGGATAGTATGTACGCCAGGGTATTATACATTATCTCACCCCGGTATTTTTCTCCATCGGCCTAACGTTACGAACTCATACTCCACAGCCATGAAGGTAGTGTACTCAATACTCAATGGCTAATTGGGTGAGTTAATTCAATGATTAATAATGTTCCTAATCATGTATATGGGGTGAGATAAAATCAGAAACCCACTAGATGAAAATAACTTGGTCCGCACTCCACCTCAGTTGAACGCTACGTAATTCACTCAGCTTCGCTTTGTGAATCACTTTGCCGTCAAACTTGGTGGCATACGGACTAAATTATTTTCATCTCATGAGTTTCTTTCTAATATGTCTTGGTGAAACATTCAGAAATATAAAACTGACCTGTCTTTGCGGATTTCTTCCGTTTTTCTCATCTTCTGCTCCCAGGTCTCGTTCAGCTCCTCGATCAGTTTCTCCGACATTTTAAGTCTCTCTATGGCATCCTCCCCGCCGTCGATGGTAACTGACTCTTTGCGGTTGCGCACAACATCTTTGGGATCTGGGATCCCCGCAAGACCTGGAACCAACACCAACGTCACTGCCACTCTCACACACACCGCCTCGACACAC
Organism: Alentia gelatinosa; assembly: GCA_950022655.1. Classification (NCBI taxonomy): domain Eukaryota; kingdom Metazoa; phylum Annelida; class Polychaeta; order Phyllodocida; family Polynoidae; genus Alentia; species Alentia gelatinosa. Next base: position 41,185,423 of record OX465590.1, on the reverse strand, counting down.
AAAGTCTACGTCTCTCTCCTGCTCTACAAGGTTTCTACCAGGAAACAATGTCGAAAATAGTCCTATTAACTAGTATTTAACATGAAAAAAACTTTTTTTTAGTACTTAACATATTTGTTAATTTTTTCAGTTAAAAAAATAAAATAATAAAAAAATTTAAGTTTTACTCAGAGAAAAAGGAACATTTTGTTGGATTGGTGGAACGGCTATACAACACGGCATTCAGGACAAATAATTTTCAACATGAATATATCATAAGATGTAATATAGATATATATAAATGACGACAATGCCAAAAGTCCTGGTGTAGGAACGATGAGACTGGCGGCCTACATACTCTATCAAATCTACAGCCTTGGTTAAAGTAACTAGGGAGAAAGTTTTCAAAAATACATCATTTCAAAACACGTCACTGGAATATTTCTTTCAGATAAGATTCAGAGTACAAAAATAACTCTGTGTGTTCAGCACTATTCGTGTCGCAGGATCTCATAAACCATTAATTTCCTTCGTTTATCGTCCCCTCCCCCCTCCAAGCATTATGTTCCACTTGCACAGATCTGTCTTCTAAGTATCTGGGTTTTCAGAGATTGGTTAACAGAATAAAAAGTCGGCATGAAACAGAGTATTTCCTGGCGTTAGAGGGGTGTGAGAAGGGAGGGATGGAGAGATTATTAGTGGGATTATAAGGGGATTAGATTTAATGGGATTACATGTGCGATGAGGATAATCTTAGGGTTACAGCTTTATACACATGGGGGATTAAACCACTCAAATCCGGCCAGGACTCACTGAGAGAACAAAAAGCAGTTTATTTGGCTTGAAAAGTTATTTCGTTTTGAAGCATCAAACAAATAAAATCATACAATACCTATAACCTACCAGCAAATATCTACTCAATCTTCCAATTTGATATTAATTATTTTGTAATTATTCCGATACTTCTGTATGTATTTTTTTTCATGTCTTAGCTAGAAATCTGTTTATTTATGATATGTAGGGAATACTTATATATTATTATGTGATCTTTCCATCACTTTCTAAAATAGATGTAACGTAAGATTATGGGATGCCTCTACCCTAACCACTCTATAGTAAAGCTACGGACTACATTACAAAGGAAAAGTTAGCCATTTCAATATTCATGTTGGTGTGGTAGTAATGCCATACGAAGCCAAACTGAGATGAGAGTGTTTTTCGGGTTGTGCATCGCAGAATTTAAAGATAAAGGAGTGAGGAAGAGATTGGCATATCAGAAATATATCCAGGTGTTCATTTTTTTCTAACCCAAACTACAGTGAATTAAGGCTTTTTTTTAAATAAATAAATATATGATTGATCTCGAAATGAAGATGGGATAATGCAAAACTTCGATGTGATTAATAATCTAAATTATGGAAACTCACAATAAAACTGATACTCAAACTCTTAAAAACATCACCGATATATGAATGAACTAACAGCTCGAACACAAATCACTTCACGGCACACTCGTAGAGGAGAGATGTAAATGAACCAAATATGAGAGGAAATAAACCACAATTCACAGTTTATAAATAGTTGCCAATTTACAATAGGAAACCAAAACTATTTGTGCTAGAAGTGAAATTAATAACTGGAAATAGGTTTTGTCTATCACGAATACAACAGTAAAAATATAAATATGTTGGTATTTTTTTTTGTTCTGTGCATGTGGAACGCGCCAGGGTCACGTGACCTGGGTAGAGCGTTCCCGTTAAACCCACCATGCTGAGAGTCACTGAGTACGCCCCCGTTCGGAGCTGGAAGACACAAGCCGTAAGCACACGCATATTACACCCTACACTCAGGCTACAGTACAATAAGTCAACTCAAATCATAAAGCTATTTTCCACTGGCCGACTACTTGCCACCGATCTGCAGTCAGGAACCACCGACACCAGATTGGTGAATGGAAACAGACATGCAGAGAAGCGTTCACCGATGAATTGTGCATAGATTATGCAATAAGGCCACCACCGACTGACTTGGTCACCTTCTGACGGAATCAAAAGCGTTTGAAATCGTTGGTGGTCGTCATCGAGTTTGGAGGACTATTCCGTCGGTATGGACCTGTTAAATGTGGCAGAAACAAGGCATACACAGTACCCTCACTGATTTTTAGAAACCAGCGTGCAGTCGTTGGCCGACACCAAGCAAAATTTAGGAGAAGTCAATAAATCGGTGCCGTTTTCATCGGCCTGTGGAAAATGGCTTATAGTAGTACAATGGCGCAGTGCTCTATGGTCTTCTCTGTAGTGTCAGGCGTGTACTACTTGTCATCTGTAGAGTAATACTTAGTTACTGCCTGACAGGATCCACAGAGGTTTCCAACAACTCAAATTCTATCAGTCTAAACAGGATTTGGAGCACAATGCTGATTCATATAAAACAAGGTCAGGCATGACCTAAATAAATACTAAATAAATGAGGTTACGACCTGAATAAATGAGAGTGGTCCGACCTTGACCTTGACAATTTTCCTGCCATGGCCTGTCCGTGTGGGACGACCTTGACCTTGTTGACCAGGTTTGTCACTGTTTGGTCATACAACCACAAGGTGATAATTTTCTGTGTGACATTGAGATGTGACCTTGAGATGTGACCTTGACTGACCTTCTCCAACCACAATGCCCTCCAATTTGAGCAGCTCGCGCAGTCTGACCACTTCGTCCTTGAGTTCGCGAATCAGTTTGGCGTTCGGATCCTCATTAACAATAGCCTTACACATGATCTGCTTCGCACGATCTGCATATCTGTAACAAAGCACACATCAATAATGAGGCACCTATTTGTAGATCGTCAAATAATACAAGAGCAAAGTGTGCATTTTAAGATAAGATAAGATAAGAATTCTTGGCCTTTTGATGCTAAATGAGCAATTGGAAACATTTAAGAAGCATAAGTTGTAGTTGTTTTTTGTTTGTTTGTTTGTTTTTTATTTCACAGCATACACTCTGCTAGTGCAGGTGTTCATTGTCGTGTCTAGAAAATACAGACTATATGTGACCTGAGTTAGTTCGCTATAAAAAGCAAAAAATGTGGTCAGGTCGGCTAGTGACTCTTCAAGTAGGTGTACTACAGTAGGCTATAGCCATAACCTATAGATCAACCGTCCACTTGCCAAAAACACTAAGAAGTGAGGCCAGTGGCTGGGATGGTGAGAAATCCTATATGACATTGACCCATTTTTTATTTCTCAAAGAGAAACTCGACCGTTGGGAAAAGATGGAAGATTTATGCATGATGCATGCTTTATATCCAGTGATTAATTGAATCAGTTTTTGTCTATTGCATGTAAATATTTTTTATATTTCCTGCTATTATGTACATGTATCACCCTTTATACAGAGGTCAACAGGTGTCTGTTTCTTTAAAATAGTCATTCTATTTTCATAGCAGGCATCACCCAAATACCATCACAATAAATGTCTCAAAGTCAACTTGAATTATCATGTATCAGTGAGAAACTATGACTATTTCCGAAATACTTTAAATTGATTTCTTTATTCACTTTCTTCAAATTACCCCTATTTATTTTAAATTGATTGCATTTTATTGGGTATGGAAGGTTCTTGGGACAGTAATGGAATTATTTCTAGAATATTGTCGGTATACAGTAACTTAGTTATGACCACACGAACCAATTTGGTAGAGAATGAGATCCCAAAATGAAATAGATTGAAATGAATGAGCAAGCTTACCTTAATGTACTCAAAGTCTCGTCAAAATTAATGTCTGCAGGGCTGAGTGCAGCAACCATCGCCGTCTTGGAGTTGCCACCTGCACAACGTTAAAGTAAAGACAATCATAAATACACAAATACTTTATTCCTATTTACTATATACCCATGCCGTATATACTGTAAATACGCACTGTTTTGCCATATAAAGTAAAAATACTGTACGGACCACTGGTCCGTACACTAAAATACGGACCACCTTGCCATACACGTTTATTAAGATATTGGTTGTTAAACTAAATGATTTTTTTTTTTTTAAATTTCGAGTATATAGTAAATGTATAACGTCCAACCATGCTTTTACAAGCCACAGAACTCGATGATAATTTACCGTTTGTACGGAACTCGGCGCAAACGCCTCGGTCCGTACACACCGTAAATTAGCATCTTGTTCTGTGGCTTGTACAGCATGGTCAGGACGTTCTATATAAATACCATTGGCCGAACACTTTATGGTTACACTACGCTACGGGGGTGGGATAACTTACATTTACTACCCAAGGCTGACGTTTACCACCCAAGGTTGATGTTTAGACCAATCATATCATCTCATATAAAATTCATATGAAAAGCGCAGTGGGGAGAAAACAGAGATTGTCAAGTTACTTGATGAGACTGGATCTGGCTTCGCGTTTGATGGCGGGTGACCAAATACTGCTATTTAACATTACTAAACTACATTTGAAGGTATATATGAATAGGGAAACCAAATTTCCGCAGAGAGAGAGAAATTCAGTTACTCGGTAACAAGTCGTAGGAGTAGGGGTCTAGGGCCCGAGTGGAAGAACGGCTGTATCGCCAAATTATGTGATTGTACACACAATATTGGAAGATGTAGCGGGTAGCTAGAGTATGCGACCGCGAGTATGATTGTACACACAATATCCCCTTAATTTTTTTTTAATTCTTTACATGCTGCCATTCATTGACTCAAGATCGCACGGTACCGTGCTCTTTAATAGACGAATTAAAATGAATAGCCAATACTAATTACGAGGTACAGAAGGCTGATAGTAAAAAAGTTTTCAAAGAATGTCTAAAAGTATGTAACTAGTACTATAGCATCATATTAGTGATTTACAATTGTAACTACTTGTACTACAATATCATAACAGTCTTTTCCAATATTTTTCTCATGTACATTCTATACCTATACCATATGATATGTAACCTAGTGAGCTATAACTTGGCTCCACATGGAAGAACTGTTACTGTAACAGATTGTGGAATAAAGGCATTATTAAAAAAATAAAAAATAAATAAAAAGTAGAGAAGAGGGAAGTACTGACCAAGGTTTTCCCTCAGGAGCCATGTAAGTACCGAGTCTCGGTAAGGGATGAAGTCTTGTTTCCTCCGTCGTTTCACCCCCTGCCAAGCAAATAACACCACAATCAACCAGTTTTCTTATAGTCTCTCACTCTCCTGTCTGTCAGCTGGTGTCTATTACTCATACACAAACCATCCATACATTTTCAAGCCCAAATAAATATATTATATATACTTAGAAGAATTTCTTTTACACATTCAATAATTTTACACATTCATACTTTCAGTAATGATTTATGAGGCGGGAATCTGAAATTGTGAATTTTTACTTCTAAATATTGTTTCAAGTTGAGAATAGATACAAGGAGATGATACAATAATTTTCAGTATTGAGTTACTTAGACGGACAAACTATCGTGTAACCTCTTATATATTTCAGAGATGCGAACGTAAAACATTGCTGTGTTGTGTCTTCCTAAAAGGCGATTATTCAAAAAAAACAAAAAAAACACACACACATAAGAAGCAGGGTAGCCAACATTTTTTATTATAAATTTGTTTTTCCATCTGCTTGATCCAGAGGTTTTTATTGCCACGTCTTAAATACATAACTTTTTTTATAGACAATAACAATAAAAATATATCTATCTGATGATAATGTTTGCAACTGTATGTGTATATAGGAAGTATGAATGTCGATCATTTCAGGAAAGTCTAACCTTAATCTGGGTTTTAATACATATTATAACAAATATATAAATATACACCTATAGAGGCGCTATATCCACGTTTCATTAATTTCTAATACATATTAATATGATAGCTCTGATTTCAAAGATTCACAATCTCGTTTTTTATATCATGTACAGACGTTCAGCCTGTGTGCGTGTGTGTGTGTGTGTGTGGGGGGGGGGGGGGGTCATTCAAACAGAACAAAATAAACAATTCATTCAGTTAGTTGTCCAGCAAATGCATCCATATTGGTTACGGCGAATATTGCTGACTAAAATCATGATTGTTAAAGACAATGACATACAGATCTACGTTACAAATAGTCCTGTGAATATGTTATGACAAACTTAACAACAGAATCAACTAAAAGTGATAACAAACACGTAAATGCTGGTGGGGTTCAGATCGTCTGAACACTTATTATAAAAAAAAATTATTATAAAAATTTATTTAAACAAAAGGAAAACCCCACTTATCATACTGATAAAATCCTGCATAAAGTGCATGACAATATCATACTGATAAAATCCTGCATAAAGTGCATGACAATCCTGTCACTTCATGTTGTGAATATAAGAGTACAAGACACGAACTAAAATCATCTACAGCTGTGAATATTTCTCATGGACGGTCACAAACATACAATGACAAGACAAAAAAAAATGTTTATAATGACAAGATACGATGAAAGCCGCTGCCTTCCATGCACGATGAAAACTTACTCCTTTAAGTCCGCTCGCTTGTTCGTTGCTCTGATTTAAACCAAGATCGATACAGCTCAGATGAAATGTGTAAACATTTGTGTGATGCTATATATGTGAGTGATTCCACTTAGCATGGTGAATTAATGTAGTCGTATTAATCGTCATTGTATGAATAGTTATTTTCGCCTCTTAAATATCTATACGTAACTATCTGAAGTATACTTCCAGGTATGTGGTTTCAATCATACTGTTTAAAATCTAAATTTAAAATTATTCATTATGATGCTAATGTTGCGCTGGTATCTCTCTCCTGTAGTGACAATAGTGAAGTCTACGGTATGAATAATGTGTGTTTTGTAATTTGCAATATGATAGGACCTATTATCAGTATATAACGCCCTTTATCTGTGAAACCATATTTCTTTAAAGATATTTTATCAGGATAGTAAACACTAATAGACAAGGTCATCAGTGAATGGATTCCAATTTTTCTTGATATATATATATACCTTTAAGGACCTTTATGTGAAAAATTTGTTTAAAGACATACTTTATCAGGATAGTAAAATTTTACTAACAGACAAAGGTCATCAATGAATGGCCTCCCAATTTTTTTCCTTTTCTTTTATACCTTTAGGGACTTTTATGTAAAAGCATCTTTTTAAAAACATATTTTATCAGGAAAGTAAATAAATAATAGACAAGGTCATAAATGAATGAATTCCAATTTGTTTTTTGTATACCCTAAAGGGACCTTTATATGAGAACATCTTTTTTTAAACATATCTTATCGGGATAGTAAATAATAATAGACAAGGTCGTCAATGAATGGCTTCCATTTGTTTTCTAAAAAAAAAAAAAAAAAAAAAAAAAAAAAAAAAATCTTAATATATTTCTCCTTTTTTACTCCTTTTTTTGGGGGGAGAGAGAATAAAATGTGCCGCGAGAACTCACCATTTCTGCGAGTGCTGAGATGACCTTGCCCAGGGTGGTGAGCGACTTGTTGATGTTGGCGCCCTCCTTGAGCCGTGTGCCCCGCGCGCCCGTGGAGTCGGCGCGCTCCGAGCCGGCCAGATCGACCAGACTGATCTTACTGACCTGTACAGAGCAACACAGGCGCGTTAGTGGACGTGAACGACATGTAGAAAGCAGCCAAACTCTACATGGAGGCCGTCAATAAGACCTCAAACGGCCATCCATACGGGCTCAGTAACGACGTTTTCTCTTATTACATCTACAGATACGGGCAAATCAGTAATATAATGCACATTATTAGGAAACGTCCTCACTGTGGACGAAACGGTTCCTGTTCGAGGTCAGTCTTTGATTTCATACTGCCTGACGCCATAGGCGGAAGGTAGTATGAAATCAAAAACTGACCGAGAACGAGAAATGTTTCGCCCACAGTGAGGACGTTTGCTTATTACTATACACCTCAAATCGATGAAAAAAGGACATTTGGATGACTTATTAAGTCACACTCACAGCGGGCACGAACATTATCTTTACTGCACCCCTAGCAGCGGGCAGTATTTCATAGACATTCGCATACAGGTATATATCAATATGTTTTTTTTTCAATATTGACCTGCTGTTCTTACTTTGTACCCGTGAAATTGTGTCTGAAAACCCCATCTCGATGAAAGCAGATTCGATAAAGCAAATGATGATTTATAAATGATATATAGTTTTTACGATACAATGTTCGTTAGTCTTCATGGACAATACAAATGACCACTACAATGACCTACCTAGGGGCCTACCTGGATTATACATACTCAATATTGACTGGTTTCAGATACAAGCGGTCGTAAGCTCCGAGGAGTTAACGCACAGTAATACCTGAGCGTATGCGAGGATGTTGCGGAGAGTCAACTCCGAGGAGCATACGACCGCTTTTATCTGAAACCAGTCTACATTATATTTATCATCCACATTTTCTTAACAAGTGGCATGTCGATATCAGTTCGTTTTGGTTATGCACTATTTTATCGTACGCACTATTTTTCCGTATGCGACCACTGGAGCATACAACATATCCGTATGTGCCAGGTATGTCCATACACACTACCTATGTGTTTTCTATGGCTACTTTGTATAGGGGGGATAATAAATCTATGCCTCACCCAGATCTCCTAGGACATTTGTGATGCGGGTGCCTACCTTTTCTCCTGAGAGGTTGGTTTCCTTGTCGTAACGTTTTTGTGTGAATACAATGGTGAAGACGGCGTGGGACCGACTGCTCGTCTCGTTCATGTTCGTAGCAGCTACAGTTCTGGACGAATAAACAGAAAACACAGCTCAACATACTGCTAAAATAAGACATTAAATCAACTATAAGATACAAACGTACCTTCATTTTATGAGGGTGGTTGTTCTTTTGAAAAATAAATTTCAAAAGATTATTTCTTATTAACTTTTATTTTAGAATATGTCTATTGGTGTGAATGAGGCCTTATTTATTCTCTTTGTTTTACACAAATGGGTCTTTTTAATTAGGAGTGAGATAATGTGCCGTCTGAGGCTGGTGTGTAGAGAATGTTACTCTGGGATAACTTCCCCATTGGGGTATAAATTCGTGAAAACATCTCCTATTACCAAAAAAAACCTTGGTAAACTTAAAGAGTAGGCAATGGACAGAGCCTGACACGTACTAGTATAATATGACTCTTCGCTTACCATCAATCACCCTATTAATTGTGATGACTGGAATTGTTGTTACACCCGTTCACACGTATGTACATACGGTTATATAAGACACACAAAACCTGCCGCCAGGCAGAATGTCTTTGTAATACTTCACTAAATTAAGAAAAAAAAGATGTAATGAGCAGCTAACATCCAAGTGAGTGGAGTATTGTGTATTTTACAATTTGAAGGCGGTTCTAGATTTATCTCACCCCTTTCACTGACATTAAATAGCATCACAATATCAGAATAATTCAAATTACTTCGCAACTCCAGTTGGTTAATAGCACATGACGTCATCTCATATTCACTCCACCATGACTGTGGCGTAGTATTGTCACTTTACAGGGGTGATTGTTGAGTTATTTTTTCCAACATTATTTCTATGGCCAAACTTGTACCAGGGGCGAGACAAAGTGCCACCTGTGGCTGGTGTGTAGAGTGAGTGTAGAGCGTGTAATGAGCAGCTCACCTGGCCTTGTTGCCGGTGTCGATGAGGTCATTGATGTCCTTGTACGACTCGACGGCTAGCTTAGACAGGTCCTCCACGTAGGGCCCGAGCAGCGGGTGCTCGCGGACTCGCAGGTGGTTCTTGTTCTTGGGGTTGAGCAGATCTCTGACCCGCTCACAGTAGATCTCAAAGTAGCTCACCTGCGGGACAACCAGACAGGTACAGCTGAGTATGCTCTACAGTGATGGGGGGATGTGTAAGGGACAACAGTAGATCTCAAAGTAACTGACCTGCGGGACAACCAGAATGTTACGGCTGAGTATACTCTGTACAGTGATGGGGGGATGTGTAAGGGATAACAGTAGATCTCAAAGTAACTGACCAGCGGGACAACCAGACAGGTACAGCTGAGTATGCTCTACAGTGATGGGGGGATGTGTAAGGGACAACAGTAAATCTCAAAGTAACTGACCTGCGGGACAACCATAGGGGTACAACTGAGTATACTCTGTACAGTGATGGGGGGATGTGTAAGGGATAACAGTAGATCTCAAAGTAACTCACCTGCGGGACAACCAGACAGGTACAGCTGAGTATACTCTACAGTGATGGGGGGATGTGTAAGGGACAACAGTAGATCTCAAAGTAGCTCACCTGCGGGACAACCAGACAGGTACAGCTGAGTATACTCTACAGTGTTGGGGGATGTGTAAGGGATAACAGTAGATCTCAAAGTAACTCACCTGCGGGACAACCAGACAGGTACAGCTGAGTATACTCTACAGTGTTGGGGGAATGTGTAAGGGACAACAGTAGATCTCAAAGTAACTCACCTGCGGGACAACCAGACAGGTACAGCTGAGTATACTCTACAGTGTTGGGGGGATGTGTAAGGGACAACAGTAGATCTCAAAGTAACTCACCTGCGGGACAACCAGACAGGTACAGCTGAGTATACTCTACAGTGTTGGGGGGATGTGTAAGGGACAACAGTAGATCTCAAAGTAACTCACCTGCGGGACAACCAGACAGGTACAGCTGAGTATGCTCTACAGTGATGGGGGGATGTGTAAGGGACAACAGTAGATCTCAAAGTAACTCACCTGCGGGACAACCAGACAGGTACAGCTGAGTATGCTCTACAGTGATGGGGGGATGTGTAAGGGACAACAGTAGATCTCAAAGTAACTGACCTGCGGGACAACCAGACAGGTACAGCTGAGTATACTCTACAGTGATGGGGAATGTGTAAGGGACAACAGTAGATCTCAAAGTAACTGACCTGCGGGACAACCAGACAGGTACAGCTGAGTATACTCTACAGTGATGGGGAATGTGTAAGGGACAACAGTAGATCTCAAAGTAACTCACCTGCGGGACAACCAGACAGGTACAGCTGAGTATACTCTACAGTGTTGGGGGGATGTGTAAGGGACAACAGTAGATCTCAAAGTAACTGACCTGTGGGACAACCAGACAGGTACAGCTGAGTATGCTCTACAGTGATGGGGGGATGTGTAAGGGACAACAGTAGATCTCAAAGTAACTGACCTGCGGGACAACCAGACAGGTACAGCTGAGTATACTCTACAGTGATGGGGAATGTGTAAGGGACAACAGTAGATCTCAAAGTAACTCACCTGCGGGACAACCAGACAGGTACAGCTGAGTATACTCTACAGTGATGGGGGGATGTGTAAGGGACAACAGTAGATCTCAAAGTAACTCACCTGCGGGACAACCAGACAGGTACAGCTGAGTATGCTCTACAGTGATGGGGGGATGTGTAAGGGACAACAGTAGATCTCAAAGTAACTGACCTGCGGGACAACCAGACAGGTACAGCTGAGTATACTCTACAGTGATGGGGGGATGTGTAAGGGACAATGTGGGAAAATCAGGGATGTCAGTTGAAGTGGAAACATTTTTCATGTAGATTTTTATCTCTCAAAGAAACAGGGAAAAACTTGGATGATATGTCCTTGTCGGCCAAGGCATGGGGCTGAGGGTCTATGGGGAGGTCCAAACCGCTGTTTTATTAGGGTACGAGTCAGCAAACTCTATAAAGTGTTAGGGGGGATGTGCAAAGGACAATGTGGAAAAATCAGGGATGTCAGTTGGAGTCAGGGGAAAAAGTGGAAACATTTTTCATGTAGATTTTTCTGTCTCAAAGAGACGAGGAAAACTTGGATAATATGTCCTTATCGGCCATGGCATAGAGCTGAAGGTCTTTGGGGAGGTCCAAACCACTGTTTTATTGTTACATAATATTATCATAATATTCGCCTCTAAATCGAAAACTAGCACAGTAACCCCCATTTTTTAAATTGGCTACGTATTTCACAATACCAGGAAACCATCATATCCCATTTCGGAGGTTTTTAATTTTCAAGATGAATTGTCCGATATTCATCTAGGCCTATGGTTGTTTATTATACCCGGCTTAGATAAAAACAAGTTCCAGGTTGTGATAAGTAATATGGAGAAACCAAACAAGAGTTAGTCGTGTTGTTGTTTATCGCACAATGGCAAGATCGCGTATTACTGGCGAGGCGAAGCCAAGAGCAGTAATACGCGATCTTGCCGGAGTTTGGTTTAGAATTCATCCTACCCCACCCGTCTAAATTACTTCTACATTAACAAATGATGTCATTTGTCAAGTGTATCCCAATAGAGCGATATTTTTCATTTTTCTGAACTCCAGACCGAATACAGTGACCCAATGTTAAGCCTATGGAGTTTTTTATTAGGGGTAGGATAAAGTGTGGTGCTCACCTCGACAGAGAACTGCACGTCCTGACTGCCCATGTCGTGCACGCGGTTAAACAGATCCTCACACAGCTGCGGGATGATGCCCTGCTGGCCCGGCTCGTTCTTACCCATCATGGTGTACGACTTGCCGGACCCAGTCTGTCCGTACGCGAAGATGCACACGTTGTAGCCTTCAAAGGCGTGCTCCAGCATCTCGATACCGATATCCTCGTACACCTTCCGCTGTCCCGCGAAGCTCGGATCGGACTCCTGGAAATACAAGGGATTGCAGAGGGTTAGATTCTGTCTACCTTATACAAAGTGTACATAGAAAACACATAGGGAGTGTGTATCACCATACCCGGAGCATACAGATATATCTACCTAATACAAAGTGTCCATAGATAACACATAGGGAGTGTGTATGGACATACCCGGAGCATACAGATCTATCCACCTAATACAAAGTATCCACAGAAAACACATAGGGAGTGTGTATCACCAAACTCTACTATTAAAGAATATTACGCAGAGTCAACTCCGAGGAGCATACAACCGCTTTATAAGCCAATTAAAGTGTGATCAACCTGACGATATATAGACAGGTATGTCAGATGGGGTCATGAAAATACATAGAACATGTTTTTCGTGAAAATGAAAACAAGGATTTCCTTGGAAAAGAGGTAATCTACTATCTCTGTACAGAGGAGAGTTACGTACTGATCGTACTTCAGTAGGAGCATGTGCATTATCTCACCCCTAAATTATTCTGATATTGCGATGCTATTATAATGTCCGTGAAAGGGGTGAGATGAATCCAGAACCGCACTCGAAACATAAAATAAACATTACTCCATTCACTTGGATTCGCCATAATCGTCACTCTGCTTTACCTTGATGATGATTGCGGCACATTCAAACTCGTGGAGTATTGTCTACTTATACGATTCTCGATGCAGTTCTATAGAAACTGTCAAAAGTGGGGATTGTGGGGAGGGGGAGTACTCTGTCCAGCAAGGGGTGCAATAAATAAGATATTCACCCCAATCCCCGGGTGGTCGTGGGGGGTTTTGATCAGTCAAATAGACTCAGCACGAACAAATTTATACATCACAGATGTGAGACGATGCGACGTCCCTTCCTTATAGACCCTCAAGAGGTTACTAAACTCCCTAATATCGCCCCGGGTATGTAAAGGATCCGCTCCAGATTGGCTGGCCGCACCTCGGCCGCCTGTCTTCCCATGAACAATCATTTTCTGATTTCTAACTGGAGAAACTGAATATAATTTGAAATGTATAAGTAGAAATAACTGAAATTTCCATTTCTCGCATAGGATTTCCAATTTGAAGATTTATAAAACCCGTTAAACTGCAATTATTGTGGGATATGGGTCAAGGATCATCATACAACGACAGCAACCAGCGAACACCGGATCCTGTAAACAGACTGAATTATGGGCTACCCCAATTCACCACTTGCACATAAGCGTGGCGCTGCGATCGGGTCGCGCTGGTTGCATGTAACTAGGCCCTGCTTGCAGAGAACCAGCAACATGCTTGCATATGAAAACGAGGCGAGCCCTCACCTGTATCAGCAGCATGGCTTCAGTCCCATTAGCACAAAGTAACTGTTGAAGTTTAAATCGTTGTTATGTCGTGAATAACAGGCCGATTTTTATAAACAGAATATTGTTAGAAAGCTAAAACTTTGGGCCTATTTGTTGGCCTAATATCATATATCTGTGTTTTGACTAAGATTTCCAGTCGTATATTGAACATCCAGATTATTTTGGTAAAAAAAATGCAAACACTTTACCTTCCTGTTTTTCACAGTGGTTTAATGAAAAATCTATCGCGATGACCTATAGAAATAACAACCCTACCTTCTTTAGCATTTCAAGACGATTAAAATGATACCAATATTAGCAGGTTATGATAGATATTTCTTGAGATACTGGACTATTAACACAGATGACAAGTGTCCACAAGAGCATTAAAATCATGATCTTCTGATATTGCATTTTGGGCAAATTGCATAGCTGGGAAGTGCAAATAATTACTCTTCTGTCGTAAATAAATTGCCAATTTTTACGATTAAAACATTTTTAGAAAGCTGGGACATAGACCTATCTGTTGGTATATATATGATATACCTGTGTTATGGTTATGATTTCCTGTCATATCTTGAACCTCGACATTGTTTGGGTAAAGAAAACCCACAAATCTGTTATCTTCCTGCTTTCAAAGTGATTTAATGAAAAATCTATCATGATGACCTATAGAAATAGACATCCTACCTTCTTAGGCATTTGAAGATGATTAATATGATACCAATATTACCAGGTTCTGATAGATATTTCATGAGCTAATAATGCACCAGTTAATTGTCAGGAAATTTGGGAATTTATCACAATACTTGATAATGTTTTAAGTCTGACACAATAATAAACCTTTTACAGTAGGATAATTAAAAAATAAGATATACTGGGGAATAATTATTGCACTTATAAAATATAGCAACCTTTGACAACTTTGTATCAACGCCAGTATCTAAAATGTAATAATATCTGAAAATCATTTTTTTCTAGTGCTCTTTTTGACTCCTTGTCATCTATGATAATGCACCATTATCTCAGGAAATATTTATCACAGCCTGGCAATATAGGTATCATATTAATTGTCATGAAATACCTAATAAAATAGGATAGTTATTTCTGTAGGTCATCGCGGTAGATTTTTCAATAAATCTCTGAAAACAGGAAGGTTACATGTTTTGGTAATTTTTACCTAAAACAATTCCAATGTTCAATCTATGACAGGAAATGTTAGCCATAACACAGGTATATCATATATATACGCTAGCAGATAGGCCCAAGTCTCAGCTTTCTAACAATGTATTGTTTATACAAATCGGCCGATTAGTTAAGACGTGAGAGCGATTTCCATCTTTCAAGTTAGAGAAGCAATAGTATTATTATCAATATTCAGGACTGAGTGAAGAGGGCTCGCCTCGTTTTCGATTGACGTACATAGGCGGCCATTACAAGATGGCGCCAGTGTGAAGAGGGTCAATAAGGCCTATACTGATGCTACCTTGAATGGAAAAAAGAATAGAAAAAAAATTAAATAAATGAAAAAAACATCCCAATCTCGCCCACTCTGTATACTGAGCTTTTTTCACCTGCAGTTGGCGGAGTGAATGGCAGGTGGGGGAATCTAATCTGGTTCTCTATGCTATAAAAGGACGTTCATTGTGAAGCCGTATTTAATATCTCAGCCCATTTATCCGCCGTACGTGAGGTCAGCGTTACCATGCCAACGCTACATGGATTATTCAATGCACCGCGCATGCGCACTTAGTTGTGTCGTCATTTCCGGTTATCTACTCGCAGATGGAGATCTGATCACGTGATTAGACACGTGACCCTGCCATAGAGAGATCAAAGTGGGGAGATGAACCGTGGTCATCAGACAGAGAGCACAAGAGGTGCGCCGTATCACAACAGTGTGTTGTAAAGGGGGGCGTCCACCAACCAGACAAGGCTACAACAATGGCTTTCCGACAAGGTCCACGATTGGCCTACGATTGGAGGCCTTGTCGTGGTTGGTGGCCTGACAAGAGTCTACGACAAGGCTACGACAAGGTCACGATTGGAAGCTTGTCAGGAGCCTTCCGACAAGGCTACGACAATATCGAACATGTTCGATTTTCCCCATGACTGGACCCTTGTCGTGGAGTGTCATGGCATGTCGGGAGCGTGTCACAGAGGTCTACGATAGGAAATCTTGGTGGAGCGTGCACTTCCCAACATGCCCCGACAACGCTGTCATAAAGCCCCCCTTCTTACGACAAGGCTGCGACAAGGCTTGAGATGTAACATTAATGAAAACGGTTCGTTCGTCTGATCACAATATAGATCTTTAAATAAAAACAGTATTCTTTTTTCAACAAAGTCTTATTTTATAACGTAGATCTCCATCGAGATTATTTCAGGAGGTTGCCCGACACTTCAGGTGAGAAACGCGTGACAACTAAATGATCTACTGACAGCTCCCATTACCAACCCAGGACTGCAGTCTGGTTACCATGGAAACCAGCACAGAGACGTGGTCAGAGTGTGGCAGACAGACACAGTTTGCAGCATGAGCGAACGATGACCGTACGACGTTCTTTTATTATGCATGAAAATCAAGATGGAGGACCATTTCATCCATAGGACAAATTATCTTTTATATTTTTTTTATAGACCATATTGAGGTATCTCATAATTCCTTAGAAAATAGGAAAATTGAGATATCTGTCTGAAAGTAAACTGATAGAGGTTCCAATCTCAAAAAAAAGGATCAGAGAGATGCTCCATAGGCCATATTGTGGTATCCCATAATTCAGTCTGTTTATAGGATCCGATGTTAGCTGGTTCCCGTCGTTGAGCAGTTATAAACCCTTGACCCATATCCCACAATTAGAATGGTTAATCGGTTTTTACATATCTTCCAATCGGAAATCTGATGACAGAATTGGAACTTTCAGATATTTCTACATGTACATGCAAAATTATATTTACTTTCTCCAGTTAGAAAATGGAAAACAGTTTATCTGGGGACAGGCGGCCGTGGTACGGCCGGCAAGTCGGGAGCGGATCCTTTACTTTCCCGGGGCGATATTAGGGAGTTTAGTAACGTCTGGAGAGTGTATATCTATTTTGGTATGTAAAGTAGGTCTGTTGTACTGAGTGGTCTAGGATTACATGGGCAGTGTGCTGGCAGTTTAGAATGAACTCAAAACACTGGCGGAATTAGTGAATGTGATAGAAAACTCCCAAGGCCAGAGGTCGACTGGACATGGTTCAATGGCATACTCCACCGTTGCTTCTATGCCTCATATTTCCCAGGAATAGCCTGGAGAATAGGTTGGCTTTCATATACTGCTTACGATATATACGCCATGAACTTAGGTCTTTTCTCCTATACTACTGGTGTATGTCAGTGATTCTGATTTTCTGTTGAATCTCAAGGAGACACTTCAAGGATATTTAATGAACGTTGAAGGCTGACGTAGCTTGTTATGTGGATTTACTCCACCTCCGACTACTGAAGATGTTTATGTAATGATATTATATACCCATTAGCGAATGTCTCACATTTACTGAGGGCCCATACATAAAGTATATGAGGGTGGTTTGGGCCCACTAGATTCAGGTCAACTATAGACTG
Organism: Alentia gelatinosa; assembly: GCA_950022655.1. Lineage (NCBI taxonomy): Eukaryota > Metazoa > Annelida > Polychaeta > Phyllodocida > Polynoidae > Alentia > Alentia gelatinosa. The sequence goes on along the minus strand of OX465590.1, from coordinate 41,167,855 downwards.
TAGAACCGTCCGAAAGCGCTATTAACACTATATAAGGAGGTCAGGATGAAGGTCGTGGTTTGCTGTGAATGCAGTCATTGGCTACTATATTCCTTATATTGCAGTGAAGGCAGAGGGACAACTCAATGCAAATATATACGCAAACATTCCGATGATTTTTACCCCCACCCCCTACCCCCTACCCCCATCCCTATCGCTGCGTATATACTTTATGGATGGTCCCTCACCAGGAGTACAGATTCAGTTTGTCACTGAGTGATGAAAGTATATTTATACATCCCTCCGTACCAAATGACCGTCAACTCCGTCCAAGGATACGCAAAGATTCCGAAAGTGTTGACCCCCCCTCCGGTGCGTATATATCCGTTCGTCACTGAGTGTTAAAATTTTATTTATGTATCCCTCCGTACCACATGAACACTGTCATTCTGCTATTTAGTGAGTTGTAAAATGGCCTTTTTAATTATTTCCAGGTCTATAATGATGAGGAGACAGTGAGTGTGACTGAAAAACTCGGTGAATATTTCCGACCAAAAACAACTCGGAACAGATTCCATTCAGTCACACTAACCATATCTCCATAGAGTAACACGCGCGTATCTAAAGTTCAAGTGGTAATCTCCCCTCAGAAGATAAAGTAATCTAATCTCAAGTCTTATCTTCACACGATGCTTGTCGACTACTTACATATGTCGGCGGTTATTTCCTTAATGATAAATGCCTCTGACAAGAGTCACTGACCTCAAATTGCTCCAGGTTTCTGGAAATACTGCTGCTGGCAACATGATGGCCTTTCTAAGTATTAAAGGTTATTTTTCACCAAAAACAGGTGAAGTTTTGTTGAATCGGATCAATGTTGAAATGCTAAAAGTAACCGGTCCCTACTCTTTTTTTCTATTCATGAAACAAAATCAACGACAAAAGTATTCGTCCGTTTACACGACTATCTTCATGCAGGTCTTTTTACAACATGTCGATCATAATGGGAAAACAAACCTTTATGTTTCATCTGAAGAAATTAAATTAGTAGAAAGTAAAATCAAATCACTGTTAATACATTTCTCGGTAAAACGTCTCTACCTGGTGTCATTATTAGGCCACAAGATCAGATGAGAAGGTTCGGTTTGTTGACAAAAAATATACAACTAATTCGTACGAAAAGAGTCCCTTTCGTCGAGGGGTCACCCATTGGAACAGACTACCGTCGCATGTCCAAAAAGCTAGTGACAAAGAGTCCTTTAAGAAGGAATTACGACTGTTTAACAAAACACAGGTAAAGAACCAGTGAATTGTATAATATGGAACGATAACTAACACATTCATATTCATTATTTTTTCATCAATTTTCACTGATACATGTATGATTGAGTTATGAAACTGTCTCACTGGAAGAACTGTTTGTCTGAACAGAAGTGAAATAAAAATCTTTAAACCAAAAAGATTATATTGTCTATTGGTTTGTTTGTTTGGGTAGTTTAACGTCCAATTTGTTCAATTAGACTTATATATTGTCTGTACTTTTAACTGAAATAGCTTTCGATACAGACCTCTACTTTTGATATAACTGGAAGATCATTACTAATTAGAATGAACGATACCCCACAATTTCTTTTTACACCAATATGTAAAAATCACCAATATGTAAAAATCATGAGGAAATCGTGGGTTTTGTGTGTATAGGTATTTAGTTACCTTTCATATAAATCTCCATGAACTTAACATGGTGTCACTGTATGCCACGGTTATGCCTTAAAATATATATGCCACGCCTGATATAAGAAGTTAAAAAAACATCTGACAGGGTAGGAAATAATCTAAAGATCACGAAATTTCATATGATTGTTTATATGGCGTACATTGTCTGCTACAGGCATCACTCAGTTCCACTTAGTGATATCATTCCGTGAATACAACTCACGCCATAAAAACAATCATATGAAATTTCCTGACGTTTCTTGATATTTTGCTATCTTCACAAACACTTTTATTTCACACGTTTGATGGGATACAAACTCGAAATAGGCACTCACTCACTCACGCCATATAAACAAACATACGAAATTTCGTGATGTTTCTTGATATTATCCTACCCCTCATATAAATCTCCATAGACTTAACATGGTGGGCCTGTATGTCACGGTTATGCCATAAAATATTTATATTCCACTGGTGACATATGAAGTTTAAAACATATGACAATGTAGGATAAAATCTAAACATCACTCAATTTCATATAATTGTTTACATGCCATTCGTTGTCTTCTGCTACAGATATCACTCAGCTCCGCATTGTGATATCATTCCGCGAAGACAACTCACGCCATATAAACAAACATATGAAGTTTCGTGATGCTTCTTGATAACATTGATTATTTCGCGCTGCTATTATTACACAACACATGTGTGAGAAACCAGATCTGGAGGCCGCTGACAGCCCAATTTGTGTGCGGGAGTGTGGACGGGATCTGTGGACTTCAGTAACAGACGTGTATTGATGTTGTCTCACTCAGCGGTACGCGTGGTTTGTACTCACACACACCGTACCCAGACATCCCACTATCACACTGCCTGCACTGGTCTTTATCATCCACGGTATACAAAGTCCCCATTGGGAATGTATGAAGACTCAGTAAACCACTATTGAGAATATATGGGGACTCAGTAAAGCACTACCCATTGTTTATTATCCATGGTATACAAAGTACCCATTGAGAATGTATGGGGACTCAGTAAACCACGATCCATTGTTTATTATCCATGGTATACAAAGTACCCATTGAGAATGTATGGGGACTCAGTAAAGCACTACCCATTGTTTATTATCCATGGTATACAAAGTACCCATTGAGAATGTATGGGGACTCAGTAAAGCACTACCCATTGTTTATTATCCATGGTATACAAAGTACCCATTGAGAGTGTATGGGGACTCAGTAAAGCACTACCCATTATTTATTATACATGCTATACGAAGTACTCATTCAGAAGGTATATGGACTAAGTAAACCACGACCAATTATTTACAAACTGACAGATACCATAACAATGGTATAGAGACTCAAATTCGTGGTATATGGCCTCAAAGCCGTAGTATACAGGAAAAAAGTCCCTTTGTGCTATAAAGCAAAAAAAAATTAGTCCCTTTTGATATAGCAATTACTGGGTTTGATTTGTTGGAGAAGATGGATAATAGATGCAACAATCGAGGTTGACGTCTTAATAAACTCGCTAATGCTCGTGTATTGCTACGCGTCAACTCCTCGTGGTTTACAGCCGCCTGTGTAGAAAACCATCGATTCTTGTCTATGTACTCACACAAACTGTACCCAAAGGCACCACTCTCACACTGGCCTTTTCTACAGCCATCTCCAAAAGCAATACATAAACCACATTTTTTTCTGCATCTTATTTCAAAGTCAACATTAATCCAGATAAAAACTTCCCTGAGACGGTGTGGTGTGTGAGTGAGTGCGACACCATCACACATATCTCGTCACGGCCAGGTTGCCATGGTAACCGGTCTCCCCGTCTCGCCTTCTTCTCATCCCATGTCTATATTTAGACACACACCGACAAAAGTCGTCTGGAGCCGGTCGCCATGGTAACCGCCCGGTGTGATTTGGCCCACGCTTCGTCTGCTCGGCGGGTTGCGCGCAGGGAGGTCGCAGGAGGAACTCTCCTGAGATGGAGGCGGTTAAATCGGCTTTGTCGTCGCGAGCTTGTTGCCGGCGCGTCCTTTGGTTTTGTCCCTGATCACGCCGGACTCATGAATAAAGCACAAACGCCCATGAATTCCGCTGGGTCCGCAAGATTCCACTTGTTCCATTCCGATAGTTATCTCACGCTGGTATTTTTTTTTCTCCATAGACTTAAAGTGAGGAACTCATACTCCACGGATGTGAAGGTAGTGTACCCAATACTCAATGGCTAATTGGGTGATTTATTTTAGTGAATAATAATGTTATAGGCCCCTAAGTTAGAATCAGAAACCCACTCTATGAAAATAACTTGGCCCGTACTCCACCTCGTTTGGCCACTACGTAATTCACTCAGCTTCGCTTCGTAGATTACTCCGCAATTATATGTGTCATAACGAAGAAATTTGGTGATTTCTACGATTTGTTGACATCGTTTCATGGTCTGAACTGAGGCTATTACATAAGCATATGATCTGAAACTGCAAGAGTAGTGTGGTTTTTTTCAAAGGAACGGCTTAAGAAGTATTCACCATATCCCAGCATATTGAATACTTTCAGAAATGAACGTCCAAATTCGCCATAGGCTGAGCATAACGTAGGTGCTCTGCCAAGATGGCCGCCCCCATGGATGGAAGTTGGTTCGAAGCGCCACCTACTTCAAGGTTGACTCGGCGAATTTACAACACTCGGACGTTTACTAGATTGGCCACCCACCCCTGTCTGCGCTGAGCTACGATTTAGGGGTCGGCATGGTTAAACCCTGGTCGTGTCCACGAATAATTCTCACTCTCAGACCAAGTTGGTTTTTTTATACTGGGTTCTGAGCAAAGAAATACTTATCAGGAAATATTCACAGCTCATCAAAATTGATAATGAAGTCTACCTTTATGGTTATTTTATTCAAAATACAAACAAAATAATATAAATAAGAATATGTAAAAATGGCTGCAAGAGTGAGAAATATCTCACTCTCCAAGCATAGGTCCAGGTCACATGAAACATCTGCTGGGAGAGTAACATAAACAGACAGGGAATGGGTAAAGGTGGCCGTGTATTAAACCCAACCAGAGCTAACGTAGTGCAGCTCTGGTGGCCAGTGTAGGACGTTTACGGGCAGTGATCTGGGCCCTGCAGCGACTTTAGCGCCACCTGTGATGTGTCCATCACATTAGGCGCTCATTTGCTGTGCAGTTTGCGCGTCTGTTAGTGACAGGGACAGACGCCATGACGCCACCCCGCGTCTCTAAACCTCACACGGCGTCCGATAAATACACCACAGGCATGTTTCTCATCACGGACGGCATAATCATAGAGCTCAGACTGAGCAAGAACTTTAGCAATTAACACCACAGGGCTACTACCTGCTGCTGTGACATGCAGTTATTATATAGAACGTCCTAACCATGCTGTACAAGTCACAGAACGAGATGACAATTTACGGTTTGTACAGAACGAGGCATTTACGCCGAATTCGGTACAAACCGTAAATTGTCATCGAGTTCTGTGACTTGTACAAGCATGGTTGGACGTTATATATTTACTATATACCCGAAATTTAAAAAAAAAATCATTAATTTCGTTTGTCTTAACAACCAATATCTAATAAATGTGTATGGCAAGGTGGTCCGTACTTTAGTGTACGGACCAGTGGTCCGTACAGTATTTTTACGTTATATGTCAAAACGGTACGTATTTACAGTAAATACGGCATGGGTATATAGTAACACACTATTCTCTTTGGAAAAAGTTGTTGATGATTTACAATTGTATCTCTTTTGAGAACCAGGGACCCGTTTGATAATCTAGGATCGTACATTTAGACCCTTTTCTGTGTGCCACAGAGACCCAGGGACGATGTGGGTTAACTTTATATTACACTTATGGACGACCTTATGGACGGCTGATATTGGATTAGTGGTTGATATCGGCCTAGCGAACAGACTTAAATACTATCAAACACTAAACCCTGTGCTAGGTATAGAAAAGGGTCTTCATGTACGATCCCAGATTATTAAACGAGCCCCAGGTTCCTCCTATGGGAAATAAAGACACACTCTCTCGTCCCTATAACGATATCAGGAGACTTTTTTCATATTTGATTTTGGTTCGTAATCTCCATCTTATTTCTATGAAACATGTCCACAGTGCCGCTGGTCATATTCAGTTCCCCAGTATGCCGATGTCTCGTCGTCCATACTATACATTCCCATGTTTTGCCGACTGTGGCAATCAACATCTCTCAGGAATTCTCAGAGTGCTTCAGTCTTGTAGGCATTTGTGGTGCGTACAGCAAAAACTGGCCACAGTGGTGCGCTTGCCGTTTATAGTCTGAGTCAGCAGATTAGTCAGACTGACGCAGTATCACCAAGACCGGGATATCGTTTGTCAAGGTCGCATCGGCTTCAGCAAGAGATGCATTTCACCACGTTATCAAAACAAGACCAAGATACAGGAATAGAGAGGAGGAGGCAATATGAGAGATGAGGAAGGTAGATGTATAGGGGGGATGGGGCAAGCTGTTACGAAGACAGATGTATATGGGGGATGGGGCAACATGTTACGAAGACAGACATGTACAGGGGATGAGACAGACATATACAGGGGATGGGGCAATATGTTACAAAGACAGATGTATACAGGGCATGGGGCAGATAGACATATAGGGGGGATGGGGCAATATTTTACGAAGATAGACATATAGGGGGGGTGGGGCAATATGTTACGAAGATAGACATATAGGGGGGATGGGGCAAGATCTTACAAAGACAGACATATACAGTGGATTAGGAAAGATGTTACTAAGACAGTCATATACGGCGGATGGGGCAAGATATGACAAAGACAGACATAAACAGGGAATGGGGCAATATGTTATGAAGATAGACGTCTATGGGGATGTGGCAATTTATTAAAAAGACAGACTTGTACAGGGGATGGAGCGATATGTTAGGAAGCCGCACATATATGGGTGATGTATTTTTACACAAAGGGTCAAGGGGCGTGTGTCAAGCTGATTGTCAACAAAAAGCTAAGCGGATGGTGAGAAGCCGGTTGGCGGCAGGACGTCAGGCTGCGACACCTCAGACTGGAAACTGGAGACTGGTGTATACCACAGACGTCAGCAGCACATGGCGGGCTTCCTGGAGCGGTCACCGGTGTACCGTGATAAGCAGATTACTGCGCCGTGAGCGAGCCGCACCAGGCGCACCGCGAGCAGGTCGCTGTGAGCAGGTCGCTGTGAGCAGCTCGCCGTGATGGCTAGTTCAGACTGCGTTTTTATGGCCAGTTCACACTGTGTTTTTATGGCCAGTTCACATTGTGTTTTTATGGCCAGTTCACATTGTGCGTTTTTATGGCCAGTTCACACTGTACGCTTTTAAGGCTAGTTCACACTGTGCGTTTTTATGGTAAAGGTATGCCCAGTCTGAAACCGGGCATATGGCAGTTCACACTGTGCATTTCTATGGCCAGTACACACTGTGCGTTTTTATGGCCAGTTCACAGTGTGCGTTTTTATGGCCAGTTCACACTGCGTTTTTATGGCCAGTTCACACTGTGCATCTTTATGGAAAATAGGTACGCCCAGTCTGAGACCTGGCATATGGCAGTTCACACTGTGCATTTCTATGGCCAGTTCACAGTATGCGTTTTTATGGCCAGTTCACACTGTGCATCTTAATGGAAAATAGGTACGCCCAGTCTGAGACCTGGCATATGGCAGTTCACACTGTGCATTTCTATGGCCAGTTCACACTGTACGCTTTTAAGGCTAGTTCACACTGTGCGTTTTTATGGTAAAGGTATGCCCAGTCTGAAACCGGGCATATGGCAGTTCACACTGTGCATTTCTATGGCCAGTTCACACGGTGCCTTTTTATTGCCAGTACACACTGTGCGTTTTTATGGCCAGTTCACAGTATGCGTTTTTATGGCCAGTTCACACTGTGCGTCTTTATGGAAAATAGGTACGCCCTGTCTGAGACCGGGCATATGGCAGTTCACACTGTGCATTTCTATGGCCAGTTCACAGTATGCGTTTTTATGGCCAGTTCACACTGTGCGTTTTTATGGCCAGTTCACACTGCGTTTTTATGGCCAGTTCACACTGTGCATCTTTATGGAAAATAGGTACGCCCAGTCTGAGACCTGGCATATGGCAGTTCACACTGTGCATTTCTATGGCCAGTTCACAGTATGCGTTTTTATGGCCAGTTGACACTGTGCGTCTTTATGCAAAATAGGTACGCCCAGTCTGAGACCGGGCATATGGCAGTTCACACTGTGCATTTCTATGGCCAGTTCACAGTATGCGTTTTTATGGCCAGTTCACAGTGGGCGTTTTTATGGCCAGTTCACAGTGTGCGCTTTTAATGCCAGTTTATACTGTGCGTTTTTATGGAACATAGGTACGCCCAGTCTGAGACCGGGCATATAGCAGTTCACACTGTACATTTTTAGGGCCAGTTCACACTGCATCGAGGCCAGTTCACACTCTGCGTCTTTATGGAAAATAGGTACGCCCAGTCTGAGACCGGGCATATGGCAGTTTACACTGTGCATTTTTAAGGCCAGTTCACACTACGTTTTTGAAGCCAGTTCACACTGCATATTTTTAAGGCCAGTTCACACTCTGCGTTTTTCACGCAGTCATGCTCAGACGCAAGCGTTTTATATTTGGTACCGGTAGTCTGAGACTGGTCTTACCGATGTACCTAAAAATACAATCGCTCCATTCACAAGTGTGGGAACCAGTGACGAAAAGGAAATAATGTCCTGTATGAATATTGATTTGTAGATAGCAAAGTGAGTTTAAAATGATTTCCATGACATTATATGGAAATAGGTCTCTTGTCTGCCGGGTCGTACCAGGCATGAGTAGAAAGAACAACACCTGAAAGATGTCTCATCTACCTGATACACAGCCGCCATTCAAATTATTTGGTAGAAATTGTTTTTATTCCATGTGGATAATAGAAATTTCAAAATGAAAAGATACTGTTACTACTCTAAAATTGGCACGTAGCCAACAATATCCTGTCATCTTCTCGTGTTTTTCATCTTTCTTGTGTGTCGGGAAAATATCTTTTCATCATCATAATTACAAGATTAAAAGGAGTGGCAGACGTGTGAAGAATTTCTCTGTTTGGCTGTTACTGAAATGGCCCACTAAAAATGAATGGCAGGACATTGTAAAACAATAAAGTTTTTACATAAACCTCAGTAATAAAAGTCCCATGGGATGTCTGGGCGTAAACAACACGGCTGGGGATCCGACTGAGAGCCCGAACAGGTGATCCCTGGATGAAATTAGTAATCTGGTCAACCTCTGACCTTGAGATTTAATCTGGTCTCTCCTCATCTCTCAGACTCTGCCCTTGAAGTTAGTTATGGTCAGTCATCTCTCAAACTCTGCCCTTGAAATCAGTCATAGTTTTTTATCTCTCATATTCTGCCTTTGAACTTAGTTATGGTCTGTTCTTTTTGGGGTTTTTTTTAAACGTTTATTTATACTGGAAAACGTACTCAGTCGAATACTGGTTTCAATGTACGTCCAGTTTCTAGAAATTCATACATTCCTTCTACATTCACTTGTTTGGTATGATAGCAGTTTAGCAACGTATGTACAAGCATGTTATTCTAATTGAACATCAACAGTCGGTCGGGGAGTGCACACAACAAACGCGAGGCCAAAGCTAAATAGTTAAGTTCAGTACATAATAATTTCTTGCAAAATTAAGACAAATAGCACTTTATAAATAACAATTATAAATGAAGGAAAGGGATATGGATTCCTCATTATTAAACCTGACTTTATATCTCCCACTGTGCCCTTGAAGTTAGTAATGGTCTGTTATCTTTCACACTCTGCCCTTGAAATTAGTTATGGTCTCTTATCTGTCAGACTCTGCCCTTGAAATTAGTCATGGTCTGTCATTTTTCACACTCTGCCCTTGAGATTTAATTTGGTCCCTTCTCGTCTCTCACTCTCTGCCCTTGAAATTAGTTATGATATGTCATCTCTCACACTTTGCCCTTGAGATTATATACTTAGTCTGTTCCAATCTCTCATACTCCGCACTTGAGTTTAAATATAGCCTTTGCTAATCCATCATGATTTGCCCTTGACATTTAACATGGTCTGCTCTCTCTTCTTGTTTTCGTCCAACAAAATTTGTAATGAAAGTGGCTGAGATCAGTTCTAATATTGCCCATTTAGCAAGTATCAAATATCATTCCCAATAGAAAGACATTGATGAATATTTGGTCTTTATCCCTGTCCGCCAATGAGTTCGGAGCACACAGTATTATGAATGAGGCGATAGCCGAGTGAATATTCTGACGTACACCAAACGAGATGGTGAATGGGGACACACAAACCAAACACGAATATGCTTCTGATTCTATCTTTCCTTGGAAATATTTATCTGTTTATCATTGACTATGAGCTACCGTACTCGCAAGCCTGTTGAGTACGAGTTCCTAGTGTTAACCCTATGAACGTTTATACCAATCTAAGAAAAATTCTCAAACTTATCTTGAAGCAGTGTGGGCTTACACCTAGACTGGCTCCAGTCCCTACATCCTATGGACTACCCTTCTTCTCTGGGATACATGATTCATGGGCCAGTCAGAGAAGGATACATACTATAAGGAACTTTATTCTGATTGTGTTTTAATCATTTAATGAATGTTCATTTATCAAAGACCTGAGCAAGTCTAACTTATACCCTACCCCCACCCATCCCTCACCCATCCCTCCAGTATTTCTGTACATTAACCCATCATCATTCCCAATACTAAAACAAAGACGAAGGTGGAAATAGTGAGGAGGCTATTAGCAGTGTGCCCCTTCCCTGCAATATCCATAGTCCAAATAGCATCGACAGAGCTGTAAGCCTGGGAGTGCTGAGAATCGATACACACCGGTCGCACCTTAAGCCCCTCCGCCAAACAAAGCCACTGGGGTTAACTGCGATAGACCATGTCCACACAGCAGTTGGCGACACCTTCACAAATCAATCGGCATCGTCAAAATGCAGTGCCTGGTAGCGGCAGAGATGTTATGTATATTGATGAAAATGCAAAAAATCATCGCCAATTTATTTTTCAAATATGGAAAGGTTTGGCTTTATTTATATATTTCATAGATTATTCATTATAACTATATTACTTGTTTCTATAGTACACTTTCTACTATGGTAGAAACCAGCACGATTGCTGTACACTTAGATGCACGATGTCTTAAGATACTGAGACTCCCACACTCTACTGCTCGTTTTCTTTTCTTCTATTGCCCCTCATTCTGAATTCAGGATCTGCCCGTGTATTTGGGTAGCTCAACGTCCACTACGTTCTGTGAGACTTGTGGATTCAAGATGGCCGCAGGCGGTGCCTAACCTGGCCGCTGTCTACGTCACTGCACACACACACACAGTGAGCTCAAGGACAAAGCGCCGTGAGTTACACACGAGCAGCTCCGGAGGCTGACCCAGATCCACCAGGCACGGTCAGAGCCGCTCCGAGCAGCTCCGAGCTGTTCCAAACAACTCCGAGCTGCTCCGAACTGCTAGATGCTGCTCCGAGCACCTCCGAGCCGTCCCGAGATGCTCCGAGATGCTCCGAGCTACTCCGTTCTGCCCCGAGCTGCTCCGAGCTGCTCCGAACTACTCCGAGCAACTCCGAACTACTCCGAGCCGGTCCAAACTGCTCCGAGCAATCCCGAGCTTCTCCGAGCAGCTCCAAGCCGCTCCAAGCTACTCTGAGCAGCTCCGAGCGGCTCCGAGATATTTCAAGATGCTCCGAGCTACTCCGAACTGCTCCGAGCTACTCCGCTCCGTTCCGAGCTACTCCTACCCGCTCCGAGCTGCTCCAAGTTGCTCTGAGCTGCCCCGAGCAGAACGGTGGCCGGCGGACCGGCAGCGTGAAGCACGTCAATAACACCTCATCAGCGATTCAATATCGGCATGCTGGATCACCGGCTTACTAAGACGCTGCATTGATTGGCTGCGTACGCATTACCTGATACCGGTTTATACCGATTTACCTGCCCGTTGGCCTGCCCACCTCACAACTAACCCTCTTTCTTCTCCTTCACCCTGTTTGCCTCCTCTTGGCGACTTGGGGTGGGGAGTTAGCTCAGTGGTTAGAGCACCGGACTTGTAACCCCAAGGTTGTAAGACTTTGTGGGTTCAAGTCCCAGCAGTGGTAGATTTACCATGTCTATGTGGTGTAGGAAGTAAAAGACCCTCACCTTGATAAATGTGCAGGGGTGAGATTTCTACATGAATTCATCACATAGATTTGATCACCACCCAAGTGGTGTAAAAGAACCTTGAGAAAGTCTGGAAAGGACCTATAATGGTTAAGTTGACGTTAAATCAAACCACCCAACCACCCAACCAACTCTATGGTCTATATCCTGTGTGTCGTTCATTCTTTTAGTCTGTACAGGGGTGAGATAGATACAGAAAACGACTCGTTTTGGTCAAAGTTGTTGTTCTCCAACTCGTTTGAATGCTACGTGAGAAGAGAAGGCGAAGAGTGGCTGCAGTGGGACTCGAACCCACAAAGTCCCACAACCTTGGGATTACAAGTCCAGTGCCCTAACCACTGAGCTAACTCCCCACCCCCAGACCATAGAGAACGGACTGCAATACCCGTAGGGGCATGAGGATGATTTCCCAATGTTGAGTCTATGGGACAAAATAACCAGGGGTGAGACAACAATCAATCACTCAAATTGTAACCACATGCTCCAAACCATCTCAAATTGATTTAATCTCACGGCCCTATTTGAATTGCACTGACCTACTTAGGAAATGCTGGCAGTGACTTGCACAAGGATCACAGGAGTTGAAGGGAAAAAAAAGAGTAAAAAATGTGCTTGGAGCATATATTCTCTGCTTCACTTTCACTAAGATGTCAAGAGATATACCAGCACACTTTGATCGAATCCAGCTCGAATTCCTTATGTAATTCATGAAATACTTATATTTGGAGGTATATGATACAATAAAAATGTATTACCTTACTGGTACATACTCACATACCTTGTTTCTCTTGATAAAAATATTTTTATCGAAAGAAACGCAGTATGTGAGTATGTACCAGTAAGGTATATACATTTTATTTTATTATTCACCAGCTTCTTGCTACGGAGACAGAAAGCAGTAGTTGAGTCACCAGTGATTGCACCACTCGGAACAGTCAGTGACCACTTCTTTTTTTTTCAACATATTCCTCCATTGACTACATAATAAGATACATGTCAATATTTTCAGTATCATGTGGGATATAAGTCAATAAAGACGACTCTGGCATCAGCTATTGTGTTGTATAGCTGCATTTCATTGCCGAGACCTTTAACTTTGGGTAATCAATATCGTATTAAATACCAGAGGTCTTTTCCACAGGGACCTGCCCCTATCTCTCCTTCCATATCTCGTCCTCAAATGCTCTCTTTCCGTTCTCACAAGACAATTAATTCCCCACCTGCCAAGGACACATTTGGCCATCATCCAAGGTCACAGGTGTCAATTATACTTAGGTTACCTCGCACTTCCTACTTCCCCCCGGATATAAACAGTGACCCCCTCCTGTGTACGAGAGACAATGTGACGTGCCTCCGGCAGTGCTGTCACAGCGACTGGCCCACTCTCCCAGCAGATGTTTCGCCACTCTCCTAGCAGAGATCTTGCACTCTACTTCCTGTGGCCGCTTATATCTCTGCCCCAACCTGCCTGGTTGGGCCTAAATCTGGCCCATACACCAGTTTTAAGATATCATTATTTCTGATCTCTTTGAGTAATCTTTTGTGGTTATTTTACTGCGGAAAAAGTACAAACATGGATTTAACAACATTTTCTCTAGGTGGTGGACACCCTATGTGACAGGGTTTAGACGGGTGTTTGTATACAAAGGCACCATGCGCTCTTTTGATGGTGCATTATCTTTAACTTTGGATGCCCACTATCCCAGTGTACAACTGAAGAACAAATATGTTTCCATGCATAGGGAATAGCTGAATTTTGATTTTTTTTCAGTGGAGTGACAGCTTCTTTCAAAGTGGTCATACTCTTAGCAGTCTGTTTACAAACAGACTTGGTATGTAGTGCCGTTTCCTGTTCCACTCTGACGTCACTGGGTTGAGGCAGAGATTAGTAAGCCCTGGTGGCAAAAAAGAACTGCTGGGAGAGTGACCTTTCGCAGCGCTTCAGATTCAAAACAGGGTAACTACTGTCAAAAGTTATGAAACTCAAACATTCTATGAGTTTGGAAATATGAGAATTGTTAAATGAGTTTCATACACAATCCAGCTGTCGTTTTTCAGCTTTAAACCACTTTATAATGTGAATCCACATTTGATTATACTACCCTTTCGATTGAGCACATGTGATATGTTGACACACAAAACCCTGCAACAAGTCGGGTGCTTTCCTACTGAAGAAAGTAATCCCTAAGGTTGTGTCTGATTTGACATAACAAATAACAGAAATGAGTGTGTCTCATTTACCATATAGATATGTGCATCTCATCTACAAGAAGAACACAAAATACTCCCTAAAGTGAAGTTGGGATATTTGAAAATTTGGCGGATGGGACAGATTGTGTCCCAAACAGGCAGGTCGGTGCAGAGATCCAAGTAGCCGCAGGAAGTAGTCTCTTTACGACCGCTTGTGGCGCACGTGGCATGCTAACAAGTGCCAGACTGCCCTGCGCGCCTCCAAGTGTCCGTGAAAGAGACTACCACAGGCAGTAGAGCGCAGGATCTCTGCTAGGAGAGTGGGATTGCCCACGTACACACACACACACACACACACCAGCTGGAGGTAGGGTTCGCGAGATTCGGTCACTGGCGGCACAGATTGATAATTCATAATTGATTGTGCCGCTACTGGAACACTCCTGGCATCCCAACCTGCCAGTAATCAGCGACCCTCACTGGAGCGCGTGACGTCATCAGGCGTCCCCATAGTGACCATCAGAGACCAACGAGTGACCACGAGGTGGAAACATTAAATCTGTTGTCATGACAACACAGGGACCTGTATCGTCAAGTCTGGAGGATAGAAACAGCTCTGATTTTACATGCTAAATAGTTGCGCCAAGCAACAAGACTCTTAAAGTTGCGGCTAGGGAATGAATGTTTTTAGCATGTGTATCGGGACCCATTGGGATGCCTCACCAAATTAAATCAATCATCATCCACCCACTATTCACCCTGTTGTATGTTCATACCAGATCTCTGTTTATCTTGCTCTCCTACAATTCATGGAAGAACTGTCTCGCTTTGACAGAATGAATCCTACCCTTGCTAGTGCTACTCCCCACCCATTGTACTAAGCCGCTCTATGCCTAACTACGACGTCAAATATTGACTGCATTGATTTACTAACTAATCTTGTTTCAGCAACAATCGCCATAATTACCTGGACAACCTGCAGACAGATCTTCATTCTAAGAAGAGGATTCACTCATTCAACCCGTATCTGACGCCTAGTTGCTCAATTCGTTGGGGCCTTCCACAAATTATGTACGCAGAATTTCCGATATTTTTTACCAGACCACGTAAACACAATTGGGTACTGTCTTTCAGGACAGATTCTGGCCTAGTGGAGCATGGCATTAAAACACAGCGACGGTCACAGGCTGTGATCTGACCAGCGATTTGGTAAAACAAACAGACAGTCACACGCTATGATCTGACCAGCGATATGGTAAAACAAACAGACAGTCACACGCTATGATCTGACCAGCGATATGGTAAAACAAACAGACAGTCACACGCTATGATCTGACCAGCGATATGGTAAAACACAGACACAGTCACACGCTATGGTAAAACACACAGTCATGGCCTGAGATCTGACTATCAATACGGTAAAACAAACAGACAGTCACACGTTATGATCTGACCAGCGATATGGTAAAACACAGTCATGGGCTGTGATCTCACCATCGATACGGTAAAACACAGAGACAGTCACACGCTGTGATCTGGCCATTGGTATGGTAAAATACACAGTCATGGGCTGATCTGACCATCGATATGGTAAAACACAGAGACAGTCACACGCTGTGATCTGACCAGCGATATGGTAAAATACACAGTCATGGCCTGAGATCTGACCATCGATATGGTAAAACACAGAGACAGTCACACGCTGTGATCTGACCAGCGATATGGTAAAACACAGAGACAGTCACACGCTGTGATCTGACCAGCGATATGGTAAAACACATAGTCATGGGCTGTGATCTGACCATCGATATGGTAAAACACAGAAACAGTCACACGCTCTGATCTGACCAGCGATATGGTAAAACACAAAAGACAGTCACAGGCTCTGATCTGACCAGCGATATGGTAAAACACATAGTCATGGGCTGTGATCTGACCATCGATATGGTAAAACACAGAAACAGTCACACACTGTGATCTGACCATCGATATGGTAAAACACAGAGACAGTCACATGCTATGATCTGACCATCGATATGGTAAAACACAGAAACAGTCACACGCTGTGATCTGACCAGCGATATGGTAAAACACAAGAGACAGTCACACGCTGTGATCTGACCAGGGGTATGGTAAAACACAAGAGACAGTCACACGCTGTGATTTGACCAGGGGTATGGTAAAACACAAGAGACAGTCACACGCTGTGATTTGACCAGGGGTATGGTAAAACACAAGAGAGAGTCACACGCTGTGATCTGGCCATTGGCATGGTAAAACACACAGAGATGCCCATTCGCTTGGTCTCAGAGTGATGGGTCGTAACAAGGTCCCGCCAGCTCACGTACAGACGGGGGCGGGGAAAGATGGCGCACACTGACAAATACGGCCGGTAGGTGTGCTGAGACTGGTGAGTCACCACTGCGGGGGCGGGGGAGGGCGTGCGGGGGAGATACGGCAATGTGCGGGCAGGGAGGAAAGTAGGAGCTGGGGGGAAATCGGGGATTATAATCAGTATAAAAAAGGAATTTGTAGCATGATGTTAACGGTAATTTGTTTGTTTGTTTGTTGAGGTAGTTTAATGCCCAATGTGTTCTATTAGTGACGGTTACTTATTGATATATGGATATATGGAGGTTCTGATGCTTGAAAGTAGAACTGTAGTATGAAGTCATATTTGGAATGTTTAAACCGGAATGTTTGGTTTGTGTTACTCTCTGTTCAGTGACGTCATTGGTTGAAAATCCTGTACTTTGTACATGAATCCTACTTACGTCAATAAAGAATTTTTTTTTAAATTAGACTTAGTCTTAACAGTGATGGTTTACCATGGGGGCAGCCAGCAAACCGCCAACGATGGGACATATACCGCATTGCATCACTGGACGTTGTTGCTGTATAAATATTGTCGAATTTCATCATTTTCTAGAGAGAGGGGATGTTACAAATTATAAGATTCGGATATCCGTCAATTTTCGGCAAACTTGCAACTCTGTATGGGGTCAGGAGTCTTTTTATATTTTAGTTTGTTTCTACCAGGGATGCCAGTTCGTGTCAGGGAAAAAAGTGGAAATATTTTTCATGTGGATTTTTCTGCATCAGAAAGACCAGGAAAACATGGATAATATGCCCTTGTCGGCCATGGCATGGGGCTGAGGGTCTGTGGGGAGGTTCAACCATTGTTTTAGTGGTGTAAATGAGGTTAAATCAATATTATCTTTGTTTGACGCAAGGAAAGGTAATTACATATACTGGATATGATAAGTGGAATTCCACGGAAAAATAGAAAACTGACTCTCTGTTCTACAGGACTGCATCAGGTTAGGATTACAAACAGCAGGCAATCAGCTCACAATCCTGCCGATGATTAGTTTGTAAATTCAAAACCCTGCGGAGAAGTAAGGGGGAGGCATTGATGTAGCAGAGTAGTGCAGGTAAATATTGACCTGCTTTAAAATCGGTGCAATACAAAATAACGAATTATGTTAGCTTTTACTGCGTCTTAGATGGAAAAAAAATCATTTCCGTATGTCCTTTACTGCGTCTTACCTAATTATTCAACTTGGCCATTTCGATATTTCTGTACGATACTGCGAAGTATCATAAACCTGAATGTGTATGAACGAGGCTTAGCTGTCGAAATAGATCCTACTCCTAAAGAAAAAGAAGTATCATAAACCTACCTAATCTAACAATAAGGAAAAAATATATAAGTTTGCTAAAAAAAATATATATAAAAAAATAGAGCAACATTCATCAAATCTTCCCAGAATGTAGATATCACATCATATTTCGTATTTCTATTTATCAGAAATAAAACATATGGGAAAAGGCATCGCATCACATGATTACAAACTCGAAAAAAAAACAGTACCCTACATTATCAAGAGAAGAAAGGCAGACTTTGAACATATGCAATATACAACGCAATCATTTGTATCCCCAATAACAATGGCCACAGGAGCGATATATTCCAGGACTCGCTCCTACAGTGAGGTCGCTAACAGGTCGCTAACAGTGGGCTCAACCTGTACTATCGATTTCAATCAGGCTCCGTTGGTGCAGCAGTGCGTCGCCGAGTCCCTCAGCTCAGTGTCTTGGGAAATGGTGAGGTGGGCGTGTGGGAGGGTGAGCAAGTCAATACGTCCTATTCATATCCAGCCACAAATATAGAAATAATACCCACTATTCTTAGGCACTCTCCAAACAGGATCTCCGTTAGCCGATAAGTGTATAGCAGGCGCACACAGAAACTCTAGGTTCATTGTGAGGTTTCATACTGAACTTGGAGCTGGTAACATTCTCCATAGTTTTTTTTTTTACATATTTCAATGTAATGCTGCAAGAGTAAATATTCTAGTTTTAACATGACATGGCAAAAACACCTCTATGGCAAGCCGATGCTACCTTGAATATGACAACTTTCGGTCAGTTTATAAACTATGTTGCTACAGTGGGATCCAATCGTCACTCTCCAAACACAGTGTGGTTTGGGTTTAGTGTATTTCCAAGCATATTTCTTGCTGGTAGCCTAATGAATATATATTGTATATCAGGGGGGTTGGGTGGTCAAGGTTTCATCCGATTAGGACTCATCAGGCATCTTAATTTATGGTTGAGATAAGACATGTCAATGTCATCTTTTCAGGAGACAGGATTTTCTCCTGAGCCTTTCGCAATTCATCAAAGTTGATGAAAAGGAAAGATTAGGAGACAATTACAACCAACTCAAGTACAAATGTTTATTGTGCTGGGGTTGTAGGGTTCACAATAAGCTGTAACCAATAATTCATAAGGAAGTATGATTGTGATAAGTTTTGTCAGTGATTCGGTACATGACCTACAGCACAGCATCCTACCTGGGATCCCTTGAGGCAACCAAATATTCTACAAACAAGAGTCTAGTTTGAGCTAACTCCTATTTACGACCCTGTTTCTACAGATTTACTGCTCCAGTATCCTCCCTGGGACCCTAGACTCACCACTCTAACATTAGAGAACCTCTTAAACCCAAACGACTCACATACTATGATAAATGGCGATATCCACCATGATTGACAATGCCTTCTCAGTCCATTGTCTGTCTTCCACTGACAACATGAACCAGGTTTAGCATAGGCTGATAAACCCTTACTTACCTGAAGTTGGCAGGAGGCTACAAATTCTGTATTGACTTAACTATGTATTAGTGCTTTAAGTGATGCTACTCGAGTAAGCCATGTTGCCATACTGAATGTAAGCCTACTCGGTAGGCAATCAAAGGCAGAGGAGCCATTACGCTGGAGCGGCGGGAAGATAGGAAATTGTCTTTATTTCATACGGCTAAACTCCAGGATAAATAAAAACCTAAAAAAAACAAAAAACCATTGATACGGCCCAAGAACCAAACAACAAGCGCAGACTGATGATGCAGTATCCTACTTTATCATTCTACCAGAAATAGCCCTTGTTCTCCACAGGGCAAAACACCATGAATTATACCTACATCAATGCAACGCATGCAACAAAGTCCCCAAAGGACTACAACTAAAAGTAGCAGCACATATATCTGAACAGGATCATATGTAGAGAATGACTCACAGACCGCTTACTGACTCTTGGTCACAAATTGCTACAAATGACTCACAGCTAAATTAACCTCAACAAATATCTGTATATGTTAACCTTGATAAAGGGCAACAATCCCCGAAACGTTGGTTCAAAAATTAATGCCATAAAGCTTAATTGACTGTCTCTTGATGGTACTTTCGACCTACTTATTCAAAAATAAAAAGAAATTCGTTTAAATATTCTATGTTTAAAGGAAAACTTAGATATCCAACACCAACGATTGTGTATGTTCAGTGGGAGATCTTTGTAATCAATAGAATGCATACTCTACACTTGGGGGGAGATTTTTGTAATAAATATGAAATTATCTTATGGCTGGAGGAAGATTTATGAAACCAATATACAACTTGGTTTATGATAATATGAAGAGAACCAACATGGAGAATTTCTCTCGAAATGGAGATCTACATAATAAGCACAGATACTGTTTCGTGTTTATAGGGAGATTCATTTATCCAATTCAATAGTAGAATTTACATATCCAATAAGAATTAACTCTTCTAGATGATTATAGCGAAATGTACATCTCTGTAAATCATTATTCTATGATAAATATCAGGCAAAATGGAATATTCATGTATATATAATTCTCTCTGCTGGGAAGGAAATTTCCGCTGGTTTCCGGGACACGGCACGGTAAGTGACTGTGACGTAGGAAGCACCAGCGGAGCGGCGCCATTTTGGTTTGACGGGTACCGGGGTAATGGTCATTGACGGGCGGGTCTCCCTCCCTGCGCCGGGGTGATACGAGCAGGCACAGCCACCTCGCCCCGTATCACCCGACCCTACCACCCACTCAGCATCCCACCCGCATCCATTACTCATATTAACAAGACTGGGCCGGGGTTCGGATGCACAAGGAGCACGTGAACGGCAACTGCATGAAAAGAGATACATTATGCACTGTAGATGGAAACTGTCTACCTCAGAAATCCCAATTGGGCGCCCGTAAGGGGACTTTCTGAAAGGTTTTTTTGTTCGAAAAAATTGAATACTGACATAAAATACAAGTATATTCCCAATACAACCTGGACCTCCTGGTAAATCTAGAGATGTGATTTCTTAATTATCTTTTATTCATATTTCTTTTGTTATTGCACAGTGACAGATCACCTGGTTCGATGTTATTATGCAGTGACTGAATCACCTGTTTTGAGGTCATTGCCCAGTGATGGATCACTTGTTTGAAGGTTATTGCCCAGTGACTTGATCACCTGTTTCGAGTTTATTGCAGAGTGATGGATCACCTGTTTGAAGGTTATTGCATGATGACGGATCACCTGTTTCGAGGTTACTGCAGAGTGATGGATCACCTGTTTTGAGGTTGATTGCACAGTGACGGATCACCTGTTTGGAGGTTACTGTACAGTAAATGGATCACCTGTTCAGAGGTTATTGTGCAGTGACCAGATAACCTGTTTGTAGGTTATTACAGAGTGGCAGATCACCTGTTTGTAGGTTATTGCAGAGTGGCAGATCACCTGTTTGTAGGTTATTGCATGATGACAGATCACCTGTTTGGAGGTTACTGCGCAGTGACAGATCACCTGTTTGGAGGTTACTACACAGTGACAGATCACCTGTTTGTAGATTACTGCGCAGTGACGGATCACCTGTTTGTAGATTACTGCGCAGTGACGGATCACCTGTTTGTAGGTTATTGCATGGTGACAGATCACCTGTTTGGAGGTTACTGCGCAGTGACAGATCACCTGTTTGTAGTTTATTGCAGAGTGACAGATCACCTGTTTGGAGGTTATTGCGCAGTGACAGATCACCTGTTTGGAGGTTACTGCGCAGTGACAGATCACCTGTTTGTAGATTACTGCGCAGTGACGATCACTAAGTGGTGAAGTCTGGGGCTGAGCCATGCTGCGGGTTCTGTGCTCGGTGTAGAGTATCGCGTGGTCTGGCCCATTTCACCCACACACCTACCAGCTGCAAGAGTTCCCCACTTCCTAGCGAATGAATAATTCATCAACGATTGACCGGAGAGAAGGGGGTGCCGATAGTGCCTGCCAGCTTCCATATCTCTGACCCTGTCACCTCCAGTTTAGAACTAGTTTAGATTGAACACGAACGTCAATATACTACACATGATATAGTCTGGCCTGAATTTTGCTGTTGCGCCATGCATACAACATTACACATTAAATAAGATAGTGAGCAGTAAAAGCTATAACACTAAACTATTCATTTCCGCTAGCTAGGTCCTCTATTATGAATAGTTGTTATGAATAATGAGTGTGTCAATCTTAGCCACGCATTTATTCTGTCATTATTAAAGACCACATCATGAGATCAATTCGTGAGGATTTTAAGCGAACCAACCAGCCATTACTGAAACTAACCCTTATCGCAACAAATGTACAGGAAGCTTCATAGACCGATTGCAAAGCACTTCTCCTTAAGCTCATGATAAATGAGCATTTAGCACACAACAGACTTGACTCGTCTTGTGCTCAGGTTATGTTACATGGCAGAGTTCTGTGCTGGTCAGCTGCAAGTATGATGCATGGAATCTTGATAATAATAGGAAATGTCCTTACTGTGGATGAAATGGTTCCCATTCAAGGTCAGTCGTTGATTTCATATGGCTGGGTCCAAAATTCTTGTTTACAACATCTCAAAGATATGCGTTTCTTGCATTAAAGTAACTAAATCCCTTTTCATAATACCTCCGAAAAGGTTTTCCATTTTATTACAGTTTTTTTTATTTTGTATCGACTAAATATAGTTTGCTGTTCCTTTTTGGGCATGATTGTAGCAAGATATTCAGGTTGAAGCTGAAAAACTCACTTTGCGAGAGCTTGCACTTTATTAAAAAAGATTTTTTTCCCTTTGTTATCCATATAGTCCAGAAGAAGGATGTATCAAATAGTGAGAGGTAAAAAAGAAACCAACAAGTTTTGGTCAAAGTCTTCATTTTCAATGAGTTTGAGCCAGAGTGATATGAACGAGGCAACAGACGAGTGAATATCACATAGCATTCAAACGAGTTTGAGAATGACATCTTTGACCAAAACGAGTTGCTTTCTGTATTCATCTCACCCCCATGCATACTAAAATAATGGATGATGTACAAGATATAGACCATGGGGAACTGGCTGCAATACTCATAGGGGCATGGAGAACAAGTTCCCAATGTTAAGCCTGTGGGACAGAAACCCCAGGGGTGAGATAATACACCGCATGCCTGATACACGGATATGAGAGACAACACAGGCTTGTAACAATCACCCCGTCTCTAGTGCTAAGTGCCCTTGTACCATGGGCTTTATTCCCACACCAGCGATCATTAGGAGAAGACAAAGGGCCTCCTCCTCTACCCCCTAAACATTACGCCATGAACATATACCCCCCTCACAGGGTGTTATGTCATGTACAGCCCTACCTACAGCGGGTCCCTCATACATGAAGCGTGGATTCAGGCTTGTGTATGAGAACCAGTATGACAGTCAACAAATCTCAGAATTTGTCAATGGCTCGTATATTTGCCCTGGAACACTGATGATTTAGGTTGCAGTCATGTGGTTACAGCATTCTTATGTTAGGCATATCATAATAGTATGTAAGAGGCACCATGGGCTTGTCCAAGTCTGTGGAGGTACACATAATCCTATATTGCCCTTACCGGGCAGTTGCCTCTGTCTTAAGCACCGCCATATTGCAGTTTTTGTTTGTTTGTTTGGGTAGTTTAACGTTTGGGTAGTTTAACGTCCAATTTGTTCAATTAGACTTACTTTGGTTTACTTAACTAAATTTTGCATATCCTGTTGGAATAACAAGGTATGCTGCCTGGTTGATCAAGGCATCTTATTCTTCTCGATTATATCTTATCGAAAATCTTATATACCCTGAGGAAGTCAAGAATTTCTCTCTTGTCAGTGTTATGAAAAACACTGCACATTCCTCTTATGAAGCAGGAGTTCATACTCAACAGGCTTGTGAATACAGTAACTCATACTCAATGGGTAATAAACAGATAGATATTTCCAGTCAAAGATATAAGCAGAAACGTATTCGTGTTTGGTCTGAGTCCCTGTTCTCTATCTTGTTTCGAGCGCTTCAGAATATTCACTCGGCTTTTGCGCCTCGTTCAAATTACTATATGTTTCAAACTCGATGGTGAATGGGGACAGAGACCACGCACTCATCAATTTCTTTCTTAATATGTAGCAACTTGGTTCTCAAATGGTGCTTTGTTTAACGTCAGGGGACAAGATTGCCGCATAAACACAATAGCCATGTGCCCTATAGGGTGTATGAAAAACATCTATAGACAATAAACGATGGTTTGTGGACAGGCAGCCGTACACCACGAGAGGTTGATGTGTTAATACACGAGCGCCAGCGAGTGTATTACGATGTTAACCTCGAGTGGTTTACAGAGCCGCCTGTCCATAAAAACCATCGCTTCTTGCATTCATTATCCATCTTTTCGTATGAATTAAACCCAGTAGTTGTCAAGAGTATAACAATAGGGACTATTTCTTTGCTCTATAGCACAAAGGACCTATTATTCCCATATACCATGGCTTTCAGGCCATATACCACAGATTTGAATGGTATTTGACATGTTTTATATAATGGGTCGTGATTTACCAAGTCCCCATACATTTTCAATGGGGTCTTTGTATACGATGGATAATAAACAATATGTAACACTATAGTGTAGGCGAGACAAATGAGCTGGAGGTCTCTGTTCCTGTATGCACGAGCGTAGCACCTAGACACCACACACCTGTTCTATATACCCACTAACCCTACACACAAAGACAACCCCAGCTGTCTCAGGCCCCGTCTCCAACAACCAATCAATAACCAGCGGGCCCCGCGTGAATGCCACCGCGCACCGCCGTGTCGGCTGTTCTGATTGGTTGCCTGTGGTCACGTGACGCCAAGGCCGGGTAGGTTTTGTTCAACTGGAGAAGATGCTGAGTCAGCAGGTGGTGTTGTCACAGTGGAGAGGGAGGTGAGGGCGGGTGTGGTGTGTGTGTGTGGTGCGTGTGTGGTGTGTGTGTGGTGTGTGGTGTGTGGTGGAGAGGGAGGTGAGGGCGCGTGTGGTGTGTGTGTGGTGTGTGGTGGAGACGGAGGTGAGGGCATGTGTGGTGTGTGTGTGTGTGTGTGGTGTGTGTGTGGTGTGTGTGGTGTGTGTGTGGTGTGTGTGTGGTGTGTGGTGGAGACGGAGGTGAGGGCATGTGTGGTGTGTGTGTGTGTGTGGTGTGTGTGTGGTGTGTGTGTGTGTGTGTGGTGTGTGTGTGGTGTGTGTGTGTGTGTGTGGTGTGTGTGTGGTGTGTGGTGTGTGGAGGAGAGGGAGGTGAGGACGTGTAGTGTGTGTGTGTGGTGTGTGTGTGGTGTGTGATGTGTGTGTGGTGGAGAGGGAGGTGAGGGCGTATGTGTGTGGCGTGTCTGTGTTTATCAGACGGCCTCAATCCTGTTTAAGGACCGCTAGACTGGAACCGGGCGCACCAAAGAGCACAGCCAAAGTGAAGCCGCTGAAACGGCAGATACACTAGCCTGGAGGTCTGGTCATTATGTTCACTCACATATAAGGCCAGGTAAAGCCCATCACTTTTCTGGTGCATCATGGATAAAGCCCACCATTTTTCTGGTGCATCATGGGTAAAGCCCACCATTTTTCTGGCGCATCATGGGTAACGCCCGCCATTTTTTCTGGTGCATCATGGGTAAAGCCCACCATTTTTTCTGGTGCATCATGGGTAAAGCCCACCATTTTTCTGGTGCATCATGGGTAAAGCCCACCATTTTTTCTGGTGCATCATGGGTACAGCCCACCATTTTTTCTGGTGCATCATGGGTAAAGCCCACCATTTTTTCTGGTGCATCATGGGTACAGCCCACCATTTTTTCTGGTGCATCATGGGTAAAGCCCACCATTTTTTTCTGGTGCATCATGGGTAACGCCTGCCATTTTTTCTGGTGCATCATGGGTAAAGCCCACCATTTTTTTCTGGTGCATCATGGGTAAAGCCCACCATTTTTCTGGTGCATCATGGGTAAAGCCCACCATTTTTCTGGTGCATCATGGGTAACGCCCGCCATTTTGTCTGGTGCATCAGTGTTCAGCTAGTACTACGCTGGTTCCCTGGTCATCCGCAAGGAGGCTCGGCGGAATCTGTCAGTTTTTAGAGAAACATTCTAATAAGTTCTCTTTTATCTTTTGAAGGGTTGCCATTACTTTATTTTTTATCATCTTTTATTATAAGCAAGTAGAAATAAGGTATTTGGGGAATTTCGGGATGGAGAGAGTTTGTGCTGATCTTCATTGCCACTGTAAATCAGCAGGGAACCAGCGAAAGTTCAAGATTGATCACACACTGCTCTTGCTGGGCGTTACCTGTCCCATATTTAATTGGGGCACGGAACCAGTCTACAGATACCCATTCACAAAACACCATTTCCGGAGACCAGTACAAACGAGGCTTGGCGTTAAAGCTAATGGGGGATCGAGGCTAGGATTTCATTTTTGGTCTTGTTTGCTACTATTGAAGTGAACAATCATCTCTGAATAAGTTTGTTTCAAAGCTACCCTGACAGTTGTTATGTGTGTCAAAAATATGTATCTAAAACATTGGAGAATAACACATTTAATCTCGAACCTATATAGTCAATGTCGGAAATACTGTTTTGAGCACGGGTATCTGCGGTTTCAGTGGGGCCATTTTGGCTCCCTATAAGGTTTTCCTAGACTGAAACAGGACCCCAACACCAGAGAGCACACACTGTGTTATCTATAATATATACCAGCGACTAAATAGGTAAAGGTCAGATGCTCCATATCTATATATGTATACATTGTATATACACCATCTGAGGAAACTATTCAACGCTCATACGAGCACCAAATACGTTTCATGTTCTCATTAGATTGCAATATTTCTTGCGTTTTTGGTTTATTTTGTTTATTTAACGTCCCAGGGGACCCTGAGGGTATATGGGGACACGGTACGGCTTTTCTTTCTGTTTTATACCACAAGGGTGGTGAACGAATCTATGAGATGAATTCAGGCAGAAAGATGAGAGATTGTTTGTTTGTTGGTTTGATTTAACGTCCAGTCAACCATTGCAGGTTCTCACCAGACTTTATCCAGGTTCTTTTACACCACAAGGGTGGTGATCGAATCTATGTAATGAATTTAAGTAGAAACCTCACCCCTACACATTTACCGAGATGAGAGTTCTTTTACTTCCCACACCACATAGACATGATATGAGAAGGATTGGCCTTTGATATGGCAATAAATCTACCACTGCTGGGGATGAAGGAGAAAGGTAGCTGCAGTGAGACTCAAACCCGCAACCTTTGGATTACAAGTCCAGTGCCTGAACCACTGAGCTAACTCCCCACCCTATCTCTTGCGTAAATTATGCTCGATTTTCCTCTGAAAATGCGGCCTGCCATCACGATGTATCATATGCGCTCATGGCTTTGCGGGTTACGGGACTCTGATAGACAGTGATACGATTTAATTACTCACTTAGTCCTCATTAAAAATGAATGGTCTGGAGTGAACCACAAAAAAATGAATGGTCTGGAGTAAAACACGACCTACCCGCAGGTAAACGGCTAGGTACCGGGTTGTTAATAGAGAAAATCACAGGTGGGTATAATATAGGGAATACATTTGTAGTATTCCGGGATATGAGTATAGTAGACGGGAAAATACACTCTCAATACAATTAATATGTCCCTCTGTCTTTTTTATCGTGCAGTACACTCACATAAACTGCCGGGGCCCTCTCTCAATATAGTTAATCAGGCTTTCTGCTACTCTATCCTACCCCTAATAAAAAACTCCATAGGCTTAACATTAGCGGACTGTATTTGGTCTACGGTGCAGGAAAATGATATTTATCGCTCTAGTGGGATACAGTTATCAAATGACGTCATTTGAAAAGCGACCAATGATTATCACTGATTACCGGTGAGTTATATGTTATTTCTTGATTTGCTGAAGTAATTTAGAGGGGGTAGGATAAATTCTAAACCAAACTCGAGTTAGTCATGTTGTTTATCGCACTCTGGCAATGTCTGCTCCTCACTGCACTCGGCTTCGCCTCGAGCAGTAATACACGACAATGCCGTCGTGCGATAAACAAAAACACGACTAACTCTCGTTTGGTTTCTCCTAAGTATACACAATATTGACTGGATTCAGATACAAACGATCGTATGCTTTGAGGAGTTGGCGTGTAGTAATACTGCGCAAGGTCAACCCTGAGGAGCATCATATCATTCTACAGTCCTGGAGTTGGAGTAGGAAAAATACTAAACTGAACTCGAGTTAGTAGACTGAGTGTTTATCGCATTCCGGTCAGGTCGGCTTCTCATAGTTAAAGTATTCACCCCTGATCTCTATTCAGGGGTGAACAGCCGTTCTATGTAAATAGTTGAGGCACTTTGCAGTTTGGGAACCAGTGAGGAAGACTGAACAAAATGGCTGGATTTGAATACCAACCATGCTCCACTGTAAAACTACCTCCAAATACACAGTTATAAAGCAACAAACACCTAATTTGAAGGTTGGCGAAGACAAATGGGTACATATTTATCGATTCAATTCTGATTTCATACATGTCAGATGGCGGCCAATGAGAAATGATGACCCGGTGGAGGGCTCTATGGCAGATCAACCCGGCCATGTACAGGGCCGGGCACACTGGCTAGGCTTCTCACTACGCTCAGCTAACGCCTCGCGCAGTAATTCGCGTCCTGCCCGTCGTGCGATAATATCAAGAGACGTCACGAGTTTGAGTCTGAGTTTATTTATGCCACGCATTTTGTTGGCTCCATAATTTCACAAGTCGAAAACGAGTGACATTACGGAGCCAATAAAATAAGTGGCATGAATAAGCTCAAACTCAAACGAGTGGCGTCTAGATTTTATCCTACACCGTTTCCATATTTTTTTCAGTATCAGAAAGTAGTGGCATAAATAACACTTTATGTCACTACCCGTGACATAAACAAATCCCATGTTAAGCGTATGGCGTTTTTTATTAGGAGTAGGATAAACACTCACACGACTG
The DNA here is from genome assembly GCA_950022655.1 of Alentia gelatinosa. Taxonomy (NCBI): domain Eukaryota; kingdom Metazoa; phylum Annelida; class Polychaeta; order Phyllodocida; family Polynoidae; genus Alentia; species Alentia gelatinosa. The sequence goes on along the minus strand of OX465590.1, from coordinate 41,139,031 downwards.
ACTCTCTTCTGTTTCTACTAATTGTTCAGTAAAAGAGGCTGTACTCACATCAGTGTGCGACCAGTAGGAGTGGTCGAAGCTGTACGTCTTGCTTTTCCCCTGGTCATAGCCCGGCCTTGGGTCGGTGATACCTGTAGGGTTAAACAAACACCACACGTTAGACGACTCGTGATGACATACCAAATAACAGGGATGTCGGTTGGGTCAGAAAAAAAACAAGGAAATATTTTTCCTGGCAATACAGGGATAGACATTAGATCTATATATACACCAAAAAGACCTAAAATATAGTAGATAAAAATAACATTATCACTACGGAACATGGTTATGGAGGCTGGTTAATTGGGGAATCTATGAGTCATGGTTGATTTGAGTATTTTTTAGTTGTTATGTTCATTTTACACAAGAAAAAGGGCTATCTTATTCCAAAAATGAAAACACGGAATTCCGCTGAAACAAGGAAAACTGACATCCCTAAAATAACCACGTTTACTCATATAGAACTGCATCGAGAATCTTATAAGTAAAACAATACTCCACGAGGTTGGATGCGCCGTAATCGTCATCAAGGTGAAGCTGAGTGACAATTAAAGCGCATCCAAATGAGTGGGGTTTTGTTCATGCATACCGTTCTAGTATGGTTCTCGATTTATCTGACCCCTCTCACGGACATTAAAGAGCATCACAATATCAGAATGATTCAAATTGCTTAATCCAGAAAGGAATGTATAAATCGCCATGTTGATGCCTTGTCTACTTTCTCAAATCCTGGCCGCTGATTGGCCACTCGCTTATGACATCATCTCACATCACTCCGCCACAACATGGTGTAGTATTGTCACCTTATGTGGGTGTACGTTACGTCTAACTTTCTAATGTTATTCCTCTGGCCAGGGGTGAGATAAAGAAGTTATAGGGACCAGTCATATGTACACAGTGAGAGGGCAATGGCGGTGGACATTTTGCATACATCTTTTCTAGCGCGTACACAATAGATAAAGAAGGGTCATATTTTTCCCTATGTAATTCACCGCTCCTGACAATTTATTTGCATAGTTCACACAAGGGGGCTTCGACATTGAGCTGCTAGTAATAAAGGTATATTTTATCACACTATGGGTTAAATACACCACAAAGTCATGCAAATAGTATTTACTTATATTTTCATCGAATTCGTGTACATGTACACATATCTTGTGGAACTATTTTCATATACTATGGTAAAATATCAGTGATCATGTATACAAAACTATTTTGTTATTAGCTATAAAATGCAATTTTTTTAAATAGCTCCAGAAAAGATTGAAATTACCGTTCAGTTTGACACAATTTATTTCTAGAATTGGCATCTGAGATAAAGACGAAAATATCCGTTTTTTACTTCTTACCATGACTAAGTTTTCCCCAAAAAGCTATAGCTAAAATAGTTGCTACCCTCCAAAATAGAAATCCTGTACTCTCAAATAATGTCTGAACTAGATGTCCGTTAATCTTTCTTATCTAATCTGCTATCTCCCGCTCCCGTTCCACCCTGTGTTGTGACAAAGCCAGACAAAGCTCTACTCGTCGAACCAATCAATAGTTAATGAACAGTTCCGGCGGAGGACTTCAGCGGCAGGAAGTGCGTATCCGTCCACTATCAATCCTGCTCCAAGAATAGCGCACTATATGCAAATTAGGCACCACATGCTTAACGACCAATCCATGTGACTTTACATGAAATCTATAGGGCACATAGCTATTGTGCTATGGAGGTGGCCATCTTGCCCCCGAAGCAATACAAAAAACCAGGTGGCGGAACCAATTATCAATGGATTTCATCAGAAATTTGTGTTGTTTTTTTTTTTTGGGGGGGGGGGGGGGTTTGCCATGGAGGAATTTTAGCCTTGTCTCAATATTATCAATAGATTATAAAGACAATAATCGGTGGTTTTGTGGACAGACGGCCGTAAACCACGAGAGGTTGACGCGTAGTAATGCGAGAACGCTAGCGAGTGTATTACGACGTAAACCTCGAATGGTTTACAGAGCCGCCTGTCCACATAACCATCGTTTGTTTATTGCATTTATTACCCATCTTTTCGAATAAATTAAACCCAGTAATTGCCATATTAAAGGGTATAATAATAGGGACTATTTCTTTGCTCTATAGCAAAAGGGACTAGTTTTCCCGTATACCATGGTTTTGAGGCCGTATACCACAGATTTGAATCCGTATACCACACTTATGATATCTGACAGGTTTTATACAATGGGTCGTGGTTTACTGAGTCCCCATACATATTCAATGGTGGCTTTGTATACGATGGATAATAAACAGTGGTTGTCCCCCCTGGCGCTTTCTTACAATGTCCTGGCGGATGATGGCGGAACTAGCAATCACTCTGTGCCCTATACATTTATTAACGCAGCTCTTGAGATCCAAATCGACTGTGTAATCTCAGATAAGAATCACTGTTGTACAGTGAGGTGTGGGGTATTTCTGGCGAGGTGGGTGATACTCTATTCTCGTTTAACGAGGTGTAGTTTTTTTCGCAGCTTACAGCTTTGCTCTGCTATCAAAGGCTTCACAGTCAGGTGGGGGCTTATGCCTAGTTCACACTGTGCGACTGGAGGTATCTAGGTACACCCAGTCTGATACTGGGGTTTGTTTGTTTGTTTGTTTGTTTGTTTGGGTAGTTTAACGTCCAATTTGTCCAATTAGATTTACTTTGGATTTGACCGAATCTATGAGATGAATGTAGGTAGAAATCACACCCCCCCCCCCCCCCTACACATTTACCGAGGTGAGAGTTCTTTTACTTCCCACACCACATAGACATGGTACGAGTAGGATTGGCCTTTGACATAGTAGTAAATCTACCACTGCTGGGGGTGAAGGAGAAAAGTGGCTGCAGTGGGACTCAAATCAACCAAGTCCAACAACCTTGGGATTACAAGTTCAGTGCTCTTTACCACTGTGCTAACTCCCCACCCCGGTCGCTTTAGTTATGCTTGCGTGCAAGCATACTGGGAGGTACCTGTGAGTGCATAGCGAGGCAAAACGCTTAGTCTGAACTGCAGGCTTCCAACTAGTCTGTGACTGGGCGGCCGGGGTACTGCCAGTCTCAGACTGGAGGTACCTCAGGTACGCCCAGTCGCAAGCTTTACCCTACCCCTAATAAAAAAATTCATAGGCTTAACATTGGCAGACTATATTCGCGCGAGTATGCAGAAAAAATGAATTTATTGCTCTAGTGGGATACATTTGTGAAATGACGTCATGTGAAAAATGACCAATGAGCGAGCAAGACAAGAGTGATATCAAGATTATCAACAAGCACACATAATGGAGTGTCACACAATTTTCACTGGATCTTGGTGAGTTTTATGTTATTTTTTAATATTCTGAAGTAATATAGAGGGGTAGGATAAATTCTAAACGAAACCCGAGTTAGTCGAGTCTTGTTTATCACACTCGGCAAGGTCTGCTCCTCACGAGGGTGGTTGTGGCCCCTAAGATTCGAGGTCAACTCTCGACTGTATAGCCCTACCAAGGCGCTAGAAAATATCATGTAAGGAGGTCAGGGTGAAGGTCGGGGTTCGCTGCGAATGCAGTCATTGGCTACTCGGTCTACTATATTCCTTATATGGACTAAAGGTAATAGGGCAATTCCATTCTGTCACTGAACTCGGCTTCACCTCGCTCAGTAATACGCGACCTTGCCGTCGTGCGAAAAACAACAACTCGACTAACTCATGGTTCACACACAAATTTGAGCGTAGCTTGCGATTTAACTCCCGAATCTGGAACGTCCAGTTTCAAGCGCAGTACTCCCAGTCTCAGACTAGAGGTACCCGCTCGCAGGCCCCCCAGTCGCACAGTGTGAACAGGCTTCAGTACATCTAGATTAGATAGGACCGTGTGGGACGTCATGGCCTAAAATCGGATATGGGTCAATAAGTGTGCGGTATCAATCAGCTCAATCCAATCACAATTTCCAGCCTCGTGTGCTATAAATAGACGCGCGGTCCATTATACATGTAGGGCTGCAGTGCCCTTGAGCCGGACGATGACCTTTAGCTGCCACAGTCATAAGAGTAGCTTGGCTTATCCACCGAATACAAAGTGACCATAAAAAACACACGGTCAGCGTGTATCACATACCTATAGCATATAGATATATCCACCTAATATAAAGTGTACATAGCGTATAGATATATCCACCTAATATAAAGTGTACATAGCATATAGATATATCCACATAATATAAAGTGTACATAGCGTATAGATATATCCACATAATATAAAGTGTACATAGCGTATAGATATATCCACCTAATATAAAGTGTACATAGCGTATAGATATATCCACCTAATATAAAGTGTACATAGCATATAGATATATCCACATAATATAAAGTGTACATAGCGTATAGATATATCCACCTAATATAAAGTGTACATAGCATATAGATATATCCACCTAATATAAAGTGTACATAACATATAGATATATCCACCTAATATAAAGTGTACATAGCATATAGATATATCCACCTAATATAAAGTGTACATAGCATATAGATATATCCACCTAATATAAAGTGTACATAGCATATAGATATATCCACCTAATATAAAGTGTACATAGCATATAGATATATCTACCTATTACAAAGTGTCCGTAGAAAACACATAGGGAGTTTGTATGAACATACCCGGAGCATACGGATATATCCACCTAATACAAAGTGTCCATAGAAAAAACAGAGGCAGCGTGTATCACCATACCCGGAGCATACAAATATATCCACTGAATACAACGTGTCCATAGAAAACACAGGGGCAGCGGGTATCACATATCCGAAGCATACATATATGTTGTAAGCACTGGGCTGTAAAACCCGGTGCATACGGAAAAATCCCATTTTCTCAAAGAACCACAGGAGTTTTAATCTGGGCTCCCGTATGCGACGACTGGAGTTTGGCGTAGTGATATCACGAGGCGGAGCCAAGTGATATCCGGAGCCAAAACTCCAGGAGTCGCATACCGGAGTCCAGATTAAAACAAATAAGGTTTTGATTTTATCCTACCCCCTGTGAACAATATTTTTATGTGAGGATAATAACAAAAAACTTGACAAAAACTTTCTGAAGTCCTCCATATAGCTCTCCTTGCTACTCTGAAGGCGCTTGAAACTACTTTCAGCTGCTGATCTCTGATTGGTCCATTTTTTGTACGCTCCTAGGAGCGATTTTTTATCCGTATGCGACATACGGGCGCATACGGAAAGTCAATGTTAAGCCTATGGGAGTTTATATTAGGGGTAGGATAATAGATGGTATCAAGGCGCATCTTGTTATACGGGGATTGCAACAGAATCTAACACCAGATGGCATCCCGATCGATACCATAGAAGGGGGCAAAAAACCGAGGACGTTGGGGGTGTTTGGTTTGATTTAACGTCCAGTTAACCATTGCAGGTTCTCACCAGACTTTCTCAAGGTTCTTTTACACCACAAGGGGGGTGATCGAATCTATGTAATGAATTTAGGTAGAAACCTCACCCCTACACATTTACCGAAGTGAGAGTTCTTTTACTTATCTCACCCCGGTAATTTTCTCCATAGGCTTAACGTTAGGAACTCGTACTCCATGGCCGTGAAAGTATCGTACCTAATACTCAATGGCTAATTTGGCGAGTTATCCCAGCAATAAACGATGTTATACGGGGTGAGATAAAATCAGAAACCCACTCGATGAGAATAACTTGGTCTGTACTTCACCTCGTTTGACCGCTATGTAATTCACTCAGCTTCGCTTCGTGGATTAGTCCGCAGTCAAACTCGGTTGAGTACGGACCAAGTTATTCACATCTCGTGGGTTTCCTTCTAATTCCCACAACACATAGACATGGTATGAGAAGGATTGGCCTTTGATATAGCAGTACATCTACCACTGCTGGGGGTGAAGGAGAAAAGTGGCTGCAGTGAGACCCGAATCAACAAAGTCTGACAACCTTGGTATTACAAGTCCAGTGCTCTTTACCACTGAGCTAACTCCCCACCCTGGTTGCTTTTGTTATGCTTGCGTGCAAGCATATCCGGTCTGCACCACGAGGAGGCAAGGCGGCCAAGAAGGTGAACAGATTGGTAATTGCTGTCCACCCAAGCAGACCCGTAAGGGGTGTTCTCCTAGCTTTCAGATGAAGTTCTTCAGTGCTAAACTGACCAGTATGAAAGAAGAAACCAACAAGTTTTGGTCAACGTCTTTGTTCTCCACAAGTTTGACACAGAGCGCCTTTGAATGAGGCGAAACCGAGTGAATATTGTGTAGCATTCAAACAAATGACTTTGACCAAAATAAGACACTTTTAAGTATTTATCTCACCCCTGAACACACTATAAGAACAGACGACACATTGGATACATGACGTCATAGACCATGGAGAATACACTGTAATACTCGTCCGGGCATGAAGAACGAGATACCAATGTTAAGCCTATGGGACAAACATACCAGGTGTGAGACAAACGTAGATCATGGCAGGGAACCAGTCTATACCTGAGTGCACATTGGCCAGGCTTCCGGGCCAGGAAACAGGAGCCTGTGGTGTTTTAACTGTAGACACCGTTACCTGCAGGTTAACACGCCAGACGCCGTCACCTGCAGGTAAGCATGCTCCTGGCGTTCCACACTGACACCTCACCACAAAGACGATGTATTTTTAGTTTCAGTGCTCTCATGACGGAGCTGTTTGTACTGGAGATGGATCCCATATCAAATGTAAAAGGCATAAGACAGACAGAGGTAGCGATGTCATACTTGAACATATCAGGTATCAATATACGGAAACTGGCTTACTGTCTTAGTACTTCTAAAATACGGGGTAAAATTATTATAAGATACATCCTGATGCTGAAGGCAGAGGGATATATCTAATCAATAGTCTTACCAAGTATTTTGACATTCTAAGAGAGTCAGCCCATCTTTGTATTATCATATACCTAAAAATGGCGAAATTCTACCTAGTCACGTGATGTCATACCCCATATGTCACAGTGTGACGTACCACCATATATTCGTCATGGGTAGTAGTTGGCAGTATTTATAGATCATACGGTCATAGGTATATAGTGATACATGAAACATTATGTACCTGATATTTTTTTGTGCGCATGGTTACATACATGAATGCCTCTATTCGATAATGATTTTCTGATATATCCTTTATAACGGCAGATTTATTTCCAGCACCATCATCTCTATGGTGACATTCCAGTTCAGGGATATACAAAATCAAATAGCAACAGTCAACGTCCGCTCGTGTAATAAACATCTTAGTAATGTACTGATGCAGAATTCTTGACCTAACGAACCTCAGGTGCCACTTATGAATGCGTCAATGTGCGTCACTTGTGAAGGTTATTTTTACGACGCTCAAGGCATGGCAGGCGACAAGCTAGAACGATGTTCTCCAATTTCTCCAATCCTTAGATGTGCCGCCGGCCAAGCTATCGTCTGCACGGCTTCCTTTCACTAATTTAAAATCCAGTTATCCAAATAAAATGGCGAAACCCGTGAAATAGAATCAGGCGAGGTTGGCTGGTGGCTGTGGGCTCGGCGTGACAAGGTAAAGGTCACCACGTGAACGGTCGCCGCTCACAAAGCGCGGGAAACCTGGTCACGTGGCCGTCACGTGGCTGTCATGGCGGCGTTCCGGGCAGACGACATTTGTCTCGGAAAGATCTGCTTGGAGAGTGAGACAGGCGGGGGACCAGAAGACGTCCACGTCAACAGACGCCCATTAGTCGTACACCAGAACGCCCGGACTTTGGATTAATGAGTATTCTATTGGGCACAGAGTAATTGCTAGTTCCGCCATTATCCGCCAGGTAATTGTTTTATAGCACCACTGTAGTCGGGGGACAACCACTATTTTCTGCTGTAATAATCTATAAATAATCCATTTAATGGAAAACAAAAAAAAATATTTAAAAAACAACTTTTTGTAACTGGACCTGTCACCTGGTGTATTTTTTTTAGTTTTGGGGGCAAGATGGCCGCCTCCATAGCACAATAGGTATGTGCCCTATATATCGACCATAACAGGCATATCAGGAAAATTAAAACCCATGTCATTTTCCTGATTACGGCCTGAAAATCATGAAGGCCTGAAAATGTCATTTTCCTCAAAATTGAATATGATGACCTCTAAGTGTTGTAGAACACATATCTATCTTTAAAATGGTGGCTCACCATGCTATAAACATATCGTTTTTTTTATCCTATTTAAAAGACCTTTTCAAATCACAACTCATTCAAAACAAATTTGATTGAAATTAACGCCAGAAAAGCTGACCAGTCATAGGCCAGAATGTGAGCGATGTCACACTAATGCGGTCTAAGAATTGTTGACGACCTTTGGCTCTATTTGGCAATGCGGCAGCTGCAAACTTCACTCGCTCGAGCAACTTGGGGTAACTAAAATGGCTAATTATGCATTAATAACTAGATTTGGGTGTCGCAACACGTAGCCGTGTGGTGTCGGGTGTATTTTCTTGTACTCCACCACCGCGACACCTCAAGACACATCGCGACAAATAGACAAGCGATTATTCAAACCTAGCCCGACGTAGCAAGACAACCAAATCGGGACTAATCTCGCTTCATCTTGTATGTCGGTAGAATCAGCACTTAACTCTCCTTCAGTTTATACTAAATATTAGATTCTATCTTTTTACGATGCGGTAGCCATGTCTTTAGACAAATATTAGATTTTGATGAATTTCCCCAACCTTAGAAATACATTTCCTAAGGCCACACCGACAGGTATAGACTTGCTTAAGTCTTTGATTATGAACATTCATTAAATGATAAAAAAAAATCGGAATACAATTCATTATAGTATGTGTCCTTCTCTGACTGGCCCATGACTGGCTCATGTGTCACTCAGAAGGGGTGGAGTGGTAGGATACTATCGTAAAACTGGATGAGTTTGAATCTTGGCCACCGTATGCCACGACTGGAGTTTGGCATAGTGACTTCATGAGGCGAAGCCGAGTGAAGTCCGGAGCCCAAACTCCAGGAGTGGCATGTGGTGGCCAATATTAAAACGAATCAGGTTTTGATTTTATCCTACCCCAACTCCTCAATTTTAGAATATTACGTGATAACAATTCTGTAAGCCACTATTGGCATATAAAACTCCGTATGCCAGTCAGCGTGGCATACGGAAACTCAATGTTAAGCCTATGGGATTTTATATTAGGGGTAGGATACAGAGACTGAGGCCAGTCTACGACAGGTACAAAGGTCAGCCTGCAGCCTGAAAGCAGCAATCGACGCTCACACAACCGGAATGGTGAGGCTGCCGCGGCACGGCACTGCCTGCCTAATGCGTCCTGAATGGAGAGTGAAAGGAGAGTGTAGATGCGTGTCCGGCACTGACCGGAATGATATCTACATACAGCCGTCTGCGGAGGAGCAAGTACCCAGCTGCAGCACGCAATATTCCTTCTACCGGCCGGCAACCAGCCGCCTGGTCGCACTGCGCTGCTGATTAGGGTCACACAGACGTCATCGAGCGGTGCAGTGTGAGGGTGTACCAGTGCAGATATGAAATGAGTTCTGCTCTGTCCTTCATCTCACCCCTGGGTAATTTTACCCTATATACTTAACATTAGAATACTCATACTCAATGCCCGTGGAATATTAAAAAAAATACTATGGAGAAACCAAACAAGAGTTGGTCATGTTGTTGTTTATCGCACGACGGCAAGATCGCGTATTACTGCGCAAGGCGAAGCCGAGAGCAGTTATACGCGATCTTGCTAGAGTGCAATGAACAATAACACGACTAACTCGAGTTTGGTTTAGAATTTATCCTACCCCGCTAATCTAAATTACTTCTACATTAACAAATGACGTCATTTGTCAAGTGTATCCCACTAGAGCGATATTTATCATTTTTCTAAACTCAAGACCGAATACAGTGACCCAATGTTAAGCCTATGGAGTTTTTTATTAGGGGTAGGATAAATTCAGAATCTTATTCAAGTTTACGGTCAGAACTCGATCCCATTTCCTTTGAACCGCTACGTAATTCCTGCGGCTTCGCCTTGTAAATTACTACGCTATTCAAACTCGATGGAATACGATCTCTGACAGTACACTTTCATAGGTTTCCTCTATACTGCTGACCCAACCCGCTGTGTCCTAGCCTCACCCTAGGAACCGGGCCATGACGCTTTGCCCCTGGGAAAAGGTCATGATTACTACCAGAATAGACGGCAATATCAAGATATGATATTCAATGTCGGCCATTCAATCAGGGTAATAGATCTGATAATTTAATCAGGACACAGTCTACGTGGTTCTATAACGGAAGAAAATCTCATATCACCATGAACTTTCCAACGGAAATAACTAAGTGCTCACCAGACCATAAAACCACGAGTGATATTTCCAATGTATTACTTATACTGCGGAGCAAAGAGTATTCGCATTTCTGTCTAGTAAGATGTGAGAAACACAGGATACCATAGGAATGCAGCCCTTGAATATTTGTCTTGCTGCTAAGTCTGAGTTTTATCGGCGTTAACATGGTCATAATTAAACTAATCACCAGCTGGTGGCAGTGACCTTTAACGCAGCCACATCTCCATCACCTCTGTAAACAAGACGGAGAGAGAGCTGCTCTCAACCACCGCATCACCTCTCAGCATGCAGCGCCGCCCTCAACATCCTGCTCTGACCCTTCAGGCTCATGTTCTCAACCTGAAGCTCTAGCATCAAGCCCAAAGCTCTAGCATCAAGACTGAAGCTCTAGCATCAAGCCTGAAGCCTTAGGATAAAGCCTGAAGCTCTAGCATAAAAACTGGAGCTCTGGCATCAAGCCTGAAGCTCTGGCCTCAAGCCTCAACCTCTATCATAAAGCCTGAAGCTCTATCATAAAGCATGAGGTTCTAGCAAAAGGCCTGAAGCTCTAGCATCAAGCCTGAAGCTCTAACATCAAGCCCAAAGCTCTAGCGTAAATCCTGAAGCTCTAGCATCAAGCCCAAAACTCTAGCATCAAGCCCAAAGCTCTAGCGTAAATCCTGAAGCACTAGCATCAAGCCTGAGGCTCATGCATAAAGCCTAAAGCTCTAGCCTAAAGCCTGAAGCTCTAGCATCAAGCCTGAAGCTCTAGTATATAGCCTGAAGCTCAAGCATATAGCCTGAAGCTCTAGAATAAGGACTGGAGCTCTAGCATCAAGCCTGAACCTCTAGCATAAAGCCTGAAGTCCTAGCATCAAGCCTGAAGCTCTAGCATCAAGCCTGAAGCTCTAGCATCAGGCCTGAAGCTCTAGCATCAGGCCTGAAGCTCTAGCATCAGGCCTGAAGTTCTAACATAAAGCCTGAAGCCTTAGGATAAAGCCTGAAGCTCTAGTATATAGCCTGAAGCTCTTGCATATAGCCTGAAGCTCTGGCATCAAGCCTGAAGCTCTGGCATCAAGCTTGAGGCTCTAGCAAAAAGCCTTAAGTTCTAACATAAAGCCTAAAGCTCTAGCCGGAAGCCTTAGGATAAAGCCTGAAGCTCTAGCATATAGCCTGAAGCTCTAGCATCAAGCCTGAAGCTCTAGCTTATAGCCTGAAGCTCTGGCTTATAGCCTGAAGCTCTAGCTTATAGCCTGAAGCTCTGACATCAAGCCTGAAGCACTGGCATCAAGCTTGAGGCTCTAGCAAAAAGCCTTAAGTTCTAACAAAAAGCCTAATGCTCTAGCCTAAAGCCTGAAGCCTTAGAATAAAGCCTGAAGCTCTAGCATATAGCCTGAAGCTCTAGTATAAGGCCTGAAACTTCTGCTCTTGAACTGATTCTCTTATTTCAGAACGAAGCTCTTGTTCAATGCATGAGAATCTACTTCTGAGCATAAACCTCAATCTAACAGAAAAAACAAATGTCAGTTGGGTTGTTTAACTCACCACAAACCAATTGGATGTGAGTCCATGTTTTATCAACCCCTTTAAATGTTACAATTTCTAGGGATTATCCTACCTAGCTACAAGGCCTGCTAGTCTCTAAATGAGAAGTGTTCCCTTAGCTGTGCAGGATGTCAGTTGGGGTCATGAAAAAACAAGAGGAAATATTTTTCATGTGGAATCTACTGCCTCGGAGAGACTGAGAAAACATATCATTATTGGAATATCCGAAAAGGCCTGGGTGTATGGGGAGGAGATTTGAACGACTGTTTATTGGTATGAATGAGGTCTTGTTTTACACAAGAAAAGCATAATTTTATGAACTAAAAATGAAAACAAGGATTTCCTTGGAAAAGAGGAGAACTGGCATCTCTGTGTTTATAGAACAACTACATCACCACACAACCTACTTCCATGATCTCCAATTAGTGTCAGGTTACTGGTGAACCTGATGAGTTCCCTGTAGCTCCAACAGGCACACTCACATGGTCAATTAACAAGCTAGTGAATCAGCATGGAGTTGTTCCATTACACTAAGTCCATATAAGGAATAGAGTAGACCGAGTAGCCAATGACTGCATTCACAGCAAACCCCGACCTTGACCCTGACCTCTTTACATGATATTTATAGCGCCGTGGGACAGTTCTACGGTCCAGAGTTGACCTCGAATCTTAGGGGCCACAACCACCCTCGAATAGTACACGAAGGGCTCACAAAGATCATCACAACCAAGAGATTCACGATTATCCATCAAATCCAATAAATTAAGCCCGGTAATTGTCATATTAAAGGGTATAACATTGAGGACTATTTCTTTGCTATATAGCACAAAGGGACTATTTTCCCGTATATCATGGCTTTGAGGCAGTATACCACAGATTTGAATCCGTATACCCCAGTTGTGGTATCTGACAAGTTTTACATAATGGGATATGGTTTACTGAGTCCCCATACATTACCAATAGGGTCTTTTCATACCATGGATAATAAATGTGTTAAAACTGACTTTCTACACAAAGGGACCGTCTTTATAGAACAGCTACAGTACCAAACATCCTCGTTACCGCCAATTAGTGTCAGGTTACCGGTGAACCTGATGGGTTTCTGGTATTTCCAACAGGCACACTCACATGGTCAATTAACTAGCTAGTTAGTAGTACACAAAAGGGGTCATAGAAATCATCACAACCAACAGATTCACGATTACCCATTGTATCCGATAAATTTAACCAGATAATTGTCATATTAAAGGGTATAACATTAGGGACTATTTCTTTCCTTTATGGTATAGAGGAACTATTTTCCTGTATACCATGGCTTTGAGGCTGTATACTACAGATTTGAATCTGTATACCAGAGTTATGGTATCTGACAGGTTTTATATAATAGGTCGTGGTTTACTGAGTCCCCATACATTATCAATAGGGTCTTTGTATACGATGGATAATTAATGTGCAGAAAAGAGAGACTGTCTTTATAGAACAGCTACAGTACCACACATCCTCGTTACCGCCAATTAGTGTCGGGTTACCGGTGAACCTGATGGGTTTCCTGTAGCTCCAACAGGCACACTCACATGGTCAATTTAACGAGCTAGTTAGTAGTACACAAAAGGGTCACAGAGATCGTCACAACGAACGGACCACCGACCGACTCGCCGTCCGCTGATTTCTCAGCCACTGGCGCTATGACGTCACAGTCGTTACGTAGTCAACATAACTGAAGCGTTCCCATGGCGACAGGCAATAGCTAGAGCGGTGGCGACAGGAAATACGCGCCCCCCACTCGACACGTGACGGGGTAGGATGAGTGAGGCGTGCGGGGGGAGGGGGGTCTGCCTGGTTACCATGGCGACCTGATATCTATGTCGTCCCCGAGCGGAGGCCCATGGTCCTGGGGGTAATGCCGCTCGTGGTATACTACTAACAGCAGCCACTTAGTCTTAAACTATGTGGACAGGCAAAAGTCTGGCAGCCGGTGTCTCTCACTCCATGCCCTACGTCATAGCACAGGGGACTGGAGTTAGTAAGTATTAGTGCGCACCAATGTCTAAGTAAGGTCCTAAATACGCCAATGAGAGGGACCTCTTTCTCCCATTACTAAGCGTTAACACTGGTAATAGGAGAAGATTGGAGGGGTAATGCTAGTTTTACACTGGGCCATGGCGGCCACGTTTCCGTGCAGGGTTGCCAGTTGGGGTCAGAAAAAACATTGAAATATTTTTCATTGCAACACAAGGTTTACAAATTACATACATAGTGGGGAATCAAGGGAAAGTTCAAATTTTTACGTGGGTCAGCGGGGAGGTTCAGTTGGGGATCATGGGCTATATTTTAATTGGGTAATTCAGCAGTTGGTATAGCAATCAATATTACACGAGGAATTATGTTTCTATTCAGAAAATGAAAACATGAATTTCAATGGAAACATTGAAAACTGGCATCCCTGTCCGTGGAGCTCCGTGGACACAAACGTGAGGAATGTGACACAACTCAAGGGGACGGGATGGACAAACGTGACACACCCTGGCTGCCGTGGCCACCAGGGAAGAATTTAGTAATGACAGAAGATCTGTCCCCGCGGCAACGGTGCTAGTGAGAAACGTACAGGGGCCTCATGGGACCTGAATGTGACCAAACGTTGGCAGCCATACACAGAGCTCTGTCTACCCATAATTTGTTGTGTAGTCCTTATATAGGGGACAGAGCCATTGTTAGTTTATAAAACAGTCACTAGGTGGCCAGCAGTATGGCAGGCCCCTTTGGGGGGACAGATCTATATCCTAGCTGTTTGTTCTTACGAAATTCAACTGCCTTTCAATGTTTTGCCATGGTTCCCTTGACTCTCTACACCCATGCCATAGCAGGATGACATTATGATTAAACCCAGAACATGAGGTTTTTCACATGGAACACTTTATATACATATGTCAGCAAGGCTAGAGTTGTGACACTTCCCCATTATCACTCACTTCTTTCACACCTACTTTAGTGAGGAACACCTACTATTTCACCTCCTTTAGTGAAGAACACCTACTCGGGGGGCGTCATGGCAGCCCCCATGGATCATAGGCTATATGCCGTATACCCTCAGGGTCCCCTGGGACGTTAAACCACAACCAAACAAACCCATAATTTGTTCAATTAGACTTACATGGAACCGTGGACAAAACGTGAGGGACATGACTGACCACAGCTGGCAATACAGGGGACCATAGAAAAACGGATCACTTTAACGTCTCTAAACCAGAGCTGCCAGTGTGGTGCCAAAATTGGTTACCCTGCCAAAAGTGGTAATTATCGCTCACTCTATCCCAGCATGTCTCTTCCCATCCTGTACCGCTTAGATTTCACAGACTATTCTATTTGGGAAAACTCCAAACAGATATTAGGCTAAATTTGCTTAGTGTGCATGTACAAACTAGCACTCTCCCAGCAGATCTTTCGTGGCGCTATCGCTTGCTATCGGCCGCAGGAAGTAGAGTGCTGGATTTCTGCTTGGAGAGTAACAAACTAGTGGTTCGAGGGCTGCTGAATTTGTCACTCTCCAATCGGGGACTGCAAGAGTGCGCATGTTCGCGCATGCGCCAAAGACAATAGTGAGCGATAATTACCACTTATGGCAGGGTAACCAATTTTGGCACCACACCGGGGGGGGCTCTATGTAAACACAGAGTTATGGCTCCATGACCATCTGCAACTGTGCCCTACGTTTCGGCGAAACACGGCCGCTGTGGCCCAGTGTAAACCTAGCATAAGAGGGGCACCTTTTAAACACTCCGCAGACTTTCTTCTATTCAACGGCGACATTTTCTTAATGTCTACCCATAATGTATGCTAATACTGCTAAAGTGGATGGTATAGGAGGGAGGGGCTCTCTTCTTCTCTGGTCGCCACTTCGTTTATTCAATTTCTTTGGTAATATATTTTTTACTCAGTTGTAGCCTTCCTATTCGCTGTGATAAGTGGGAAGCAGCATCTTGAAGATTTTGTTGCTTAATGTTTATGATTAGATTTCAGTTCCTTTCCCTCACGACAGACGGGAGCCCACTTGCCCTAAACAGGAGGTTCAGTTGCTGTTCAGTCTTCTCCTTTGCCATTTTCATAATAAACAGGAGGTTCAGTGATAAATGGTACCTACGATAACCATACACAAAACGAATACTGAAAGTATTAAAGTATACAGGCAGGACCAAGAATAGCAGCCCCAGTTTGGGCTGAGGTCCAGGCCTCTTTTGTTGTATTAAGTTGCTACTATACAAACGGATATTTGTACTTTTTCACAGCCTTGTACCACACACAAAAAAAGTCCAGAGACATACCAAGCCAGAGACATACCAAGCGAGAAACGCAGCGAAAACCAGAATCACCAACACAAAATGGTATGTGTGTGAGCTATTATTCCATATTTCACCTGGTTATTGTTTCTGAGACGCAAAGCTATCAGTGGGAAATATTATTATGTAATAATATCTCACGTATACGCCATTTTGCAAATGAGCGATTCCATGACAAGAGAGTTTCTCATCTGCCAAGGCCATGTAACAACAGGTGGCTGATAACACACTTTTGCTGTTCTGTCGCGAGAACTTTGGTCACGTTACATAAAACTGATCTTGTTTTTCGGCTGAGTGCGAGGCACTGGCAGCAGTGGCTAACTACAGTAGAACCCCGCCTAACGGACACCCCGCGTAAGCGGTCACCCTGTGTAAGCGGTCACTTTTGCTCGGAACGGAAATTTTTCCCTCTATTAAATGTTTAATTTAACCCAGCGTAAGCGGACACCTCGTGTAAGCGGACACCCCGCGTAAGCGGACAGTTATTTCGGTACGAAAAGGCCTAAAACCCCGTGTAAGCGGAACACTTCGGACGGACACTTCGGACGGACACCCTACCAAAAATAGATCAATCGGTGCTTTTATGAGTGTGTTTGAGTATTTTCATAGAAAAAACATTTTGTAGCTGAAGGTTTGATAACTTCGGATCCAATTAAGATATTGGGAAATGGATTTCAGATCCACCATCCTCTATGTTTCCCCTACATATCGGTATAAAAGACTTTTATATTAGCCCGGGGGAAACTTGAAAACCCCGCGTAAGCGGACACCCCGCGTAAGCGGACAATTTGGCCCGGAATGGAGGGTGTCCGCTTTTGAGGGGTTTTACTGTATACAGTATAGTGATCGGTTAAGGCCAAGTCCGGCACGCCAATTACAGTAAGTATCTCTGGTATCCGGGTACTGAACTCCTCTCCTCTGTGAACTCACCCCCACACACTGTGTCTGGCGTGATGACTTATCTCACAACGGTATTTTTCTCCGTAGGATTATAGTCCATCAGAATCGTGCGAGATGACTTCATTTTGGTATACAAGCATGAAATTTGGCACAATGGTAAAACTTGATGTGCTTATCAAAATCAGAGTAGGCGCCAAGCTCAATTTATTTCAATATGGCCGTCAAATTCAATATGGCTGCCAACGAGACAGTGCCAATTTTTATGCTCGCATCCAAAAAGGAAGTCACATGCTTAGTTTTTGCACCATTCTGCTGGACTATTATCTTTGGAACTCATACTCCATGGCCGTGAAGGTAGTGTACTCTATACTCAATGGCGAATTGGGGTAGTTATTTCATTAATCAATAAAGTTATATGGCGTGAGATAAAATCAGAAACCCACTCGATGAAAGTAACTTGTTTCCCCCATTGGAAATTACATGTTAACTCGTCTCACTGCTACATAATTCACTCAGCTTCACTTTGTGAATTACTCCGCGGTCAAACGCAGCTATTTCCAAAATCGCCAACACAGAATGGCGTGTCTGTGAGCTATTATTTCATATTTCACCTGCTTATTACTTCTGAGATGCAATATCATCGGTGGGAAATATTACTATGAAATAATATCTCACATAAATCCCATTTTTGTTCGCCGACACCAAATGGTAGGTCTGTGAGCTACTATTTCATATTTTTCCTGATAATATCTATTCTTTTTTTCTTTTTCTTTTTTTCTTTTTTTTCCGCGGTTGCTGCGCACCAAGAACGGATACCAGATCGAGCCACGTCTTAAATTGATAATATCTATTCTGCTGTAATTCCCATCGCATTCAACAGTAATAACAAACACATACATGTTCTTTCCAAAGGTGGAACCGCTCTTGAAGCTGTAAGACTTGGTCATTGAAGCATATGGACTGCACTCAGGCAATTCAAGCTAGCGTGGATTAAGGTCAAATACCCATAGGCGAACCCTTCAATATGGTCACTCAGCCAAATAGCTCCCCTTGTCATGTGAAGCCTACATTAACGTTCAGTCTGTTTACTAGATCCCATACCTGCAGCCGAGTCCTCAAAACCATGTCAGGGTCAGTCAAGGTCACGAAAACCTTCATGAGGAAGAGGGACCTGGTACACTGGAGAATATTTTTCTAACAGTCACAGTTTCTATTCGTAATATTTGCCTTTTACTGTGTCCTATTTTTTTTATAGAGGATATTGTTTTGTAATATCATCCAATGAGGGTTAGACTTGCTCGAGTCTTTGATTATTAAGAAATAAAACTACTATACAACATTTGAACTTCCCCTAACGCCCGACAGGCCCAAGAATCAAATGTATCCCCGCGAGGAGGGGTGAGGTAGGTGGAGGGGTTACCTTTTTTTAAAAGCAATTTTTATTAAGGGGATATTGTGTGTACACAATCACCGAATTCGGCTATACAGCCGTTCTTCCACTCAGGCCCTAGCCCCCTACTCCTCATTCTAATGGCGGGTGTAAGCCGAATGGTCAGTTGGTACCATTTTTTGTGCAAGTCTTTAGTATGACCCGACCGGGGTTTGAACCCCTGATTTCCCATACTCAAGGCGAACACCCCTACCACATAGCCAGCGAGCTTGGATACAATATGGAGAAACCAAACAAGAGTTAGTCTTGTTATTGTTTATTGCACGACGGCAAGATCGCATATTACTGCGCGAGGCGAAGCCTACGCTGGTTCCCGGGTCAACCGCTAGGGGGCTCGGCGGAATATGACCGCAGGGACAGATCGATGCGATATGCCAGATTTTGGTAACCTCGGTAAGCGCATGCGCGGATTTAGACTGTAAATAAACAAGATGGCGTGTCGGACAGATTCGAAGGCAAAACCATAACCGTAACCATACTGTCAATGTAGAGAACGATTTGAAATAATATATCTAGTCAGGAAATGATGGGCCACAATGTTTTCTTTGTTGTTTAGTATTCAAACCATACTGACAGTCGGTTCCTGGACTGCATGCACTGCCTTCTCAAGTGATTGGAGCCAAAGTCTCCAGATTAGAAACAAACAACATGGCGATTGTCTCGAAAGTGTGAGTAGAAACCATATGTAATGGTAAATGTACACTGTAACTGAATATATTATAACAGGTCTAATATAGAATTGAATTTTTGTGAACCTGCCTTGGTTCTGGAATGTATTATACCCACTGACAGTCGATACCTGAACAAGAAACACTGTCATAATTAATTGCCAAGCGCCTGCGGCCCCTATTATCGCTCAAGAACCTGTCAAAGTCAGCAAAGTTCGTTTTCGATCAGCATTTTAGCTAGGGCATTGCATCATAAGTCATATTAACTTAATTTTATTGCAAATGTATCAGATTTAAATCTCATTAGAATTTATTGCTCGTGAAAACCACATCGCCGCAAGTGCGATGTCAGTTAGCTTTTGAAAACTGAGCTGGTTTTGGGTCTGTCGAAGACTTCCTATGATAGACTCCAAAACCAGCATTCAACCACTGCCACAGCTACGCCCAGCGTGTACTACCTGCCTGTTATCCTTGATACAGGCGGGTACCAGCCAAGGCGAAGCCGAGAGCAGTAATATGCGATCTTGCCAGAGTGCGATGAACAATAACACAACTAACTCGAGTTTGGTTTAGAATTTATCCTACCCTGTCCGTCTAAATTACTTCTACATTAACAAATGACGTCATTTGTCAAGTGTATCCCACTAGAGCGATATTTTTCATTTTTCTGAACTCCAGACCGAATACAGTGACCCAATGTTAAGCCTATGGAGTTTTTTATTAGGGGTAGGATAAAGGGACTGGAGCCAGTCTAAATGAGTGTATCTGGAGGATATACTCTTTTTTGTTATCCATCTCAGGGAAAACCCCGTTGTTTAGTAATATCATCCCGTGAGGGTGTCTGGTGGATATGCTATTTGTCTCAGGGACGTTGTTTTGTAATATCATCCCCTGAGGGTGGCTGGTGGAGGCGGACACGCGCCGATCTGCCACGACTGGTGTTTTTTACTCACTAACATCTCTCACAAGATTCGCTTTCATCCCAGTTACTGCCAATAAGATGAAATTGCTAGCGAACATGCCAATTCTGGTGGAGCCTTACAACTAAATTTATTCAAATTGATAAACTCGGTATTACATCAGAAATAGATAAACTACTATTGTTCTTGCTCTCATTCTAAAAAAAAAAAAAGTGGACTTTAATCTCGCAAAGTTCCCTTCTTTATATTCAACTAAGTTATGACAGTTTTGCTTTGCATTGAAGTGGATAAAAACATCAATATTTTCCTCCGTTATGTATTCTAAGATCGAAGGCAGATGATCATATTGCTAATTTCTTTCCATTTTATTTTCGCATTTGACAGCAGCTGCCAATTGAAAATGAGGAATGTGTGCAGGAAAAACATTACGATGGCTACTTTAGCATATGATTAGGTTCTTTTAAGCTTCATATGCTCAGAGCTAGTGAGTATGTAAAGCGGTTAAGTTGCATTCACATTAACTGCGATGGTAATCCCATTCCACACCAGAAGCTTCAGCCAGTTGTATTTTCTTCCCTACGGAAGGTTTTATTCACGAATATTCTCATCTCCTGGCCGATTTACTCTCACAACACAGACTGCCTTTGACATGGCCTCAACACACACGCTACCATTCTGCTTGGCGAGTGAGGGTCAGACCTGGGTTATAAATAGCCTAACTTTACTTTGCCCGAGAAAATTACGAGCAAAATTCAATAATAATAAACATTTTAGAAAAAATAAAATCAGTGTGACTCAATTCCATCTTTTCCTCAATATTTTGGTCAATTTTCTTTTTTCAAAAATTTCTTTATTAATGTCTTTTGTTACATTAGTCGTTTGGTGATTATTTCCGATAATACCTTTGAACAGATTTCATTCAGTCCCATTATATTCAGTCCCACTAACTATGTCTCTATATATCATGAAACATTAACAAAATGGCGGAGATACAAAGGTGCATTAAACGCCTTTTGCATTTTATTCCCATTATTGATGTCATGTATCTTCTAATTACTCCATAATGTACTGGTGTCCAATGACGTGTGTAATGCCTAAATTACTTTCATTATAATGGAATCTCTGGAGCTACATTGCTGTAAGGTGGTACACACACATAGCGCGAACCAGAACGCTGTCGACGTCATCGCTGACCTTACTGCGCATGTCAGAGTGACGTCAGCGCTGACGGTGCACCATGGTAACGGGTGAGGGATGATGTTCTAAAGCACCATTGCCGATAACATCTCAGGTTATTTAAAGGACACACACGTCCAACACAGGAGCCCGTATAAAGGGAGGGGAATATCAGGCCGGGTACGCCACACACGTCACACGTTTTATCCTACCCCTAATATAAAATCCCATAGGCTTAACATAGGGTTTCCGTATGCCACGCTGACTGGCATACGGAGTTTTATATGCCACTAGTGGCATACAGCATTGTTATCACGTAATATTCCAAATTTGAGGAGATAGGGTAGGATAAAATCAAAACCTGATTCGTTTTAATCTTGGCCACTGCATTCCACTCCTGAAGTTTTGGCTCCGGACTTCACTAGGCTTCGCCTCATGAAGTCACTTTGCCAAACTCCAGTCGTGGAATACGGTGGACAAGATTAAACCTCATCCAGTGTTACGATATTACTATATACCCATGCCGTATATACTGTAGATATGCACCGTTTTGACATATAACGTAAAACTACTGTATGGAACATTGTTCCATACGGGAAAATACGGAACACATGTTCCGTATACGTAGACTAAATTATTAGTTCTTAAGCCAAATAAAATTAATGATTTTTCTTGATTTCGGGTATAAAGTGAATGTATAACGTCCAACCATGCTTGTACAACCCACAAAACTAGATGATGATTTACAGTTTGTTTAAACGCCTCGTTCCGTATGAACCGTAAATTATCATCTCGTATTGTAGCTTGTACAGCATGGTCAGGACGTTCTATATAAATATCGATCTGGACGTTACGAGGCTATGTGTGGTGGCTCAGGACTCCGGACCGTTCTATAGAGGGAATATTAAATACCTCTTGTACAGACGACTGTGGTTAACATGTTAATCTCACCCCTGGTATTTTTGTCCCGTAGGCTTAACATTTGGGAACTCGTTCTCCATGCCCCTATGAATATTACAGTCCGTTCTCCATGATCCATATCCTGAGTGTTATCCATTCTTTTAAAGTAAAAGTTGTCATTCTCAAACTCGTTTGAATGCTACGTGATATTCACTGGGCTTCACTTCGTTTATATCGCTTTACATCAAACTTGTGGAGAATGACGACTTTGACCAAAACTTGTTTGTTTCTTCTTTAGTCTTCTTCTCTCAGCTATCGTCAAATGACTGCCCCCTTTTAAGATTATTATTACAGCGCGCTCGAGCAACTTGGAGGAACTAAAATGGCTAATTATACAATAATAAGTGGATATCGATGAGCGTTCATATATTTCATATTATTCGAAAGTCATGCAGATGGGGTAGGATAAATATTAAACTGAACTCAAGTTAGTAGTGTTACCGTTAGAGTATATACGGCATGGTTATATAGGTCGGCTACTCACTGCACTCGGCTAAAGCCTCGCCCAGTAATATGCGACCTGCCCGTCGTGCTATTAACACTCACATTATTAACTCTCGTTCAGTTTCTACTAATCGCTATTTCCTATGTTTGTTAAACTTAATACCGAAGACGAGAGCCATTCAGATATTCATATAAGGTATTTCCTCAATGTAATTATTTCAATATCTCTCAAGAAAAATGCTTCACCCTCATTTGGAGAGGCAGGATGATCTACAACTAAACCCCTGCAGTGAGAATGCCAGGAATAAACCAACAGGAAAACATTGTTCATTTCATTGGTCGTATCCGTCTTTTGAACGTTTTCCTCCATCGCGGTATTTCAATTCGGAGACCTCATTAAATTAAGGCATTACTGCTATTCATTAAAGTCATTAAAACTTGGCCTGAGAGCGGGCCTTGTTATTATCATACACCTTTGGCCGGACATCTATGAAATACTACCCGTTGCTAGGGGTGCAGTATGACTCATGTTCGGGCTCACTGAGACGTAGTGAATGTTTTTTACTTTGCGCGAGTGCCCGTAGTGTACTTTGCAAGTGTATAAAATGGGGTTTTTAAAAAAAAAAATTTAGGTATATGAAAATAAAAAACATAGTGAGTGAACCCGTAGCGATTCCATTCTTGGCCTTTTGTCCCACGAGATATGGGACAAAACACCTCGAACAGCAATCGCTACGGGCTCACTAACTACATTTTCTCTTATTATGCTACACACAGGGATGTCAGTTGGGTCATGGGAAAAAAAGGAAATTCGTGGTGTAGTGAGCACTTCTCTGCATGTCTGTTTCCATTCACTGATCTTGCTTCGATGTTTGTTTGTTTGTTTGTTTGGTTTGATTTTTTACGTCCAGTCAACCATTATAGGTCCTTTCCAGATTTTCTCAAGGTTCTTTTACACCACTAGGGTGGTGATTGAATCTATGTGATGAATTCAGGTAGAAATCTCACCCGTGCAAATTTACCAAGGTGAGGGTTCTTTTACTTCCCACACCACATAGACATGGTATGAGAAGGATGGCCTTTGATATAGCAGTAAATCTACCACTGCTGGGGGTGGGACTCGAACCCACAAAGTCTTACAACCTTGGGGTTACAAGTCCGGTGCTCTAACCACTGAGCTAACTCCTTGCTTCAATGGTTCCTGACTGCAGATCAGTGGTGAATAGTCAACCAGTGGAAAATGGTTTATAGTCAATGGCGGCCCTGGGCTGAAACAGCCACTCTCAGTGCAGTATAAATGATGTTCGGGCTCACTGAGACGTGGGGAATGTTTGGGTGCCCTGTGCCGGTAGTGTACTCCGCAATTACATATACTGCCATTTTGTTTTTGTTTTTTAGGTATATAACAAATAGCAAACATAGTGAGTGAACTTCTAGCGATTCTATTCTCTGCCTCTCCACCTCTGGCATCAGGAAATATTCTATGGGACAAAAGACCTCGAATGGTAATCGCTATGGGCTCACTAACTACGTTTTCTCTTATTATGCTACACTGTAACACGGGCAGCATTCATCTCTTGCACACTCACGCCATCTTGTAATGGCCGTCAAGTAGGTCACACCAGAACGAGGCGATAGGCTCTGGCTAGCAGCCACACTGCAGCAAGCGCCTAACATAATAATAAGAATGTTATAGGTGGCTCCTGTGTCATAAATATCCGTCCGAATTTTATAAATAAAAAAATGTTAGAAAGCTGGGACTTAGGCCTCTCAGTTGGTATACATATATATATATATACCTGTGTTATAGCTAAGGTTTCCTGTCATAGATTGAACATCGGGAATGTTTTTGGTAAAAAACCACTAAAACATGTTACCTTCCTCTTTTCACAGTGAATTATTGAAAAATATATCGCGATGACCTATAGAAATTAACATCCAATCTTCTTAGGTATTTTATGACAATTAATATAATACCTATATTGCCAGGCTGTGATAGATATTTCTTGGTGTAACATAGCATTCTGGCAGATGACAAAGACTTGAAAGAGCAACATAAATAAAGGCATTAATTGCATTTGTGGCATATCTTATGGCTGGAGACTGCAACTATTTACCTATGAATTACATTTAGCCAATGAGATCATGTGAGCTGTGATACAGTGGCGGCTCTGGGCTGAAACACGCCGCACTCAGACGTGCCTTGATTGGTCGATATGCGGCCCGCAGCTCGGCAGAATCTGACTCATCAATAACACACAGACTCGCATAGGATTAGCCATAACGGCCAGTCCTGAGACCGGCCGGGGGAGGGGGCGGCTGACGGCGTGTGCGGCGCCGGAGACGGTCAGCTCGCGGCGCCGGCGGACGGTCTCCCGGCCGGGCGCCACCAGGGCCCTGTTTTATAAACCAGGCATGAGAATTCCCTCAGCAACGACTAGATTTAGTAGAAACCGAATGAGAGTTAGACTTGACAATGTTTATGCCACGATGGGTAGGTCGTGTATTACTACACGAGGCGTAGCCGAGTGTAGTGAGGAGCAGACCTGGCCAGAGTGGCATAGACACTGACAAGTCTAACTCGAGTTCGGTTTCGTATTTATCCTTACGTCTCTGCTTTTGTATTACTAAAAGATAAATATTGACTCAACGACCAACAGAACCTTTTTCATAGTAGCTAACATCCTGCTCTCTGATTGGACAATAATGTTATTACTGTAGTGGCATAAAAAACACTTTATGTCATGGCCTGCCACATAAAATTTGCCTATGTTAAGTCTATGGCGGTTTTTTATTAGGGGTAGGATAATGATCTATAACAACAAAACCCTGTCCTGAACAATGATATTCCTGACCCGTTAGGCACAGAGTGATTGCTAGTTCAACCACCATCTGCCAGAAAATTACAGGATACTGCCACGGCAGTCGGGGGTACAAACTTTTACCAGTTGTTATAATCTATAGATAATATAGAGATGAGACTAAAATTACTCCATGGCAAGCCCCAAAAATATTTTTGATAAAATCCATTGATAATTGGTCCCGCCACTTGGCGTTTTGGAAGGTTTCGTGGGACAAGATGGCCGTCTTCATAGCACAATAGCTATGTGCCCGATAAAGCAGTCCTGAGAATTCTCTCAGCAAGGGCTAGATTTATCTATAACATCTAAATCCTGCCCTGAAAAATAATATTCCTGGCCCCTTAGGGGCCACCCAGTAAGTATGTACGCACTGAGGGATGGAGGTGGCGGGGGTCAAAATTTTGCGTATGATCCTTCTGTATTATATTGCGTACAAGATTGGAGGGGGGGGGGGGTAAAAAAAATTTCAGAAATTCTGCATACGTACTGTATGGATGGCCCCTTTTTCAATGTGATGTATGCATGGCACTCCATTCCGTTCTAGGCAGTGACAATGCGATAAACACAGTCATCATTTTCTTTGATAATTTCTCGGTGATGATTTCAGGAACGGGCCCCACTTGTATTAAAGACACGGGACGGAAATGTCACCTGTTAAGTGACTTCTTTTTGTCTCCGCTGAACACTTCCGACAAGGAACCTTTGCTTTAAAGCTTCCTAAAATACTTGGCTTAAATGTGAATCTACTGCGTTGACTGTAGCCAATCAGTGAGCTCGAGGGTGGACAATAGCCAATCAGTGTCCGATTAAACCTGAATAGGTAAACATCTTGTGTGTGAGTCACGGAGAAAAAGACGCTGCCGAGATCACAGGAGGAGTTTAATCATAAACGAGAAAAAAAAAGACTATCCAGGGATATTTGATTTCTGCTGAGATACAAATGAAGAGTACTCATTCCCACAACTCATATACTCTAAAGAGGAAACTGATGCAAAGCCACGTGAATTACGTAGTGATTCAAACGAGATGGGATCCAGCTCTGACCCTAAACTTGAATAGGTTTCTGAATTTTTTTCACCCTTCACATTGACTAATAGGCTAACTTTTCTGACACAATCCCCCATTGGGTATTTTTTCTAAATACTCAACAGGCATTGGATACAAGTGTTATCGGCGTAGATGAGGGTAAGTCTGTGGGGTGTATTATCAAGGACAATAAATTATATATACTGAATATGAAAAAAGTGGATTTCCACAGAAAAAAGGATAACTGACATCTTTGAAAGGGGAACCGCAACCCAAACGCTACCCCTAAACCATAGTATGTAGGACGTGTGCTTATGTCGAGCTCGCGACCACATATAGACCTCGGGGACACACTTTCAGCGGATTTTTCCCGCTTATTTTAATTAGGTCCCTAACCTCACTCTTTATTGGTTCTTGGTTTAATCACAAACGTGTCCTGCTGGGTGATTGGCCCAGGCTGTGTGCTGCCCCTGTCAGTGCACTGTGCGCTGAGAGGGGAGGGTGTGAGGTGGTGGGCGTCTGGCCACCCCCTGTGTGTAGGCTATGTGGGGCCTGTTTTATAAGTTGTTTGTGATTTTTTACAGAGTAAAAGAGGAGGGGTTTGTAGGATATGTGGTTTCGACGATCCTAAGTGGTCTCATCAGGCGAGGTGCTGCGGCATTAACAATTCGGTGTGGTCTGAGTAGAGATGGTTTGTATCTCTCCTCTTTGTGTGTGTGTGTCTTACAAGTCAACTTATTAGTTTGAGTTGAAGTGCCGAGGTCTATGTGAGAATTGTGAGCTCTAGGGTTTGTCCCTAGAGCCATACTGGACTTATTTTTTCCAAATCCGCTAGTTTATTCGTCTAAACGTTTGATAGTCAAACCTTTCATTTTATAAAACTCCCTTATCCATAAGTTTCTCAAACGGATTTATCCATAAGTTTCTCAAACGGAATTTCCCATAAAGGGTCAGTTTTCCTGACAACTATGGGTCAAGTTAGTTCTCTCCAGTAACCTATTGAGCATGCTCCCTTAATTTCACACACACACAAAGCGATAAAAGGGGAGGTAATAAGAGCGTAGTTGACTTACTGGTGGCGTGGCCCGACATGTCGATGATACATGTGCTTTCTCGCTGAATCTCGCGGTTGTTGAAGGGACGCACCCTCACCGCTACCTTCACCGACGACATCCTGGCGGCAGTGTTCTGTACCAACTGAATGATAAAACACCTGATAATTAGCATCTATACAGCAGGTATCTTGTGATACTATCATATATATGATATATATACATATAGGTGATACATGGAACATGTCAACATATCATCTTGTGAAACCCTAAATGCGAATTCTGCACCAAACCATACATATACAATTATCTCACCCCAGATATTTTTTCTCCATAGACTTAACATTGGAAACGCGTATCTAACACCCATTAGATATTTAGGAAACATATCCAATGGGGGATAATGTCACAAATGTTAGCCCATTAGTCAATATTAAGGGTGAGATAAATTCAGAAACCCATTCAAGTTTAGGGTCAGAGCTCGATCCCATCTCATTTGAATCACATAGCAATTCGCGCGGCTTCGCCTTGTGAATTACTACGTGATTCAAACTCGATGGGATACGAGCTCAGACCCTAAAACTTTCATGGGTTTCCCCTATAGTATCTTGTGATAATATCTTATACATTCTCCGATCCGGCATGGAAGTAGGTGGCGCTCCGAACCAGCAGCGCGGCCATCTTGGGAAGGCACCTACACAGTGCTAAGCCTATGGCGAATCCAAACGTTCATTTCTGATAATATTCAACATGTGGGGATGTGTTATGTAACTCGCAAGCCTTTCCCTCGATAAAACCAGACCATCCTTGCAGTTTCAGATCAATTAGATTTGTAATGGCTTCAGTTTAGACCATAAACGCAATGTCAACAAATCGTCGAAACAACTCTTTTCTTGGACTTGGCACGTTAAAATTATGTCTAAATAACGTAAATAATCCTATTTCAACAATTACATATACAGGAAGCACAGAAAAGGGTAAATTAGTATAGTTTGTTTGCCATTTTACACTCTGACAGCGCTTTGTTGTCACCACCAAGATGGCGGACAGATCCGTTGTCAGGCGAATTTGGAGGGTATTTTGAACCGGAAGTTACCAGCCGGATCGGAGAATGATATATAAACTTATAGGTGATACATGCAACATATGATCTTGTGAAACCCTAAATGAGAATTCTGCACCAAACCATACAGAGACAATATTGACTGATTTCAGATACAAGCGGTCGTATGCTCCCAGAGGTTGACGCGTAGTAATTTCGGAGCACATGCGAGGATATTGCGTAGTCAACTCCCAGGAGCATACAACCGTTTTTATCTGAAACCAATCTATATTGTACCATGGCTAGCAGCGCCGTTTGTTTTGTATAAGAACATCCTACCCTGAAGACTACAGCAACACGGTTCAAATAACAGGTAATTGTCGTATTCAATGTAGCATCAGCTTTGTAAAGAGGTGTATTAGTCACGACCTCAATTAAATTCTTTCAAAAATGACCTATGATTTTTAAACCTTAATATGTAGTACTATACATATGCTATATTCTGTAAAAGTTTGGAGAAAATAATAAGGGTTTTACTATGAAAAACAACTTTTTAGAATTTCTATATAACGTATTATAGAATTATCATGATATTGATCTCTAAACAACAAAAAAACTAGCATGGTGACCCATGATTTTTAAGTTAGATATGTGTTCTACAACACTTAGAGATCATCATATTCAATTTTAATGAAAATGACATGGGTTTTAATTTTCATGCTAAATTGTCCAATATGCCTTTAATGGTCAGATGACCATATTTCGTTGTTTTGTACTCTGTCACATTGAAATCCCTAATATCTCTAAAATAATAAAAAATATCTAATGTCAACTCTCTATAAACGATCATATCCGCTTTCTTTCGAATAGTAACGGCAATACAGAGAGAGTATATTACAATGATATAAAGAACATGGAGATTGCATGGTTGGTTTTAATAATTTGTAGATTTAATACTATGTATCGTATTATGTAGAATACTAAAGAAGAAACCAAGTTTTGGTCAAAGTCGTCGTTCTCCACGAATTTGATGCGGTGTGATATGAACGAGGCGACAGCCGAGTGAATATCACATAGCATTCAAACGAGTTGCAGAATGACTTCTTTGACCAAAACGAGTTGAATGAAATAAATGAATGGACAACAAACAGGATATAGACCATGAAGAACCGACTGCAATACTTGAAATGGAGAACGAGATCTCAATGTTAAGCCTATGGACATTTATTCCAGGGGTGAGATAATGCATGTCAACCTATGATGTTCAGTTATATGCATGTTTACTCACATACTTTGTGTGCTGCCAAATAGCTCCCAGGCTGGAGCGAAGCCCGACCGAGGTACACTCAGCTCATTGTATTGCTGACCCTACACCCCCCCCCCCCCTCCCGCGGTACCTACACCGATGTGTTATGGCTTTATACGATGTATGTCTATAACAACATACCACTGTAGCCGAAAGAACACATTACTATATACCCATGCCGTATATTCTGTAAATACTTAGTAGAAACCAAACGAGAGTTAGCCTTGTCAATGTTTATGCCACGATGGGCAGGTTGTGTATTACTACACGAGGCGTTAGCCGAGTTTAGTGAGTAGCAGACCTGACCAGAGTGGTATAAATATTGACAAGGCTAACTCGAGTTCGGTTTTGTATTTATCCTACCCCATCTCACCGATATAAAGAGAAAACTTTGTAATTATCCATGTTAGCAGCGTGTTGACACTCATCGGAGGATGGCCACATTTGTCAATGCTGCCAGATCTACTTTCGTTATCTGGTCCCTGATTGGTCCGTTTATTTTATTCACCTCGGTGCATAAATAACACTTTATTCAACGCTCCGTCAAATACACTGAGTCAATGTTAAACCTATGGCACTTTTTATTAGGGGTAGGATAAACACTGTTTCGGCATATGATGTAAAAATACTGTCCGTACACTAAAATACGGACCACCTTGCCATGTACACGTTTATTAAGAAATTGGTTGTTAAACTGAATGAAATTGATTTTTTTTTTCGGGTATATAGTAAATATATAACGTCCAACCATGTTTGTACAAGTCACAGAACTCGACGATGATTTACCGTTTGTACGGAACTCGGCATAAATGCCTCGGTCCGTACAAACCGTAAATTACCATTCGTTCTGTGAATTGTACAGCATGGTTAGGACGTTCTATATAATTACTCATATGAGGAGATATCGTCTATTTTGAATCTGGGGTTTTATTTTGGTTTATTATCGAGTAACTCAATAATTTGAATGGAGTACACATTCATTAACTGAAATATTCATTATTACTGAAAGCTATCGACATACCTTTGCTTTGTGTGGATGGCCATATCTATTATATCTCTATATATTTTGTATTAGGAGTATGGGTCCTCAAAGACTTTATACTATGTTTTATATTGTATATTATAAAGACTGTATTTTTTATTTTTTGTTAATAGTTTATTTCTGACGAAAGACATTTCACAGACAAATCAGCCGCCATCTTCCAATGTATCCGTCATGCCCCTTTATTGGACTACTTTTTTCCTTATGTGAGTATTTGACTTTACCAGAGACCAAATAAAGAAATTGACCCCCTCCCCCCGCCCCCCCCCCCCCCAAAAAAAGGGGGGGGGGGAGAAAAAGAGGAAAAAAAGCATATTTGATAATTGTTGCTCATAAATATGCACATGAAATTTTGAACGCGAGTAGAGCACAATAAAAATGCTCAAAGGGATGATTTGTTGTTAGGTGTTTTATGTTGTCAGTGCTCAGATCCTGGTTAGCAGTTCCCATGGGTCTGACCCGGTGACCTGTCAGTGGATGTCACCTACTTATAGAGTACACAGGACTGCCGTACCATACACTAAGGGTTAATAAACACCCCACCCGCTAAACGACCATCTCAGTTCAATATACATGTAGTTTATGTCATCAGTGATACATCAGATGAGATTAACTTCATGATCAATTCACTGCATTTTAGAAAATTGAAATTCTAATAAATAACAAGATTGTGAATGCTATATAAGTATATGTTGTCATTTCAATGTACACTGTATATCAACAAATAGCAAATTTGCTTTAATTTTGGAAAATAAGAGTAAGATATAAGAGATAAAATGTAATTATGTGTATCAAATAGGGATGCCCCATATTACAGGATGTATTTTGTATGTGCCCACCAGACAGTGAGTGCCTTGGTGTGTGTGTGTGGACTATGATATACATTTGTACATGTTGGAGTAATTACCTACTATATCTAAAACGGTAGAATTCCGTCGAATCCGCTTGAAGTTGCTCCCGCACATAGAGACATAGTTAACCAGACCTAGGGCTGGAGACTGAGGAGCCAAGAGAGTGAGATTCTCGTACAGTTCCTAACTGAATCCTGCTATATTTTTTTTGTTTTTCTCTCCACAGATGTACTTCTATTCTTATGATTTGTTTTTAACTGTACTGAAAATATAATTTTGAACTGTAGTTTTCCAATCTCCTTTCCTTGTACAAGTTTATATCGATAGAGAACTTTGTTTGTTTCTCTGTCAAAGCGAGCGGCCGGAAAAAGACACGAAGGATGATTCATCCAGACTGAGTCATTCTTGTCACGAGCAGATACGAGCAAAGAGGGTCACAGAGAGTATGAAACTACAAAATACTAAAGAGGAAATGTATGAAAGTTTACGGCAAGAGCTCGTATACCATCGAGTTTGAATAGTGTAGTAATTCACAAGGTGAAGCCGCATGTATTATGAAGCGATTCAAATTAGATGGGATCAAGTTCTGACCGTAAACTTCTGAATTTATTTCACCCTTCTCATTGACTTATTGGCTAACATTTGTGGCATAATCCCACATTGAGTTTTTTTCCCAAATACTCAATGGGCGTTGGATATGAGTTCCCAATGTTAAGTCTATGGGGAAAAAATACCAGGGGTGAGATAAAGACACGTAACATGTGTAAGATGTTAATGTTGTCTTACAAGTAAGGGTGATAATCACTTATAGAAATCAGGCAACGAAAGTAGTGTAGGTTTTAAAAAGGCTGCGTGCTGTAATAAACCATTATTCATGAATATGTCAATAATATCTTGAAATTATCTTAGTTTTTTTGGTTTTTATTTTTTATTTTTTATTTATTTTTGTTACCGGTTTAGTGACACTTACTCCTCAGCCCCCCTGGGTTGTTTCTAACCCTCGGTGCCCCAGGACCCACCCCTGACAGGGAAGCCAAACTGTCTCCTTCACCAGAGCAATTTTTCTCCAATACTTTGTCAATTTTATTACTTTGATAAAGTTGCCTAGGGCCTACATAATTTGTAACGCCTTCTAAATGTGACAATGTCATATGCCTTAATACACCCTAACTATAAGATGCCTGAAGAGTCCGATTCGGATGAAACCTGTGATTCGGTTGTGTGCAGAAGCGTTCTCCAGCCTTGTATTCTTAAAAAAAAAAAAATTTAAATTTTTTTTTAAATAAATTGTATTCTTAACCTTGAAATTATCTTAGGGTCTGCTGTATTTTATATCTATAATTGTGATAGGAAAGGAGCTTGAGAAATGTTTATTGTTCACACGTGTATGTTTAGACTTTATCATAATCCAATTCCGATATCGTATGTACAATTAGAAAAATTTTAAACCAATATGTTCAATACTTAACTTGAACAAGCAACTCACAATATGTCACACTATATTTTGGTATCTTTTCCAATTTTTTCAGGAGAAAAAAACACAAGTGAAACTTTGGTGTTTCCTATATGAAACTTGATGGTCGTTAAACACCGGATAACTGCTGACCTCAGAAGCTGTGCTGCTGAGTGCCACTTCCTAGTCAGTGCATAATACAAATTATCTCGCCCCGGTATTTGTCTCCATAGGCTTAACATTAGGAACTCATACTCCACGGCCGTGAGGTTCGTGTACCCAATACTAAATGGCTGGGTGATTCATTTCATCAATAATTAATATTATACGGGGTGAGATAAAATCAGAAACCCACGAGATGAAAATAGTTTGGTCTGTACTCCACCGAGTTTGACTGCAGAGTAATTCACGAAGCGAAGCTGAGTGAATTACTCTGCAGTCAAACTCGGTGGAGTACAGACCAAACTATTTTCATCTCGTGGGTTTCCTTCTAATTATCTCGCCCCGGTATTGTTCTCCATGTGTTTAACATTAGGAACCCATACTCCACGACCATGAGGGCAGTGCCCCCAATACTCAATAGTTAATTGGGTGAGTTATTCTATTGATTGATAATGTTTCTGATCATGTATATAGGGTGAGATAAAATCAGAAACCCACTTGACGAAAAAAATACTTGGCCCACACTCCTCCTCGTTTGACCGCTACATAAGTCACGCTTCGTGAATTACTCCGCAGTCAAACTCAGTGGAGTACGGACCAAATTATTTTCATCTTGTGAGTTTCCTTCTAATTATGAGGGATAACAGTTCTGTGACCATGTTGAAGGTGGCCAGTGACCCGACAGAATCTGTACCATACACTCAATACAGGTTCAAGGCTATGTTGCTATTTAAAACATACCCTCATGGTAGTATGAAGTGAAGCCCCAGTCAACTTGTTTCTTTGTATTTAGAATCAATTTATCATGTCATCCTTATTTAGGCATGGGTATTTTCTTATATTTGCTACTTTCATTTATGTGCACACTCGTTATTTCTTCTTATTTCGTTATTGATTCATAATTTACAAGTCTTAGTTGGTAAAATCTTTAATACTTGTTTTAGTGGTAAAGCCATCACCTTACTAGCCCTGACTTCCTTGCTTAAACACTGCTTGTATTGGCACATTTCTCACCTTATCTAAATGCTATATAACTTGTATAAAGGCAGTGACCGTATATGACCAGAGTCCAGAATCACTGCGTAGTTCCCCAGACAAAGTTGACTGGCGTATGTTGTAATATTTAATTCAGTACCAACCAGTGTAAATATATCTGGCTACAAGAAATCTTTGTAGACTGACTTATGTAAGGAAGCACGCTACCACCTTAAATCATTAACCACGAGAGAACCACAGAGCTCTGTAGGAACCAACTGACGATCAGTTCCTGTCTCCGAGGTCCCCTGTGAATATCTCAGCTTTGGCAGCTCCTCCTAACACGGCACAGAACAATAGTACATGTAATGTAAAAAAAATCTTTAAAATATTAAAATTAAATAAAAAAGAATATACATGTACTAATTGACAGCTAGTCAGGAAATTACTTACCTCCCAACTTTATATATTATTATGATATATCCATGTGTCCGAATGTCTATTGAATACTGCCCGCTGATAGGGGTGCAGTAATAATAATGTTCATGCCCGCTGCGATTGCGACTTTGTATGTCTTTAAAATGGCGTTATTTCACCAATTAAAGGTATATAATAATAAGCAAACATCCTTACTGTAGACGAAATGGTTCTCGTTCTCGGTCAGTCGTCGCCTGAGGCGTCAGGCAGTATGAAATCGACGACTGACCTCGAACAGGAACCGTTTCATCCACAGTATGGACGTTTCCTAATATTATTCTCTAATTGGATATATTTACTTATTGCTCCATTTAAAATGTTGTCATCGTGTTCCTTTCTGATTGGATGAGAGTATTACGCCTTACATAACCTTGAAGCAGATGATTAGACTTCAAGAAAAGCCTAGTTTCACACATCTGCCAACAGGGGGTCGTTTAATTTTCTATTTAATGAGAGCACAAGGTCGGAGGAGAGCTCGCACAAGGGTTCTGGTATGGAAAAATGGCGAAAAGTCCAGAAAAGGTGGATAATAAATACACTATAGACTGGTTTCAGATAAAAGCAGTCATATGCTCCTTGGAGTTGACTGTTTGTGTGAGTAGTTTTACGTCTTTGGTAGGTTTAAAAAGTTTGTTTTTTGGGTTGTTTTTTTTTAGGTTTAAAAAGTTACGTCTTTTTGAGACTGACTCATTAGTTGACCTTTCTGGTTCTGGAGAAATGTACTAACTCGACTTTGGTCTGCTTGTAGCAGTGGGACCCTATGTCCGTTTTAAAGTGCTGTCTCATTGAAGGGCTGTGCTACAAACCTCAATATCCTATCATACACTCGGATATTACTGCACGTCAACTCCTTCCTCAGAGCAAAAATACAGACATGTGAAAGTGTTCTGGAAAACACTGGCTTTTATTATCCACCTAATACAAAGTGTCCATAGAAAACACATAGGGCGTTTGTATGGACATACCTGGCGCATACAGATATGTTGTATGCTCCGGGTGGTGCATACGGAAAAATAGTGTGTATTGGAAAATAGTGCATTACTAAAACAAACTGATATCGACATGCCACTTGTCAAAAAAGATGGATAATAAATACAATATAGACTGGTTTCAGATAAAAGCGGTTGTATGTTCCTCGGAGATGATTCTACGCAATATCCTTGCATACGCTCGGATATTACTACGCGTCAACTCCTCGGACCATACCGCCGCTTGTATCTGAAACCAGTCAATATTGTGTATTTATAGTAGAGGAGCAAATGGCCTAAAAATGGGTAAAATTGACCCCCGAAAGTCTACTGGCTGAAACTTGCCATATTAGTCAATTATGACCTCAGGAATCTGAATCTGATACTCGTTTGTTCCAAAAAGTGTAGCATCATACTCGTTTCCATGGTAATAGAAGGAAAACAAAGTTTAATACATACTGACACATAATACATACTTTTATAAGAATAGGTGAATAAATGCATTTTTTCTGTCTGTAAAATTTATCATTCTTTGGCCAAAAGTGTACAGTATGGAAATATGCCCTTTTCTGTTTTCTTGGAAGAACTGTTGCCATGGTAACATTCCAATTTGTGGGGGAACCCCCATTTTTGGTTTTCTCATGGTTATTAAAGTTGGATAAAAAGAATGATTTTATGAATGACACATACAAATTGATAAATTTAGCTATAACACACAGCATTAATAGGTACCACCATTTTTTGAAGCCATTCAATTGTTCCCATGGCAACCATAACAAGGTTTTTTCTATGACCAAAGCAGCCAGATAATGATACACTAACTGGACATTTGTATGGCAAATCTGCATGACATGGCAACTAGTAGAAGAGTATAGTCTCAAAAAGGCCATTAGAGAGTCTACTGCATGAAATGTGCCATGTTGGTCAATCATTACATGGGGAATCTGATTCTGCCACTCTTTTGACCAAAAGAATGTAGCATCACTTTTGTTTCCATGACAACCTTAATGCATAATAATCTACTTAGAAACCACCAATTTCCTGCAAATATGAATAATAGATATAAGAAATAGGAGCTAAACACCTACTCATGAGATTTCATTTTCATGATGTATACATTTGGGACATAATGTGGAGTTGTTCTTTTCATTCCCTTAGCATTTGATTGCCATGGCAACCAGTTTATCACAAAACAGCCACTGCAATAGCCAGCTCTGATTGTCATCAAAGCAAATTACTAGCTTTTTTAGCCATTGATGATAGAGACTTAATATAAGTATTTATCCTAGTACTTGGAGAGTCTACTGCATTTAAAATGTGCCATTTTGGTCAATTATTACATGGGGAATTTGATTCTGCCACTATTTTGACCAAAAGAATGTAGCATCACTTCCATTTCCATGACAACCTAAATGCATAATAATCTACTTAGAAACCACCAATTTCTTACACAATTGAAGCGTAAGTCCCAGAAAAACAAGAAAACTCATAGGGTTTCAAACTCATTAATTGTTTTTATATGTTAACATTTCAGACGTAATGGGTAACTCTTGTTTTATGTCTTTAGAATCTTGTTACCATGGCAACCAATGCAGGTAGAAAATAATCAGTGCAGTTACTCCCTTTGATTCTCATATAAACAAATTGCTATAAGTTCTTGGGGGCATGCCAGAATACTCCAGGTTTCTTTCCTCTGGCTCCCTCAAGACAAAGCTGGACACTTATCCTAGCTATTGTTACCAGCAAAACCTAGTTTTAGTTGATG
Organism: Alentia gelatinosa; assembly: GCA_950022655.1. NCBI lineage: Eukaryota > Metazoa > Annelida > Polychaeta > Phyllodocida > Polynoidae > Alentia > Alentia gelatinosa. The sequence goes on along the minus strand of OX465590.1, from coordinate 41,101,251 downwards.
CATATTTTGCCATATGGAACCCTGTTCCATACAGTATTTATACCTCCTGCTTGTATGTATCTGTCACATACTTGTGTCATGCTCTACCTGTTACTATTAACTATAGCTAACATATAAAAAGGTTTAGAAGGTTAAGGTATAGATCAGAGCTGACCATTGCATGTCAGAATCTCAGACCATTGTGTGGCATGCCATGGAGGAAAAATGTGACACCACTTGGTTTCAATTCCTGGCTCACTCTTGCTGGTTTTCTCTCCCCATATTGTGAAGGTTCTATGGCCTTGTTGTTGGTGCCCATAGTGCCCTTGAGCCCTGATACCTTTCCCAGGATGTCACAGTTTTAGTGTTGCACCTGCTACTCCTCAGGAAGTAAGGCATGCCAGCAAGGAGGAGGAGAGGTAGCCAGAGGAGAGGTAGCCTGAAGGGCAGGATAAGGAGACCACCTCTGAACTAGAGGAGCAAGAAGGGGAGGAGACATGGGAGGGAGAGACCCTAAAGTGTCCTTCTGAGTAGAAAAGTCAACCAAAGGGGCCTTGCATCACTCATCCTGCCTAAGAAGGCCATAAAGGAAATATATTAGAGACTAGCGACTTCGTCGAGTCCGAGTACAAAAAATATAGAAAAATGAAAAAATGAACTACCGATAGCGGGGTTCGAACGCCCGACGTCCGCATATCAAGCCGGAGGCCCTGCCGACTGCTCCACAAAGATAGATGCAATATGTGGGCCAAATACTTAAGCTGTTGGTGGGTGGGGGGAATCAGAGGAGTTTTGAAAGGGCTACCAGCGAAAGTTAAGATCCCATAAGTCGTAAGACACAGGCGGGTACCAGCCAAAAGATCCCATTGGTTTCTCACGAGAAAAATAGATCCGAAAACTACAATATCGAACTTTGATTTTGGCATGGCTTGAAATGAATCATAAGAGAGGAAGTTTGTCTGAGTATAGAAATACAAAAAAGAAGAACAGGTTCGAGTTTTTCACTGCACGAGAATCTCACTCTCGTGGGCTCTCAGTCTCCAATCATAGGTCATGTTCACTCTGTCTCTATGTGCGGGAAGATCCCCAAGCGGATAGTACGGAAAATTACACGTTTTATATGGGGTAGGTAATCATATTAGAAAGAAAACACAGGGGATACCTGAATGTTTTGCTGCAAATGCTGCCTCCGTTTAATCCACTTCTCGATGCCTCTCCAAGAAAGGAATATTCTGTCTTTGAGCCTTTAAGACACTAGTATGTCTGTCCTGAGAAAGCTATGTTCCCCTCATAACTCTGAAAGGAGGGGCCTTATCATTATTGCCTCTCCCATTAGTAGCTCCATATCTCCCTGTGCCCAATACAGGAGAAAATGGGAGGTAACTCTCTGGCTTGATAATCGTGCATTTTATATGTTATGGGGCTAGCATTGGTAGAAAACAGTCCAGGACTGGCCCCAGAAATTAGCAAAACACTAGATGAAGGTTGGGAGAGGTCATAATGGAGGGGAGAGTCGGTTTCAGTGACTTATATTGCTAGCATATGCCCTGATGGTCAGACTGTATTGGGCATCCTATTCTTCTATGCATGAGAATAACCAAGGAACAGCAGAGGCCAGAACAGAATGGACGGTGCCAGAATAGTGGCGGATGTCAGTGGTTTAGACAATTAGACTACAAAAGGTGGAATCAGCAGGAACCTTCTGGCTTCTCTGTCTAGTCAAGATATCATCAAATAAGTAAGGACATTTATAAGTATGGGTATAGAAATTAAAGTAATGCAGTGTTTCCACCTGCCACTTCCGGCCCGCAATTCTGTCTTTTGGCACCACTGCTGACTATTTGCCATTTTTAGGGTACATAATTGTCAGGTGGAAATGGGGATAACATGTTACAGATCAACAATCTTAATCTCCACATTATGCAATATGGCGCCAGCTGACAATTATTTGCCTCCCCGATAAATTGAAAGCAGTTATGTACATATAATTGGTTTGTGGCAAGCTTTTTACATTAACCATCTCTGCACAGTGTATCCATTGGAAGCACACATTCAGCTGCAATGTCAGGAGTGTTAATCATCATTCTAGTAAACATGTATCAGCATCAGTATTTTCTCAGTTACTTTCAATACAAAGGTAGGAAAACCATCTGTCAGGTGGAAAGAGTTTGTTTTTGTTGATAATTATGATTAAATCTCAAGTGACACCACCCAATGCATAAGTTGATCAAAATGAATAATAACATTAAGGATGACATGCTATACCATGTGATTGAGTAACAGAATGATCTTGACACATCCAGCCCCCAGCTGTGTGCATTGACACTAATAGCCATTAATGAGAGAGTGGCTCTGCCATAGATTCCCATCAATAAAGGGTTAATAAGAGGACTTTGAAGTGCTGTGGGGGGAAGCACTGAGGACAAAAGCACTGACATGGTGGCAGTGCCTCAGGGCCCCATTGCTCCACTTTTTGTGGTATCGCTAGCTATAATTGTATCACAATTTTATTTTACGATAACTTTAACGATCTGACTAAAAATCGTTGCTCCCATGATATTGTATTGTATCCCTATATTCATGCAGTATTGCTAATTTGTATGATGCGATAGCTATACAACAATTCAGGGGTACATATTGAATGAGACGGGGGAAGATAGATCCAGGGATGGCAGGGTGATACCTTGAGGCATCATTTACAAAATATTCGTTTTTGTGAATAAAATTGGAAATATTTGCTCAATCAACCTGAAATGTTCACAGTATGTATGTATAACATCATATTTGATATTTTTAGGTGAAATAAAGCATAGCATTTATTATCATATGAGATGCCATGTGATGTTAAGATAAAAGTATCACAATTAGGGTTATATGTCCAGCCTCTAGCGGTATTCACTGGCACTAGTACCTAGCTCCATACCTGTACTACTATGGTGAGTACCCAGTGAAATAGGGTTAAAAACAGATGGTACAATAGTTAAAACTGATCTGACACGTGGTTATGTGGATCGCTATCTCCTATAGGTAGATGAACAATGGGCGGGGGTGGTAGTGCCACCATGGATCATTATTGAGAATATCAGACAAGGCCATTTCTAACCAAAGTAATGCAATATGCAGACATCTGCCCTGATGTGAGGGTCTGCATAAAAAGTATTGCTGAAAGGCATATTTTAGGTGGTGATGCAATTCCAACACAATCCACTAATTTTCTGGAGCAACATTTACGCCTGGGGGTTCTGGTGGGCATACACCAGAAAGTGTATGGTGCCAGATGACACCATATAGAGGGTAACATAGCACCATGTGGTGCCTTTTTTCTCCTTTGTTAGGGTATGCATCACCCATTCTGACATTCTGATTTGCCATGGTCAACTCTGATCCTAGACATGCCCCACTCAACCTTTTGTGGATATGTTACCCTCTAGTTCTGTTGATGACTGTCATTTCAAGAATATACAGACTATATATTCTTAATTTTGCACCTTGCTTATGACTTTCCTGCCAGGTACCTGCAGCATCAGGACAGGTAGCAGTGTCAGTATAAATGCCCACTGGGGCAAGTTCTTAAAGGCAAATTGCAGAAATGTCATGTAACACATTTCATAACGTCATGTAATACATGATCCTTGATATTATGTTTCTTTTTGTCTAAAATTCCAAAATATATCATACCTACATATCATGTACCAAATAGTGTTATATGCTAAATGTCATATCTTCATTAATTTCAAGGTATTTAGATCCAATATGAGAGCCCAAATATTGCATTCTGGGATTGCAGATGCATCCCATTGGATTCTGCATACTAAAATGTCCAAGAATAAATACTTACTTTATGTCTCTATCTTTAATGGCTGAAAGATTATAGCAGTTTGTTTAGATAACAATCACAGTTGGTTCCTGTAATGGATACTCTCTGCTGCATTGGTTGCCATGACAACTACATTCTTAGGGAATATCGATGACCCATGATATCCTAAATGTATACAAAAAAAAGCTCATGAAACCTCATGAAAAGATGTTTTATGGCTATTTTTCAGACACTTACTATTCATGTGTAAGAAAATGGTAATTTCTGAGTAAATCACTATACAACCATGTTGTCATGGAAACGAAAGTGATGCTACATTCTTTAGGTCAAAATAGTGGCAGAATCATATTCCCCATGTAATGATTGACCAAAATGGCACATTTTAAATGCAGTAGACTCTCCAAGTACTAGGATAAATACTTATATTAAGTCTCTATCATCAATGGCTAAAAAAGCTAGTAATTTGCTTTGACAACAATCAGAGCTGGCTACTGCAGTATCTGTTTTGAGCTAAACTGGTTGCCATGGCAATAAAATTCTAAGGAAATGAAGAGAACAACTCCACATTATGTCCCAAATGTATACATCATGAAAATGAAATCTCACGAGTAGGTGTTTAGCTCCTATTTCTTACATCTATTATTCATATTTGCAGGAAATTGGTGGTTTCTAAGTAGATTATTATGCATTAAGGTTGTCATGGAAACAAAAGTGATGCTACATTCTTTTGGTCAAAAGAGTGGCAGAATCAGATTCCCCATGTAATGATTGACCAACATGGCACATTTCATGCAGTAGACTCTCTAATGACCTTTTTGAGACTATACTCTTCTACTAGTTGCCATGTCATGCAGATTTGCCATACAAATGTCCAGTTAGTGTATCATTATCTGGCTGCTTTGGTCATAGAAAAAACCTTGTTATGGTTGCCATGGGAACAATTGAATGGCTTCAAAAAATGGTGGTACCTATCAACGCTGTGTGTTATTGCTAAATTTATCAATTTGTATGTGTCATTCATAAAAACATTCCTTTTATCCAACTTTAATAACCATGAGAAAACCAAAAATGGGGGTTCCCCCACAAATTGGAATGTTACCATGGCAACAGTTCTTCCAAGAAAACAGAAAAGGGCATATTTCCATACTGTACACTTTTGGCCAAAGAATGATAAATTTTACAGACAGAAAAAATGCATTTATTCACCTATTCTTATAAAAGTATGTATTATGTGTCAGTATGTATTAAATTTTGTTTTCCTTCTATTACCATGGAAACGAGTATGATGCTACACTTTTTGGAACAAATGAGTATCAGATTCAGATTTCTGAGGTCATAATTGACTAATATGGCAAGTTTCAGCCAGTAGACTTTCGGGGGTCAATTTTACCCATTTTTAGGCCATTTGCTCCTCTACTATTATACTACAAATTGCTTGATTACTTTATGTATTATTGATGAGTGGTTGTTGGTCATTTCCCCTATTCTTTACAGGGTTCGTACATAGACAGCCCAATGAAATTCCAGGCTTTTTCCAGGCTTTTCCAGGCTCTGATATTTTTTTCCAGGCACATCTAGTCACTGTTTTTAAAACCATCTCTGATTCATCACCAAATTTAGCTAAAATTGTCTTTGTCTTCCTTACTACCTGTGGAATTTCAGTGGTTTTGGGATAGATATCTTCAAATTCCATACATGGTAAAATAAAGGATTTTTGGAACTATTTTATCCAAGTTATGAATATTTCATAAGCAGCAAGGTATCGTAGTTAAGGAAAGCTAATAATGACCAGAATTTCATAGCCTAAAATAATTGCTTTTATGCAAAGCCAAATTTTCCAGGCTCTTCCAGGTTTTTCCAGGCTCTCTGTGAGAATTCCAGGCTTTTCCAGGCCTGGAAAACCCAAAAGCATAATTCCAGGCTTTTCCAGGTTTTCCAGGCTCTGTACGAACCCTGTCTTTATGTATTACCATAACTCGTGAGATATGTTAATGCACCTGTCAACCTAGGACCATCTCAGTTACACTAGTCCTACTCTCCTGTCCCCGTGTTATATAGAAACTCCACAGATACACCAGTGAGGAAGACTGAGCAAAATGGCTGGACTTGAAAAGCAGCCAAGCTCCACTGGAAAACTACCTCCAAATTCACAATTATAAAGTAAGAGACAGCTGTTCTGAAGGTTAGCAAAGACAAATGGGTGCATATTTATCGATTCAATTTTTTCTTTCATACATGTCAGAGTGCGGCCAGTATGAAATGACGACTCGGTGGAGGGCTCTAGGGCAGAGGAACCCGGCCCTGTTTGGGGACTGACATGGCCAGGTAGACTGGCCATTGGGGTCGGTAAATCAGATAAAAAACACTCTTCGATTAACTACAGTATAACTCCGGTACTGGTACATCATAATCGTATAAAGAGCAGTAATGTACCTGATAACCTCTGGCCCTCTCCTCTCAATGCTCGGTCGGCGGGAACATTAATACCTGTACGGAGGTCGGGAGGGGGGGGGGGGGGGGTAGTGACAGGTAAACATGAGCAGGTGGGATTACAAGTCGTCTTAATATAGATGCAGGGATGTCAGTTGGGGTTAGAAAAAAACAAGGGAATATTTCCCTGGCAATACAGGGTTAGATGTCAGATCTATAAATACACCAAGAAGACCTAAAATATAGTAGATACAAATAACATTATCACTACGGAACATGGGTCTGGAGGCAGGTTAATTGGGGAATTAATGAGTCATGGTTGATTTGAGTATTTCTTAATTGTTATGTTCATTTTACACAAGAAAAAAGGATATCTTAATCCAAAAATGAAAACACGGAATTCCGCAGAAACAAGGAAAACTGACATCCCTGTAGATGTCAGAGTAATTCTGTCTGCTGCTCTTAAGCCTATAAGACACCGACCCGACCACTGTGCCCGCTTCTACCTTTGCCCGACGGATCCGTCGGGTCTGTGACAATCTGCATCAATCGGGTCGGTGTACGCACTTCACCGACCCGATTTTATTCCTTTTCCCAATGCGTCGGGCATTACTACCATGTCAGATATGACCGACTCTGCCCGACCTTAAGATTCCGGTGTACGCACTTTCACCGACTATTACCGATTCTGAGCATGCCATTTAAAAAGCGTTGCCATCTATCCCTCAGTCCGATTTACAAATGTCTTATATCGATGTGTAGGGGAGAAACAAGCGATCATAGATCTGAAAACAGTTTTCTGATATTTTAAAGATACCAGAAGTTAATAAACTTTGCATTATTGCCTATATATACTTATCACCCGGCCCGGGACCCAGCCGGGCCCAGCACCCGGCTGCTCTCTTTGATCTCAATCAGGTTGTTTTACGAGGTTATAAAGGCAGGAGGTGTCGCCGGGAAGAGTCATCGTGTCGGTGTCTTATAGGTATAAGACATCAACATTTTATTCCAGACTCTCACCGAGCCGATGGTCGGGATGAATCGGGAAAAAAATTCGGTGTCTAAAGCCTATAAGACACCGACAGAGTCGGTCATATCTGACATGGTAGTAATGCCCGACACGTCGGGAAAAGCAATAAAATCGGGTCGGTGAAGTGCGTACACCGACCCAATTGACGCAGATTGTCACAGACCTGACGGATCCGTCGGGGAAAGGTAGAATCGGGCACAGCCGTCGGGTCGGTGTCTTATAGGCTTTATAGGCTGTACTGTAGGGGCTAGGTAAAGGTCAGTTGGGGCTAGCAGACAAAGACACCAGATTGCCCTGGTCATATGCTCAGGTGTGGCCAACACAAAGGACACACTTATTATGCAATCACCAACTACAAATGTAATTACATTCTTACGTAATCGTTCTGCTCAAACCCTCCCATGAATTATTACCGGTACAAATTATGATTAAATGAATACGTCACAAACAAGGCATTCTCTATGTATACGGATATCCCGTACATAACTGTATATTCTATTTTAGATGTTGCTTTGCCAGCGACTACTGAGTACTCAACGAGAAACAAATTGCTGACTAAATCTCGACATTTTGTGACTCAAGTGAAGAAAATTGGAACCCCATATCTGTATATTCATGGACAAAGATATATCAAAAATGACATTGTGCGGCCAGCCAAATAGATTCTAATTACTATCTTCATTGGTACATTTCATTCGTCACCCATAGATCTACATGTACTTGTGTTATAGCATCTTTTATTTTGCACATAGTTAAGACATACCAGATGCAAGAGTATTTGGCAGATAGAAATTGGTAAAATCCATGATTGCTTGTGGCAGATATCAATGTTGTTAAAAGTCAAATCCAAATATTACGAAAACAAAAATATCCGCAAAATTAGTCAAAAATAATGATTAACTCGTTTTAACTAATAAGAATATTGGCCTTTTAGGACAATAATGCGGACAAAACTGTGGTGGTTATTTAGATTTATAGTACGCTGGTGGAGTAGGGGTAGGGTTGACAGGCTTTGTTTGTCCACTGTCGCCCTGACGACCGATGACCACGGGAGGAGAGTGTACACAGACAGCGCCTACAGCTCAGTCACTCTCCTCCCACAGATTGTGAATGACTCACACTCTCCGCCCACACACACACGCCTCGTGAAACTGTCCTCCGACAAGATCATTGTTCCCCGCTTCAAACCGGACTCGTAGGCGAATAAATACTAGTGTAATACACCGCGGATATGCTGGAGGCAGAATTAGAAACAGGATGGCAACGAGTGGTCGGCCAGGATCCTACTGCAGGCGTATTGTTGTAATGTGAGTTTCATTGATTTATATGAATGAAAGTTCTCTGAGAAAATAGCAAATCGATTACATGTCTGGCTGTGATTCATGCGAGACACTTCTGCATTAGATTATGGTAATTAATATCAATGTTGAACTGATAATCAAGATTTTTTTTGGTTATCATTATAGTTTTTATCGTAATTATTATTATTATTATTATTATTATTATTATTATTATTATTATTATTATTATTATTATTATTATTATTATCATCATCATTATTATTATCATTATTATTATCATCATCATTATCATTATTATCATCATTATTATAATTATCATCGTCATTATCATTATTATTATCATCATTATTATTTTCATCATTATCATTATTATCATTATCATAGTTTTTTTTATTATTACGACGGTACACATTACATATATTACAAAACAAACCAGCACCTAATACCTGGAAATGTGTGTCTTTGTGAACAATCAATACATGATATAACTATGTAATGATGACTGGTCTCATGGAGACTGACTTTTTAGGCATCTTTGTTACTCCACAGGATATATACAATATCTATTGTACCGTATTTCACCCAGCTATTGATTGCAGATCAATCTCATGATATAATGGTTATATTTGCATGAAGGAAATAGGATGTGTCTCATTAACATATTTGGAGAAAAAAAAGAGGTCAGTAACAAGTATTGAGAAAGAAACTAATAAGTGTTTGGTCTGTGTCCCCATTTGCCATCGAGTTTGGAGCGTGCAGTAACATGAACAAGGCGATAGCCGGGTGAATATTCCAAAGTCCTCCAAATAAGATGACGAAACGGGACTGAGACCAAATATGAATATGAAGCCTACAGACGTTTATACCAGGCTAAGATAACACCCGAGATCATATTATTACGCGTAGAAAATACCAAGTCAACAGGAAATACAACCAAACTGTTTCTGAATTTTTATTTTGTTTGCATTTTAGTATCTGTTCACTGTAGGACATATGGCACTGTGGGATGATTAATAAGTATACGTGTTAATTTTTAATTTTATTTCATGAACTGACACCTTAGTCCGTTCTTGGATTATTTTTGGCTTGTTTATTTTTCCTTTGTTTTATCATTATTTTTGGAGGGCTCATCTCATTTTAAGATGATGTAATCACAATCTTGAAAAAAAATATATCGCAGTCAAAGATACAAAAAATAAAACGCGTGAATTCATACAAGTGATCTCCTGACAGAAGAACTCAGCACGATTATTTAAAAAAAAAAAAAAAAATTAGAAGAAAAAAAAAACACTTCATGGTGGATAAGTATTATTACCTCCACTTGCCAAGAGGCACATTGTGCCCTCTGAGGATCCTGAGGTGTACATTAGATACTGGCAGTGGTGGAGGGAGAGTGCTGTGTTGTGGAACCAGTGCCATCTACACCCCCCCCCCCCCCCTCATCCGCACCCCTCTACTGCAGACGAGTGTGTGTGGTGGGGGAGGGGGGGGGGGCTAGACAGGGGACAGCAGGGGTCACACACAGACAATACCCCCACCCACACCCAGCTTATTACACCGGCCGTCTACCCGGTCTTTCCTATAAGACTGGCTCTATGCTGCAGCTGTACGACAATATCATATGTAAACAGTCTGTGCTGGGTGTTCAAATGCCGCTTTTGCAGTGTGCCTGCCTACAGGTTGCTCAATTATCATATCTTGGTATTTTTCTCCATAGGCTTAACATTAGGAACTCATACTCCATGCAGGTAGTGTACGCAATACTCAATGGACAATTGGGTGATTTGTTTTATCAATCGATAATGCTATACAGGGTGAAATAAAATCAGAAACCCACTTGATGAAAATAACTTGATCCGTACTCCACCAGGTTTGACTGCAGAGTAATTCACTTAGCGAAGCTGAGTACATTATGTAGCAGTCAAACAAGGTTTCCATATGATTTGAGTTTCCATCTAATTCCCAGTCAATCAATACTTCTATGTCCAGAATGTTGAACTATAGCAAGTAGATGAAGCTGTATGTAATATCTTTTGTTGGTGGATTGCGGACATTTACAGAAACAAAAAGGATGACAGTTGATTATTTGATATACGTCTAGATACATTCATCTTTGTGGAATATAGGATTTTCTCTCATTAATATTCATAATAAATCAGAAAGATTTATAACAATTCAGAAAAAAAACATTGGAATATCTGGGGTGTTTTTTTTTCAAATTACAGTGGGGAGGTTCAGTGGGGAATAATGGGCTGCGGTTGAATTTGGTACCTTAGCAGTTGGTATATCAATCTTACAAGAGGAATCATTTTTTATTCTATGATTGAAAACATGGATTTCAATGGAAAAATTGAAAACTAGCATCCCTGTCATAAAGTATTGGGCACACTACCTTCACAGAGTATGAGTTCCTAATGTCAAGCCTATGGAGAAAATAGCGGAGTGAGATAATTTAGCAATCTGTAGACAGGCACACGGCAAGAGCGGCAGCACAGATTGTTTACATACTATACTGTCATACAGCTGCAGCATAGAGCCAGTCTTATAGGAAAGACCGGGTCGACTGCCGGTGTAATAATCGCGGGGTGGGGGGGGGGGGGTGTATTGTGTGTCTGTGACTGATCCTGTCCGCTGTCTGCCCCCCCCCCCCACACACACACACACACACGTCTAGAGTAGAGGGGTGCGGATGGGACTCTTGACATAAACTGGTGTCGTGTGTCAATATTCAATGTATATATTTTGTACATGACCAGTAGAAGATCCAATTCCCAGACCAACCCAGGACTTTCTACGGATACCGAGCTATGATTCATGTCCACTCTGTGAAGACCTTTCAATTATGCAAACTCGTACTTGTCCTACCTGCCCATGACTAAGACAAGCCAGCCAACAGCGACCTTTACGATTGAGGTTTGTTTGTCTGGAGCTAGTTTAGCATACCTAACACAATGCCTTGTTAAGCAGTATCTCGCTTTTAGGAAACGTGCAAGAAAAATGATTAATAACGTATTGTACATTGACACTGAATTTTAAGCGTCAATTGGAAAAAAATATTTATCCCTGGGTGTGAATTTGGGTTGAGCTGAGATGCAAACCTGGTAGTTATATTTAACATATGGAACTAAGGCTACCCCTATTTCACTTCTTACCATGTAGACATATTTTCACATGGTGTATGACTAACATAAACAAATCTAACATGACAATTACATTTAATTCAAGAGACAAGTGTAACACTATTTACTCACCTAAGTGAATGTGTCTGCGATTCCTGACAGTCTGGCGACAGGCGCCGCTTGTAACAAATCTAGAAAATCAGGAAGAAAATATGAAATCCATCAGTGCTGATGATGTGAACTGCGTAGCGCCGGTAGAGAATCCTATCTGCCTCATCTGTGTCATTTTAACACCAGAATCCCTGAATTTCCCCAAGCATTAATCCGTGATCCTTGTCGCGCCTAAGCTAAAGCGAATATAATAACCATACACTAGTTTCCGATTGTTAATTATCAAAACTGAGAAGATGTCAATATTGTCAACGTCCTTGGTTGGCAACATATGCTGGGTTTACGCCGCTGGTGGGAGAGTGGAGCTGCTGGAGGTCCGGTCTCCTCCATGGCGGACCGCTTTCTTGCTGGTGCTGCAGGCGGCGGCCGGGATGCTGGTGGCGGCGGCACCAACGTCAGCAGCAGCAGCAGCAGGTCAGCGTGAGTGAATGCGTCTAGCGGGGGAGCGGTGGAGGAATCGATCGGCGGCGGCGCGGGCGGGCGGGCGTGCCGGGGAGGCGGGCGGGGCGGGGCGGGGCGGCGTGCCGGGGAGGCGGGCGGGGAGCCGGGGCGGGCGTGCCGGGACATGGAGCAGGAGGCTGCGGCAGCCCACCCGCCTCATTACCAATGTTGGGGATGAATTATTTATAATGAGCCTTCATTACTACCCAGCAGATGCCACAGCTGCTCTGGCGGTGGTGGGAAGAAGACTCTAGAGCAGTCAGTACAAAACGGATGCTACTGAAGGTACACGGTCAGTGTTGACAGTGGTTTGACACTCATGTCGTGGATCTGGATCATGTGGGCATCCCGAACACACCCTATAAGGATGACTGAGAAGGGATGTGCAATGGGCATGCTCTGAGACATGAGATATAGGGAAGGGGTATACTTAACTACAGACACACATACATACACGTACATGTATTCAAACGAGCATTGCTGCCCTTGTTTTGTAGAGCCGACCACCTTGTAGCAACAACCTTGCATCAAGTCTGATGGCTAGTGCTGCAGCTGCTGCTGCTAGCAGGATGAAATCAATACTAACCCTAGGACTGGATCTATGCGGCTAAAGGCGTCTTGGAGAAGGGCCCTAGTCCGTTGCAGGATCCTTACAACTCTTGACCATTTATGTTCATTGTTTTGACATCTGATACAATATTAATAAATCTGGCATGATAAAAGTTGAATGTGTACAGTTGCAATTACCACTTACTTAAGGCAAGAGAGTTGAATTTGATATTATATAATCGTGATATTTCATGAATATATTCATATAGATGTACTTATAAATACAGATGAGTATATCAAATCATATAGATCTCAAGTGAAAAAAAATAAGCGAGCTATCTTCTCCTTGTGGAGCTATGCATGCATTTACAAACAAAATAGTTCACAGTCAAACAGATATTGTGAAAAAGGGATGACTTGTATATAAAATCTATATATAGTTGTACTGCTACTCTTTTAAGTACTACTCACACATATATATATATACTTTCTATCTTTGAGTATGTCCATTACATTTCTTGTATCAGATAAACATACACACACAATATAAAGGCATGTTTTATTTAGCATTTGCATTGAAACATCTCAATTATTTTCGGATGACCAAATATTTCAAAAGTAACAAATCACTAGAATATTACTGCACGGTTTTGTAAAATCAAAACAAAGTTCAATACACTCAGCATCAGGACAACTACCGTACCAAGGGGACGCATCTCGGGACTTATCAATAAAAACCATAAAATTGCACAGTACACATATATTGTAGGGCCTTTATCGCGTGAGTCGTCTGCGAGTATATTAATTATTATTATAACGTGAGACAGTCGTTCTTCCTTCAACTTCAAGGAAGAGCAGGGGAGAGGGAGGGGGGAAAGTCATTTGCTAGAGGATGGGTTATCATGAGGAGTGGGCGGAGTAGCATTAGATTTCAACGCTTCAGCGAATTGTATCTATACAAATTGGTCTCTATCATCTATGTTTACAAACATCAGGTAATTTTGAATGTGAGTCTTTCCTTTGCGAAACTAGACGATGGCATTTAGTCATGCATGCTTAGTTAATTGGCATTCGCTGCTCTTGAACATAGGGTAAGCCCTGGAAATGGATGGACATTACTGAGCAGGCATTCTCAAAATTGCATGAACGATTACACACTCCGTGGCGGTCATAATAAGGTTGTCTAGTAACTGTGGGTTGCCGAAAGTAGAATTTGTCTAAAGCCTACACATCCTACAGGGTCGGAAATCGGATGTACATGTATGTTGTTGGTTAGATCTGCGTTCACATGACACAGCCTGTCATATGATAATGTTGAGCTACCGTCAGAAGCCAAACCATCACAAGTGAAATTACCATGTATCCTTCACAGATCTTTACGCGTCCTTTAAATGGTATACAGGGTGATGCCAAGACCTACCTGTATTGGTTTTAGTGTCCTACATGATGTAAAATGTTCAGTAATCACGTTTTTCTTCTTCAGTTATTCCAGATTCCGTCTTTGGTTCGCCATGTTTTCATTTACAACATAAACTTACGCATGCGCCCAGAAAGCGATGCCGACCGGAGCGCCCCCTGGATCGAGAAATTATCCTGGTTCCCGGCCACTTTTAGACAACAACAAACATTTGCATTGTCATTCGCGCAGGTAAAACAAGAAAGCTGCTTAGGCCTAATGTGAGTGCACGTTAACATTTATAAATATTATATTTCAGTTTATCTCCAAGAGAACACAGAAAACTACTTCTAGAGGCACAACTTTCAGGCCTGTAGTGTGGCTCATTTCCATCAGATGGCGTCGCAGGTCATGCTGGTTCCTCGACCTTCCGCTAGGAGACTCAGTGGGTACAGAGCCTGAGAGGATGGGTGTGTGTTGGGGGGGGGGGGGGGGCAGCAGTGGTTTCAAAAGGGCTAAGGGGGCTGGTTTCAAGAGGGCTAGGGGGGCTTGGGCCAGTCAAGAGGGTCAGATTACTTGGGTTGAGCCAGTGGAGCCAGATGGTTTGGGACAGCCAGATAGTTGGGTCAAACTGGTTGGGTCAGGCCAGTTGGGTTGGGTTGAACCACAAAGTAGAGAGAGATACTGGTTGGAGTGGACCAGTTGGATCAGACTAGTCCTCACACCAATCTGAGGAGACTGGTTGGGTCGGGTCGGCCAGGTTGAGTCAGTTGGGTAATGTCCTGTTGGTTAGGTCTGTCCAGTTGGGTCAGAACAGTCATGTATTACTGGTTGAATCAGGTAAGCTGAGTCTTGCCAGTTGAGTTGGGTCGAATTAAGGACAATTTCCACCAACCTGTCAGGTGGATACAAAGAAGCTGTGTAGTGGAGCAGGCCACATTCTCACCGGCAGCAGCTGTATGGCAAAAGTATGACTAAAACCTGCTAAAATTGATTAAATAGTTTTTGCCTGTTACCTGCTGGTGACTCCCATACATGTACTGTACGGTGTCAGCTATGAAATTGGCCATTGATAACCGGACCCGCCACCTGGTGTTTTGTTTAGCATCGGGCGAGGGGGAGGGGGGGGGGGGGATGGCCACCTCCATAACACAATAGCTATGTGCCCCATAAGCATATCAGATGCGCAGGAGACTCAAAATCCGGGCTAACCAGTGGAACACCCCCTTTTTTTTCTTTATTTAGATCGTTTATTTAGGCTGGTTCAGGTTCAGTACATACATGGACTGGTTTACATACCCGGCCAGAATGGACCAGTTAGGCTGGGTGGCCAGGAACGGTTGAGTCAGACCAGCTGGATCGGGCAAGGTTGGTTTGGACCAGCTGTGTCAGACCAGTCAGGTTAAATTGATTGACTGATTGAGCTGCTTCAGTTGGTTGGGTCAGACCAATTGCATTCGAACCACCTTTATGTATTAAATGTATTGGTAGGAAGGAGGCTCAGTTAATATTTTCTAAGTGTTCATTGAGTTAAGAAAATAAATTGTACCAACATTGAAAACATGAGCATGATTTTTTCCTAGTATTGATAGCGACAAAGATACTGCCCCCCCCCCCCCCCCCACACACACACACTTCAGAAATTACAATAATTTTTACATCTTGGCAGAAAAACCAATATCCCATTTCTTTATAGAAGTACATGTAAAATACAGAGACAACTATTTTTATACTTTAATAGATTGAATATGCATATTTCCTTGTTGAATATGCCAATATTAGCTTGTAGACCTTCATTGATTAATTTTCTTTCTGCCGCACCACGGAGATTTTGACCAACGAAGGGGGGGGGGGGCATGATTTGGGTAAAATTTCATTAGTTACTTTCTAATATTTTTAATTACTGATAATTCAATTCGAAAGAGAATATATAAAGGTATAAAAAGTGAATGACATCTTCAGTACGAGGCCGCACCACGATCTGCCCAATGCACATCTAGCTTTATTGATTGAACACCAAATTAAAAGATAAATGACAAGATATTAAGATAAATTAACGAATATATCCAAACTCGAGATAAAAAATGAAATAACCCGAGATCTGGAAACCCTGAACTTCATCAGACAGATTCGGAGATACAACTTCAATATAAATCCATACCTAGTAGTGTGAATATATCATTAACAGGAAATGTAAAGCTAATGGTAATGAATGCAAAGACAAAAGCCAATATAAAAGTTTATTTGTTCCTGTTAAACATCGATTTGTGGAGAGATTGAAGACTAACAGACATAATTGCCTGTCAGATAGTACAGATTTGGTCCCTTTGCGGTCAACCTAAAAAAGGAGATCATAGAAAGTCACCACAAGAAGAAATCAACCCTTCACTAGTTGTGTATACCACAAGAATGGTAATTGTTAATATTTCAAACAATAAAGGTCCAGTCATAAGCACTTTTTACAATTTCACAGCTTCCATGGATGTCGACGCTTACTCCCACACTGTGCCAGCATTGCAGGGATGTTACATATATCAAGAACAAAGGGGCGATGGAAAGATGGAAAATGGGGAATATTTTCACAGATGATCATTCGTGTACATGATACATTTTTGTCTTCTATCCTGATTCACCTTACAAGATGGGGGACGGGAATATTCTCTTTGTTCACGGTAAAGGGTGTATTCTACCAGGCAGGTTGAGTCACGGCATACAGGCGCCACACTTGCACTGTGGTAACGCCGGCCAGGTGGATATACAGAAGCTGTCTCGTGGAGAAGGCTATTTGCTCACCACCGGTCGTTGTATGGCCGTAACCTGCTAAAAGCTGATGAAATAGCTTTTGCCTGGTACCCGCTGACAGTGACCATACAGCTGCCGCACAGGAGCTGCCGGCAGATGGGCCTCTCTATAAGCATGTTTTATATTACGCCTGGTGAAGTTGAAATCTGGCCTGTCTTGTGGAACACTCCCTTTATACTGGTAGTGACCATGTGGTTACAACACGGTGGAAAATAAAAGTAATGTACTGGGGATTGAGTCCTGTATTGTATTATACTTAAATTACAAAATACAGGAGATCAGCAGGCAGGAATGTAGAGAGAAACGCTGATGAAGGAATTCAGGACATACCATTCCTGATTAGTAACCTAAAGTGAATCATATACCGAGGTCATGTCTTCATCAATGATTAGAAATGGTTTAAATTCAGTATTACAGAAACATATTCCCATACATTATACTGGACTGTATCAAGATGGCATGTGTCTTCATATATGTTTCAAACAAAGAATGATATCAACGAACGTGGGACTACTTATCACAAACGGTTCTACAGATAACTACATAGTTCATGCAGGTAAGCACGATGTAGCATAGACTTGCTCCTCTTTAAGTGCCGATTCCACCAACACACAAGATATAGCGAGATTAGTCACAATTTGGTTGTCTTGCTAAATCTTGCTAGGTTTGAATAATCATGTACATGTTTGCCGTGATGTGTCTTGAGGTGTCGCACTGGTGGAGCACCAAAATATACACACGACATTGCGCGCTACGTATCGCGACAAAGGAGGTACGACATAACACGACACTGTCAGATATAACAAGATATACCACAGCAAATCCATCATGTTGGTGGAACCAGCCCTTTATATACTAGACCTCAGTGACTCGAGGCAGACATCTGGAACCAGCCATATAGGTTTCGATGGACTAGGACTGAATTATCTTACGTGACAGTTAAGTACAACACTACGGTCTCTACATGTTCAGGTACACTGATAACAATCTAAGAGTACAGACACTAAGTGTGACAACTTCTATTGTCAAAACCATAAAGTATGTAAGCAACCTCATCAATCCTGGTGCAACAACTTGGGAGCAAATGAAAGACTACGTGTGTATAAGGAATTTATGCTCAAAGTCCAAGCTAGGGCAATATCTAAGCATTAACCAGTATAGCCACCGTGCTTATATTTCTTAATGCTTTCAGTGTATTCTAAGTTATGACCGAGTTCATGCATCGTGTTCGAGAAAATGCAATTACCTTAATGTATGATTCAATATCCAGTATATAAAGCGGTAGCTGCCGCAGCCCTATATATCAATATCCATGGAATAATTTTGGGAATATTGGCCATTTACCGGTTCAAGTGACGACTAGTATATTTCAAATAAGTCATCGACTTTGTTACCATGTGAACCGACTTCGTTGATTGCTACCTCGCGTAGCGGGTGGTGTTGTGAGATAATCCTACAGCAGATATCAGGCTTATATCCTGGTACTGATAATCCTAGATACGACCGCGTTATACGCAGCACAGGTCTGTAGCAATGCTGGGTTATCTTAGTCTAAATATTACAGCGTATAACTGCAGATCCACGGTCCCTATCTTATAACATAGGAAATGTCAGTCAACCTACCTTGTTTATTTACCGTAAATACATGTTTTCGCCGGCCCATCCACACTCATCAAACATTCTGAATCAGATTTCACCTCTTTAACTGTGAACTTATGGAAGCGATATTGGTTCTTCCGCTCTAGAATAGTACTTAGAAGCTATCAAATCTGTTGAGTTTCGCGCGATGATTTGAACGCGGCTGCACTATTGACATACGGGTACTGGGGACTGTGGGGACCATGGATTTGCAGTTCTACCTATTATAAGATCACTGACAACACAGGAAATATTGATTACACATTACTCTCCAACAATATTGTTGAGTAACATGTTGCACATTTTTCAAATCATCTCTATTATTTTTAATCTTTTCTTTTAGCCTCGGTTGTGATCAGAAGTATTCTTGCCTAGTATTCTAAACTTCAAATCATCTCTATACGCCCTATTGAGGTATCCCATAATTCAGTCTATTTACAAGTTCCGGCGCTCGCTGGTTGCCGACGTTGTATGATGTAGACCCTTGAACCGTAACCCACAATTATTGCAGTTTAACGGTTTTTACAAATCTTCAAATTGGAAATCCGATGGCAGAAATGGAAATTTCAATTATTTCTACATGTAAATCCAAAATTATATTCAGTTTCTCCATATATAAATCAGAAAACTGTGTTTCATGTGGTCGTGGTGTGGCCAGCCAGTCGCGAGCGGAACTTGTATTTACCCTGGGCGATAATAGGGAGTTTAGTAACCTCTAGAGGGTCTATGTCTTCATAACTAATTCACGTGATAACTTTCCATCTAGATCCTTGGCATTTTTCTACCACGTGAAGACACCGAGTGATGCTGTGTACTAGATACGCCTCAGACTGTTTTGGTGGAGCCGTGGACTGTTCGGGGTACCTGGCCCGTGGTGAGGTGGTGGTGGAGGTGGTTAGACCTGGTAGGTGGTGGACGACACGTTACCGCCGTGCCCGGTCCAGTTGGTGTGTACGTGCGGGCCTGGGTTACTCAGCAGCTCGTACGTGTGTGCCCCGAAGTAGTCCCTCTGCGCCTGTAAACACAGTTAAAAACGTATGAGGTGAAGAACTTTATGTTTTTGATGAAAAACAGAGTTAGGCACATAGCTATTGTGTTATGGAGGCGCCCATCTTGCCCCCCAACACAAAACAAAACACCAGGTGGCGGGTCCTGTTATCAATGGATGTTATCAACAACAACAAAATTTTTGGTTTGCCATAAAATGATTTTAGCCTCGTTTCATGATTATCTTTAGATTATTTCTGAAAACGTGGCTAAGGTTATCACTCTACGAGCTACCGCATCAAAGTGACGGAGCAGTCGTCTGCTCGCGTTATTTATAGTCAGACCACTCGCTACCAAGGCGACGTTGACAACAGAACGTAGCGGATGGTTACGCCAGTTGTTGACAGTGTGACATCACGGTTCCGGGGGGGTGTTTTCCCAGCAGGTTTTGATGTTATGGGGGAATTCCTTGCTGTGTGAAGTTCCCATAGCGGTTCACAAGGTGCTCATAAAAAAAAAAAAAAATTATCTTTAGATTATGACAGAAGATAATAGTGGTTGTCCCCCGACTACAGTGGCATTATCTTACAATTTCCTGGTAGATGATGGCAGAACTGGCAATCAGTCTATGCCCTTAAATGTGTTAAACACAGTTAACAACGTATGAGATGAAGAACTTTATATTTTTGACGAAAAACAGAGTCAGGCACATAGCTATTGTGTTATGGAGACGGCCATCTTGCCCCCCCCCCCCCCCCCCCCCAACACAAAACAAAACACCAGGTGGCTGATCCTGTTATCAATGGATTTTGTTAACAATATGACACCCTGATCTAGGACTGAAACAGTCCAAAACAAGTTGGTAGATAAATGTATTTTAATCAATTTGTTACTTAAAAGCCGGATCCTGCCCATCGCCGAATTAGTGGGAATATTTTCCTTCATAATTTATTAATAAAAGATTTTTTTTTGTTTGCCATAAAAGATTTTTAGCCTCGTCTCATGATTATCTTTAGATTATGACAGTAGATAATAATGGTTGTCCCCCGACTACAGTGGCGCTATCTTACAATTTCCTGGCGGATGATGGCGGAACTAGCAAACACTTTTTGCCCTTAATGTGCCCAACTATAAAAGTATAGCTGACCGAACCCGTGTTATGGCTTTAAGGGTAGATAACACCAGCTGCACGGGGAAACTGGCTGGGTACGATGTATATTTAACTTTGTTGCTCTCACTTAACTCGGCTCTAGTCCATGTAGCAGCACGGCGGAGGTCTAGTGACTGGGACTTACCTGGATGAGGTTGGCGGGCAGCCATTCAGAACGGTAGCCGTCGTAGAAGGCGAGAGCGGAACTGAAGCAGGGCGTGGGAATCCCGAGCAGCACACCCGTGGACACGACCTTACGCCACCCGGCCTGACAACGACAATCACACAGACAACTAAGTAATGAGCCAATGGGTACCATCTATCAATAATGTTTAGTTACTGACATGTCAATCACATAGACAGTTCAGTCACCAGGACATGGGTACAATCTATAGATAATGTGTAATGACTGACAATAACATATACAGCTCAGTAACCAGCCAATGGGTACAATCTATCAATAGTATGTAAATACTGACAAGACAATAACATAGACAGTTCAGTGACCAGCCCATGGGAACAATGTATCAATAGTGTTTAGCTACAGACAATAATATACACAGTTCAATAACCAGGACATGTGAACAATCTATCAATAGTATGTAAATACTGACAAGACAATCACATAGACAACTCAGTCACCAGCCCATGGGAACAATGTATCAATAGTGTTTAGCTACAGACAATAATATACACAGTTCAATAACCAGGACATGTGAACAATCTATCAATAGTATGTAAATACTGACAAGACAATCACATAGACAACTCAGTCACCAGCCCATGGGAACAATGTATCAATAGTGTTTAGCTACAGACAATAATATACACAGTTCAATAACCAGGACATGTGAACAATCTATCAATAGTATGTAAATACTGACAAGACAATCACATAGACAACTCAGTCACCAGCCCATGGGAACAATGTATCAATAGTGTTTAGCTACAGACAATAATATACACAGTTCAATAACCAGGACATGTAAACAATCTATCAATAGTATGTAAATACTGACAAGACAATCACATAGACAACTCAGTCACCAGCCCATGGGTACAATCTATCAATAGTGTTTAATTACGAACAAGAAGATAACAGACAGTCCAGTGACCAGTCCATGGGAATAATCTATCAATAGTGTTTAGTTGCAGACAAGATAATAACATGGACACAGTTCAGTGACCAGCCCATGGGTAGTGTATCAATAGTGTGTGTGTTTTTTTTACATTTTATCTATGTATATAATCAATCAGGTAAATTTGAGAAAGTAAAGAGATCAAACACCAATTTTCAAAATTAAATACACTGAGGTTTTATTTTCTCTACAATTTTACTTTTTTTCTTCTAAATTGCCTTTATCAGTCATAAAACTGAAAGCACAGATAGTCCTTAAGCTATGTAATGCTGGGGTCCTGATATAAATACATATAACAATATAATGATAGATATAAGGATATTATGTGTTTCTCTAGTGTTTCAGTGTTTAGAATTCAAGGCAAGAAGGTCTGCCTCCAGTGAGATGCTACCTCAAAGTGAGACCAGCCGTCGACGTAACCATGGTGTGCTCATGGTTGTGACATCACGGGAGTGTGACAACAATCACTCCACTGTATCACAGAAACCATGAAATTATAGCAACTGTCAACAAATTTATCTTTACTGTATATGACCAATAAAAGCCCAACGTATCGCAAGGTAATCCTTGTTTGTGGGGAGTGTACAAGGTTTCGCTGCAAAACAGCTCATCAGGCATGATAATGAATTTGGGCATGCCATGGAATCTACTTGTAGAGGATTCCATGAGGGGCCATCCATAAAGTTTGTACGCAGAATTTCCGAAGTTTTACACCGAACCCCCCAACCCCCTCCTGATCTTGTACGCAAATTTTTACCGACCCCCCCCCCCCCCACCCTCCAGTGCATACATACTTTATGGATAGCCCCTGGGTAGATGGACATGTGGTCTTTTTGTGGGTACATCCAGAGAGTGGAAAATTTAAAAAAAAAAAAAAAAAATCTTATATTCAGTATTGGACATACCTGGGCCTTCTGGATAGCTTCAAAAAAGGGAATCTACTCGTAGAAGATTCTATGAGTAGATGGACACAAAAAAAACAACTCTATTGTTTTCAGTATTGGACATACCTGGGCCTTCTCGATAGCTTCAAAAGAAGGAATCTTCTCGTAGAAGATTCTATGAGTAGATGGGAAAAAAAAAAAAAAAACTCTATTGTTTTCAGTATTGGACATACCTGGGCCTTCTCGATAGCTTCAAAAAGGAATCTACTCGTAACAGATTCTATGAGTAGATGGACAAAAAAAAACTTGACTGTTTTCAGTATTGGACGTACTTGGGCCTTCTGGATAGCTTCAAAAAGGGAATCTACTCGAAGAAGATTCTAAGAGTAGATGGACACAAAAAAACCAACTCTATTGTTTTCAGTATTGGACATACCTGGGCCTTCTCGATAGCTTAAAAAAAGGGAATCTACTCGTAACAGATTCTATGAGTAGATGGACAAAAATACAAACAAAAAACCTATTGTTTTCAGTATTGGACATACCTGGGCCTTCTGGATAGCTTCAGAAAAGGGAATCTAATTGTAGAAGATTCTAAGAGTAAATGAAAAAAAAAACCCAAAAAAACTCGACTGTTTTCAGTATTGGACATACCTGGGCCTTCTGGATAGCTTCAAAAAAGGGAATCTACTCGTAACAGATTCTATGAGTAGATGGACAAAAAAAAACTTGACTGTTTTCAGGATTGGACGTACCTGGGCCTTCTCGATAGCTTCAAAAAAAGGAATCTACTCGTAACAGATTCTATGAGTAGATGGACAAATAAAAAACAAAAAAAATCGACTGTTTTCAGTATTGGACGTACCTGGGCCTTCTGGATAGCTTCAAAAAAGGGAATCTACTCGTAGAAGATTTTACGAGTAGATGGACAAATAAAAAACAACTCTATTGTTTTCAGTACTTGTAGAAGATTCTAAGAGTAGATGGGAAAAAAAAGAAAAAAAAACTCGACTGTTTTCAGTATTGGACATACCTGGGCCTTCTGGATAGCTTCAAAAAAGGGAATCTACTCGTAGAAGATTCTAAGAGTAGATGGACACATACCTGAGCCTTCTGGATAGCGGCCTTGAAGAAGTCGTCGAGCAGCAGGTTGGTGAGGTTGGGGTCCTTGGTGAAGGCGTCCTTGATGTTGCCGAGGAAGGCGCTGCGGATGATGCAGCCTCCGCGCCACATGAGCGCGATGCCGCCGTAGTTGAGTTTCCAGTTGTTCTGTTTGGACACCTCGCGCATCAACATGAAGCCCTGAGCGTAGGACACGATCTTGGACGCGTACAGAGCCTGTATAACACACAGAGTTCTGTTATCAGCAAGTGCTGTTAAGGCCACTCAAAAAAAAAAAATTGTTTCTCATCACCAAGCCATGAAAAATATGACGAGGGCGCTTTTTTTTTTTTTTTTTTTTTTTTTTTGCTGGGTCGGGGGCCTTCCGACAAGGCTACGACAAAATCGAACATGTTCTATATTTCCTACAACTGGACCTTTGTCGTGGAGTGTCATGGCATGTCAGGAGCATGTGGGGTGTCCCAGGAGCGGGGTTTTACTCTAAAGGGGGGCGTCCACCAACCACGACAAGGCTACGACAAGTGCCGACATGAAAGTTCCAATCGTAGCCTTGTCGCAGCCTTGTCGTGAGAAGAGCAGGGTCGGGACAGCGGTGTCGTGGCGTGTCGTAGACGTTGCTGGTTGCCATAAAAAAGGCGCCCATGGTTCCGACACACTACAACAGTGATATCGAGGAATCCACAACACTCTACGACAAAGGTCTAGTCGTAGCAAAAATCGAACATGTTCAATATTGTCGTAGCCTTGTCGGAAGGCCCTCGACAAGCTTCATGTCGTAGCCTGTCGTGGCCTTGTTGTAGCCTCTTGTCGGGAACTGGGGTCCACCAACCACGACAAGGCTACGACAAGGCTTCCAATCGTAGAGCTGTCGTGGACCTTGTCGGAAAGCCATTGTCGTAGTCTTGTCATGGTTGGTGGATGCCCCCCATAATTGGTTACATGACACCACTTTATGCATCACTTTTGCCAACCATATAACCACATTAAATGCATTCCTTACATCAGGAGCTTTAATTTGATACCAAATACTCATATTTTTCATGATTTCTATCAAATTTTCATCTCATCTATAAAAAAAAATCAAAAAAATCTTCTAAAAACGTTTTAGCTGACGCGCGCGGTGATGAGAAACAAGTTTGTTTTTTTAAGTGGCCTTACATCAAACCTCTAACATGATATCATTTTTTTTATTATAAATTTTTCATTATTTTTTATCTTATTTTACATGGCATACAAAGAGCCCATCGAAAATGTATGGGGGCTTAGTAAACCACGACCCATTATATAAAACTGTCAGATCCCATAACTGTGGTATACGGAATCAAATGTGGTATATGGCCTCTCAGCTGTGGTATACAGGAAAGTAGTCCCTCTGTACTATAGAGCAAAGAAATAGTCCCTATTGTTATATCCTTCAATATGGCAATTCTTGGGTTTAATTTATTCAAAAAGATTGATGATAAATACAACAAACGATGCGTCAACCTCTCATGGTTTATGGCCGCCTACACACAAAATCATCGTTTATTGTCTATGTTTACATTAAACGTTTAACATAACATTGTTTTACATAGAAATAGAGCCTCCAATGGACACAGAATTGTTCTGTATTAAAAAGATACACCACAAAAATCTAAGATGTAGGCAGATCCTAAACTATTCATAAGCCCTAGTCGTATCAGCAGGTGTCTTACAAACATTATGATTTTTTTCAGATTGTGTAGGCAAAGCTGAACCTGTGTGTGAATGATTTGGATGTCTGTTTGTTTGGGTAGTTTAACATCCAATATGTTCTAGTAGATTTACTTTTGGTTTGATGGTGATCGAATCTATGCGATGAATTTAGGTAGAAATTTCACCCTTACACATTTACCAAGGTGAGAGCAGTAAGTCTACCATTGCTGGGGAATAAGGAGAAAGGTGACTGTACACCACACCACATAGACATGGTATAAGAAGGACTGGCCTTTGATATAGCAGTAAGTCTATCACCGCTGGGGATAAAGGAGAAAGCAGTGAATCTAACAATGATAGGGATGAAGGAGAAAAGTGGCAGCTCCTTCACGCCCAGCAGTGGTAGATTATTCAACAAATGACATTATCAGGGTTCGTACATAGACAGCCCAATCAAATTCCAGGCTTTTCCCAGGCTTTTCCAGGCTCTAATATTTTTTTCCAGGCACATTTAGTCACTGTTTTTAAAACCAGGTCTGATTCATCACCAAATTTAGCTAAAATTTTCTTTGTCTTCCTTACTACCTGTGCAATTTCAGTGGTTTTGGGATAGATATCTTCAAATTCCATACATGGTAAAATAAAGGATTTTTGGAACTATTTTATCCAAGTCATTAATATTTCATAACAGCAAGGTATCGTAGTTAAGGAAAGCTAATAATGACCAGAATTTCATAGCCTAAAATAATTGCTTTTATGCCAAGCCAAATTTTCCAGGTTTTTCCAGGCTCTCTGTGAGAATTCCAGGCTTTTCCAGGCCTGTAACCATGAAATTAGCCTGTTGGTTTGTGCACTGTAGGGTACGTTCTTAACTGCGTTTACAGGCACAAAAGCATAATTCCAGGCTTTTCCAGGTTTTCCAGGCTCTGTACGAACCCTGCAGTATATGAAGATGCGCCTTGGTGTATAATACTGTTCTGATTAAACTGAGATCTATAGTAACTGACAAATTAATTCTAATCTATCAGCTGCCTGCCTACCTGTCTGACATGCTCGGCGAACTGTTTCTTGTCGCCGTCGTAGAGCTTGTCGGAGGGGGCGGGCAGACTTCCACTGGCTGTGACACGCTCATCCTTCAGTGACGACAGGCACCGAGCAAACACGGCCTCACCTGAATCACAGAAAACACGACAAGGATAGAGGAAATCATGTCCATACAGTCAGTAACAATCCAGCTTGCCTAAACGTGACATTCTCTCCCAAGGTGAATCGATTTATGGAACGGCATACTATGTACATACACCTAATACTTCAACACTAAACATAATTATATAGAACTGGATCGAGAACAAAGTGAAAAAACAATCACAAAAAACACGACAAGGATAGAGGAAATCATGTCCGTATAGTCAGTACCAGGGACCACCTAATCCAGCTTGCCTAAACGTGACATTCTCTCCAAAGATAACTGGATTTGTGGATGGCAAGTGCATACTATGTACATGCATACACACTTCAGCACTAAACAGAATTATGTAGAATAGGTAATTATCCGAGCACTTACCTTGGTAAAGGTATGAAGGAGAATTAAGGTTCTTGCGAGCCTAGGGACACCACTGAGTGGGTAACAGGGTGGATCGAGAATCGTATAAACAAGAGCTAGGTGTGCATCTTAGAATGGACTTTTTTAGGTAGATTTTATATTTACAGAGATATTCATGTATTTGTTAAAAGTGTGTGTGTGTGGGGGGGGGGGGGGGGGTGAAATAGGCATACTAAAACAATATTGAAGTACAGTGAGCAGTGGTGTATTGTTTGTTTGTGGTTTAATGTCCCAGGGGATCCTGAGGGTATATATGAATCAAACATCGGTGTAACATTTACCATCTCCATAAGTGACACTAACAGTTGCTTACATCCTAGAAAATATCATTATTTAGGTGAAACTTATATTTCGCATGATATTCACAAAATTTTGCTTAATTCCCTAATATCAGGCGGGGATCCGACATCTTTGAATGCGAATAGCATAGTAATAGTCGTTTTTACTATATACCCATGCCGTATATACTGTAAATACGCACCGTTTCGCCCTCTAACGCAGAAATACTGTACGGAACACTGGTCTGTACACCAAAATACGGACCACCTTGCCAAACACGTATATTAACATATCGGTTGTTAAAAATTAAATTAATGATTTTTTTTTTAAATTTGGGTATATAGTAAATATATAACGTCCAACCATGCTTGTACAAGTCACAGAACTCGATGATAATTTACAGTTTGTGCGGAACTCGGCATAAATGCCTCGTTCCGTGCAGTAAAATGAACTTTTGTACCAATATAGGATATAACATGCTATCTGACAAATTACTACTATTAAATGATTCACATTTGTACTGATATCTTTTCCCTTAAGTCAATGTTTGAAAAAAAAAACCGGTTATAAGCCGATCCCCGACTTGAGCAAAAATTTACAAGCCGATTTTTTTGCAAAAATCCCAAGAAAAATCGGCTTTTAAGCGTGGTTTTACGATGATAAAAAATAAAACTGGCACTTTAATAACGGCGCGAGCAGTAAAACGTGCGTACCGATGAGGGTGAGGGGGATGCCGGAGTCGAGCGCGCTGATGGCCGTCCACTTGCCGGTGCCCTTCTGGCCGGCGGCATCCCGGATCTTGTCGACCAGGTGTTTGCCGTCGTCGTCCCGGAACTTGAGGATGTCTCGCGTGATCTCAATCAAGTAGGAGTCCAGCTCGCCCTTGTTCCACTCGTCGAAGCTCTGCGGGATCACAAGACAAATATCTAGTGTTGTATATGAGTGATTAGCACCATGGAGTTGTCCCATTACACTAATTCCATATAAGGAATAAAGTAGACCGAGTAGCCAATGACTGCATTCGCAGCACACCCCGACCTTCACTCTGACCTCCTTACATGATATATTCTCGGGCCTTGGGACGGCTCTTCAGTCAAGAGTTGACCTACAATCTAATGGGCCACAACCACCCTCTTATAATAGAAGAACAGGTTATTTGTACTACATAGAATCATAGACGATTTGCTGTGATATTTTCACATTTCCGTCCACAATTATTGTAAAGGTTAATTATATAGGCTAATGTGTTTTATTGTGTCACTATGAATGTGATCATTACACATCATAAGGCACTGTTTTAGCAATATTCAAGATGTTAATTTAAAAAGTTCACTTTTACTGTACGGTACTTGTAGCCTTGTTGCAATGCCGCTCTACACTCACTTTTTTTTTTATAGAAAAAGCCCTGTAATCACATATTTACAGAAAACAATGTCAGTCTTCCTTCTCTTAACTTAGAAATGCTATTTGGTAAAGATATGTGTGGTAGTTCTGCGGAAAACATTCTTCACTTTGCACCGCCAAATGTCCACCACAGCCCCGAGGAATGTCACAAAACGTCCAATCCCACTGCAAATCGTCCACCGCAAATCGGTAGTCAACGCAAATCGTCAAAGTACCATTACATACTGATTTACAGATGTTTGAGACTGATATGATATAAAAGTGTGCACTGACCATTTTTTTATGGTCTTTCCTAGTTTACCCAAACATAAGCCTATCTTTATAGAAGACTATGCTTGAACACACACAATATTGAGTGGTTTTTATACAAATGGACATATCCTCCGCGTAGTTGATGCACATTAATACACACTCTCTTTGGTGCGTGTATCTAACATCAAGTGGTGGGTATTAAAGAAGAAACCAACAAGTTATGGTCTAAGTCGTCTTTCTCCACAAGTTTGAGGTGGAGTGATATGGATGAGGCGAAGCTGAGTGAATACTGCATGGCATTCAAACAAGTTGGAGAATGACGACTTCGACCAAAATGAGTCGCTTTCTGTATTCATCTCACCCCTGTAAGCACTAACAGACCGAATGACACACAGGATATATGATGTCATAGACCATGGAGAAGCCTATCGGGCACAAACACCAGGGTGAGATATAAATGAGGTCTAATTCTTATTCATGTGGATTGAAATGTGATTTGTGTCATGTCATTTGGCCATCACGGGTGAGTTGGTTGTTGATTGTTGTTTGGGTAATTTAATGCCCAATATGTTCTATTAGATTTACTTTGGCTTTGATGGTGATCAAATCTATTAGATGAATTTAGGTAGAAATCACACCTATACACATTAACTTAGATGAGAGTTCTTTTACTTCCCACACCACATAGAAACTCACAAAGTCCCACCTACCACTGCTGGGGGCAAAGGAAAAGAGTGGCTGCACACCACATCACATAGACATGGTATGAGAAGGAATGGCCTTTGATATAGCAGTAACTCTACCACTGCTGGGGATTAAGGAGTGGCTGCATTGGGACTCCAACTCACAAAGTCCCCCAACCTTGGGGTTACGAGTCCAGTGCCTTAACCACTGAGCTAACTCCCCACCCCCGGGGACGGTGTGATGCGAAAATCGGTTACCTTGCGAAATTCCGCTTTTATCGCCCACTCTACTCACGCATGCGTGTGGAGATGTTCTTCCGCTCAGATTTCACGGACTATTCTGGCTACACTGGCCACCAGAGCAGACGTTTATTCCCAATCTATATTCTGGCTGCATATTAGCCGTCATATCGATGTCATATGACGTCATAACGTTATTATTTAACACTGGCCACCAGAGCAGACGTTTGCTACGCACGTTTGTCGCAGCCTGGCGAAGACTGGGGTTGGTTGCCAATCTTGCGCTAGCGCTGCGAAAGATCTGGGGGAGAGTGTACAAACTAGGATGAGAAAGCCCGATGATTTCCGCACTTTCCATTCGTGAAATTCATCACTGCGCATGCTCATGGGCAATAAAAGCGGAATTTCGCAAGGTAACCAATTTTCGCATCACAACGGCAGGTACTTACCGCTGATATCTCGTCGTTGGTCATGCCGAGCGCCTGCCGCATCAGGTGGTACGCCTCACAGATGACCTGCATGTCGCCATACTCAATCCCGTTGTGCACCATCTTCACAAAGTGGCCGGCCCCTTCATCTCCAACCTGTCACCAGTCAACACAGAAACATGAACATTAAAAATTAATCTTTTATATATGATATAAGAAAAATCTTGAGCAATTGATGCTTTAAAATGTATCAAATATGGTTAGGAGAATGAACATAATAAAACAGAGGACAAAAGAGTACAACAGGGGCTATTTCATTGCTCTATAGCACCAAGGGACTATTTTCCAGTATACCATGGATTTGAAGGCCGTATATCAAAGATTTGAATCCGTATACCACAGTTATGGTATCAGACAGGTTTTGTATAACGGGTCGTAGTTTACTGAGTCCCCATATATTTTCAATGTAGTCTTTGTATACGATGGATAATAAAAGATATAACAAACATATATATGTCAACTGTCAAATGAACCAATAGAAATTCTTATAAAAACAAAACAAAGAAAAACAACACTCAAGATGGATGGGACTATGTACTTCTATCACCTAAGCACTACAATGAAAACCTGCAATAGCAGATTGTATGTTGACGAAATTAAAAAAAAAAAACCTAAAGCAAACCAAAAAAAAAAACAAACCTGGGGACCCTCAGAACACAATCACCCATCCCTGACGGGTAGAGAGAAAATTTGAGGTATTACAACTACACTTAATCACTATGTATTCAAACAATTACAAAGAAGTGATTTAAGTCAAACAAAACCAAGCAAAGAAAAAAAGCTCGGGAACCTTCAGAAAACAATCACCCCTCCCTGACATATTCCTATCTGTACTTAGTGAGCTGTAAAATGCAAAAATGTGGTCAGGTCATCTAGTGACTCTACAAGCAGTATACTACAGTAGGCTATAGCCATAACTAAGACCAACCGTCCACCTGCTAATAACCAGGGAACCCTAAGTAAATGATTACCGTGCGGGCAGAGAAGCACTCACCCAGTCGCAGCAGGGCTCGTCGCCCACCTTGGCGGCGATGCCCTGGAAGATGGCCTGTATGTGGGGCCAGGCGGCGCCCGACCCGCCCGGCATGAGGGAGGGTCCGTAGCGCGCGCCGTCCTCGCCGCCGCTCACGCCGCTCCCCACGAAGAGCAGCCCCTTCTCCGCCAGCTCCCGCGTGCGCCGCGTGCTGTCCGTGAACTCAGAGTTCCCGCCGTCTATGATGATGTCGCCAGCCTCCAGCAGCGGCACCTAGCGGTCGAGAGGAGAAAGGTAGAGGTCAGGGTCCTGTATTTCAGAGAGGAGTGGAGGGAAAAAGGGAGAGGTCAGGGTCCTGTATTTCAGACAGGGGTGGAGGGAGAAAGGGAGAGGTCAGGGTCCTGTATTTCAGACAGGGGTGGAGAGGAGAAAGGTAGAGGTCAGGGTCATGTATTTCAGACAGGAGTGGAGGGAAAAAGGGAGAGGTCAGGGTCCTGTATTTCAGACAGGGGTGGAGGGAGAAAGGGAGAGGTCAGGGTCCTGTATTTCAGACAGGGGTGGAGGGAGAAAGGTAGAGGTCAGGGTCATGTATTTCAGACAGGAGTGGAGGGGAAAAGGGAGAGGTCAGGGTCCTGTATTTCAGACAGGGGTGGAGAGGAGAAAGGTAGAGGTCAGGGTCCTGTATTTCAGACAGGGGTGGAGGGAGAAAGGTAGAGGTCAGGGTCATGTATTTCAGACAGGGGTGGAGAGGAGAAAGGGAGAGGTCAGGGTCATGTATTTCAGACAGGGGTGGAGAGGAGAAAGGGAGAGGTCAGGGTCATGTATTTCAGACAGGGGTGGAGGGAGAAAGGGAGAGGTCAGGGTCCTGTATTTCAGACAGGGGTGGAGGGAGAAAGGTAGAGGTCAGGGTCATGTTTTTCAGACAGGGGTGGAGGGAGAAAGGTAGAGGTCTGGGTCATGTATTTCAGACAGGGGTGGAGGGAGAAAGGTAGAGGTCAGGGTCATGTATTTCAGACAGGGGTGGAGGGAGAAAGGTAGAGGTCAGGGTCATGTATTTCAGACAGGGGTGGAGGGAGAAAGGTAGAGGTCAGGGTCATGTATTTCAGACAGGGGTGGAGGGAGAAAGGGAGAGGTCAGGGTCCTGTATTTCAGACAGGGGTGGAGAGGAGAAAGATAGAGGTCAGGGTCCTGTATTTCAGACAGGGGTGGAGGGAGAAAGGGAGAGGTCAGGGTCATGTATTTCAGACAGGGGTGGAGGGAGAAAGGTAGAGGTCAGAGTCATGTTTTTCAGACAGGGATGGAGGGAGAAAGGTAGAGGTCAGGGTCCTGTATTTCAGACAGGGGTGGAGAGGAGAAAGGGAGAGGTCAGGGTCCTGTATTTCAGACAGGGGGGGAGGGGGAAAGGTAGAGGTCAGAGTCCTGTATTTCAGACAGGGGTGAAGGGAGAAAGGTAGAGGTCAGGGTCCTGTATTTCAGACAGGGGTGGAGAGGAGAAAGGTAGAGGTCAGGGTCATGTATTTCAGACAGGAGTGGAGGGAAAAAGGGAGAGGTCAGGGTCCTGTATTTCAGACAGGGGTGGAGGGAGAAAGGGAGAGGTCAGGGTCCTGTATTTCAGACAGGGGTGGAGAGGAGAAAGGTAGAGGTCAGAGTCCTGTATTTCAGACAGGGGTGGAGAGGAGAAAGGTAGAGGTCAGGGTCATGTATTCCAGACAGGGATGGAGGGAGAAAGGTAGAGGTCAGGGTCCTGTATTTCAGACAGGGGTGGAGAGGAGAAAGGGAGAGGTCAGGGTCCTGTATTTCAGACAGGGGTGGAGGGGGAAAGGTAGAGGTCAGAGTCCTGTATTTCAGACAGGGGTGAAGGGAGAAAGGTAGAGGTCAGGGTCCTGTTTTTCAGACAGGGGAGAAAGGTAGAGGTCAGGGTCATGTATTTCAGACAGGGGTGAAGGGAGAAAGGTAGAGGTCAGGGTCATGTATTTCAGACAGGGGTGAAGGGAGAAAGGTAGAGGTCAGGGTCATGTATTTCAGACAGGGGTGGAGAGGAGAAAGGGAGAGGTCAGGGTCATGTATTTCAGACAGGGGTGGAGGGAGAAAGGGAGAGGTCAGGGTCCTGTATTTCAGACAGGGGTGGAGGGAGAAAGGTAGAGGTCAGGGTCATGTTTTTCAGACAGGGGTGGAGGGAGAAAGGTAGAGGTCAGGGTCATGTATTTCAGACAGGGGTGGAGGGAGAAAGGTAGAGGTCAGGGTCATGTATTTCAGACAGGGGTGGAGGGAGAAAGGTAGAGGTCAGGGTCATGTATTTCAGACAGGGGTGGAGGGAGAAAGGTAGAGGTCAGGGTCATGTATTTCAGACAGGGGTGGAGGGAGAAAGGGAGAGGTCAGGGTCCTGTATTTCAAACAGGGGTGGAGAGGAGAAAGATAGAGGTCAGGGTCCTGTATTTCAGACAGGGGTGGAGGGAGAAAGGGAGAGGTCAGGGTCATGTATTTCAGACAGGGGTGGAGGGAGAAAGGTAGAGGTCAGAGTCATGTTTTTCAGACAGGGATGGAGGGAGAAAGGTAGAGGTCAGGGTCCTGTATTTCAGACAGGGGTGGAGAGGAGAAAGGGAGAGGTCAGGGTCCTGTATTTCAGACAGGGGTGGAGGGGGAAAGGTAGAGGTCAGAGTCCTGTATTTCAGACAGGGGTGAAGGGAGAAAGGTAGAGGTCAGGGTCCTGTTTTTCAGACAGGGGAGAAAGGTAGAGGTCAGGGTCATGTATTTCAGACAGGGGTGAAGGGAGAAAGGTAGAGGTCAGGGTCATGTATTTCAGACAGGGGTGAAGGGAGAAAGGTAGAGGTCAGGGTCATGTATTTCAGACAGGGGTGGAGGGAGAAAGGGAGAGGTCAGGGTCCTGTATTTCAAACAGGGGTGGAGAGGAGAAAGATAGAGGTCAGGGTCCTGTATTTCAGACAGGGGTGGAGGGAGAAAGGGAGAGGTCAGGGTCATGTATTTCAGACAGGGGTGGAGGGAGAAAGGTAGAGGTCAGAGTCATGTTTTTCAGACAGGGATGGAGGGAGAAAGGTAGAGGTCAGGGTCCTGTATTTCAGACAGGGGTGGAGAGGAGAAAGGGAGAGGTCAGGGTCCTGTATTTCAGACAGGGGTGGAGGGGGAAAGGTAGAGGTCAGAGTCCTGTATTTCAGACAGGGGTGAAGGGAGAAAGGTAGAGGTCAGGGTCCTGTTTTTCAGACAGGGGAGAAAGGTAGAGGTCAGGGTCATGTATTTCAGACAGGGGTGAAGGGAGAAAGGTAGAGGTCAGGGTCATGTATTTCAGACAGGGGTGAAGGGAGAAAGGTAGAGGTCAGGGTCATGTATTTCAGACAGGGGTGGAGAGGAGAAAGGTAGAGGTCAGGGTCCTGTATTTCAGACAGGGGTGGAGAGGAGAAAGGGAGAGGTCAGGGTCATGTATTTCAGACAGGGGTGGAGAGGAGAAAGGTAGAGGTCAGGGTCATGTATTTCAGACAGGGGTGGAGAGGAGAAAGGTAGAGGTCAGGGTCCTGTATTTCAGACAGGGGTAGAGGGAGAAAGGTAGAGGTCAGGGTCCTGTTTTTCAGACAGGGGAGAAAGGTAGAGGTCAGGGTCATGTATTTCAGACAGGGGTGAAGGGAGAAAGGTAGAGGTCAGGGTCATGTATTTCGGACAGGGGTGAAGGGAGAAAGGTAGAGGTCAGGGTCATGTATTTCAGACAGGGGTGGAGGGAGAAAGGTAGAGGGCAGGGTCCTGTATTTCAGACAGGGGTGGAGAGGAGAAAGATAGAGGTCAGGGTCATGTATTTCAGACAGGGGTGGAGGGAGAAAAGTAGAGGTCAGGGTCATGTATTTCAGACAGGGGTGGCGAGGAGAAAGGTAGAGGTCAGGGTCATGTATTTCAGACAGGGGTGGAGGGAGAAAGGGGGAGGTCAGGGTCATGTATTTCAGACAGGGGTGGAGGGAGAAAAGTAGAGATCAGGGTCA